>JAWZYU010000001.1:59986400-61212400 GCA_038380435.1 Ryuthela nishihirai
TCTTTAACATTGGTTTCCTTGTCTTACTGATAATTATTCTTAAAATCAGATTTAGACACTTTATCTAACTGCAATTTATTACTACTATTTTCAGAATTCCATTTTTCTCTTTTCTGAATGTTACACTCTATATAAGGATCGTTTACTTTATCTATTTGACAATAATTCTTTACCCCAGAATAAGACAATTGATACTGTATAATTGAATACTATCTTCAATATTAGATTCATACAAAGTTTCTATCTGATATTAGTCTTATCTTCAGATCTACTCAAATCTTCAACTAGACAGTCAATCGTGGTTGAAGAGCTCTCTCTATCCTTTATAAACAACATCCTGATTTTAGCTATCATTTCTACTTTATTATGATTTATAAATATTGCCTTCACTACAAATATCATCTTTATTATACATATCTGCACTTGCTCCTACATTAATTGTACACTCTTCACAATTAATTTTATCACCCTTATCTACACTGTTAATTACTTTGCTATTAGTTCAATTCCTAGGCTCTCTTTCTCTATTTCTGATTTTAATACTCTTAATATCATCTTTTCCTTTATGAGCTGCATTACACAATATTTCATTCTTATTACCTATAGAAATATTTTTTTCATTAAATCTAGAAACATTCTGCTCAACCATAAATTGCATGATATGCATCACTGCGACATCTTTCTCATCAGATACCATAAACTTAACTCATACTTCTCATTATCAAACACAGTTTCATTTTTATCATCACCCATGTAATTTGCTTTATTACAACTGCTTTTACTATCACATTGGAATTTATCACATTTTACGTAATTTATACCGTTTTCCTGTACCTGTTCAGAGTACCTATCCAGCGATGATTCTGCCCTGTTGGTTCTCAGTCAACTTCTGAATGGCGCCGAAACAAACGGAGTAATTAGCATGTAAACATTTATCTCTTCCACTATCACACAAAAAACTTCACAGTTCCATCTATTTCTCCTGTGTGATTTCTATCAGTAGCTAGCCTAATAGGGACCTTGATTAAAGGAGCCTCCATGCGGTCTCCTAACGCAAGAACTAACTTAAAATTTTTTGAGGTCTCCTATATTCCTCAGGCACCAAAGAGCCTTTTAGGATAGAAATTTGCGCTCCTGAAACTATGATAGCAATAAAATTCTTGTTCGATACTGAACAGAGAAAATCGTCAAAGATTCTAGGTCGTGACAAGGGCCCCTCCACTTCCGGTTATTCAAGCTGAAACCTTCTTATTTAGCATCCGATTCCAACTTCAATAACTGGGAGGTAACTTTCCAACAATTTCATTGCTACTTGCCTCTGCGAGATCAGACTGCTCGCAAAATTCCCCGTCCTGCCTACGGTCAGTAAGGGCCACCGATGGATTTGGAAAGACCGTCTTCCGTCGGATGGGACATTAAGTCATGGCCCCGTGTGCGGTAGAGTCATACACTGTGCACGTTAAATAACACGCTGGATGGCCTTGACGGGAGACTATCATCTGTCTCTCAACAGCTATTCCAGTGGGCCCCCCTTCCAACCTTCTTGAGCCTTCGGGGTCCTTTTTACCTGGCCATTTAGTCCATTGCGAGGGAAAAAGTGCAGCTCAGAAATAAAAAAAAAATACGTTAAAAGCAACGGATACTTTAGTGCTTTTGCTACTTCATGTTTATTTTAATATAACAAAAATATAAATAATTTTGCACCATTCTCGATACGATGTACGAAGTTCTCGATACGATATATATCCGGTGATTATCTAGACCATTTTGCCCCTTTAATGATGTTATCTACCAACTACTTCTGAATAATCTTCGACGGTGACAACGAGCATTTACGTCTTGAAAAAACCAGCATTCATCCCTTAAAATATCCCAGGCTGTTGGCAACAATTTCGTTTTCGAAATTTCAATGTAGTCCATAATTTCTACTCTTCCTTTTATGATATGTAGCATTCCAACATCTCGACAGGACATTCATCCCCTTAGCATGACTTTGATTGTGCAACCCATACCATGACTTTGATTGTGCAACCCCATACCATGACTTTGATTGTGCTACCACATATTGTGACTATCATCGTTTACCCCCCTACCATTAATTTGATTGTTCAACTCCGCACCATGATTTTAGATGGATGTTTTACAGTAAATTTTGCACTGAAGGCTGAATTCCTTACGAAATTGTTTTCTTATGTAGGCACTATTCTGATTTCCAGTAAGGAATAGCTAACTATCATCATTAAAAACTTCTTTTTTAAGTTCACAACAATCCACAATGCCTATTTCTTTACCCATTGTAATCATCTCTTAGTCTGAAAATCTCATCAGTTGTTTGGGAAAGTGATATCCTGAACAGTATCCTGTCTGCACCTAAAGTTGTTTTCCTACGTCGCACAATTCTTTCTTTATCATCAAAATATATAGTTTCATAATTGCCTTTCAGTTCTTTCCAAAACAGTAGAAAGTCCACATAACACTTTCGCAAGAATTTGACGGAATTTTTCTGCAAATTATGCTGCTCAAAGGAGGTTGCAGAAACTTATTCATGACTGTTCTTCATTTACACTGTACGAAATGTTGAATGCAATATACAAATGCTGCGTAATGGCTAGAAATTCAAATTTAAAGTTCATTAAGATATGTACGAAAGCCAACGATCTAATTTTATAGTTAATCTGTTACTGTCGACATAACAGAACACTTGTTTGGTTGTAACAAGAACTTGTTCAATCCTAATATCATTTGCTTTTGAAGCTGTATGAGTTTTCAAAATACCTGAAGATATATCTAAAATATTTGGAAACAGAAAAAAATTTCGAATCTACTTCAGAATATGTGATAAAAGTTATTTATAGTTGAAAATTTAATAGGTAGAAGTTAACTGAAATGCAAAACTATGTAAAATTAAAAATTGTCCCAAAACATTTTGCCATCATTATATAAAATACACTTTTGTCACACGAAAAAGAAACAAATGTCGTCATAATGAATTAAATGTATCAAGTTTTCTCCCACCATCTATTATCGTGCCCACGAGAAAAGCCAATATATATAAAACAGAAATCGAGTTTACACATGTGCAGAGAAAGTACAATACGTATGTAGTTTGGCTAACGAAATTCAATCAGATATCAAATGAATAGAAAAGTTTCATTCACATTTACTCAAGAATCCTCCAGTAGATCTTCTGTATACATATGTCTCAAAAATTTATTAACTTCTGATATACTTCATAGAATATGAGAAGAAACTGAATTTTGTTGGAGTGTCCACCGCATTTCCTCTTCCATTCATATGAGCATTTCTAAATTTGATGAATGTTTCTTCATTGCCATGTGATTTGTTTTACATTCGTGCGACAACTAAAATTGTTAAAGGCTGTTGTAAACGTTTGAAGTTGTAAAGCTACTTTGTAATTACCCTGTACCTCTTTACAACCTGTAGTTTAGTGGTAGTTAGTGGCAATTCACACAGATGAGCCTACATAAGGCTGAACTGTAAGACTGTCACTAAAAAGATATGTTATAGTATATTATTAAAATACCAAGTTAAAACTTAATAATGTAACATACAGTATATGATTAGTAGATGAAATATATCTACTATGTTCATTATTATTTCATACTTTTCAGAAAAATATCTTTAATGCATTAATTGTATGCTAATATTTCAATGTTGAGCAGAAAAATCACAACCTATTGACTTACAGCAAATACAATTTCAGCCCAAAATGTGATCTTTCAAGAAATGTGATCATGAGAGTTTCTGCAAAATCCTTCGGCGAGTAGTTAAAAAAAATGGTTGAGAAAACATTTTAATAAATCCAACTGGTTTCGGAATAGGAAAATAAATGTAAAATGTGAATAGGTTATCAAACACAGAAAAAAAAAACTTTTGCTCTAATTATTCATAAAAACCCAAAAGGTTTTATTAAAATACGACGTAAACCAGTCAAAAGTAAAAAAGAGTTTCTGATAACTATACGAAAAAACAAAAAGCTTTAATGAAACGAGTTTTTTATTTTAATGATAATAATAAGCTTTATTTCCTTTTACATAATTAATGGATATGATCCTACGAAGTCAGGGGCTTATATGCAGGAAATTTTACAATATATGGATCAGTTCTATTGTATATAATGAAATTATTTACAATCACAAATAGTAGGTTATTTCACACAATGTAGATGATTATTAAATAAAAATAAGTAGAGAAATATGAAAAGAAACATTTCATTTGTAAAACATGAAAAGCGAAATATTAATTTGACACGTTTTTAAATAACAAACGTTTGTTTTATTTTGATAATGGCATATCTTTTAAGCTGTAATAGATGTAGTGGTAATGAATTAGAGATAAATGTACTTTTGAAACAATCAATATACAAACAGTGACAGAAGACTTTAAATCCACGTGTAATATTCATGATAAAAAAACAACCATTCAATGAAAATAGGATATCAGCACTAAAAGATATAAATTTCGATATATTTTGAGGGAATTTTCAAAAAAAAAGAAAGCAATCTGCGTAATAGCGAAATTGTACGCTTCGCCTAAGAATACAGCGTAAAATAATCTCGAAAAACTTTTGCAAACATTTTGTTCTCTTGTAGCATTAAAGTATTATTGTTAAGAACAATAAATTCTTTAGGAAACCTCAGTAAGCCTTAAGAAACTGTACAGTGAAACGTAAGAAGCTGTAACATTACATGAAGTGTGTGAAAAGAGAGATATGAGTAAGAATGAAAAATTATGTTTTTTTTTTCTTTTGTGAGTCCATTGCAAAGGTATCTGGTCATGCCTTAGAAAAGGAGTTCCGTCTTAGACTTCATGAGTCTAACATGAATATGTAAAAGCAAGCATCCATTATTTTGGAGAATGGTGAGGAAAAATGCTGTTGTTGCAATAACGTGAACAACTTAAGCTTATTACTGCAACGTCGTGTTTCTAGCTCTCATTGGGCACCATATGAATGTAATCCACTTATTCTGAAAGACGAAATCTCGAATTGTGGTGGTTTTTTGTTGTTGTTGTTTTGAGTAGTGAACTTATAGGACAAAAAGATCACGTGTGAACGAAAATATCCCAACATTCCTGTTGCGAAAAGAAAAACATTAGGAGTCAAGAATGAAATAAAAATTACTTTTAGAGTAAACAAAAAGCTAACTTTGATCTAGAGGCCTAACAAGGTAAGGTCGGGGACTTTCCGAGACTGCTTTACCGCGGCCCCTCCCCCTCCTTAAAATCATTTGTTTGGTAAAAAAATTTCAAGGGGAATATTTTTTAATGAAATAGAAATACCTTGGTTTTTACCGTTTTATCAATTTAATTGTATATAAATTGTTTATTAATTTAAATCACGAGATATCAGTATCATACAAAAAGTATAAAATTACAATTTAACTCAACAACCTTTTAGTCAACAGTTCCCACCGGGGAGTTTTAGAAATTGGGGGAGGGGCATTTTTTTTAAATTCAACAGAAATAAATTGAATAGAATATTGAATAGTTCTTAGATTAACATAGTTTTGCAAATTCTGTTTCGAGGAAAAAAATTAGAAATTCATGGCTACACAATCAAAATATTCGTAAATGTTTTCTATATGATATTATTGTTTCAGCTGGTATATTCAAAGGAAAAATATTTTGAATTCAGTGAAGGAGGTGCTAGAAAGGGAAAAGAGTAAAGGGAAGCTTAGTTAAAGGGATGTTAGAAAGATAAAGGGAAGGGTAAAGTAGACTAGGCCGATAAATGTTGGAATTGCTGCTTTAAACAATTCCCAGTGTGGTCAGCCGATAGCAAAGTTCAAAGATTTCGGCAGTAAATCCTTTCGTTTAGACGAAACATGCAACCAGAAAAATTGGAACGAAATGATATTGACATAAATCTTTTTGGTCTTCATGAAAATGTAAGATAAACAAAAATATAGAGTGAGATCGTAACTTCATCTAATCACGGTTTCAAATATGCAACAACTCTGGCATTAGAAGATTTCCCAAAACGAGTGAGTTTATGACAAATTCAAGAAACCTATGTTGCAGAAAGAGGCAATCCACAAGTGCACTCAATAGATGAAACACGTGTTTTCTTTTTATTCTTTTATGCATTGTTTTTGCCTCTAACTATTGAGTTCATGGTGCATTTGATTTCAACTTATATCCTGCTCTAAAAGTGATATTTATTAGGAAGTTTACCCAAATCTGAATATAATATTTTATTATATTTAAACATTAATTTTTACAGCTTTTTCAGGTATTAAAACAATTTACATGGTGATTTACACACTGAATGTTTACAGGTTATTTTTATGAAAACAATGAAATAAATTTATAATATATAAAACTAATAATATAAAAATAATTTTAAAAAGAAATAATAACAAACTAATTTTAAAAAATCTTCATAAGAGAATAGTAAAATTTGTGTTCCTTCATGGAGTTATTCAGTGTAAAAAATTTTTAATAATTAGGGACTCCACCCTTGAGACCTAGGTGCTCAACCCCCGTCCCTTTTCCTACCCCCCCCCCCCTTCTCTCCTCCGTTGTTGGCTGGCTCCTTCCAGAGACGTGACTCAAAACTAATCTTTTGATAACATAGTAAGATATATTTCAACGTGTAGTCAATTAATTTCCTTTATCCTCTGGCAAACGTACTTAGTTATACACTGGTAGATATGGCATTCATTATATAGGATTATTGATATTATGAATATCTGACAATTATATTTGTTTAGGATATTGCTCTTTTTGTTTAAAAATAAATATTGGATTGAAAAAGGTAACATTAAGAAAATTTTTAGATGTTGTGGCTTAATATTTAAGGTGTCAATGTCACACAAAGTTATAATGAAGAGTCTTTTATATAGCTCCTAGATTATATAATTATTTCGATATGACTTTGGGTAATGAAACCTCGGAGGCAAAACTGAAACGAAAAATGAAACCGAAAATTGAGATTTTTTGATACTGAGTCCTTTGATGCTTTTTAATTGCTAATCTATTAGTTTCCAATTACTTCACTGTATTTTATTTAACAAATATTACATAACATATTATTTAATAACAGTTCCATTTCAATACATGTATGCTAATGTTAATTTCATATACATAAGTAGTTTGATTTACATTTATGTATGTGAAACTTGGACAGGTTTGGTGACTCCTTGGTTCCAACTGTAGTGACGATATTTGTAATTTTTTTGCTGCTTGCTTTTGAATATTTTTTTACTTTATTTCAGTTGAGTAAAGGAATTATTTTATTATTATTAATGGTAATGTTAATTTAACATGCATTGCAATTAATGCAAATACGTATATAGTATGTATTCAAATGTAATAAAGATTATTTGCGCAATTGATGGAAGGCTTTAATATTTAATAATTCTTTAAGAACTTTGTTTTGATAAAATTAACTCCATGAAATCTCTGCCGGGTTTTTCCAAAGATGAGACGCATGTGAAAAATAGCAAGAACAATAATATATCCAGTCCCCCACTAATACGATATATGCATACTTAAAAAAAATCGTGTAAGGAAAAAAACATTTTAGTCATGAATTTTACATAAGAAATAATGTAAATGTGGTGGGGTTCGCTCCAGAATCCAAACCTGATTGACATATTTTTCATTTGTTATGATTATGCTTTGACTCTACAGTCAGAGGACTGTGTAGTCAAAGCATAATCATAATAGCATCACAACCAGCTTTTTCCAGAGTAAAATAAATCATGTATCGGTGTCTAGGCAGGCATGTGTGAGGAGAGCGAAACGGCGTCCGGAATTCATTAGTATTTACATCGATGATTCTCGAGTAACGAAAATTGAAAATGAGTGATTGGCTTTTGTAAACACTGTCGAGTAATGAAGATGACTGACTCTATGTTTACAAGCGTTTCTCCTCTACCCGTGACAAGTTATAGTCTTTAACCATTCGGAGTGAACCTGTATGTGAGTATATTGTCATCAATATGCGATAATTAAAATATTTTCTATTGTTTACAAACATAATACGTGTTATATCTGCTTAAACACACTGATTTTTATAAGCAAATGTGAAGTCTTTTTGGAAGTGCTGAAATTATGAACATAAATAAGTGAGATAATGAAATCACTCAAAGTGTCTTCTTACAAGGTAGTTAGTTACAATAACAAACGATCGTAAAGAGACAGTGAAGATATCGTGCACTTTGAAAACCATTCATGCTTTAAAAATTGTGTTGGGAGAATTCTTGTTAGTAGAGGACTGGGAGTAATTAGTACAGTTATTACTAGCTAGTCATTTAAGTGCTAAATGCATAGCTTACATCTCCTTCACTTTATATGTCTACTATGTATCCTTAATTTACTTATATTTACATTTGTTGCCTTCTGAGTGTTAATACTTGTATCCAATAATCTAACTTTATTAAGTAAAGAGAGGGTAATCGGATGAACTCACATTGCTCACTGAAGGTGAATGTAATCAAGAGAAACTCTCTTTAACTTTCTATTTACCCATTCCCCTGCCTTCTGCTGTGATGATATCCCTCTTGAAACTTGCGGCGGACATGTCATTTTCAGTCTGCTGGTCAGATAATAAAGACTGCATAAAACTGACACAAATTGATAATTCTAGATTACATCTCTCGAAAGTTAGATCATTCAGAATGGTCCCACGATGTAAACATTGCCATAACTATGGTGTCCTGCTAAACAAGGTTCAGAATTGCGTCTTGTTGAGTGAAAGGTTATGCATAATTAATTAAATTAAACGTTTAGGCGAAACTAGGCAAGTGAGGAGGAAAAATATCGGTCGTGGTAAACATCAGAGAAATGTATTACATGCCCCTTAATCAATTGCAATTCACCCGAGATTATAGCAATGCCAATTCCAGCTATGGAGGCCGATACAAAGGAGATATACTAATTCAGGAGATGTCACAAAGATTAGACAAACTTTGAAATTTTGATTCTCCAAATTAAATATTTCGAAATCTTGCTATTGACAAAAAAGCATATTGTTGTGCTATTTGAAAGAAAAAGACATTATTGTAGACTTTGCTTTTTAATGACTAAATAACGTTATGATTTGGATTATATTTTTAAAAAGAGTAAACATCAGTTTTAGTTTGATATTTGCATTTGTAATTCGAAGCTTGATGCATGTTAAAGATTAGTGTTTTTATGGAGAAAATATTTAATAAAGAACCATTTCAAACATGGATATTGTCAATAATTAAATATTTCAATATTGAGAATGTTAATGATTCAAATCAGCGACCCAGCCAGGGAGGGGGTGGGTCAAGATATTGTATCCTTCTCGAATCTATTTTGTGTACAATAATAATTAAGTGATGAGAGTGTTATTTTGAATGATGTATAAAAGAAAGGTTTTTCTCTGGTGATTTTTTATACTTCTTAATGATAGTTGGATATTCCGTGCTATTTTCTCATGACTTGTAAGAGGTCTCGTTTTGTGGATTCTTGTTGCTGTAGGTTACTCCAAAGCAGTACACAAATCTTTTGCATTAAAGCCACGTGTTATTTTCCCAAAGCCCCCCCCCCCCTTTCACGGAAGGATATATTAATCAGTGAAATATTCGATATTCTATTTCATCTATTTCCACGTAAAAACACAAGAAACCGCCCCAAACAAATGCTTAAGCCTCACCTACTTCCAAATTTCTTAAGAACCCCCTTTCGAACCACTGCTGTAAAGTATAAACGTATGGTGTATAGATAGATGGCTACTTGTAGGAAACGCAACATAGATGAGGCGGAAACAGAATCACCTGAGATCTGAGTTGCAGTGTATTTGTAAATTATATAAATGGTTTGGTTTCGGGCAAACCTAGACTCAATATCGCGGGGATCGAAATTTTCAGCACGAAATCATCTCTGTTTTCACCAAAAATCGAAATATTTCTTGAGGCAGGGGAGGATCAGTCGGTAGCGCACACCGCTCGTAATCTGCCGTTCCACCTGGTTCAGCGTTGAGATTTATGTCCCCAAAACTCCTGTCCTCCCCTCGGTTACTAAGGGACACCTATAGACTTGTATTGTCATCCATAGGATATACGTTAAGCCGTGGCTTCATGTGCGGGTGAATCATACTCTGTGCACATTAAAGAACATGCTGGATGGTCTTGACGTACGGTTACCATCTATCTCTTAAAAGCTGTCCAGGGGGTTACCTCCAAAAACTTTCTCTGAACCCTCAGTTTTTGTGACTTGGCCATTAAGACCATTGCGTGCAAAAAAAAATTGCCACTCAGAGGTAGAACAATCGAAGTACTTCAGGCAAACGTTAGAGTTATTGTGTAATAAATAAACGCACCCACAAACAAAAACACTCAAAAATTTATTTGGGGAAGTTTTATCTATGAACAGCGTATTTTTTTTTGCCCACAATGGTCTAAATGGCCAGATGCTAAGAACATCAAGAGCTCAGAGAATGTTAGGGTGAAGGGACTCCGCTGAGTCGCTGTTAGGAGACGGACGTAATTCTCCCGTCAAGGTCATCCAGCGTATTCTTTCATGTGCAAAGAATATGGCTCTCCTCACACGGGGTCACGTCCATTTCGACGGATGGACGAATTCATCCTCACACGGGGTCACGTCCCATTCGACGGATGGCGACTTTTCCAAACTATTCAGGTTTTCCTAGTATTCCCAAGTCTTTTCTGATACAGGACAGGGTCAGGGTTTAGCAGAAATAAATCTCAGCTCTAGCACGGATGTACTCGAACCTGAGAACTGTCAAATACTCACTGCCCCTCCCCCCCCCCCCCCTTCAAGGGAAATAGGTAATGGTTCAATAGAATAACTAGTTTTGCCTTTACTGATATTTTAATTATGGAAAATAAAGTTGTATGGAACAGGGGTTCTCAACATGGGGTACGCCGTGAGAGCTGAAAAGTCGCTAGATATATTTTATATATATATATTTATACAAGGAGTACGCCAGTTATATACACATTTCCAGGGGCTACGTGAAGCATAAAAGGTTGAGAACCACTGTTCTAGAAGAAAACACAAAGGCGGAAAGAGAATAATTCGAACCATTGGTAGCTCATCAGGCTGGCAATCTGATTTTGCCATTTCGAGTTCCCAATGTGCCTGAGTTGAGAATTTTTCCGCTCTAACCTCTGCTTTAAGGTCGATAGAGAGGAGACAACTATGGTAGTAGGAAGGTTACCTTCCATTGAATAGGGTGCCAAATAGTGACTCCATGTACAGGAGAACCATTTCTGCGTGCGTTAAAAAACACGCTTGATAGCCTCTGTCTGCTAACAGCTGTTCAGTGGACCCCCTTTATGACACTCAATGTGAAACATTGGACTCTTACAGCTGCAGAACAGTTAAGACTTCCTGTGGACCGAAAGTGTTTTCACTTTCCCAAAAGCAAACCTTTGCACTGCGCTTAAAACAATTGATTGTCGTACGTGTATTCGACTTTCATGAAATGGTTCTAACGAAATACACCCAAAAGGCTTTTGATATTATGTACCTTCATTTACTTCGTCAACAGAGGTCTTCTAAAGATATCAGTAAAGGAAATTTTAATTTCCTCACTGGGAAGGAATTGTTGTATGTTCGAAAAAATAGGCTGGATTGATTTACTTTTGAACGGCACTGTTTAGCGCACAATGGACTAAATAGTTAAGTGGCTAATTAACAAGACTCCAAAGAATCAGAGCTGGGGTAAGGGGAAGGGACATTAGACAGACGTCAGGAGAAAGAGATGAAAACATTAAATGAAGATCATTCAACATGTTTTTTAGCGTTGATAATGTGGCTCTATGCTTTTGATTCCAGATGCTTACGCAGTATCTTGGGCATTAGGTGGTTTAACTTTGTAACTAATGATGATATTAGGCAAAAGAGTTTGCAACCTCCTTTAAGCAGCATATTGTGCAGAGAGAGACTCCGTTGGTTTGGCCATGTTGCCCGTATGAATAATTATAGATTGGCGAATAGGGTTATGAACAGTGTGCCTAAAGGCCTCAGAAAGAAGGGGAGACCTAGGATGCGGTGGGCAGACAATGTCAAACAGGACCTTGTTAGAATTGGTGTGCAGTGGCCAGATGCAGTAGATGTAGCTCAGGATAGACTTGCTTGGAGAACTAAATTGCACGGTCTGGTTGGACTCCGTAGCCCATGGCTGCTTGAGGATGATGATGATGATGATGATTGCATAGTGTTTAGTGTCCCATTCGACGGAAACTGACCTTTCCATCCCTATCGGAGTCCACTTTCTCACATAAGATATAGCTTGTGTTAGTGGAGAAAAAAGTCATCTAAAAGCTCTTATAGTGGAGACTCGAACTTGAAAATATCGAGAGCCAACGTCCACTCCAAAAAATTAACAGGTAAATATTATTGACAAACAAATATATGCACTGAAGTTATCGTTAAGTTATACTGTAAGTTTCCATAACTTAATATTAAACTTTCTCAAAAATTCGGCATTTAATATTAAGTTTACTGATGACTTCAATATTATATATATATATATGTTGAGATTTAGTCGAATGCTTTGTAATATATGTATTAAAATTAGAGTAAGATTGTTGTTTTTTTTTGTTTGAAACATGGAAAAACGTCTGATTTCAGTAAAACTTCATCTGTGATTCTTCTAAGTAAAAAAAAAAATACGAATTCTGATAATAAGTACAACGATACATATGTTGAAAAATTTCTCTTCATTTTTTTTGTTATCTTACCATGAACTTCGTGTTTTAACTCCTTCAGACCCTATGAACATTAATATATGGAATTTTGTTAAACACAAATAGAAGTGTCTGTGGTTCCAATCTTTAGTCTACAGGAATGGACTGGAATTTGGTGCCATCTCTGGATATAACGGAAAGTACATTGAAGATAATTGTGCCTGACATGCAACAAGAACTCTTTTTCTATATTTCACAGGAAACCAAACAACTGTTTTGCTACATTTCACAGGAAACTACAAGAACGGTTTTCCCACATTTCACAATAAACCATAAGAACTGTTTTGCTATTGTATATACATTTCAGAGCTCTCATTCATTTCATGTGTTTATCATGTCAAAGTGCATATAAATTATAATTCTTTACGTTCCTTTTTACTGCCGCTTAAATTTCGGAATATTCCCACTTTGGGATGGTTTTACATATTAATGTACTTCTCAATTTCAGTGAAATGATAATAGAAAAAATCATTTTTATAAATTCTTGTATATTTGGTCATAAATAAACCACATTTTAAAGCTAAGTGTAGAAAAGAATATCAAAAAAAGAATTCTTCTGAGCAATGAATGGTCTTCTTCTTTGCATGGATATTGGGTAATTCATTTTCTGAATAATAATCAGTTAACTTAAAGAAGCAAAGGCGTCATTGAGGAGTATCCGAGGAAGCACCAGAGCCATTTCTTGGGGTCTGTGCAATGTATAAGGTCCTCGAGCTAAATTAAATTACTACCAGATTTATTGTTCTTACTTTATTTGAGATAAGCTGGGCTTCGGCTTGACATAGCACAAATGGTTTTGATCTCTGGAGCGCTTGAGCTCAGCCGCCACTTAACGTTTTCTTATAATTGTAAATAAAACGATGAATTAAATAAACACATATTTTCGTAGTTGAAAAATTCGCTTTTCAGCAGGAATTTAACATTTGAGTAATTGATTAGTAAATAAAATTAATAAACACCGTATATTATGTATATAGTTTCTCGTTACTTTTTATAATATTTTCTCTTTCTTGAAAAATTGATCTACGTTTTATTATTTTCAATATGTTCGCTAACCCCTACCTTGCCCTTAGTGAGAAAGGGAACAATGATGGGTTTGAAAAGGCCGCTGTCCAGGGCAGGGGCAGACTGGGACGTTTTTTCAGGAATGCTATTTAGCAGAGGGGCATGGGATGCGATAAAGTAATTCCGTCTCTTTTTTCAAGATTTCAATACTTATTCCCTTGATACTGTGTGACGCTTAAAATGGGTTTTCTCCAATTATGTAGAATTTGTGTACAATAAAAAATATTATTATTAAAAATATATTTAAAAAAGCTTGTTCTTACCATGTCCCAGGGACTACAGAGTTCAGCGCCCCTTGACAGTCCGCTATTGGTCCATGGAATGAAACGTTAAAACCTTGGCCTCGTTTGCAGGAGAGCCCATACACTGAGCACGTTATATAATACTCGAGATGGGCTTGACGGGAGTCTTCCATATGTCTCTTGACAGCTATCCAGTGTGTCCCCTTTGCCAAACTTCTCTGAGTCCTGGGGTCCTTATGACCTGTCTAGAGAGGTCCTCTTGCCCTCCTCTAGACAGGAGGTCTTTTGCCTCCTTGCGCTCCTAGACAAGTTATATGTATATATATATATAACTCCTTTGGATTAAGTTATATACATATATAATTTTGAAATTATTAAATGTTACATAATCAAATCCATTTAACTTAAATAGTAGGACCTGTATATCTTAAAAAAAGTTTAAATTTTAAAGGTATGGACTATTACCTTTGGAAACAGCATATATCTTCGAACAATTCGCAAATCTTTTATTTATTTTTAAGATATTGAACTATTTTCCCGGTAGAAACTAACTTTAAGAAATAAGCTACATTATACATCACTTTGAAAAGAAACGGGGACATGAATACATTACGTTTTTCCTTAGTGCTTGTAAGGCATTTCAAAATGAAGAGAAATAATATTAACGTCAAAAGAAAAGAGACATAAAACGTCTCACTGAATGTGGCAAACAAATCTCTGATGACGCACTTGAAAGACGCCAACTTCAAAGAACATAAAAACTTATGCATCCATACATAAGTTTTCGAATTACATTTTCTGTGTAATGCAAAAGACGACAACTTAGGATGCGGATTATGAAACGAGACCTAACGGAAATGGAAATGAAAAGAAATATCATCTAACTGATCAGAACGAAATAAGATTATAGAGCAGTACAATTTGGTCGCTGCAACTCTCATGACCAGTGTGTGAGAATTTAAAGCTTCCATGTCTCCACTTATACTCGGAGAGGAGCTTTCCTTTCTTCTTTATCGCAGAGAATGTTAGAGAAGTTCCACTCAACGAAGAGCCTAAATATATAGAGAGAGGTAGCCATGAATAGACGATGAATTCAAATAGGAAACTCTTTTGTTACTTAGAAGAGACGGGAGAAGGCATCTCTTCACCTGCAGTATGATGTCGAATTTAGAATGCGAAATTACCAATAAATGCTTACGTAATGATTTAAGTCATCTTTTTTTTTTTAAAAAAAGGTTAGGATGAAATTGCGTCTTTGTTCTACTTTCTTAGTTTCTTAGATTAATAAGGACTTATTATTCCATGTGTTGTTACCATTTAAAAATTTTAAAGCAAATTTTAAAACATTTTTAACATGAAATTTAAAATATTTTATTCTGATATCGTCATATATATATATATTCAAAATTTATATTGAGTTCTTAGGGACTAAAATATTTTTGCAATATAAGTAGCAGTTTTATCAATGTTGGAAATGAATCCAAAATATTTCGTTAAAACTATTCATTATTCGAACCTAGAAGTGCACACATACATTCCAGCTAATTTGAAGAAATGTCTAGTATTTAGATCTAAGTGGATTATTACTCTTGTTTATATACCACACTTGCAAAGTGTCCTTTAAATCAAGGGACGCAATTTAAGTTACAGTGCCCTACCAAAATATTAGGAGATTTCCACGTTATGTCAATAGGAATCTAAATTCGAAGCAATATTAACTTTTAAAATATGCATTTAATGGAAAAATGAAATTGGTGATAAAGATCTGAGTCAAATCTATTTAAATCTCGATTTTGGACAATATTCGTTAAGTATTTAAGGAGTTATGGGACCTGAAAATTTTAACGATTGATTACAGTGTTCTATAAAAAGCATTCATAATTATCTATTATTTAAATAATCATTACGAAAACTTCTAAAATGTATATTTATTTCATTAAATGGTTTGAAACAGTAGTCAAGTTTTAATTTCTGAAGTCAATTCTTATGACGCATTACTCACGTGAAATATTACATGTGGCTTCCATAACTCTTTAAATGCTGAACGAATACTGTTGAAAATCTAGATTTAAATGGATTTGACAATGATCTCTAATTTATCTTCAGTCACATTTTTCCATTAAATACAAATGTGACATCTTATACAGCTTCGAAGTTAGATTCCCATTGACATAACATGGAAAATTATGAAATATTTGGCAGGGCATTGTATAAGAAGAAGCAATCTTAAACATAAAGGAAATTATGCTCTCTATATATATTTCATAATTTCAAAAATATCAAACACATTTGCGACGGTGAAAATTACAAACTACTAACATAAAATATTGGGTATATTTATAACTGAGAAACATCAATACGACCTTCTTGTAAAGTGAGAAACCAGAAAGTGTTAATGGGGAATGGACAAAGTTTGATATGTTTGAGTCTCTTTTTTTTACTTTTTTGAATCTCTAACTTTCGGAGATTCTCTTAGAAAGTATATGTCATTCGGTACCTTGATACACCACTGTTCCGGTCTATTATTAGGGGCCAGTCATACCCTGTGTTCACATTAAACAACACGCCGGATGGTCTTGACGGGAGGCTACCATCTGTCTCCCAACAACTGTCCAGGTGGGTCCCCTCCCACAACTTTCTTTGAGCCCTCGGGGGTCACTGTGACCTGCCATTCAGTCCACTGTGTGCAAAAAAAGTGCCGCTCAGAGGTAAAACAAGCAAACAATCCGTCTATTATCAACGCTTTTGAATTGTTTCCCTCATTCTAAGCCGCACTACACTATTGGTAATAATATAAATAAGTCAAATTATACAGAGTCAGTAACATATGATCAGAATGATGCATTTTTTGAAAGCCGACATTGTCTCCTAGCTCGTCACCTAATGAAGGCAAGGGCAAACAAGTGATGTGCTATCACTTGAAGCCATCCAGTACATCTGCTAGAGTAGGCGGGAGCGTTAATGCGGAATATCATCTAATGCGAAACAGGCGGGTTATTCTGTCATAAACATGTTCGACAGTCATTTCAAGTTATTGACTTCTCTGAGGGCATGTGGCGACCCAGGACGAAGATTATAGTTGGGTTTTGGCGAGTGCTGGACTTCTATAGTACTATTCAGCCCCGAAGGTGGATAGTGGTAAACATGGCATAATCCCGATAGATGTAGTGCAGTCACTGAATTGCGGAGCATCTGGGTTTGTTCATTCATTACCTGTCTCGAAAGCCACTGATCCTTACAAGGCTTCATGCATTTGAGTTATAGTCCTTTATCACTTTCAATCGTTATATGTAACTGGTTATGCACAAACTTACAAACCATCTGTTCGTTTACTGTGGTGGCAACTCATGTTTTCTGTTTGATTATATGCACTCTGAAGGGTTTTTAAATGCTTTTATGAATATCAGATATTATTGTGATGAGTGACTATTTAAGGACCACTGGGCCCCTGGCGGTTTTTGAACATGTATCGTTCTCAGGCCAATAAACTTCGAAAATGTATGTTAAAAAGGTGATTTATTAAACCATGTATAAAATCTTTCTCCTATGGATCTATAAGAGGTCTTCGGTGGCCCAGTGATGTCGCCTTGGTTCGCAGCGACACTGCAACTGTGAAGGTTTGAGTACGAGTCACTGGCTTGCATATTTGTTTCTTTGTATACTGTTTGTTCAAATTGAGAAAGTGGTCAGTAGTGACTTTGGTCTTAGTGGGCCATGTTCTTGTATGAGAAGGCCTATACAAATTTGGTGTAGTTTCAAGTACCATTCTCCTCATTTCATTTCAAGTCATTATTCTCTATAAGTTGCAAAAATAAAAAAAGAAGTGTTACAAAAAGGTTTTATACGATCAGGATTATCCAAAATCCTTGATCCCTAAATGCCCCCTAAAGCCTTGTTCACCGATTGTACCCCTTTTCCCTTAAGGTATGTAAATCTAACGTAAGTACTTGGTTCCTAATTTGTGTTTCTATTCCTAATTTGTGTAAACTACATCCATGAAAAGCATTTTTTTTTAAACCTGCAAGGGAAAAAGGAGGAGCTGAGACTATGTTGATTTGCATGTCATAATTGTAATCAGTGTCATTCGTTTGATAACTGACAGTATTTGTATTCAGTTTCATAAATATCTATTAGAGTTATTTGTAAATAAAAATCTTATTCTCAACTTTTGAATGAGATCTTACTTTTAAACACTAACTCCTTTTACACTTCCCGTTATGACCTCAGTGAGAAGAAAACAGTGTTGGGTTTTGAAAGGTCGCCATTATACGATGAGACGTTAAGTCGCTCTATATGCAGGAGAACCACACCTTTTCCACATTAAAGAAAATGCTGAATACTCTAGCAACTGTCCAGTGAATTCCTTTCCTATACTTTCTCTGAATACTTGGGGTCCTTGTGAACTGGTCATTTACCCCATTATGTCCCACACATAAACAAGTCAATACAATCTAAACGTTTACACTTACATCATTATGCAAAATTACCTTGCTATGATTTCAATACTTTACTTCATACCTGCGACTTTTGTCAAGGTTGGCCTGGCGTGTACAAACTGAGTCAACTCCTACCCCTACCAGAGTCAGTATTAAAACTGAATTACAGGTGGAGCTTCCAGTAAAATTCCACATCAACATGAATAATCAATAGAATACATAATTTTAAAGTCTATTTACATGGAATCCTATTATTCTTCTCTGCTGCAGAAAGTAGATAATTTGAATCAAATAATCCATATAACTTTGTTTGAAATAATCCATATGTAATTAATATGAGTAAAACGAAATAAAAATAATAATTTTTAATGCTAAGAATTACATTTATTCCAGATGCTCTTTTATTCTTGAGCACGAGGTATCTTATGGTCTTAATCTATCGCTCAGTGTACTACTCTCTTTTCTTTTTCGGCGAAACATGAAATGTGTTTATTTATATATACCTCGAAGAATGTTTGACATTAACCTCAACCAATACTCTACCTTTCGCATGTGCTAAGCCTCTCAAGACTTAACAAAACTACATTTTCTATTTCCTTACAGGTGATGAAGCTTCCATCCACATTTAGGAAAAAGAAAGTGTAAAGGAAAACTACGCTTCTTAAAAGGTACCACTTTCTATTGAATTCCTATCACTACCTCGAAGTTAGGAAGGCAATAGACGTAAAGTGATTCCTTGCGTCGGGGATCGACGAAGAAAGCGCCACTCTTGCAAATCCCCTCTGAGAAAAAAAAAGTAAAAAAAAAATTCATTCACTTACAGCAACTAAGATGTCTGTTGGTCAGAGATCCTTTGTAGGAAAAGAGCGAAAAAGAGAGGTCCGAGAATAAGCAGATCGTACGACCGTCACCGATGAGCTCAGGGTAAACAAGTTGATTCTAGTCTTTCAAACTGATTCTACACGTTGTTCTCAACCCAAGAACAGCTGATTTTCTGTTTCCAAACATCCTGTTGGCTTGTGGGAATAGAGAATTATATCTTGTTGTTGCATTGAACCGATTTCGGATCTATTCATCTTCTTTCTACTATCTTCAACAGATTTATATAAGAAGGCATGTGTTTGTTCACAAATATAGATAGAAAGTATATTTTAGTGTCTAGACTAGGCGTCGCCAAACCGCGGCTCTTTGTATAAGACCTTGCTCATGAAACAAAAAATCAATGTGAAATATCAGGCTCATTACTTCCAATGATTTTGACCAAACACTATTAGGTGTATGACTAAACGATTACTCCATTTCATAGTACTCATTAAAAATGTATTTTTTTGTTTTTTAATCAATTTTCTTGATAACTCAAATATATATCTATATGTATTAAATGTGGAAATGAAGGTTTTCATGTCTAAAAAGAGAATTTTCTTTAAGAATATATTTTTTTCATTTTGGTGGTTTGTTTGACTAAGTTTTGCTTCTAGTCCTTGTCCAAACCAGAGCTGGGTAACCTGTGGCTCTTATTTTACATTCTTTGGTATGTAATCTTTTGGTATGTAATCTTTATATCTTGTATTGGCTCTTTTTAGAACATTTTGGGAATCTTATTTTGTTTCATTTTTGGTATGTAGTAACGAAAAACGCCCCCATGCACTTTGACGTTTAACAATTATATAATCAGTTTTATAACAATGACATCAGCTTGCAATCTGTAGTTCCCAGGTTCGAGTCCCAGCTGCGAGAGCGTTGAGATTTATCGCCACAAAACTCCCACCTTTTCCTTAGTAAGTAGGGAGACACCGATGGGCGACTTCCTTTCCAAACTCATTTGGCACAGTTGAGACTCGAACCTGCAAATTACAGATTAGGAACCTGGCGCATTACTGATCGAGTCGAACCCGCCCTCAATTTCTTGAGAGCTGTTGCGGAAAAAATATCTGAACCAGCAAGAAATGTGAAAAAATATTAACAAAAATTTTGCTTATGTTCGATTAGCAATGCCAATGACGTTCCATTCTTTCTTGGTGATAACAGTTGCTATGAAAGAAAAGTTCTTGAGACTCTAATTCCTCCTCATCACTTCAGCATCCTTCATTTTTCTCATTTTCTATTTTCGTTGCTTTCCATCATCTCTCAGCGAAGCAATTGTTTTCTTACCCATCCCCATCATATGTCGGTCACGCAATTGTCTTTGCTCCCCCCCTCCAATCTCTATCTTCTCTCAGGCAGTCACGAAATTGTTTTTTTTTCCCTTCCCATCATCCCTTTGTCACGCAACTGCCTCTGCCTTATAATTATCCTTCTGTCACGCAATGTTCATTTGGTTTTGTCGTTGGCACTGTTATTGAAATTAAAATTTTGCTTTACGAAATGATTACAAGTGAAAACTTCAAATAAAACATAAGAGAATGTAAAAATATATTTTCCATTAAGTAGTCCACTTGCCACAAAGTTTTGACAGAATTCTTTTATAGGATTGATGTAGAAGTAATGGAAAAACACGAAACATGCAAGAATAATCGTTCCCATGATTAGCCAATGGGTTATTTAATCTAGAATGTAATTACTATTAGTAGATAAGACTACGTTCTAACGATCTACAAGTTTTTAGCTACCAGTCCTCTAGAAGCTCATGTCCTTCGTGGCCGCGAAGTCGGCAATACACTATTTCATCTCGTCTTCATTCCAAAACTTCCTATCACAAATGAAACTGTTCAGGGATCGGAACAGATGATAATCTGAAGGAACCAGGTTCGGCAATATGGGGGGATGCGTCATTATTTTCCAGTCCAATTGCCCAGCTTCTGCTCTGTGCGTAATGCAACATGGAGCAATACGTTGTCCTTGTGGAACATGATATCTTTTATGTACACCAAAACTGGCGTTTGGTTTTCAGTGCTGCACTTAAGAGATCCAACTGCTCACAGTAGGCATCCGAGTTAATGGTCTGGGAGCCATTTAAAAGCTCATAGTGGATGATACTCCTGCAATCCCACCAACAACAGAGCAACACTTTGCGAGAAACCAGTTCCGGTTTTGCCGTAGCTTGGGACGATTCTCCTGTTTCATACCGTGATCTTTTATGGACAACATTATCATGAGTGATCCACTTTTCATCTCCTATAAACATTCTGTCAAAAAAAAAAACACATCGACCTTTTGTAGAATAAGCAATGAATCACATGCAGTTTAGTGATCTACCATGTTCTGCAGGGACAACTAATGTGATATCCAATTTTCGTATGGGTCAAACGACATAAGACTGATTGGTGTTCAGTGGTTATAAACTTCTTATCTGGGTGTCGCCGAGTGGCCTACCATGGGTAGGAGTATAAATTGGTATGTTTGTTTTTACCTCTTGTCAGGATGAGGAATATTCCTGGTGATATTAATATCACACGAGATTTATATATATATTTACATTTATTTGCACATTTATATTACCAGGTCTCACAAGGACCTATAGAGCAAGGCTAAAACAGCCTGAGGTGGTAGTCTCAAATCCTAAACAACCTCTTTTTTCTCCAACGGCCAGCGAGAGAGTGACGCTCTCCGCTCCGTCACTTGAGAGTGGTCAGGCCAAAGAATGTGTAGGGGATGGTCAGGATCACTCATAGAGTCTCCAGTACCCAGAGGCCCCTCAGCTGACATTCGATTCTTAGAATCGAGGAGGGGACTTGGACCCAAGACCTACTTTCCACGAAACAGGAATGCTTCACATGGCCCTCATTGTCGTTTGGAGAGGGGGAAGCCATGGGATGGAGCAATGGTCACTCCAACCAGCTGCCCCTCTTTCCATGCTGCTAGTGAGACTCTTACAGTAGCTGTACCAACTTCGTGGATGTCCGATATGAATTTTCATTCAGCAGTGTCTTTAAACGGTCATCATTCAACTCCACCAGCCAGCCGCTTCGAGGTTCGTTTCCGAGCTAAAATTCACCTGACTGGAACTTGTCATACCATCGGTAACAGGTGCTTTTAGAGATGACTTTGCCCCCATAAGCTTTGCGCAGTTTATACAAACACTCTTGGATATCGATACCTTTTATGAAATCGTACAGCGTAATGGCACGAATACACAAATCTTGTGAAATGCCTGTTGCCATTTGTATGAATTAAAGGTAGGTACAGAACTTCATTAGGTACTGGTGCTATGAATGCGCTGTCTTTTACGTTGTTTACAAGACCATTGATATTTCCTTTTTCAGCTTATTATTTCATGAGTTCCATGTCTACAAGGCACATTCGGTGATTCTTTACTACTGAATTATTGATTTAACGCCATGAGCGTATGAAAAACATTAAAGTCCAATTCTAAAGTGACAACACAGTTGTCTATTGTCCCCGATAAATGGCGCCACTGTTTCGAATCAAATAAATAAAAGTTCGGAAAGTTTATAAGGTCACACAAAATGAAAAAAAGTTAGCTATTGATAGTGCAGTGATTAGCATAATTGGCATGTTTCTAGGAGGTGTGGGTTCGACTTCCACTCAGAGAAAACCAATTTTTTTCAGCTTATTATTTCATGAGTTCCATGTCTGCAGGACACATCCTGTGATTCTTTACTACTGAATTACGTGGTTCACGTTTTTTCCTATTACATTTGCATCAACCCAGAGTATAAATCGTAATAGAAATAATTGATGTTGCATGAGCATCGTATAACTCTCTTGAATACGGAGTCCCAGTTTAGCGTCCTATGCGACTGACTGTAGCCCTCCCAGCTCATTGGCGAATGATACCTGAAATCCCACCAACACCAGACAGAACATCAGACTACAGAGCACAGGAGCTTTCTGACCGAGATCAGGGTGGGGGTTAGAAGAAACCCCTTGGGTCATACAAATGTCAATGTCAATTTCAAAAGTAAGATTTGAAAGGTCTTTTTTCGTTTTGATTCGAGTTGAAAATTATCTCAGTAATAGTTCATAGGCCAGAACAAACTTAGTAATTCAGCAATATTACTAATTGAAAAAGAAATTACCAATGAAAATGATTTTTATAAAATGTATAACCGACCAATTTTCTAAACGAGGCTCGTCCAACCACACATTTGTTTTGTGTGGCACATTTTTTTAATATTTATTTACTCAAACAATTACAGATAAAAGAACTTGCGGCTCTTAAATCAAATAATCGATATAATAAATTTGGTTTATTACTTTCATTTTTTTTGAATAAGTAATTTTAGGTGCATAACTCAACGATTTTTCCAATTCATAGTTCTCATTGAAAAATGCATGCCCTTCAGAAAAATAACCCATCAGAACTCAACCCTTCATAAAAGCAACCCATTAGAACACAACTCTTCAGAAATAGCAACCATTAGAACCCAACTCTTCAGAAAAGTAACCGATTAGAACCCAACCCTCCAGAAAAGCAACCCATCAGAACTCAACCCTTCAAAAATAGCAATCCATTAGAACCCAACCCTCCAGAAAAGCAACCCATCAGAACTCAACCCTTCAGAAAAAGCAACCAGTTAGAACCCAAAAGTATTAGTAATAGCTTGAAACAAAAAACTGCTCCATTTCGGGTTTTTTAAACCAGTTTCATTGCAACTCTTCCTTATTTTAAGTACATGTTTACGATTTAAAGGATCTCATAAATTCGCCAATTTCATTTATTACTTTGCAATATCATTAGTTTCGAAGATTCCGTAATCAACTGGATGCCTCTGAATAGGAAATTTGTTAGCTGTTCTTTACCATAGTTTCCGTCATATCTAATGTCCTTGAATGTTTATTACGTTCTGCCTCAAAACACAATCTACTTTTCTTTTAATAACACCTCTTCATAATATCCTTTGTTGGGAAGAATGTTTTTTCGCTTCTTTTTAGCATTAATTCTATTCCATCTCCCGAAAGGAGGCATGGACGCGAATGTAGTTCACAATCACTTATATTGATACGTATCAATTTATTTTTCATTCTTATAATGGGATATTCCGGAGCCGGAATTTCATTTTATCAAGAAACTTTTAACTTGATAGAGTCATATGAAGAGAAATCATCTAACGGATCGCTTCGATACGGTCTGTAATCGGAGGAATGCCGTTATTTCTCATTTGGTATCTCTAAAGTTTCTCGAATACTTTTGTATGTGCAGAAAGTGAGTATTTTAATATATGTAACGTCCTTTAAGAATAATTATAAATATTTCAGAATGTGATATAGTTAGGAAAGTTGGGATGTTTTATTTCTGAGCGGCAGTTTTTTTGCGCACAATTAATTAAATGGTCAGGTCACACGGACCCCAAGGGATCAGATAAGGTTGGGAGAAGGAGACACACTGGAAAGCTGTTAGGAGGTAGATAATCACCTCACTTCAAAGCTACCCAGCGTGTTCTTTAACATGCACAAGTGGTTACTCCTTAACGTCCCAACGGACGGATAGCGGCAGGTACAAGCCCATCAGTGTCCCTTGTCTCACCGAGAGCAGGGAGGGGGTTTAGCGGGGTAAATTTCAACCCTGGCACATTTAGGACTCTAACCCTGAAACTGCTGATCATGAGCCTGATGCTCTGCTATTAAGCCAACCCCTGCTCTACGGAGATACCGATTTTCCGAAGAAATAGAACTGTACTAAGGTAATTGAAATCCATGGAAGTGAGTTTTCTCGTTTACCCAATATGAAAAGTTGGATGTTATATACCAAAGACAATCTATATAAATAATATTTCAACTTCCTGGTTTAGACCTGAAACGTTCATATTGCATATTCAGAAACCATAAGTGTACTTACTTTAATATTACAGATGTTCAAACAATGTTTCGCGTTGTGTAATAGCAATGTTATGATTTAAATATGTTTTAATAAATTTTGTTTCGAAATTATTGCTACGGCGGTACGCAAATATTTGTAGTGATCTTGTGATCACTACAAATAGCAATATATCCGCAATAAACGATATGAAGATATTGTCGAAGTAGAGCATATTTGAGCATCGAAACAACAGAGAAAATTGCCAGTTAGGAAATAATTTCCCATCGTTATTGACCATAGCATTAATATTAAGAACAAGTAGATCTGCACTAGAAGCTTGTATGTGTTTAATTCAGGTGAGCAGATATATGCGTTATTATTTTGCAGATTTGTTTCTGTACAATAGTCAACCATCTGATGTTCACAGAACTTATTTCTTGTGCCTACGCAAATACATTTATGAAAGTGATTATAGATAAGGGACAACAAAATTTGAATGATTCATTTTACCGTGCTTTGTACTACTGTCATTACAAGGATTCTAGTTATTTTAGAACATTAAACGGTTTGCCTCTCAGAATCTGATTCACATACCAGACTTTAATATCGAAAACTCAGCATTTTCCCAGAGCACAAATTAAAGATATGCGAAAATACCAAAACGCCACTGCTTCACAGGCGAATTCCTCAGAGCATGCAACATCTTGTCACCCCATTAAACTAATGAAAATGCTTCTGGTAGTATGCTAGTTTGACTCTGGTGATTCTAAAACTTTGGAATCTGCTCTAATATAATACGTACGATTTATTTCCTCTGCAATGTTTTGATTAAAGCAGTGTTTCGCAAACTAGGGTGCTCTGGGCGCAATGAGTATGCGAAGCATTAAGAGGATAGACTACACATTTATTCGAGAGTATGACAGAAATTTCCAAGACGCAAATTATCTCCCTAAATAAATAATAATTAATAAATAATTTCAACGTTAGATGTTGCTTTACACATTGCCGCCTTTCATCGATATTTGCAGCAAATCGTGAGCAATCTTGCTGCTATTATAAGAAGTGGAAGTGATTTTTTTGTCTGTCTGAAACTTTTCACACCTTGCTATGAATAATTTTTCGGATATGAATTCAGTAATTGATAACTTTCATCTAGGATTTGTTGAAATATCTTCACCAAAAAATTTACAAATTATTTCCCACTAGCAGTTGTATAACGGATCTCTTTCTTTTGCGTAGTGATGATGGTTAAGTTGTTTTACTTCTGAGCGGCCCTTTTTTGCACACAATGAGCTAAATGGCGAGGTCGTAAAAACCTCAAGGGCAGAGTAGGTTGAGGAAAGAAGACCCACTGAGCAGCTGTTAGGAAACAGGCGGAACCCACCCATCAAAGCCATCCAGCGTGTTCCGACCTACTGAAAAACGTATATTTATTGTGCACAAGGTATGGCTTTCCTCCACAAGGGTTTTACCTCTGAGCAGCACTTTTTTGAGCACGACGGACTAAATGGTCAGGTCACAAGACCCCTGAGAGCTCAGAGAAGGTTGGGGTGAGGTGATCCATTGGACAACTGTTGGGAGACAGGTGGTAGACTCCCATCAAATCCATTCAGCATATTCTTTAACTTGCATAGGTTGCAGCTTTTCTTCACGTGGCCGCGGCTTTACGTCCCGACTGACGGCGGCCTTTCCAAGTTCACCAGTGTCCACTACTGACAATGGGCAACGTGGGTGGTTTGCGGAGATAGATCTTAACGCTGGCCCAGGTGAGACTTGAACCTAGGAACTGCAGATTATAATTCTGGTGCACTACCGGCTGAGCCACTCCTCCCCTTCACAAGGTGGGCATGGCTTGACATCCAAGGTGTTCTCTTACAATAACGCTGCATATTATACATATGGATCAAAAGCAAATCATTACACAGAGAGATTCAATTTATTAAGTTTTAGTCACCTCAATATTCTAATTTTTTATCGGTCTATACTTTCAAAAGTGCCGGTCCTCTCTGACTCTGTGATTGTTTCAAAATTAATTATAAATTACTCCAATAACTCACAAGTTGAAAGAAAATCTCTGAATTCACAGAAAAGAAACAGAACTTCTAAGCCATTAGAAAAGACGCAAGACAGTGCTATGCCCGTTAAACAAAAAGTAGGAGCACATCACCACTTTTCACCTTCTTGCTATTATGAGGGTAAATCAGAAACGAAAGTTCCATATCTAACTTCTTCTGGGAGCAGGTAATTACACCGAAAAAAATATGCGGGGAACCAACCCATATACGTCTATTATACTTCGGCATAGTTCCAGACTTGTTAAGACATTGTCGTAAGTCTCGATTAACTTATTGAAGCCCTGCGGATAGGAGGACCCACTGAAGAAGCCACTTTGTACTTTCCTCTTGGATGGCGTCACCCGATGGAAAGCTCAGTCCTTGGAGTTGTTTCTTCAGCTTTTGAAACATGTGAAAATTGACTGCTCCAAATAACGACATACCCAGGGAGGAACACCAGAGTTTTCGGACCCTGCGAAAAACGACATACCCAGGGGATATGTCGTTAAAAATCTCATCTTCTTTTACGAAATCTCAAACTTGCATACCTGCTTTCAAATCCAAAACAGGTGTATTTGTATAATTTCTTTAGCCCCACATTATATGCCCAACACTCAAATTAGATTTAAAAAACTAAACAACCGTAAAATTTTATTCCGTAATAGAACATAATTTTAAACTTTCTGGTCCGGTGGAGTATTTTTATAACTAAGAAATCCTGTTCAAATCTTATTCTTCCTTCTCCACCAGAAACTGAATCTTGGGTATGTTCCTGGAGCCAGGTCTGAACTGTATAGTGGTTGGGGAGCAGTTGCCCATCGACAGGTGCAGAAATCCTCATCCACTACCCTCACTACTTTGGGAATCCCCTACTAGGGAAAGGGGATTAAATGGACAGCTGTTAAGAAACATCGTCATAAGTCGAATTTTTCGCTATGTATGTAGTTGAAGTTCGATTCGATCTGTTTCTATTCTCTTGGCAATGAATAGTAGGATTTCAATTCGGACTCAGAAAAGTTTGGGTAAAAATTGAAGATCTACAGCTTCGAATTTCCGTTTTAGTAGTATAGGTTTAGCACGGATAAAAGCAAAAGTGAAATAAATTCCACGTGAGTGAGCAACTTTGCAATTCTTTTGCCTCCAGGAGAGAGCATCCTTTTATATATCTTAACATCTGACATGTGTTTCCTTTTATGCCCGGAAATGCAGAAGTTTTATGTCAACCTACCTCACCTGAATCAGACACTCCAGAAGGGTTGCTTAGTAACATAAATGGAATTTACTTCGGAAACGCAGAAGTGTCATAAAGAAGGAAGTTGTGGAGAAACTTCTTGCATAACTATGACAACGGCAAATAAAAGGAGAGGAAGTTTGGCAACCAGCAGTGAAGCTGTCTAGACAAGTGCTTTGTTAGTTGCGCTCCAAGCTTCACTTTAAGTTAGAGAATTAAATCTGTTGTAAGTATCAGATTTAAAACCAGGAGCAACATTTTTTACATACACATTGGCAGTTCTTTAGTCGAGATTTTCCTTTACTGAAGTTTAAATGCATCTGTAATTGAAATTCGTAAAAAAATTGTTGTGAAAGTATTTTTATTATTTTAAAAAGATTACGCCTTTTCACATCTGAATGGGAGAAAGAAAGCAGAACGTTCTTAATAAAAATAATAGAACTGTTAGTATTTACGATATGAATATAAACTTGTACACAGCGTTTAAGAAAGACGTACAAGTAGGAATTAGTAGGATTCATTCTGACAGTTTTTAATCTTCAATAGGATAGGGGCGGGAATTGGCTCAGTCGGTAGCACACCAGACCCGTAATCTACAGTTCCTAGGTTCGAGTTCCTACTATGTCAACATTGAGATTCATCTCCTCTGAGACTCCTTCCTGTCCTCAGTCAGAAAGGGGACACCGAGGAGCTTGTAAAGGCCACATTCCTTTGGATGGGACGTAAAGCCGTGGACCCGTGCGCATACGAACCATACGCTATGCACGTTAAAAACGCGCTGGATGGCTTTAGCAGAGGATCCCATCTGTCTCCTAAAAGCTGTCCAGTGGTTTTTCTTCTCCAACTTTTTCTGAACATTTGAGGTCCTTGTGGCCCGGCCATTTAGTCAGGTGCTCAAAAAAGTGCTGGTCAGAGGTAAATCAACCCAACACCTTCAACAGGATACAGCAGAGGTTTTAACCAATTTTGTGAATGAATTTTCATTAGAATTGCTTTCATATCACCAATCATTCAATCACTTTTTACTTCTTCTCTTTACACACATTACATGAAATTTTAAACTTGGGAATTTAGAAAACAAAAAATATCTATGGAAAAGAAAGTAATATGAGCAAATACATTGAAAGCACAATATGTTCTACACACCTCACACATCCATAAACCTGCGTTATTCTGCTACAATAATGTGGCCAGCCGAAACCCCTTGTGGGCTATCATAGGTCAGACACCTACCTGCTGTATAGCGTATATGCGACTGTTATCGTTGGTTGGGTTGAGTTGTTTTACCTTTCAGCGGCACTTTTATGCACACCATGGGCTAAATGGCCAGGTCACGTGGACTCCGAAGGCTCAGAGAAGGTTGGGGGAGGGGACCCACTGGAACAGCTGTTGAGAAACAGATGGTAGCCTCCCGTAGAGGCCATCCGGCGTGTTCTTTAACGTGCACAGGGTATGGCTCTCCCGCACACGAGACCACGGCTTAACGTCCCATCCGACGGACGGAGGCCTTCCCAAGCTTCTTGGTGTGCCCTACTGACCGTGGGCAGGGTGGGGGAATTTAGCGGAGATAAATCTCAACGCTGACCCAGCTGGGGCTTTATTGTTTATAAACAATGCGGATGAGCGAGTTCGATCGTGGACAGATAGTCAGTGCGAAGAAGATGGAATGCTCCATATCTGCAACTTCACAAACGCCTGGGATTTCCACTTGTAACCATCGCACGTATGTTCCAAAACTACATTAAAACTTACAAATCCTAGGCACCGTAAACAATGTGGTCATAACTGAGACTTGATGTTCGAGGTGAGTGCTGCCTCTCCCTTATCATACAGTCAGAATGGAAGGCCACAGTGCAAATAATAATGTCGACATTTAACTATAGGGCAGCTAAGAAGGTTTGTGAAAAGACCATTCTACATGCGATGGCATGACTGGGCTACGATGGCAACCGACTCCTACATCTGGTACCCTTCTTAACAACATGTAACTAGGCTATGAGGCTGCAGTGGATGAAGGACCATCACCAATGGTCCGTAGTAGACTGGAATAGGTAGCTTGATCCAAAGAATCCAGGTTTCAACTGCAACACGCCAGTGTGAGGTTGCATGTGTGGCGTAGACCACATGAGGCCATGGATCCTAACTGTCAAGTCAATGTATTACAGGTAAATGGAGGCAGTATAATGTTCTAGGACATCTTTATGTGGGCCACTTTGGGCCAAGTAATACCCTTGTACCTATTAAGACCACCATCACCACACAAGGTTATGTTGACGTACTCGCCGACCACCTACAGCCATTCATGGCTATCCATTTCCTACAACAGGATGGCTTCTTTCAACGAGTCAATAACCTGTCTCATCGCTCCCGTTTGGTCGCAGAACTGGTAGGACGAGTACTCCAGTGAGTTCACAACCTTTGATGGCCCTCTCATTCTCCGGATTTAAACCCTATTGAGCATCTGAAGGACAAAGTGGAGATGCATTAGAGTCCTAAACCCACCACCGGCAACTCTCAGCACTTTACAGCCGTCTGTCATGGAATGAAAGTTTCCAACACCTGGTAGAGCCCATGCCACTACGTATTGCTGCTGTTGTGAGGACGAAATGTGGTACCACACGTTATTAGGTGGGTGTGTATAATAAACTGTCCTTTTATTTATATATATAAGAGAAAAAGAAAAAAAAGTTAAAATTGCAATATTCAATACTTATCCAGCTTCCAGGTTTCGACAATAAACAAATAAAAATTGATTATGTCAATATATTTTTAAAAATGATGCATATGTATTACAGACGAAGTTGTAATCAGTTTGAATAATCAAACAATTTGATAAAACATATTTGTACATATTCTCAATAATTATTGCGTCTTTTTCCCTGAAAAAAAAAGAGGCTAAAGTTTTAAAATTGTGGTTTTCTTTCAACTTTGCCAAGGAAAGCAATAACAAAATCTGAAAAGAGACGATTATTCCATCTCATTTTTTAAAGCATTTTCGCATATGCGGCAGAAAAATGATCACTTACAAAGACGTTAAAAAACTTAAGAGCAGGCAGAGTCGGATTTCTGGAGACGGTGCATGGGAAGATAATAGTAGATCGAGCAAGTTGCTCCAAAAGAAGCAATAATTCAAACTGAAGTAGTTAAAAGTATTGGGTTGTTTTTCCTCTGGGCTGTACTTTTCTGCATTAAGAGTGTAAAAAACAAGCCTCAAGGCCATCCAGAATATTCTTTAACATGCATAGGGTATAGTTCTCCTGCATAGGGTCCAGGGCTTACATCCCTTCCAACTGGATGCGACCTTTCCAAACGCATCGAGTAGTTAAAAAGTTATGAAGAGAAAATATTGGTGTAATGTGACATGCCCACAGAAGGACTAAGGAAAATGGTGAAGGTGAATTTTGTCTTCTACTAAAAAAAAGATTAGAAGGAGGAGAAGAAAGTGATAAATATGGGAAGATGGTATCGCAGAAGCAATGAATAAAAGAGGCTTGAGGGACGGAGATCGGAGAGACAGATCCCTCTGGCATAATAGTTTAGGGACAGGAACCATAGCTAACTCTGGATATCTATACCAGTGACAGATAAACGTTGCTTTAGTGTACTATCTATAAAGAAAACATTGAATTTTTCCATGTACCAACTGCTAGGTTTCAGTGTTGTGCCACGGTTTGAAAACCTCTAGGATAGAGCCTGTATTGAGATTTATCTCCGGTAACCCTGAAAATGCCAGCGGTGAGAAAAGAAACACCGATGGGCTTGGAAAGACCGCCGTTCCTCGGAAAGGATGTTAAGCAGTTACTACCTGTACAGAAGAGTTATGTCTTGTGTATGCTAAAGAACACGTTGGATGGCCTTGACAAGAGACTTTCATCTATCTCCTAACAGCTGTGCATGTATCCCCTTCGCACAATCATCTCTGATCCATTGGTATTCTTGTGTCCCGGCCATTTAGCCCATTGTCTGCAAAAAGTACAGCTCATAGGTAAAATAATCCAACCGAATTCTGGGATACAGCACTTAGTTACTACTTCTATCAGATTTAACTATCAGAAATCATCATGGAAACCAAACTCTTTGGCTGCCGAATTTTAATATGGGCTTTTTATTTGTCTTTTCACTAGCACGCTTTAATTAAAATTTCGAGTTTGCCACATTAAGTTTGACATTTTTAATTTTACTTCCCTTTCCATGCTTAGCAATCGAAATAGTACTTGACTCAAAAAGCGATTTCTATAGTCTTCTTTTGAGTATCATCCTGTATATAATGATGGTGGTTGGATCGCTTTACCTCTGAGAGGCACTTTTTGGTACACAATGGGCTAAACGGTCAGGTCACAAGGACATCAAGGACTCAGAGAACGTTGGGGGAAAGGAGACCCAATGGACAGCGGTTAGGAAAAGACGGACGCCACCCATCCAGTGTGTCCCGACTTACCAAAAAAAACCCCTATATTTTGGAGTCTTCATTGAGGGGCGGAGGTTTGCTCAATCGGTAGTCCTCACTCTCATAATCTGTATTTTCCAGGGTCGATTTCTACTTCTGCCAATGTTTAGATTTATCTTCGCTAAAACTCCTCTCTCCCTCGGTGAGAAAGGAACCACAGATTTAAAGGCCACCGTCCGTTGAATGAGCGTTAAGCCGTGAATCCATGTGCGGAAGAGCCATACCCTGTGCACATTAACTACCATGCTTGATAGCTTTAACGGGAGGCATCCTTCTGTCTACTAATAGCTGTCCACTGAGTCTCCTTTCCTGAGACCTTGTGGTCCTTGTGACCCTTTAGACCAGAGGTTCCCAAACATATTTGTCCTACCGCCCCTTTTCAGAAAAAAAAATTACTCGGCGACCCCCCTGGAAATCTACCTTCTTTAAGCGAACAACCAGAAAGATGCAGTGACAAACTTGCGTTCTTTTATTTATCTATATTTCTACCTACGTCCTACAACATAGTAAAGAAAAATGTTGTTGTAAATAAGACACCTTGAAGCTTGAAATTATAAAATTATTTATTAAAATCAACCATAGTAACATTCGCATTACACACAGAAAATTAAGATAACGGAGGATAATTTTATGTGTTTATTTGGGAAATAAAGTAATTATTACGACTTTAACTCTATGTTACACAACAGATGAAACATGTACGAACGGTTTTTCAAAATTTTCTTATCTTCCCTTCTTTCTTTATGCTTCCACCGCTCCCCAATTGCACCCGAGGCTACTACCGACCCCCTGGATCGTTCCAGTGCCCCCCAGGAGGCGGTTTCGCCGACTTTGGGAAACATTGCTTTAGACCATCGTGTGCAAAAAGGCGCCGCTCAGAGGTAATGCAACCAATCCAAACAAGTCTTCCTTTATTATTTCCGAATCAGTCCTTTCTACTGAGGTTGAAGCTTTGCTAAAACCTTTAATTTTCGAGGCCTGCAATCCTTTACACTTCATCTTATTCTACGATAACATTTGCAGACCACAATTTTTTCGCAGTTTCGATTTTAGTAGCATTCTAACAAGAGAAAACGTTTTGTAGTTTGAGATTGCTGGTTAAATTAATTGTTTTAATATTGACAGAATCTGTTATACGCATCAGCGGACTCAAGATATATCGCTTTTGCGAAATGAGTAAAAAAAATCAGAAATTAATTGTCTAATTCAATAAGTTAAATGAAAAACTAATCCAACACTCATAGAGGGTATTTTTTTTTCATTATTTAATGAACATGTTTTCACATACATGCAAAATGATATAATAATGAGAAATTTCTACAATACAAAAACAATTTAATTTCTGATTTATCACCAAAGGATTAAAATCCTTCCAGTTCTGAAATTGATAAGTAGCAAACTATAAATGCAACTTTTAAAGTACAATGACAGCAGCAATGTTAAAATGAAAATTTTTGCATTGTAATATTAAAAAAAACGTTATTAAACATATTCAATAATATTACCACCTCTAAAATATGTACGTTCAGTGTTTGTTGGACAATTTACAAAAGAAAAAAAAAATCAAGCATCTGAAAAATAAATTCAGTTTTGTTTTCTTTTAATTCGAACTCCAGTATATTAAATGACCAAGGTTCAAGACAAACATACTTCTTTTTAAAATGGCTTTTATGAAGTTTAATTCTTTTTTTTAAATAATTATTGTAAATAAATTCACAAAATATTATATTCGATTATCACTTTTACTGTCTCAGAAAGAGCGAAGAATGGATTATGATAGAATTAAAGAAAAAAGGCATTTGAAGGATATCTATTTAAAATATAATTTAGTGATACCAAGGTAAAGAAAGTCGTGTCAAAGTCGTCTCAGTGTTCAGGATAAAGCTGCATGTCGAAATTTTGTATTGAATGATTCTGACATCAGAACAAAAGGCTCTCCGTATCTTGTATCTCCATAATTAATGGTAGTCGTTCTCCAGAAACCGATAAACGGCCAGTTTAGTTGACCACAAGTTGCATTCAACCGATTCATATTCTCTAGTATGAATAAAATAAATAGCCCCCACCCCCTCAAGCAGCTGCTTGCCACAGAGGTTTGACAGGAGCCTGTCATCAGTTTATATGGAACAGTATAGGGTCTGAGAGGATGGCAGGACCTCAGCAGAAAAACGACACATACATCCATACCTTATCCGGGGCTCGAACCCAGGTCCCTTAGATCAGTAGCCAAGCGTGCTAACCACTCGGCCATGCGAACGGCCAAAATACCCCCTGAAGCAGCTGCTTGCCACAGAGGTCTGACAGGAGCCTGTCATCAGTTTATATGGAACAGTAGAGGGTCTGAGAGGATGGCAGGACATCAGCAGAAAAACGACACACACATCCATGCCTTGTCCGGGGCTCAAACCCATTCCCTCAGATCAGTAGCCAAGCGTGTTAACCACACTGCCACGGGACGGCCCATAATATGAAAGATTTGTAAAAAAGAATTACATATGGTAATATTCTATTGTGTTGATTAATAAGTTGTGCATGTAATAAAGTTTGTGCAAAAATATATTGCAAAAGTACAATATATTTTAAACCCTGATATTTACTGGCTACATTATTAACAATTTAAATCACGATATCAATTTAATCGCCTTCTTACATGATTTATAGATTCTGAACTTGTTGCATTTTTGCCCTTTGCTAAGCGAGAATCTAAAGATATATTTTTCTCGTATTTTGTGGATTGCTAACATGAAACTTTCATTGCAAGGTATAGTAGTTTATGGCTTTCCACACAGTATACGATAGTTCGGTTCCTGACCTCTAAATTTGGTGTTGGCCTCTAAGCTATTGTTTAAATAATTTTTGAAGGATTAACACACAACGAACTTCCAAGAGTTCGTTTATCTAGTGAGATCTGAGTAATAACAACTGTGACAGAAACCTTTTTCATACAAATACTACATTTATTTTACAGCGAACAATATATACAGAAGAAAGAAATACATTTTTGCAAAGGATATGCAGAAGATAAATCAACTTTTATTTTCGGTAATAATTTCCTTTTTCCAACATTTTCTGGGCTTTTGGGGTCCTTGTGACCCGGTCATTTAGCCCATTGTCTCCAAAATATGCTTCTCAGGGGTAAAAACCAACACTATCCTCTATAAGCCTATCCCATCTAGAGCTGTAAATATCATTCCTTCATATGACGGGGTTGGCCGTGTCTGGAACTCTTTGCCTCTGATGTATTGTCCCCAGCTTTTCATATTCTTGCTGCTTAAGAGTACGGCAATTGAATGATAGCTTTTATGGCTTGGGATGATTAGTTTGAAGTTTGATAGGACAATTATCAACGTGATTTTGCTACTCAATACATTTGAAGTTCATAACAAATGGTGGCCTATCTCGTAGAAATTAATTTACTGAGTCGACATAGAAATATAATTATTCCTCTGAATAGCATAGTATTACAAACAACACATTTGAGATCAATAAAAGGATGTCCATATATTTGGCAAGACATGGTTCTCTGCATGCATCAATTTGAATGATAACTTGGTTGTTCATGCCTACTTGTTTCACTTCTTAGACTCAATTACTGAACAACAAAAACTCGAATGAAAAAAATTCTCTGAATTCAAAACTAAGAGCAGAACCTTAAACATTTGTAGTCCTTACAAGGATGGTATCCTAATTAATCCTGCTTTATGAATAACGTTGATTTCGAAATAGATGATTCCTTCATTTTGAAGTCATTTGCAAATATCGGGTTTTTACCTTTTAGAAATCATCAAATATTACTCTTTCCACTTCATTACACGTAATATAATATCAGTAGTATCTTTTTTGACAAATGAAAATAAAGTAGTTTACCTGAATATGAAAAAAAAATGTGAATTCAACCGTAGAACTCTCCTAATTTTCCTCTGCATTTCAACATTGTCTCCCCGCCATCACGTTTATCCTCAACCACAAGCTATTTTCCACTCACTGAATTTTCATCATTACAAATGAATAGCGCCATTAAATGTCCATCAATGCAAATATACTCACGGACGTTTCATCAGTAAAAATGACACCGACTAACTTTGATGAATATATACGGCGACACATTTAAACTCCGAAATAGAAAAAGATAGGAACCACGCGAAAATAACTGAATCTATTTTAACGGAAACATTTATTAGGATACTAAGTCTGGAACTGCATCTTAAGAACCTTTGAAGCATTATACAGCATCTCTGTCTTTCATTTATTTAAGATGAATATAGCGCAGACATTTCATTTCTACTGTAAAAGAGATTCAAAAATTCTAAACCTATCATAGCGTACTTCATGGTTTTCGGACACTTTGTTTCGTTTAAACTCTTTCACATTTATTCCATTTAAGGTTTCTTTTTTTCACTGAGCCCTTAAAACTCCCTTGGCATAGATCTCAAACGATGGGTCTCTATCAATCATTTCAGAACCACTAATGTGAAATAAAATCCTATTAATAACAAATAGAGTTCCATAAGTCAGACATCTAAAATGTATCTGCAATCTGTATCTTGAATTGTCAAGAAATAAACTTTAAGAATAAGTATTAAAAATGCCGCATGGAGACGTTCCATTAAGCATTTATTCCTCAAATGGCCAAACTATCTTGCAAGTTAATGCATTTCTTTCCAATAACTCTCTTTACGACAAAGTACTGACTATGAGGCATTAACTGTGACCTCGGGTGTATAACGTCCTAAATGCCCTTATGCAGTGTCTCAGTGTGTCATATCCTGCTAACGTTAAAGAACACGCTGGATGTCCTTAATGGGAGACTTCCATCTGTCTTCCTCCTGTCCTTGTGGCATGGTGATTTAGCCCATTGTGTGCAAAAAAGTACCTCTCGTAGATAAAACAACCCAACCCTGACGTATGGGCAGGAACATAGGAAAACGGGCAACGCATACGTGTATCCAAACTCAAGCAGACCATTTATGCGCATGAACAATCTGGCTGTTTTCACAGTCTACATATAGTTTGCAGAATGCCATAGCGGTTATCGGAACACCATATAAGGCAATAAAAAAATAGGCTGCCCTGCCTCAATGCGGCTAAAATTAGATACAGTACAAATTTTATTAATAGAGTAAGTCTTCTTATTAGGGTTGTTTAATTATAACATCGTCAAAGATTTAGGAAACGTAATTCGTTTAAACAGCACTGATTCATCAGAGCGTTGTTTGGATTTTTTTAAGAAAGCAACTCAGTAGTTTCGAAGTGTAAGTGACATCACAGAGCATGAAGGCATCTCTAAGATCCTTCTAAAACGTCATGTTCCCATTCTCATGCTGCATATTAACGTTTTTATCAAATGTCGTGATGAACTTTTAGATGAGCCCAATAGCTGAGTTAGATTCATTCACCTCTAACCGGCACTCTTTTACACGTGCCATCAGATGTAAATGATATATTAATAAAACAGACACTGTATCCACAGAATGGGCCATGTGACAAGGACCACAACATTAAGAGCTGAGTAGTTAATGTAACTCCACAAGACAACTGTTACGAGACAAATAAAAAACTCTTTTCAAGGCCTTCAAACGTGCTCTTAAACTTGTTTACCATTTAATCAATGGTGGCCTTTCCCAGCCCATCGGTGTCCCCATTTTTCAGATGATAAAAGCTCAGTGGGACTCGAACTTAAGAACTTAAGTTTTTGAGTATGATACGCTATCGACTGAGCCAAACTACTGTTCTTATGCATTTCCTGGATCCAGTTAATATGTTGTAGATTTCCATTCAATCATTCACTCACTCCCGCACGCATTCACTCACTCAGTCATTCATTCACCAACTCACTCTTGCAAAATATATGTAGGATCGAAGAGTGCAATTTCCATTCTCTATCATTCCGTTATTTGAATTTTCCCAGAAACTGTGAGCCGGAACCTCTTGGGCTCCCCCCTCCACTAATCCCATTCTTCTGCCTATGTAGGGGCGGGGGTGGCTTAGTCGGTAGCGCGCCAGGCTCGTAATCTGTAGTTCCCAGGTTCGAGTCCCAACTGGGTCAGCGTTGAGATTCATCTCCGCAAAACTTTCCGTCCTGCCCACGGTCAGTAGGGGACACCGATGGGCTTGGAAAGGTCACCGTCCGTCGGATGGGACGTTAAGCCGTGGCCTCGTGTGCGGAGAGCACCCTGTGCACGTTAAAGAACATGCTAGATGGTCTTGATGGGAGGCTACCATCTATCTCCCAACAACTGTTCCAGTGGGTCCCCTCCCCCAACCTTCTCTGAGCCTTCGGAGTCCTTGTGACCTGGCCATTTAGCTCATGGTGTGAAAAAAAGTGGCGCTCAAAAGTAAAACACCCAACCCAATCTGCCTATGTAAGGATTTGTTTTTATGTGTGATGAGACACGCAAAGCAATCAATGGGTTATAACAACAGACGACCATCGCATCAACTAAGTCCAGACTCGGTAGTTGGAGTGTTGTTTCACCGCTGAATCACCAGGGCGAATTCAGGCTGAAATTCTGAAAACTCTCTTCCGGTAGTCAACTTTGATCACAAGAATTGGGCTAACGGGACAAGAGGAGAGAAAATAAGCAAAGAGGGCAAAATTTCTCATTTATACGGAATTGAATTGCTTTCAAAAATACGGTATTATACATATGCCAAGAAAAGATGAAGCCATCGTTATTTAAACACTCGGTAGTGGTGTGAGACTACAGATTACAAGTCTCCTATTTGGAAGTTTCATCAACTACATTGCCATTGTTGTAAATGTATTATTCACCAACTCACATGTTTTAATATTTCTTTCTTAACCAAACCCAGCACCTACCAGGAGTTGGCTACACTTCAGGTTCCACAGTGCTCAACCCTATAACTTTAATACACATGGGCAAGGACTTCCAATGCCCATCACGGTGATAGTAAGACTTCTTTCTAAACTCAGGAATTCATTTACATAAATCTACCCCTGCTCTCCATTTCTTACGCAGCAGAGACAAACTGTCTCCTTGACTACTCCTATTTTCACATTCTCTCTGTGTGTGTGATGGAAATATCAGGACGTACACCTCAAGAGGTAACTCACCACTCACGATGATCAAAAGATATGCTAAGGAGGAGTGGTTTTGTGACATATCTGTCACTGAATCTGTCAGTGAATCATATCAGTATAATCTGCATTATCAAAAGTCAGTATCATGATATCAAGAAACGGCTGAAACTCCTGTGTTTTGCACTTCCTTGTGTCCATCATCCATTTGAGCCCAAGCTGTGATATGGGTGTGATGATCAGTTATTATAGTAGTCCTGGGATGTGAAAAGTAAGGCATGCTTTCAGTGATTGGATCTATCCATCTGTTCAAAGCTTCATTCAGTAAAACGTCTTGAGGATTGAACCGTCTTCCACATATGTATGCCACCGTGTGTGCTGGAGAACTCGTTCTGATGGAAAACCACATCTGTGCGAAACCTTTAATATGAATTTCGCAAAATAGTTTTCTGATTTGGTGATGGAATTTTGGTTTGTAGGTAGATGCCGAGATCTCGGCTGGTTGTAGTCAGGTATCTTAAACGTAAAATAAATCTAAAATAATATTTTTTGACAAATCTATGGAGCAATGACTAAATGGAATTGCATGACATATTTCCACTTAATATTTCTGGTCCGTACTTAGATCACTGGATCGACCAGTGGAGTAATGATAATAGTACAGAGGGTGAGAGCAGGCTTTTGAAAAATATCTTTTTTCAAATCATCTTTTTTCCTCACATCTTTTTTCCTCTTTAATCAGTCGTCACATCTTTTTGGGGGATTTTATGCCTTACAAAGTTTTCCCTCTGAAAAATTTAAAATTCTGTATTCAAAGAATCTCAAACTTTTTAAGTGTGTCTTTTACACATTGCGAAGAATGAAAAATTTGTGTAAAATTCCAGACATTGAGATCAGTGACGAAGCGAGGTTTCCAAGAGCCTGTTGGAAGAACGAGTTTCCTTCCTTCTCCCTCACTCACGTGCAATTCAACTCTGTTATATTTGACAAAGGGCCCCTTGAATCCCACTCCAACAAGGCAATGTCCTCGAAACACTTCAAAAATCACTTCTCAGTTTTCATAGAATTTTTACTAATGATAAATTTCCTGAATTCCATTCAATTTTCACACTTTTGTTAAATTTCAGATATATCATATTTTAAAGCATGTAATAACACAAAGTTGTTTTTAATTAAATAGTTAAGTATATCTCTAAATCGATTTCAATCAATATCACAAGACAGTTATCAACTGCATCATACCTACCGTAGAGCAAAGAGTTAAGTTGCGAAACGAATGGGAAGAAACGGAAAGAAGAGGAAAAGAGGAAAGGTTTAAGAAGTTGAAACAAGCAAAAAAATATTAAGAAGAAAATAAAAGGACGCAATTATGTAGAAAATGAAGATAAATAAAAAAGATAAAATAAAATTAAACGATTAAAGAGAAAATAAAAGACAAGCAAAAAAATTATTAAGATGAAACTAAAATAGAAATAAAGATAAATTGCTATGGAAAATTAAAAGACAAAATAGGAAAAGATTAAGAAGAAACTAAAAGAGAAATAAAAATTAACGATAAAGAACACAATAAAAGGCAAGCAATAAGAAACCATTAAAAAGCAACGGAAAGAGAGATTAAAAGGAAGGTTTAAGAACTAATTAAAAGCAATAGAAATAAAGAATTAAGAAGGAAATAAAAAAAGCTTAAGGTTATTCTCAAGATATTGAAAGTATTCACATATATCATTCTACTTAGATTGAATATTTATTTATCAACATGATTTTATTGCTCATTGAATTATTTTAGTCGTGTTTCGTGAATTGGATGTGAATAGAATTGAGATATGGAATTCTGAAAGTTGATCTTTGTATTATTATAGTTTCGTACCGGTTGACTTAGTTTGTTTATAAATAATTTCATCCATGCTTTTGTAATAAATTGCATAGTATTGTAATTTTCATTGACCAATTTTTACTTGAACTCACGCTCAGTGCTCATCCATTTTAAATTGGAACACTATTATTACTTATCATATCAATGCATTGACAGTACTGTACTAGATATATTTAACCAACCGTGAAACGAAAATATGCTAGGAACAAGGGAAGGAATATAGTAGTTTAACAAATTTAATTAATTCGTCTTTGAACTCGACATATGAAGAATTCATTTAATAAAATGCAAACACAAAGAAAGTAAAAGAAAGAAAGCAAAAAAAGCCACAAAGTTCTAGTAAAATTAGTTGTAGACAGACTCTTCTCTGCCTGTCTGGGCTGGGTTCTTTTAATGTCTATGTGTGTGAGAGCTTTTGCAGAAGGGTACCTGTCCCTATGTCGTCAGGATAAATAACTCAGGTGGCCGAATACACAAATTCATGCTCAGGTGGCCGAATACACAAATTCATGCTCAGGTGGCCGAATACACAAATTCATGTATTTCACATATATACATTATTTATTTACACTTTAACTATATACATACAGTATACATATGTATATATATATACATACAGCCCACCCGGTACAGTCACTGGCCGAATGCAATACATGCTATAATGACTCTCAGCGGTCCCACCGCTAGATATAGAGCAAAGCTCACAGATACAGAGCAAAGCTCACAGACATTGATAGTCTCGTGGTCCGCGCTCAAGTCTCAGTTCGAACAACCCCGCCGGATGAGGTTACGTGTCCTTCCGGGACCTTAGGGTGTCTCGGCCAATAGGGTACAGACACGGTCGCTGTGCCAGGTCGACTCTTGTCACCTTTCTTCGTCTGGTTCCCCAAATTGGATCCGCCGCCGCCGCCACTCTGTCGCTAGACGAGAAAGTCTTGCCGCCAAAATGGCGATTCTGGCCCTCACTCCTTCCGCCCTAGCTGCCGAGTCCCCTACATTAGTAATCTTAGCTTAATTGAATACTGAGCGATTATGTTATGGAATTTGTACACACTCTCTCTAGAGAAACAAAATTAATGACTTTCCTGTTATGCCAATGAAAAGCTTAATTTGAAGTTCACTGACTTCTAAAATAGATTTTTATGATAAAATGGTATCTAATATATATAAAGACGATCGTGAGTGCTTGGACTGACTGACAGGAGATCATGCTAATTCTAACTATGATGCAGAAATGACAGAGCTCTGAAAATTTGCACAGTTTGCTAATCCGGTTCGTAGATCGCGGTAAAAATCTGAAATTTGACCTCTGATGTGTCTTTCAAGGTCAAATGGAGGTTAACCGTGATTTAGGAGCGTTAGAAATGTGAAAATTGGGGTCAGGGGGTTAGAACAACAAGCAGTTGTAGATGTCGAAAACGTTACGAAATTTCAGGTCCGAAGGTTCCTTCAGATCAAAGGTCAAATTTAGATCTACCTGTGCTAGAGAGATAAAAAAAAAATTGGTTCCTGGGAGTATTTTGAGTCTAGATATCAGAAATGTTGCTAAATTTTGAATGGATGGGTTCTTCGAGGTTAAAGGTCAAATATAGATCTACCGCTATGAGAAGGCTACAAATTGGTGCCTCGGGCTGTTTCAAGTTATAGATCTCAGAGTGCATGCCAAATTTTGGGTGCGATGGGTCCTTCGAGGTCAAAGATCAGATTCGATAAATCGATGCTGGAGAGCTAAAAATTGGTGCAGAGGGCTATTTCGGGCAGTAGAACTCAGAAATGAGAAGAATTTTCAGATCCGATGTCGCATTCAAAATTAAATAGGGGTCGGAGTAACTGGCTAGAAATCAAGATGTGACGAAAGCAACGATTGATTTCTAGTTACAGATAAAGCTCTGATCTTATATTACAAAATTATTCGTTCGTTATTTAAAGAGTAATGTAAAAAAGAAAGTTTACAACAAAAGCTAGCAATAGTAAGAAGTTATCACTGAAATTAATTAAAACATAAAGTAACAACTGTTACATCAAACTTTTGATTCAAATAAGTGTATTTGTAAAGTTTGTCTAATAATTCTTTTATTTTCGTGAATTTCACGATACTTTTTAACGAGGATCGAAGTTATTTCTAATCCATGAATCTTTAAATATTGAGTGAATATTGCTAAAGATTTAGAGAGAGATATGATTTAGTTTAGTGATTCCCACTCGTTTTAGAAATTTTGGGGAGCTTTTTCTGAGTGTTTCATAGAATTAAATTAAACAAAACATCAAATTGTGACTAGATTAACATTTTTATGCATAGGAATTAATGAAACAGTTAGCTGGAAAATTTATTCGCATTTTATTAGGAGACAGATTCACAACAAAAAAATGCTGTTTCATGAGTCCCTTGTCTACAGGAAATTTTCTGTGCTATTTCTACTGAATTATTTCATTCATATTTCGATAGAAAAACGTAGAAATTCATAGATAGATTATCAAAATATTCGTCAATTTGTATACACCGCAAGTATTATTCCATCTGGTTTTTACATAAAGAAAATATTTTAAAAGGCGTTAGAAAGGGTAAAGAAAGCTCTGGGCTTAAAAAATTTGGAAACAGCTGATTTTGATCTTTATCTTTAGTACTGCTTGCCACAAAATGTGTATTTTAAAAGGTACATAATTTCGAATTTAGCTTTCCACTGTATTAGCAAATTCTCTACTTTGTTATCTAAGGGATATATTGGAAAATATAATATGTAAATATATATATATATTTAGATGATCGAACCTTTTAGCACGAGCTAAACATCAAATATTATATTTAAAAATTATGCTAATAAAATATTTTTTTCTCGCAAATTTAAAAGGAAATGAAAAAAATAACAAAATTATTATTTAAATTCCAGTTCTTTCTGCTTTTCTTATTTATAAAGTTCAGAAGCTGTATCGTCTTTACTTTTCGACGAAGTTCTATAGCAACTCCCTCAACAATTTTTAGAGATTCTTAAAATTGAAGGAATGGCCTTCGCCCGAGGCTCATGCTACGATCACGGGGTGTTGAGCGAACGGGGAAATTGTAGATTCACGGTTATATGGATGAAGGTGCCAGGGCAGGAATTGGATCCGTAGAGCAAATATTCGATTTTTTTTTCTTCCTTATTTCCACATTATTTTTTTTACCATGTGTGTCCGTGACTGAGTATAGGTCTTCTGGGGACGTCGGAAAAAGATCGTGACTGAGTGCTGACTTCTCGTCTGAGCTCTTTTCAGTAACGTGAACGATCTTGTTTTTCAGCTAGAATTAGCCCTTTATGTAAATGGAAAATATACGCCGCCTGTCAAAACGTAAGGAAAGATTTTCTGTTTCGCCAATAAAAACTCAGAGGTAGATATAAATTTTTAAAGTAAGCTTTTTCTACGGAGAAATCATACTAGATTACGCTAAAAGTGTCGCGAAATCTGTCAAAACTAAACATTTTCAATATTTTCTTTCGCCATTTGAAGAGTGTGAATGCTGGAATAATGACCAGCGTCGTTTGTTTACGTATGATCGAATTGTTTAACAGTTAAACAGTTTTTTCCCCACAAATGTCTTGTTTTACCTCTGAGTGATTTTTGCATACAATGCGTTAAATGACCAGCCCACAAGGAGCCGAAAGGCTCACAGAAGGTTGGAGAAGGGGATCGACTGAACAGCTGTTAAGAGACAGATGGAAGCATCCCATCAAGGCCATCCAGAGTATTCTTAACCTGTACACAGTATGGCTTATCTGCACATTGGCCACAGTATAACATTCCAAGATAGATGTGGCCTTTCGAAGATCAACGGTGCCCCTTTTCTCCTAAAAGGCAGAATGGGAAGTAGTGGAAAAAATTCTCAATGCAGGTACAGTTGGGAACAAAACCCTGAACTGGAGATTACGAGGCAGTGAACCTCTGCCCCTGACGATAATTGTAAAAATCTTTGCTTAAACTCTGAAAAACACTTCTAATACTCTGTTCAGTGTAATGGTTATCATTTTTGTTTGACTTGACTACAGAGAAAAATTCTTATGACTGGCTGCATTTAAAATTCCAGATTCTGTTACTTTAAATACTGAAAGAAAAATTGTTTAGAAATCAGAAATTCAGAGACATTTCGTTCATATCATTAGTCTTATTTTTCCATATTTTTTTTAGAAATTTTTGAACTTAAAAGTCAATTTCTATTGGCATAATGTTTGATCACTTGACAAATTTTGAAACTACTGTACTACTTGTTAGAATTTGAAGTAGGAATGTTAGATAGCTAGGATAAGGTTTGAAATTGGAGCTGAGTACTGTAGCATCTTAAACTTCCAAAGGGTTAAGAGTTTCTTTTTATAATCAATTTTTTTACTTTGCACCAGTTCCATTACATTGGGATAAAAAACTGTTTTATGCGATAAGAATTAAAATCTTGCAAAAAATATATTTTTTTTTATTTTAGCCCGGCGCCCTTGCTATAGCTGCGCCCCAAAGAATGTCTATTGAATAGCCTTGTTATATTTGGGACCCCAAAGAATTGTTATGAAATAGCCTGGTTATAACTGCGTCCCTATAGAATAGTTACAGAATAGCCTTGTTATAGCGGCTTCCACCGGTGCCGAGTATGGGGGAGCTGAGAGGTTTCCCCCCTGGAAAATCTCTATTATATATCCAACAGACAAAATAAAAATGTCTGGTATCCTGTTATTGTATGTGAGCCCCCCCCCCCCCCTCTAAGAATTTAAAACCCGGCGACAGTGGCTGCGTCCCTATAGAATAGCCTTGTTATAGGTGCGTCCCTTTAGAATAGCTACAGAATAGCCTTGTTATAGGTGCGTCCCTTTAGAATAGCTACAGAATAGCCTTGTTATAGGTGCGTCCCTGCAGAACAGCTACAGAATAGCCTTGTTATAGCTGTGTCCCTATAGAACAGCTACAGAATAGCCTTGTTATAGGTGCATCCCTATATAATAGCTACAGAATAGCCTTGTTATAGGTGCGTCTCTATAGAATAGCTACAGAATAGCCTTGTTATAGGTGCGTCCCCATAGAATAGCTATAGAATAGCCTTGTTATAGTTACGTCCCTATAGAACAGCTACAGAATAGCCTTGTTATAAGTGTGCCCCTACAGAACAGCTATAGAATACTCTTGTTATAGGTGCGTCCCTATAGAATAGCTACAGAATAGCCTTGTTATAGATGTGTCCCTATAGAATAGCTATAGAATAGCCTTGTTATAGGTGCGTCTCTATAGAATAGCTACAGAATAGCCTTGTTATAGGTACGTCCCTATAGAATAGCCTTGTTATAGGTGCGTCCCCATAGAATAGCTATAGAATAGCCTTGTTATAGGTGTGTCCCTATAGAATAGCTACAGAATAGCCTTGTTATAGGTGCGTCCCCATAGAATAGCTACAGAATAGCCTTGTTATAGGTGCGTCTCTATAGAATAGCTACAGAATAGCCTTGTTATAGGTGCATCCCCATAGAATAGCTATAGAATACCCTTGTTATAGGTGCGTCCCTATAGAATAGCTATAGAATAGCCTTGTTATAGGTGTGTCCCTATAGAATAGCTATAGAATACTCTTGTTATAGGTGCGTCCCTATAGAACAGATACAGAATAGCCTTGTTATAGGTGCGTCTCTATAGAATAGCTATAGAATACCCTTGTTATAGGTGCGCCCCATAGAATAGCTACAGAATAGCCTTGTTATAGGTGCGTCCCTATAGAATAGCCTTGTTATAGGTGCGTCACTATAGAAGAGCCTTGTTATAGCTGCGTCCACGAAGAGAGTGCCAGTCCGTCCCTGTACTTACTATTCACTTTTCTCATTGCCATTTAGGTTATGCGAAGTTTAAAGGAAAATTTTTTGACATTAATAAAATTGAAATATTTGAGGATAGCCAATGAAAAATTAAGGATGTTTGGTCCCCGGGGACACACTGCCGTGGGTCACTTCTCAAGCATAGAGATGTGTGATTAAAAATAAATGTTAACTGGAAGAATAAACGCATCGTCTCTGACGAGTATGGAATGTTCAGTCTGGAAAAAAAAAATGAAGTTTTTTTATTTCTGATTTTAGCACTCTCTACCACAGACAAATTAAGACCAATGGATGAGTAGAAAAACACAAATGGTAATATTTTATTAGTACGTATAATATGCACAAATAATATTTTATCTCGCAAAATGAAAAGAAGTTGCAGTTTACCACCACCACCACACTTTGGGTAAAGTGGTTAAATCGCTACTGTCAACGTAAACCCATTCATCATCACACTCTACCACCAAAATTTCATGTCTCCAGCCTAAATAGATTGTTTTGCAATATTAGTTTCAAGTTTTTCCATTTAAGTGGAAAAGCTTGGAGAATGGTGAAATTTTAAATCAATTCTGCAGGTGATATATTTGCGATGGAAATCTGAAATTTTATAACGGTGGATACAGCTAGAGGGCGCTATTAAAGTTATTGGAAGAATCGGAAAACGTGAATCGTAACATTTTTATCAATACCTGCCGAAACTAAAATAGATTTCTAACTTAGCTCTGAAAACGAAAAAAAAAGTTGACTGCCTGTAGACTAAGTCAAAATAATATCTCATTTTGTGGCAACTAGTTATAAATATAGTTTAATATAGAAGCTTAAGTTATTAAACCATACTTTTTTTGAAATAACGATGCTTTTGGAAACATGATTAAACGATCAGGAATATCCTGTTATTTTGAAAACTAGACTTCATCCTGGACAGTTTCCTTCTTTCTTTAATCCTGCACTGAGGATACGAGTAATGTTTTAGCTTTTAGCATGCACATTATTGACTTAATTGCCAACAAGACGCAAATCTAAACACTGATTATCTTGCAAACATTAATGTTCTCTAAGTACTACTATATGAGAGCTATATCATTTCGGCTTCATAGTTGAATATATGTACAGAGAGAGACGATTATGAATGATCTGACTGACGCTAATTCTAACTAGATGCAGAAGTGGTAGAGATCTGGAAATTTATAACTATGGGGTAATTCGGGTCGTAGATGTGGGAAAATAAGAAATCTGACTTCGGCGTGCCTTCAAGGTCAAATAGAGGTCTGCGAGTGCTAGAAACTCGAAAATTGGGACATTGCGGAATTTCGTATTCGGTGGCAGCCCAGGGAGTCCAGATTCTCTCCCCCCCCTCGAAAATACAGTCGTCTTATACGAAATCGAAAATTTGTCTACCTGCTTGGAAATCCCAAAGAGTTATCTTTTTATAATTTTATTTTAGCCTCATATTTTATGTCCGACATCAAAAGTATATTTAAAAAAATATAAACTCTTATATATCATACTAGCGAGAACAGTACCGGCGCTGCCCGGATGTCACTTTTAACCTGTATATTCTTATTTTCATTGCATTAAATGTAAATTTTGTAAGACCCCCCCACCCCACCCCGACACATTAGCACAGATTTTCAACAGGAAAAAATTTGCCCGTATCGTTGTTGACGTCAGCGAGCACTCCTCATAGCCCGTGGCTTAGTTTCTGAGTAAGCTATCGAGTTTTTTTTATTTCCATTCCCACAGATTTTACCATTCTATGGCTACCGTGATATTCGTTCGCATGGTTCAAATTTCCTGCACAGCGTTCCCCGTGTGATCCGGTGATTTGTTTAAAATTTTAAGTTCCCAATTGGCCCGTGGCTTCGTTTCTACACAAATTTTGACAGTTCGTGTCTCATTTTAATCTGAATATTCTGTTGTTTCGTGCACTAAAAGTTAGTTTTGTGAGTTGCATTTTATCACAGTTAGAACACGAAGAATTTCCCGGTGTTGAAAAGGTCATTGCCGGATGTGCGGCGTGCGCTCTGAGTCCTGATAAACGATCGAGATATTTATTTCGTCAGATTTTGGCATTCTGTAATTTCCGACGTACTTCACCGAAAGGTCCCATATTTCGTAGGCTGGTTCCCCCTCTCCGATCCCATGTGATGTTAGACAATCAGGTCCCTAGCTGCAATGGAACGCCTCGATAATGGTATTGGAAATGTAGGGAATCTGGCAACGGCAGCAGATTTAAATGCTATTTTAACTCTTTACTTTCACAGTTAGAGAGCAGAAAATGGCAACAATAGATTTGACAGCGATTTACGCTTCCCGTAGGAATAGCATGGTAAATATGTTTGCTTCCAGCAAGCCTCCCGTTTGGACTTTCGACCAGAAATTTGGCACTGTAATCCGGACCACAATCTGAAATATTCTCTGAAAATTTGAAGCGTGTACGTGGATTTTCCAATGAGTTATGGCTGCCACAGTCACCTTCTTTTATTATATAGATATAATAAAATATTACTTTTAACCTTTCCTGTTAATTCAATTCATTGTTAAAAATTCATTTCATTTGTTAAAAATTCATGGAATATTTTAGTAATTGGGTAACTCCACTCAACTCATTTTCCCAGTCTTCCCGAAACTGAATTCTGGAACCCCCCTAAAATATTGAAATGCATTGTAAGTAAATTGAATGTAAATCCCTCCCTTCAAACAAAATCCTGGGTACGTCCCTGCTGGCGGGTACTTCCATGTCAACGATCAATTTAATCTACTGGTACCAGAGAGGTTAAATTTGTTGACTACGGTTATTTTCGATCTGGTCTTAGAAACGTTGTGGAAATTTGGATTAGATGGCTTATTAAAAGTCAAAGGGCAAATTCAATATACTGAAGTTAAAAGTCAAATTTTAATATACCGAGGTTAAAGGTCAAGTTTCAATATACCGAGGTTAAAGGTCAAATTTTAATATACCGTTGCTTCAGAGTTAAAAATTTGTTTATTGAAGTATTTCGGATCGTAGATCTCAGAAATGTTAAGAAATTTCAGATCCGGCGTTTCATTCAAGGTCAATTAGGTGTCGGACTCACAGATTGATTTCTAATTCTTGAATATAGCCTTATCATTAGCTCATTGAGTCACTAGAGTCTTGATTTTTCAACTTTCGGAGTGTAATATTATAGTTGCGTATATATATATATTTGTGTCCTTTTAAATAAGAGATGCAAAAAATAAATATAACACTAGCCACTTTACCAACATTTAATGCAAAATCCTTTTACGTAACGGATATTTTCAGAAACAAATTTTCACGCAGGAGAAAAACGATTCTGATCAATTTGAAACTTTAGCCCTATTAAATGCAATCTAACATTTGAACCACTGAAGACCAATATCTTTAAAGAAGCTAATAACTTTATAAACACAGAGCAAAATAACGATCAAAAGCATTCGCTTGACGTAAAGAGATTGAAAAATCAGTACCTGTCTCTATTGTAAGAAAATGAACCCAGTCATGAGAAGGATATTTCAAACCAAAAAAAAGGAATTTGTCCTACGTTGGGTTGGGTTGTTTTACCTCTGAGCGGCACTTTTTTGCACACCATGGACTAAATGACCAGGTCACAAGGACTCCAAAGGCTCAGAGAAGGTTGGGGGAGGGGACCCACTGGAGTAGCTGTTGGGAGACAGATGGTAGCCTCCCGTCAAGGTCATCCAGCGTGTTCTTTAACGTGCACATGGTATGGCTCTCCCGCACACGGGCCATGGCTTAACGTCCCATCCGACGGACGGCAACCTTTTCAAGCCCATCGGTGTCACCTACTGGCAGTGGGCAGGACGGGGAGTTTTGAGGAGATAAGTCTCAACGCTGACCCAGCTAGGAGTCGAACCTGGGAACTGCAGATTAATTTTATCCTAGAAAACGGAAACTTTAATATGTGCTTCTTTGTATGATTCCCCGTGAATCGTGATTCATGGGGATTTATTCCAAATTGAAATATAACTTATTTTAAGGAGGAAATGTACGCGAGCAATGAGTTGATCGTCCACTTGCTTTAATCTTAATATTTTCCTTTTCTTCAGCTTATATAAGTTGCTTCAAAGTTCTTTTAACTCCAAAAAAATCACGAATTTTAAAACATTCTTATTTCATGCATTTATTCTCTATTTAAATAAGCTTCACGTACCAATAAACTCTTCAAAAACATTATATCTCCGTCATTTATTCTTCTAGATATTTGACTTTTCAAGAGCACATAGAGAAATTAATTAGGTGAAAGTTCAACTGAGCTCAGAAAAGGTAACGTATTTCTCCAGAAATATTGATGTTTACTAGAGAAAGAAGCTGTCAGTAGACATGATAAGTGACCTTGTTACTACCCTTTGACAGTAGAGATACTGGCTTGAGAGACGAACGCCATTACAACAGCTTAGACAGAAGTGGAGAAGAGCTCACTCTACTTCAATCCATCTCGCTCTGCTTGCCGGTAAACCTCTTTCACGGCAAATGACAATGTTCGCCTCTGGAGGCATTTGGCAAGGCGTTGTTTGCCTCAAGACAAAGAACGTTAATCTATTCTGAAGTGTGTTGGGGCCCGTCATTTTGTGACGAAGACAAACTAAAACACGGTCCTGCAATATAAGTTCTGTTCATATCAAGTAGGTGACGAGGGGAATATAAGGTAGAAAGTTACTTTTGCTGAAGTTGCTTGCGTAGGAAGCAGAAGCAATATTTTATTGTTGATGGGTTTTGAGATTTCGGATGTAGCTTATTTATATGAGTTTATCTCAGATGTCTTTGTTCTCGCAATGGTGGAGGAGTTGGATAAACGTTTTCGACAACATGTGCTATGGGATTTTACTTTTGCGAAAACAGTCGTTGCGTTGTTTTTTCTATGAGGTTCACTTTTCTTTTTGCAGACAATGGGCTAAATGGCCAGGACCCAAGTACCCAATGCTCAGAGAAGTTTGGGTAAGTTGGTTTTAAGGACACTGGAGAGCTGTTAAGAGACAGATGGAAACTTCTCATCAAGCACAGCCAGAGTATTCTTTAACGTGCCCAGAATAGGCTCTTTTGTACACGGAGCCACGGTTTAATGTTTCCTGCGACTGAGGGTGGCCTTTTCCAAGCATCTTGGTGTCAGATTTCTCGCTGGAGGCATGGTGGAGGTTAGAGGAGATAAATCTTAATGCTGGCACAGTTGAGACTCGATTCCGAGAACTGCAGATTACGAGACTGGCGTGCTGCTGATTGACCAACTATCGCCGCTGTGAAACAAGTAGAAGCTGATCAAGAATGTAGACCGAAATAATGAAGTATATTGTAATAAAAGTCCTTCGTTTCACTGGGGCGGGGGTTGCTCAGTCGGTAGCGCGCCAGGCTCGTAATCTGTAGTTCCCAGGTTCGAGTCCCAGCTGGGTCAGCGTTCAGATGTATCTCCGCAAAATTCCCCGAGCTACCCACGGTCAGTAGGAGACACCGGTTGGCTTGGAACAACCGCTGTCCGACGGATGAGACGTTAAGCCGTGGCCTCGCGTGTGAGGGAGCCATACCCTGTGCACGTTAAAGAACACACTAGATGGCCTTGAAGGGAGGCTACCATCTGTCTCTTAACATCTGTTCCAGTGGGTCCCCTCCTCCAACCTTCTCTGAGCTTTTGAAGTCCTTGTGACCTGGCATTTAGCCCATTGTGTGCAAAAAAGTACCGCTCAGAGGTAAAACAACCCAACCTTCGTTTCCCTAGGGCTAATCGATATCAATAACTGCAAATGATAATTTTGATTTAAAAAACGATCTTTTAAGATTTGAATGAAATTAATTTAATTCTCGTATTGTTTCACCAGTTTCGGTTTTCACCTTTCTGTTTATTGTTAAACTTTACTCGTAAAGTGGCCCTTAGTATGAAAGAACGAAGCTGACTCGCCTAACGTTAAAAGATTAAAGACACTTGGACTTTAAAAAAATAAAGTCCTATTTATCTGGCACATAGATGTCCGGAATGCTTTGCAATTCGAATATTTCCTGTTCAGCCATTATAACACTGTGCGTCAGCAAATGGTTTGAGAAAAAGTAACTTATGCTTTGGAAATTGGAATATTTCCATTAAGTCTCATAAATAGGTAAAATTTAGATACGCCTAAAAACAGTTGCCTTTCCAGGTAACAGAATGTTACTGTAATCTTTTGTTTTTGTTTTCAGCCATTCCGCAAAATTTACTTTCCTAAGTACTCACCCACGAACATTATCTACCTTAATTTTCAAAAATTTTTATTTTTAAGAACTATTCTTACAACTGTTTTGACAAAGCAAATACAAAATTAAAAGTGGAAAAGGTCGCAGTTACCACACAGTATTAGACGTCGTTTCAAATTAAGGACATTTAAGTTTTAACGATAGTTTTAGAAACGGTCGCATTTCAGTCAGTTTAACAAATTGGTTCTGATAACCTGGTGGACATTACGATAACGTCATTAATGGAAGGTTCGTAGAAGACATTCCGTGCACCAGTCTACCTGCATCCCCATTCTTTTCTATTAAAACTTCTTTTTAAATTTCCTTCACATTAGAGGTTAACGACCGAAGAGAAAGAGTTCCAGCTCAGCTAACGTGCTTTAAATCCTAACACTGATTAAAATTTAAACCTATCTGTATTTTTTTACCACTCTGAAAACTAAGTGAACTTTCTCTTTGTTTGATTGTAAAGTGCAGTTAATGTCCATGAAATGAGGAGGTTTCAGAAATGCTTTTTCGTTTCATTTGAGTGAGAAGAGTTTCCCCGAAACAAGAGCAAGAACTTCGGGAAACTTTGCGTTCTGCATCTGACTAGATTTTTGTTTGTAACACAGTGAGAGCAAAAATTTAAATACAGTGAAATATCGGTGTAACGAATTATTCAGTGAAGCGAAATCATTTTCAATTAACTATTCATCTTTTTGTTCAAGTTATAAAGAAGTTTGTAAAAAGAGAATCCTTAAACAATATAACGTACACTTTATGATTTTTACTGGATTCAGTTCTTAGGTGTCTGACAGTAATCCAATGATTTTAATGATGATGTTCCTGTAGAAGTGGCATTGAATGATTTTTTTTGGCGTGGACAATGATGCCATTATTGTTCAGGAAGTGACTGGGGAGGACATTATGTCTGAAATATTGATAGAAAGAGAAGGAGAAGCTGTTGATTATGTTGCAGATGATGACGAGTAAAAAGAAATCGTTGACGATGTTGCAGGTGATGACGAGTAAAAAGAAATCATTGATGATGTTGCAGGTGATGACGAGTAAAAAGAAAACGTTGATGATGTTACAGATGATGACGAGTTAAAAAAAAAAGGAAAACATTATGATGTTATGTTTCAATAACGCTCTTTACTTACTCTTTCGGACTCACCCGATAAGTACAAGATATTACCAATAAATACAAGAATTATAATTCATTTATGATCCGTTTTACTGCTTTCTGAAATACCAGACTTATTATTCAAGACTTGTTAAAAATTTGCAATCTTTGGAACAATTTCTACATTATAATGCGCGTGCTTAATTTCAGTGAAATGATATTAAAAATATTTCATATCATTATCATTCATTATTAATATATTAATTCAAAAAGTTTGAATATTTTTTCTTTGATTGATTGCATACAAAGCACATTTAAATAGGAATTATTTTACGAACAAAAATTCGGGTCTGAAGGGGTTAAATTTTTCCTATTCCTCGTTATACTGTTTTTCAAAAATATTAATTAATGTTTATGGTGAGATATAGAAAGTGACTAAGAGCAGAATCGTGCATTCCAATTTTCGTACTCTTTGCGGGCTGATAGTTCTGTGGACAAGCTTCACGAACTGTTGCACGTTCTATCAGAATATTTTCTATCCATCACGTTTCACGCATACGCACTCTGAGCACTTTGTAATAAATTATTTTCAAGAAAATAACGTGATACTTTTCGTAGTTGCAAAGTTTAACCTTTTACTGTTCGTGTTCCAGGCCTTACTGAAGCACATTCTACACTGCCCTCCAAAATAACATTACAGAATTTCCATGTTATGTCAATGAAAATCTTACCTTCAAAGTTCTATAACTTCTAAAATTGAATGAAAAATAAATAAATTAAGGATCATAATTAAAACATTTTAAATCTCGATTTTTATCAATATTCGTTCATTATTTAAAAGTTATAGAGACTGGAATATTTCACAACAGTAATGCTTCACAAGAATTTTTCTCTGAAATTAATTAAAACTTAAAAAATAAGTATAGTTTCAAACAATTAATAAAATAAATATACGTTTTAGAAGTTTACGATGTGATTATTACAGTATGAGACAATTATGATGTTTTACATAAAATGTAATTTATTTTTAAATATTCCAGCTTCCAAACTTTTTAAACACTGAAAGCATATTGTTGACAATCGAGATTTAAATATATTTGATTATGATCTTATATATCATATTACTTTACGTTAGAAATACTACAATTATTGTGAGATTAGCAATATTGGGGGCATTGCAGCGGGGTTGGCAGAGTAGGAGCATTAACGCTGCGCAATCGATTCCACAGTTTCGTCATTTCACGGTGGAAGTCAAGGTAAGCACATAATACCAAAACCGCTAGTCATTTACTATTTACAAAACAGAGTTAAATGCTCTAAATGGGAAATGAAAATAATTTTAACTTCTAACTATTCGTAGACGCTAATATGTTCCTCTTAATGCACATGCCGTGGTCCGACTTGATGCACCTAAAGCTTTGCCACTTGCAAAAGATCATATTAAAAAATGAAAGATAATTAATAAATTATTTATGCATGACAGATAATGTAACAATCCCATGTTTACTTTAAATGCTACATATTTACTTTGCTAAGCATCAAATGCATTACAGTTTGAATTATTTACTGTATCTCCGGGTAAAATTCTACTGATTGCAGTTTAAACGTTGTTTAATAGAGTTTTCTAGTCTCAAATTTTTTTATTTATTCTCCACTCTTAGAAAAGTTTGCAAAAAGTGAAGAAATGGAAATAAATGGAGTAAAAAAAAATCCCTCCCATCGGATGTAATCAATTAATAAAGTTTCTATTATCGGTGTCTTCTTATATATTTTGTAATTTGAGGTTTCCAAGAGCGAAGAAAAGTAAATGACACGGTCAGCAGCTTTCTTTTCCTTTCTAGATACTGCAACTGCACAGAACGGAAATGAAAGAACCCGGCGTCACTCAGAAAAGACGTCAGCGGAAGTGATGAGTTCCGACTCCTAAATTAAAGCCAAAAAGAAAATATAGAAGTTTTTCTCTTTTTTCTTGCTGCTTCTCTCACGTTTTCGTTTTGCGGTTCCTTTAAGCTCTAGAATTTGTTTCTTGTTTGGTCAAAGTAAACGCAATAGTTCTTTTCATTTCATTCAGGTTTTATTAATTACTATGTCAGGCAAATGTTCGTTGCGATTTTATTAATTTCTTTCGATATAAATGTAATTAAAATGAAGAATAATTTGCGAATTATATTTCAGTTAGGGTAGCTATGTAACAGAGGTAGAAAATGAGAACACGTGCTCTCTTTTTTTTTGGGGGGGGACAAAAAAAAGGGAATGTTTTTCATTATCTTGTTAAAAAAGTAACTTTGATTTGGCAAGAAATTTTTATTTTTAAAAAACCTTATATTACATAAATTCGATAATTAGGAAATAGAATTGGATTTCTTAAAAGCAGTGTCTTTTTAGCTCACAATTAAAGTAATCTTTGTTATAAGATTCATATTTAATATCAAACAACTACAAGTAAATCAAGAACTTTGTGGACTATCAGGAATGAATGTCATTTGAATGTAACAAATTCGATACCAACAGTCTTTAGTATTCTGCTTAATAATTACGACTCGTTTAGTTTGTTTTCTTTATATATTTTTTTCCTTTTTCTGAAGTATTTGTATCTTTAAAATATTTTAGGAATAAGTAACTTTTTTATAATAAAAAATACACACTGCCCCACCCCTCATTCTAAGTGGAACTTAGGAATAATAACGTCAGAGTAGTAATCAAAATTAAAGAATATGAAGAAAATTACGAGGGGCCTTCAAAACGTTCTTGACATGCATCTACAGAACGAAACACCGTTGTACTTACCTCAGCAAAACTTTTACTGTCCTTCAAAGTACTCCCCTCCAGTATCTATGCAAAGGCAGACGTCTACGCCAATTTTTGAACTCTTGGTGGTACCCCTGTTGGGGATTACTCCGCAACTCCGAATGAACGCATTTTGCAAGGTCTTATACATTTGAAAAAGGTTTCCCAGAAAGTTACTTTTTAATCTTTGGAAACAACCAAAAATTACATGGTACACGATCGGCTGAATATGCAGGATGGCATATATGTTTGATTTTTTTTTCCTGCTCCAGATAGGTCGTAACTTGCAGGGTTTTGTGAGTACTGGCCTTGTCATAAAGAAGGAGAACCTTGAAACTCTTGTTGTAGGACGCTGTTCCTTCATCTCTTTAACCATTTTGGGCATAACAATGTTGGTGTACTATTGGTCATTCATATTCATTATATTCAGGTAAGGTGTCCACCACTACTTCTTGGGGATTGAAAAAAATTGCGAACATCCTCTTCCTTGAGCGAAAGTCTTCTAGGAGGATTTGAGACAGCAGTTCATCTTTCGCAACCCAAACATAGTTGTCGATCTTTCTGAGAGTTGTATAGTAACAAAACCACGTCTCATCACCTATGACAATGTCTATTAATCTTTTGGGGGCCACTAGGTTTAAACAATGCCACCATCTCCTTGTACGAGTCGACTCTAGCCCTTTTTTTCTGTTCTGTCAATTTGTGGAGTACCTATTTAGCACAGATCTTTCGGAACTTTAAATGTTGATGAATAATTGTTTCCACACTCAACCTAAACATATTACCTGAATGTGATGTGTGGGTTTTCCTTAATGAGTTCACGAACAGCAGCGAGGAATCTCTCGTCGCGGCCTCCTTCAGTCTTCCTGTACGAGGGATGTCTTCGAAGCTCTGCCGTCTTTCTCCGAATTTGTGCATCCATCCTGTAACATTGACATCCACAACGCACAGATTTCTCAGACCTAACTGTACGCTCCGCCAACGAAGAGATAAATGATGATACGGCCTTTGGTTTTCACACGTAATGAAGTTTACACAAGCTTTCATAGAAGTCGTAGCTCGTTGACTTCGGTGGAACGAGTGCAAATCTACAGACACGTATTAAAAACTTTTTTAAGGCCATCCGTAGCATGCAAGCGAAACTTTTATCAGTATAAATTGCTTTATGCCTAACAATCAACTGCAAATTTTTCGAAATAAATGAATTTCGTAACTTTTTTACAGTTTCATTTTTTCTTTGACAAAGATTTTTCGGAGACAACAAAATTCACTTTCGTTGTAATATTTGTCATATTGTTACCATAAAATATCAATACAACTCTTTATATTCTTTCTAAACATATGTTTTACTAAAGAACCATAATTATTCTCTGTTTTTAAAAAAAACGTATTCTGTAACTTACAATAAAAAATTTATTGTATTAAATTACATTAATGAGACGATACGTAGCATCAGTTACAGAATTTCCATGACGTATATATAGATGGTTTTTTCCTGACACTGCTCTCACTTTTTTTACGGTTTCCTTTAAGTTTTGATATCTTTTTTCTCGTTTCAATGTTTTTTCTCATTTGGTCAAAGTATACGTACCATATTTATACTCTAAATTCGAGTCTTGTTAATTACTATCTTAGGCTAATGTTAGTAGCATTTTGATTAATTTCTTTCGATGTTAAATTAATCGAAACTAAAATTATTTTAAATAATTGCTTACGGAAATCAGAGGAAGTAAGATTTGTAAGAAACAGCAAGGAAAACACTTTACATTGTCATTACAGAAAATCTGCAATTGGTGCAACTGATCGTCCCATTGCTGCAATTAAATAAAAAAATTATCTTTATGACATGCTACTATGATTCTCTTGAAAGAAAGAAGTTAATATGGTCCTATTATATAACTGCTTTTTTAAGTTTACGAAATTTTTCTTAATTTATTTTGTCCTAAAGAAGTTACGTCAAAGAAATATAATTGGAATTGATGAGACGCCATAAAACAAACTATTAAAATGTGTCCGAAAACAGAAAGCGTGATTGTAAATAACAACTTAAATATAGCCTCGAGTATATTCCGCAGAACTAGATCATTTGGCTGTGATCCAAACACAAAAAATATCTTTCAAAGACATAATGTCTTTCGTCCTTTATTAATCTTTCTGAAATTTCACCGAAGGGCATAATGAAAGAAAAATACTTTATCTCGTAATTTAATATTTGCTTTAAACACGAGGTTTGTTTTTGTTCTTGCCTTCGTCCTCATTAAAATCTAAACCAGTCATTCGGGAGAGAAAATCTATTGTAATTTCTACAATATAATGCAAAAATGAAATATAAATGTACTTTCGTTGAAAGAATAATTATTAAAATTCTTATGAAGATAATTTGGTTTTGCGACTTTCTCAGTTTCAGATTCTGAAGCTGTTGAATTTTGCAGTAGATATGTTAGGCAAAAAAAAATATTAATGTAAGCTCTTGGTTAGTCCATTACCAAAGAATCAGTGGTAAGATACGTTTCATTTAAATTCTTTCGTCTAATGTCGAGTTCTCCAAAGGAGTATACCAAAACAAATATTTGAGCAGCATTGACTCTGAATACAGTCCTTTTCTTCGAAAAAGGGGGTGGTAGGGGTTCAAAATGTATTGATTAAGGACATTCCTGCAGTTCTTTCTTTCTGAAATAGGCTCAAGTGCGTTATTACTCAAATAATTCTGTCTCCTCTACTTCTTGTATCCTAAACGAGTACTGTTAGTTTCCAAAAAAGCCTGTTTAAAATTGTCCCATTCTTCCTCAACTTCAGTAGTAAGCAAACCATGACTGCCATAATGACTAAGTAACCTATAATGGTAAGCTTTAGCTATAACTGGGTCTTTCAAAGCTTCAGAATTAAAGGTAAATTTTGTAACCTTAGCACAACACTTTTTAAGTTTAAGTTGCAAGACACTTTTAACAAGGTAATGACAGATGGAATTTCCGCTCCTCTATATGACCTGGTATTCCTAACAGAACTAGCCCATTTGCTGTTAATTAATATATAGTCTATTACATTCTTATGCAGCCCATCTGTACTTATGCATATCGCGGTGTTTAAAATAAGTGTTAGTTATTCTGAAACCATTAAGTTTACTTACTGTAGGAGACCTTACCCATTTCCATTTCAGCTACCAATACCAAAGGGCCTATCACCCCTCCCCAAAGGTCAGAGTCAGTACTAACTTTGGCATTGATGTCACCTAGAACAAGGGTAATATCTCCTTTCCTGTCAGAATTCAAAATATCCTGAAGTTTTCCGTAAAACCTATCCTTCTCATCCTCATCGGCATCCTCAGTGGGGGCATAACAGCAGATAACATTCAAGTCTTTAACGCTTGACTGAAATTTTGCTGTAAGAAACCTTTCATTAATGCACTCATATCCTAGAAGAGCATCACTAGCGTATCTGCTGAGAAGCAGACCACGCCTTGGTGATGCTTACTGTCGTCCCTCCCTGAAAAGAGAAATTTAATATTATTTTCAAAAATCTGACCTTTCTGTCCATCTCGTCTCTTGCAAGCCGAGAATATTTAAATTATAATGGTGGAATTCTTGTGTGAAGACATCAAGAGAATAAGCTCTGTGCAGAGTCCTCGCATTCCAACTACCTATGGAGAGAAAATGGTTAGTGGGATGTTTAAAGAAACTATGTTTATTGATAGAGGGAATGCCGACAATATCAAACAGCCCCCCTAATCGCAGACATGAGGCAAAGACCCGTTCCCCCACCACTAAAGAAATCTACAATGGAAGACTTTCTCCAATGTAGAACTTGACGATGCCAGTAGAAGCAAAGAGTTCAGGTGCCTGCGATGACCTCTGCTCAGAATTATTCACCAGCTGATAAAACATATCCTGCGAATATATTCACTTGGGGCTGTCAACCCACAAACAAAGAGAAAACGCAGCGAAAAATTCTCCCTCCAAAGAAGCTCACCAGTGCAGCAAATTCAGGATCCGTAATCAAGCTCAGAGCCTTAATCCAGTTCAGTCCAGTAAGTTTATATGGTCAGTACAAGGACACTGTGTGGTTGACCACTTCTCAGCAGGATAGAAAAAAAATTAGCCGTAATTGTCCAGATCAGTAGGCCACACTAATTTGGCAGCCCTCCACTTTCGTTCACTTCCAAAAGAGAGTATCTCTTTTGAAGGTACTAATGGCCTGCACCACGAGAAGGCAGGGTCGGACATTAGGTGCTAGGCCTGGCATCATCACAGGAGATTGGTGTGTAGCCCTCCTTCCAGTGATTGCCTAGCTACCATTTAGACCAGTAATACCTGTGTACCAGTAGCACCTGATAAATCCAGTAACCTCGGAACCTATCCGAGCTGGATTTTAAAATATTACGTTTTTTTTTTTAAAAAAGTGTTGCTTAACTCTATATATTCCTATTCTACATACATTTTGTAAAATGTATCACCATGTATTGGTCAGCTGACAATTCGATGAGTCTTGATTTGCTGCCTTCAATTTGGCTCTAGAATTCCTGGATTTGATTGATGATTTCACCATTCCGGAATAGATTACAAAAATTCCACAAAGGGACTGATTTTTGATAATTCTGGATTTCCAAGCGTCCAATTTATGAGGTTCTACTGTACTAAATTTGAGATTGGGTTCTTTTGCCACCGAACTGCGCCTTGCGCACACGCTGAGCTGTATGGATAGGTCTCTGAGATCCCAAGAAAAAAGAGTTGGGAAGGTGAAAAGAATCCACTGGAGAGCTATTAGGAAACGGATGCAAACGTTTAGTCAAGGCTGTATAGTGTGAAGTGATTCCGGCTAATGCAACTCCTGCCCCTACTAAATTTAAGAAACGTCTGGTTAAGGCGATTGCATTCGAGCCTTGCAATCGAGATTTGCATTCCCGATTGCAAGACTCTATTTTTCATTTCGTCAGTTTCTATTGAATATTAGCTGAACTTACCCAGCGCTGCCCGGGTGTCACTTTTAACCTGTATATTCTTATTTTCACTGCATTAAAGGTAAATTTTGTAAGAACCCCCCCCCCCCCCCCGTAGCACAGATTTTCAACAAGAAGAAATTTGCCCGGATTGTTGTTGACGTCAGCGAGCACTCCACATAGCCCGTGGCTTAGTTTCTGCGTAAGCTATCCAGATTTTATTTCCGTTACCACAGGTTTTGCTATCTTATGGCTCCCGTGATATTCGTTCGCACGGTCCAAATTTCCTGCACAGCATCCCCCGTGTTACCGGTGATTGGTTTAAAAATCAGGTTCTCATTTGGCCCGTGGCTTCATTTCTATACAAATTGTAACAGCTCGTATCTCACTTTTAATTGCATATTCTGTTGTTTCCTGCACTAAAGGTTAGAGAATATCCCCCCACACACGACATTTTATCACAGTTTGAACACGAAAAATTTCCCGATGTTGCAAAGCCATTGCTGACTCGGCGCGCGCTCTCAGAACCCGTGGCAAACAATCGAGTTACTTATTTCGTCAGATTTTGGCATTCTATAATTCTCGACGTACTTCACCGAAAGGACCCAAATTTCGTAGGCGGGTTCCCCGTGTCCGACCCCATCTGTAGTTAGAAAATCACGTCCATAGCTGTAATGGAATTTTGGAAATGTGGGGAATCTGGCAACGGCATCAGATTTGCAGCGGAACATTTAAATGCTATTTTAAATCTTTACTTTCATAGTTAGGGATCAGAAAATGGCAACAGTAAATTTGATAGCAATTCTCGTTTACCGTAGAAATCATCATCATCATCATCCTCAAGCAGCCATGGGCTACGGAGGTCCAACCAGACCGTGCAATTTAGTTCTCCAAGCAAGTCTATTCTGAGCTACATCTACTGCATCTGGCCACTGCACACTAATTCTAACAAGGTCCTGTTTGACATTGTCTGCCCACCGCATCCTAGGTCTCCCCTTCTTTCTGAGGCCTTTAGGCACACTGTTCATAACCCTATTCGCCAATCTATAATTATTCATACGGGCAACATGGCCAAACCAACGGAGTCTCTCTCTGCACAATATGCTGCTTAAAGGAGGTTGCAAACTCCTTTTCCTAATCTCATCATTAGTTACAAAGTTGAACCACCTAATGCCCAAGATACTGCGTAAGCATCTGGAATCAAAAGCATCTAGTTTCCTGTTATCTTGTTTACAAAGTGTCCAAGTTTCACTACCATAACTAACCCTAGAAAGAACCAAACTATTATACAGTCTAATTTTAGTCTTTAGGTGTATACGCCTATTTCTCCACACTCTCCATAGATTCTTAAAAGTCCCAGCAGCAATCCCTATTCGTCTGTTAATCTCATGCCGCACATCACCATTATCAGTTACATAGCTCCCAAGATAATTAAACTGTGACACCTGCTCAAGACTGAAACCATTCAGATTAACTGAATCACAGCCTGCCTGACCAATTTTCATCACTTTAGTTTTCTCTCTGTTTATAACCAAACCTACTCTAGTACCAGTCTCATCCACAGCTTGAATGAAAGAGTTCATCTCATCAACATTATTTGCCAAAAGGGCAAAATCATCAGCATAATCTAAATCAGAAATTTTCGTATCTCCAGCCCATTTAAGGCCAAAATCTTTCCCTTGAAGTGAATTTCGCATAACATAATCAATAACCAAGCTAAAGAGAAAAGGAGACAAAATGCACCTTTGTCGAACACCAGAAGTAATGCTAAACCAATTGCTACAAGCCTTACCAACTCTCACACACGACTCAGTGTTATTATAGAGAGCTTTCATAATGTTAACTAACTTGTCTGGTATACCATATGATCTCACAATCAACCACAAATTATGACGATCAACAGAGTCGAAAGCCTTTTTGAAATCAACAAAGCTAGCAACCAAAGGTTTCTGAAACTCTAAACATTTCTCAAGAATCTGCCTAAGTGAAAATATCTGATCTACACATCCCCTACCACTTCTGAATCCACATTGCTCATCACGCAATTGCCTGTCAACCAGATTCTTAATTCTATTAAGCACAATCATGGAAAGAACTTTACCTGGAACAGAGAGTAGGCTGATACCCCTATAGTTATCACAAGAACTGCGATCACCTTTTTTGAAAATAGGGATAACAATAGCTCTGGTAAAATCCTTAGGAACCATGCCTTTATCATAAAAGAGATTCAGAATTTCAGTCATCCAAGTGGTAACCGAAACATTCCCAGCTCTAAGCATTTCCGTAGTAATTTCATCTACCCCTGGGGATTTATGAAGTTTAAGTTTAGAAACAGCCAAAATAACTTCAGATTGTGTTATAGGGCCAACATTAAAGCCACCAATGCATCTATCATCATTGAAAACAATGGGAGTAGAACAAACTACATTGTTTAGAACATCACTGAAATGCTCAGCCCACCTAGCCATGACAGAATCCTCCCCTTCTATAACCTTACCTTGTTTATCCTTCAATCCTTGTATGACTGTCCGTTTTCTACCACACAAAACATTAACTATCTGGTACAGCTCTCTGCTGTTGTGCTGTCTAACTGCTTCCTCGGCTTTGTCAGCCAAACCATCAAGCCAAAGATTCTTATCAGCAGCTAACTGATCCTTTACAAGTTTATTAAGGTCTCTGTAATGCTTTCTATTAGGACTAGTAGGGTATTGATTAAGGGCATTCCTGCAGTTCTTTCTTTCCGAAATAAGCTCAAGTGCCTTATCACTCAGATAATTTTGCCTCTTCTGCTCCTTTTTTCCTAAAAGAGTACTGTTAGTGTCCAAAAAAGCCTGTTTAAAATGATCCCATTCTTCCTCAACTTCAGTAGTAAGCAAACCATGACTGTCATAATGACTAAGTAACCTATCATGGTAAGCTTTGGCTATAACTGGATCTTTCAGAGCTTCAGTATTAAAAGTAAATTTTTTAATCCTAGCACAACACTTTTTAAGTTTAAGTTGCAACACACTTTTAACAAGGTAATGGTCAGATCCAATTTCAGCTCCCCTATATGCCCTGGTATTCCTAACAGAACTAGTCCATTTGCTGTTAATTAATATGTAATCAATCATATTCTTATGCAGCCCATCAGGTGAAACCCATGTGTACTTATGTATGTCGCGGTGTTTGTAATAAGTGTTAGTTATTCTGAATCCAATGAGTTTACTTACCTGTAGGAGACGTTGCCCATTGCTATTGCAGCTACCAATACCAAAAGGGCCTATTACTCCTCCCCAAAGGTCAGAGTCAGTACCAACTTTGGCATTGAAGTCACCAAGAACAAGGGTAATATCTCCTTTCTTGACAGAATTCAAAATATCCTGAAGTTGTTCATAAAACCTATCCTTCTCATCCTCATCGGCATCCTCAGTGGGGGCATAACAGCAGATAACATTCAAGTCTTTAACGCTTGACTGAAATTTTGCTGTAAGAAACCTTTCATTAATGCACTCATATCCTAGAAGAGCATCGCTAGCGTGTCTGCTGAGAAGCAGACCCACGCCTTGGTGATGCTTTTTGTCGTCCCTCCCTGAAAAGAGAAATTTAAGATTATTTTTAAGAATCTGACCTTTATCTGTCCATCTGGTCTCTTGCAAGCCGAGAATATCTAAATTATAACGGTGGAATTCTTGTGTGAGGACATCAAGAGAAAAAGCTCTGTGCAGAGTCCTCACATTCCAACTACCTATGGAGAGAAAATGGTTAGTGGGATGTTTAAAGAAACTATGTTTATTGAGAGAGGGAATGCCGACAATATCAAACAGCCCCCTAATCGCAGACATGGGGCAAAGACCCGTTCCCCCACTACTAAAGGCTGAAGCCATCTACACTGGAAGACTTCCTCCAATGTAGAATTTGACGATGCCAATAGAAGCAAAGAGTTCAGGTGCCTGCGATGACTTCTGCTCAGGATTATCCACCAGCTGATAAACATATCCTGTGGATCTATTCACTTGGGGCTGTCAACCCACAAACAAAAAGAAAACACAGCGGAAGATTTTCCCTCCACAGAAGCCCACCAGTGCAGCAAAATCAGGATCCATAATCAAGCTCAGAGCCATATATCTGTCCAGTCCAGTAGGTTTATATGGTCAGCACCAGGACCCTGTGTGGTTGACCACTCCTCAGCAGGGTAGAAAAAAAAGAAAAGTAGCCATAGTTGTCCAGATCAGTAGGCCACACTAATCTGGCAGCCCTCCCCTTCCGTTCACTTCCACAAGATAGTATCTCTTTTGAAAGTTACTAACGGTCCGCACCACGAGAAGGCGGGGTTGGACATTAGGAGCTAGGCCTGGCCGGTTCTATGCATCATCACAGGGGATTGGTGCATAGCTCTCCTTCCAGTGACTACCTAGCTACCATTTACAGACCACCGTAGAAATAGCATGGTAAATATTTTTGGTTCTAGCAAGCCCCTCCCCTCTCTTGGACTTTCGATCTGAAATTTGGCACTGTAATTCGGACCACAACCAGAAACATTCTCTGAAAATTTGGAGGATGTACGTTGATTTCCCGATGAGTTATGGCTGCCACAGACAGACAGACAGACAGACTTATTCTTCTTTTATTATATAGATTTTCGTATTTAGATTCTTTGCCAAAATAAACAAAATATTATTATTCTTAAATACTTATATGTTAAAACTCTCGTATTAATTAACAATACATTTGTTAATAAATAAGAAAATTGTTTTTACTTTATTTACCGTGCGTGCAGAAATGTGGCAGTAAAAAAAGCGAATGCTTTACTTTTATCTCTAAAGTAAAAATAAAGCGTCGGTATTTCCAAGCAGCTGAGGATTCGTAATTCTCAACTCTTATTGCTGATGTTTACGTCATTACATCACTCACGAGCTCTAATGGAAAGTCAACATTAGTGGTACGAGTACCATCAACATCTCTTACGCTCCGTTTAACTGAGTGATCAGGACAGTCAGTGTTCTATATATAGGTAGTCTCAATACTCTATAGCAGAGTCGTTACAGTATCTATTTACCAACAAAACTACTTACTTACTCCTTTCATTTTAGATCTAGTTTCTCTGTTTACGCTTCGAGTTCATTATATTTGAAACATCACTTAAACGATGTCGTAAATTTGTAGAAGTTCCCGAATCGGAGAATTGCTTCAATGTCGGCACAGTTGGGACTCAAACTAAGATCTTCGAGTTGTCCCAGGTTCGAGTCCAAACTGTTCCAGTGTTAAGATTTATCTCCGATAAACCCCGACTCTGCCTTCAGTCAGACAGGGGATATCATTGGGCTTGGAAAGGAGGCAATGCGTCTGATGGAAGAAAGAGTAGTGGCATTGTGTGCAGAAGAGCCATCCTTTGTGCACCTTACAAGAAGACACTTGATGACTTTGAATAGAGGCTTCAATCTGTCTCATAACTGCTGTCCAGTAAGTCACATTCTCCAACCCAATTCTCATCCTTTGGGATACTTGTGCTTTCTTCATTTACCCCCACAATGTACACAAAGGTGCCTAGTGTCAACATCAACGACCTGTCATCTCTGATTCCATCCATTTCCTTCTGATACCAATCAAACCTACTCGACAAATGATATTTTGATAATCTAAACCAGGTTTGTGTATCGTTTTTTTTTTTTGAGAGAGACTAGCACCATGGTAATGAAAGACAGATTTGGAGAACTCGAATTTATTAGACGACTTTTTAACTACATCCAAGTTATTCAGTTCTAGTTCATTAAAATTCATATTATTTCTCGTTAAAAGGGATTTTGCTAGAGCTTAAAAATTTCTCGTTACAAAATAATAAATCTTAACTGATAAAATTTTGATGAAATTTAAATTCGTCTTATTTAAAAGTGCAATGTTTGTTCATATTTAACGAAGCTACTTTGCATAGGTATTCGTAGTTTTGCCAAAGCTTTCCCAGGAGATAGGTCGAAACTATCAATTAATTCCATCCGGCGTTTCTTTAACACTCACAGAGTATGTTTATCATGCAAATGGAGCTAAGGCGTGCGCTACCGACTGACGAAACACCCACCCCCACTCGGACCTAGGAACATCAGATTACAATCCTGGCGCCCTACTGACTGAGTAAATCTCCACTTCCACTCGAACTTCGCAACGTCAGATTGAAATCCTGGCGCCCTACCGACTGAGTCAACTCTACTTCCACTCGAACTTGGGAACATCAGATTACAATCCAAGCGCCCTGCCGACTGAATCAATCTCTACTTCCAATCGAACTTGGGAACATCAGATTACACTTCTGGCGCCCTACCGACTGAGTCAATTTTCACTTCCAATCGAACTTGGGAATATCAGATTACAATCCTGGAGCCCTACCGACTGAGTCATTCTCCACTTCCAATCGAACTTGGTAACATCAGATTGCCATCCTGGCGCCCTATCGACTGAGTCAATCTCCACTTCCAATCGAACTTGGAAACATCAGATTACCATTCTGGTGCCCTACCGAATGAGTCATTCTCCACCTCCACTCGAACTTGGGAACATCAGATTACAATCCTGGCGCCCTACCGACTGAGTCAATCTCCACTTCCATTCGAACTTGGGAACATCAGATTACCATCCTGGTGCCCTACCGACTCAGTCAACTCTACTTCCACTCGAACTTGGGAACATCAGATTACAATCCTGGCGCCCTGCCGACTGAGTCAATTTCCACTTCCACTCAAACTTGGGAACATCACATTACAATCCTGGCACCCTACCGACTGAGTCAATCTCCACTCCACTAGAACTTGGGAACATCAGATTACAATCCTGGCACCCCACCCACTGAGTCAATCTCCACTTCCACTCGAACTTGGGAACATCACATTACAATCCTGATGCCCTACCGACTGAGTCAATCTCATTTCCACTCGAACTTGGGAACATCAGATTACAATCCTGGCGCCCTACCGACTGAGTCAATCTCTACTTCCAATCGAACTTGGGAACATCAGATTACACTTCTGGCGCCCTACCGACTGAGTCAATTTTCACTTCCAATCGAACTTGGGAATATCAGATTACCATCCTGCCACCCTACCAACTGAGTCAATTTTCACTTCCAATCGAACTTGGGAACATCAGATTACCATCCTGCCACCCTACCAACTGAGTCAGTCTCCACTTCCAATCGAACTTGGGAACATCAGATTACAATCCTGGAGCCCTACCGAATGAGTCATTCTCCACCTCCACTCGAACTTGGGAACATCAGATTACAATCCTGGCGCCCTACCGACTGAGTCAATCTCCACTTCCATTCGAACTTGGGAACATCAGATTACCATCCTGGTGCCCTACCGAATGAGTCGTTCTCCACCTCCACTCGAACTTGGGAACATCAGATTACAATCCTGGCGCCCTACCGACTGAGTCAATCTCCACTTCCATTCGATCTTGGGAACGTCAGATTACCATCCTGGTGCCCTACCGACTGAGTCAACTCTACTTCCACTCGAACTTGGGAACATCAGATTACAATCCTGGCACCTTACCGACTGAGTCTATCTCCACTCCACTAGAACTTGGGAACATCAGATTACAATCCTGGCACCCCCACCCACTGAGTCAATCTCCACTTCCACTCGAACTTGGGAACATCATATTACAATCCTGATGCCCTACCGACTGAGTCAATCTCATTTCCACTCGAACTTGGGAACATCAGATTACAATCCTGGCGCCCTACCGACTGAGTCAATCTCTACTTCCAATCGAACTTCGGAACATCAGATTACACTTCTGCCGCCCTACCGACTGAGTCAATTTTCACTTTCAATCGAACTTGGGAACATCAGATTACCATCCTGCCACCCTACCAACTGAGTCAATTTCCACTTCCATTCGAACTTGGGAACATCAGATTACCATCCTGGTGCCCTACCGACTGAGTCAACTCTACTTCCACTCGAACTTGGGAACATCAGATTACAATCCTGGCACCTTACCGACTGAGTCTATCTCCACTCCACTAGAACTTGGGAACATCAGATTACAATCCTGGCACCCCCACCCACTGAGTCAATCTCCACTTCCACTCGAACTTGGGAACATCATATTACAATCCTGATGCCCTACCGACTGAGTCAATCTCATTTCCAATCGAACTTGGTAACATCAGATTGCCATCCTGGCGCCCTATCGACTGAGTCAATCTCCACTTCCAATCGAACTTGGAAACATCAGATTACCATTCTGGTGCCCTACCGAATGAGTCATTCTCCACCTCCACTCGAACTTGGGAACATCAGATTACAATCCTGGCGCCCTACCGACTGAGTCAATCTCCACTTCCATTCGAACTTGGGAACATCAGATTACCATCCTGGTGCCCTACCGACTCAGTCAACTCTACTTCCACTCGAACTTGGGAACATCAGATTACAATCCTGGCGCCCTGCCGACTGAGTCAATTTCCACTTCCACTCAAACTTGGGAACATCACATTACAATCCTGGCACCCTACCGACTGAGTCAATCTCCACTCCACTAGAACTTGGGAACATCAGATTACAATCCTGGCACCCCACCCACTGAGTCAATCTCCACTTCCACTCGAACTTGGGAACATCAGATTACAATCCTGGCGCCCTACCGACTGAGTCAATCTCTACTTCCAATCGAACTTGGGAACATCAGATTACACTTCTGGCGCCCTACCGACTGAGTCAATTTTCACTTCCAATCGAACTTGGGAATATCAGATTACCATCCTGCCACCCTACCAACTGAGTCAATTTTCACTTCCAATCGAACTTGGGAACATCAGATTACCATCCTGCCACCCTACCAACTGAGTCAGTCTCCACTTCCAATCGAACTTGGGAACATCAGATTACAATCCTGGAGCCCTACCGAATGAGTCATTCTCCACCTCCACTCGAACTTGGGAACATCAGATTACAATCCTGGCGCCCTATCGACTGAGTCAATCTCCACTTCCATTCGAACTTGGGAACATCAGATTACCATCCTGGTGCCCTACCGAATGAGTCGTTCTCCACCTCCACTCGAACTTGGGAACATCAGATTACAATCCTGGCGCCCTACCGACTGAGTCAATCTCCACTTCCATTCGATCTTGGGAACGTCAGATTACCATCCTGGTGCCCTACCGACTGAGTCAACTCTACTTCCACTCGAACTTGGGAACATCAGATTACAATCCTGGCACCTTACCGACTGAGTCTATCTCCACTCCACTAGAACTTGGGAACATCAGATTACAATCCTGGCACCCCCACCCACTGAGTCAATCTCCACTTCCACTCGAACTTGGGAACATCATATTACAATCCTGATGCCCTACCGACTGAGTCAATCTCATTTCCACTCGAACTTGGGAACATCAGATTACAATCCTGGCGCCCTACCGACTGAGTCAATCTCTACTTCCAATCGAACTTGGGAACATCAGATTACACTTCTGCCGCCCTACCGACTGAGTCAATTTTCACTTTCAATCGAACTTGGGAACATCAGATTACCATCCTGCCACCCTACCAACTGAGTCAATTTTCACTTCCAATCGAACTTGGGAACATCAGATTACCATCCTGCCACCCTACCAACTGAGTCAGTCTCCACTTCCAATCAAACTTGGGAACATCAGATTACAATCCTGGAGCCCTACCGAATGAGTCATTCTCCACCTCCACTCGAACTTGGGAACATCAGATTACAATCCTGGCGCCCTACCGACTGAGTCAATCTCCACTTCCATTCGAACTTGGGAACATCAGATTACCATCCTGGTGCCCTACCGAATGAGTCGTTCTCCACCTCCACTCGAACTTGGGAACATCAGATTACAATCCTGGCGCGCTACCGACTGAGTCAATCTCCACTTCCATTCGAACTTGGGAACATCAGATTACCATCCTGGTGCCCTACCGACTCAGTCAACTCTACTTCCACTCGAACTTGGGAACATCAGATTACAATCCTGGCGCCCTGCCGACTGAGTCAATTTCCACTTCCACTCAAACTTGGGAACATCACATTACAATCCTGGCACCCTACCGACTGAGTCAATCTCCACTCCACTAGAACTTGGGAACATCAGATTACAATCCTGGCACCCCACCCACTGAGTCAATCTCCACTTCCCCTCGAACTTGGGAACATCACATTACAATCCTGATGCCCTACCGACTGAGTCAATCTCATTTCCACTCGAACTTGGGAACATCAGATTACAATCCTGGCGCCCTACCGACTGAGTCAATCTCTACTTCCAATCGAACTTGGGAACATCAGATTACACTTCTGCCGCCCTACCGACTGAGTCAATTTTCACTTCCAATCGAACTTGGGAACATCAGATTACCATCCTGCCACCCTACCAACTGAGTCAATTTTCACTTCCAATCGAACTTGGGAACATCAGATTACCATCCTGCCACCCTACCGAGTCAGTCTCCACTTCCAATCGAACTTGGGAACATCAGATTACAATCCTGGAGCCCTACCGACTGAGTCATTCTCCACTTCCAATCGAACTTGGAAACATCAAATTGCCATCCTGGCACCCTATCGACTGAGTCAATCTCCACTTCCAATCGAACTTGAGAACATCAAATTACCATCCTGGTGCCCTACCGAATGAGTCGTTCTCCACCTCCACTCGAACTTGGGAACATCAGATTACAATCCTGGCGCCCTACCGACTGAGTCAATCTCCACTTCCATTCGATCTTGGGAACGTCAGATTACCATCCTGGTGCCCTACCGACTGAGTCAACTCTACTTCCACTCGAACTTGGGAACATCAGATTACAATCCTGGCACCTTACCGACTGAGTCTATCTCCACTCCACTAGAACTTGGGAACATCAGATTACAATCCTGGCACCCCCACCCACTGAGTCAATCTCCACTTCCACTCGAACTTGGGAACATCATATTACAATCCTGATGCCCTACCGACTGAGTCAATCTCATTTCCACTCGAACTTGGGAACATCAGATTACAATCCTGGCGCCCTACCGACTGAGTCAATATCTACTTCCAATCGAAGTTGTGAACATCAGATTACAATCCTCGCGCCCTTCCGATTGAGTCATTCTCCACTTCCACTCGAACCTGGGAACATCATATTACAATCCTGGCGCCCTGCCGACTGAGTCAATCTCTACTTCCAATCGAACTTGTTAACATCAGATTACACTTCTGGCGACCTGCCAACTGAGCCAATCTCTACTTCCAATCGAAGTTGGGAACATCAGATTACAATCCAAGCGCCCTGCCGACTGAGTCAATCTCTACTTCCAATCGAACTTGGGAACATCAGAATACAATCCTGGCGACCTACCGACTGAGTCTATCTCCACTCCACTCGAACTTGGGAACATCAGATTACAATTCTGGCGCCCTTCCGAATGAATCATTCTCCACTTCCACTCGAACTGGGGAACATCAGATTACAATCCTGGCGCCCTCCCGACTGAGTCAATCTCTACTTCCAATCGAACTTGGGAACATCAGATTACCATCCTGGCACCATACCAACTGAGTCAATCTCCACTTCCAATCGAGCTTCAGAACATCAGATTACAATCCTGGCGCTCTACCGACTGAGTCATTCTCCACTTCCAATCGAACTTGGTAACATCAGATTGCCATCCTGGCGCCCTATCGACTGAGTCAATCTCCACTTCCAATCGAACTTGGGAATATCAGATTACAATCCTGACGCCCTACCGACTAAGTCAATTTCCACTTCCACTCTAACTTTGGAACATCAGATTACAGTCCTGGCGCCCTACCGACTGAGTCTTCCACTCGAACTTGGGAACATCAGATTACGCGCCTGGAACACATATTAAGAGCACACCAACGGAGTTAATCTCCATCACCCTAAAGAATGAAATACCTGAGGTGCTTGTATTGCATTCAGGGATGCAATACACCACTGGTACAAAGTGAAATTGCTTTAAAAAAATCGATACAAATTTGCAATTCAAATATCTACTCTGAAAGATTAAGAGGGTTTTTTTTTTCCTTTACCGTGAAGTGGTTCAATTAGTAAAACGCTGAAGTTTAAATTAGGAAAACGAAAACTTTTTTTTTTATCTTCTCTCACTGAAATGCAGAGATCAATAAGAATTCCTGTAACGAAATTCAGGAGACATGTTCTTCCAATGCAGAGATAATGCGGATCAATCCATTCCCTCATGGTGTCGCTTAGCATCACAATTGTCATTATAATCACTCATTGTGATCTATTCTTTTGCTACATGCTCAGTGAAGGTAGAGCTTGAATAAGTTAAAAAGAACTGAAAAGACAGGAGACAGTGTGCAGAAGTACAAATGACTTATGAGGGAACGAGTGGGAAGGAAAGAATGTTGTGACTAAATTTCTTAGCACCCGTTTCGAAAAGAGATTCTTTCAAAAGAATACTAGTTAAATTCACTTACTTTTAGCTAAAAGAAGAAAATTATTGTGAGCTTGAAAAAAAGTTTTTTTTTTATTTGCTTAGTTACAAAAAGAGGTTTAGTGTTCCTTAATATTATTTTCGCAATGTCACATGTTCGAATGGTCTTATTAAGATTAATTTAACAACTAGAACCGTTGAAGATTAAACTGTTCTAGTTATTGTTATTTATTTATTTAACATTACACGCCTCTGAGATGGTTAGTTGAACACTTCTACCTCAAACAATTAAAAACCTGAAATACTTAGAATATGTTAATGCAATAATAACATTACAAAAATACTTAGAAAAATACACAATGTAAAAAAATCTTGTATGCAGTATATGACAAAAATATAACACGGAAGAAAATTCTTCTATATACGCACATGACAGAAAATTAGGAAATGTTCTTTGGCTGAATCAGATATTTATATCCTTCAGACCTAAAAACGAAATCGAAGTCCAAATTTATACTTCCACTGTATTATATAGCATTGATTCTCGAAGGAAACCAATTAAAAATTGGAAGATAACTAATTTAGAAGAATTATCGGGATTCAAAACATTTGGTAATGTAAATTCAATTAGATTGTATTTGGAACGAAGTGCTTCAAAAAAAGTTTTTTCTGGCTTCATCATACTTTTCACAATTTAGCAACACATGGGAAACAGAATCTTTAACTTGATACATGATCACTTTTCACTTGATCACTTTTATCTTGACAGATGTTACACAATTGGACTGGCTCTTCTTGATTTTAAAAAGGTAGTTATTAAGTGCAGTAGTACCTACAAGTAGCCTTATGATTTTACTAATATCTTGCCTATTGAAATTAAATTGCTTAAAAAATGAAGCATTTTCATCAAGATAATATCTAAAGTTATTATTAATTGGAGCACGAAATTTGAAACATGTATTGAGTTTATTTTTTTCCTTTTAAGACATATGAGAAATGAAGGTAAAGTTGTAGATGCTTGTAAATTAATAGCATCCTTAGCTATTTTGTCCACATTCTCATTGACTACCACTCCACAGTGGCTAGGCAACCATTGAAGAATAACATGATTACCTTTTATAACAGATTTAGTGTATATTTTGAAAACATCTAGTATGATCTCATAATGATTATTATTATAAATATAATTTTCCAAGACCAACAAGGCTGCTTTTGCAGTCTGTTACAACACCACATTTTCATTGAATAAATTTATTTCAACCTTGTATATGGCAAACAATTCAACCTGCAAAATAGTAGCATCTGCTGAAAATTTAAATTGTTCAAAAACATTTTGGCAAAAACATCAAAAGCAGCTGTAGCAACACTTTCATTGGGGAAGTAACCTCATCAGTTAATATCAGTAAATAAACGTCATATTCATTATCAATGAAGGATTCAGTTATAATCATTCAGACTTTTTGATCCATATCACTTTTTTTATTGCATTAGGAATATTTTCTTTAATACTTGGACACCGCAAAATCCAAATAGGATCTTTTGTATATAAATCACCTTTATTTTTAATTTCTAAAATTTGACAAAAATATGTCTTTCTTTAATATATTAAGAGCAGAATATTCGCAATTAATTTCCGTAATCTTCCTCATGAAAAACTGCTCTTTATGTTTGTGCTGTAACCTTCTATAATCCTTAATGAGCAAAAATTTTGCTCTAATTTCAAAAATTGGCAGATTTGTTTCTGCTAAAAGTGAAAGATTTGGGGTATCTCTCAGTAAGCCCAAAGCAAGTCTAATAAACTTATTTTACAAGATATTTAGCTTGTTATATTTATAGTCTGGTATTGCCACCAACAAACCAAGACCATACTCCAACTTTGGTCAACAGAGTTCTGTGTTGCATGAATTTAGATTTCATATGTACCTAATTGGTCTTTGCATTAAACCAATTTATGTGGTCCAGATACGTCTAATACTTATTTATTTTTAACATTCAAAGGTTCGGATCAAGGAGGATACTACCCCCCCCCCCCCCAAATCAGGTATGTACGCAAGATTTAATTTCGGGGAGGGGGGATTCACAGAATTTAGTTTCCGAAGTGGGAGCGAGGTCCCAAGAATTAGTTTAGGGGAATCGGGGTCTGAGAATAATTGAGATGGGTTTCGCAATTAGTAAAATATTGCAACGAACAGGAAAGATTAAATAATGTTCTAGATGGATTGAGATTTTATAGTTGTTTTTTAAACCAATTTTAGTGTTGGACATGTAATATGGGGCTAAAATAAAATTATCCAAAGACCCACTGATTTGGATTTCAAAGAAGGTAGACAAGTAGGAAAAGAAACGAAGGGTTGGGTTGGGTTGTTTTACCTTTGAGCGGCAATTTTTTTGCACATAATGGGCTAAATGGCCAGGTCACAAGAACCCCGAGAAGGTTGGGGAGGAGACCCATTGGACAGCTGATAGGAGACAGATGATAACCTCCTGTCAAGGCCATCCAGTGTGTTCTTTAACGTGCACAGAGTATGGCTTTCCTTCACACGGGGCTAAAAGTCTCATGCGACGGATGGCGAGCTTTTCAAGCCCATCGGGACCCTACTGACCGAGGGCGGGGTGGGGAGATTTGCGGAGATAAATCTCAACTTTAGCCCATGTGGGACCCGAACCTAAAGATTACGAGCCTGGCGCACTGCTGCTTGCCCTCCCCTAAAACCTTTCCTAGGTCTAGGCCTATTTCTATCGGAGTCGGAGTGTAGAGTGAGTTGGAACGCTAACGGCTAGGACCCTTTAATTTTACCAAAGTAAGCTGTAAATATTGCTATTTTTAGAGTTTTTTTTTAGGGGAAGGGGGATGGACTGATAGATCCCTGTCAGTTGTTGTCGGATTTAATTGCACAGAACAACTTCGGTCAAGAATATGTTTCATTTCTCGTTTGTGCTCTTTTTGTCTCCATGGGCGATATGCAAAGCTCGTTGTGCCAATTAAGTTCGCATCTGGTTACTTTACCTTTGTATTGTTTTATATGTGGAGAGTCAAAGGTTTGGCCAAACGTTATATTTCGCGTCTGCTACACAAACGGATGTAGTATACACACTACTAACCCGATTCGAACATGCGAGCGTTTGTTAGAACCAGAAAATAATACCTTAAACCAGGGGTGGGCAAATAGCGGCCCGCTAAGAGTTTTTTTGTGGCCCGCCAAGACAGTCAAAAAAATCCGCCTTGAACCGAGATTTCCTTCCCGTGTGCGACCGAAAATTCGTCTCGTATTTTCCACTAGGACGGCCACGTCAATACGCATGCGCAGTGAATATACGAAAACAATTGCCCACCCCTGCCTTAAATAGGTCGTCTATTTTTTATCTCCACACCTCATAAATGTAATTGTGTGTTTTACTTTTAAATGTAATTGTGTGTTTTACTCTTAAATACAATTGTGTGTTTTACTTTTATGCAATTGTGTGATTTAAGCATTCACGTCCAACGCAAAAAACAGGGCAGAAAACCCAAAAGTTAAAAATTCAAAATGTAATCGAGTAAGTCCTGGTTTACGACGAGGGGAATAACGTTTCTCAAAATGTTAATATTCAATTTCTTCGTGTGTTGATCTTTCTATGTCTAAAGTTAAGAATTCATTTTGTCGATGTACACAAAGTCACTTCCCTTTTTATGATTAAGGTGAGAGAGAGAACAGACTTTTCTAGCATGTTCGTTTTTTATCCGTTAACTCTTCTTCGCTCCGTGCATAAGTGGTATATGAGAGATTTTCGTTAGTCAACCAGAAAATGGTCACTTCTCATTGTAGGGTTTCGAGGAAGAAACAACACTTTTTGAACAACGTGTCCGTCGTTCGTTTTTTTCCCCTGTATTGTTCTCTCTTTGCGTGCAAAGAATCTGAGAGAATTCATTTTTATCGATATGCTCCATGTCTTTTCTCTTTATCTGACTGGTAGTTGCGTGAGCATAACATTGACTAACGTATTATTGTTTTTTTTATGTCAAAGAACTGAAAATTCGTTCGGTTGTGTTTTTTTACGTCTGAGAGACAGGGGGGGGGGGGCTGAGGAGGTAGCGGGCCAAGATCGACATCTGAAGTTACCAGGTTCGAATCCCCCCTGGGAGAGCGTTGAGACTTCATTCTACAAAACCCCGGCCTTCGGTCAATGAGGGAACCCGATGGGCTTGAAAAGTTGCCTTCCGTTAGATTGGACATTCAGCAGTCTCGAAAGAGAATCATACTGTGTGCAGGTTAAAGAAACAGGCTGGATGCCCATGACGGAAGGCTACCATCTCTCTCCTAACAGCTGTCCAGTGGGTCCCCCTTAACCTTCTCGTGTTTTTTATAACCTGGACATTTAGCCCATTGTGTGCAAACAAATTGTCACTCAGAGGTAAAACAACGTTTTTGCGCACACTAGGGTAAATAGTCAGATCACAAGGACCCCGAGAGCTCCGAGAAGGTTTGAGAAAGTGAACCCACTGGATAGCTATTAGGAGACATATGGTTTGTCTCCCATCAAGGTCATTCAGTTTGTTCTTTAACGTACACAGGGTATGGCTCTCGTATACATGAAACCATGGTTTAACGTTCAGTCCGACAGAAGGCGGCCTTTCGAAACCCATCGATATTCCCTTTATCATCGATGTCTGGGGGTTAGCGACGATAAACGTCTACACTGGCACAGCTGAGAGTCGAACCTGGAGACTGCAGATTACAAGCTTTAAGTGCATCCACTGAGCGAAACTTCTCCCCTTTTTTGAAAGTCTACGTAATTCTACATATAACTTCAACATTTAAATTATCTTTAAATGTATAATTCTTTCAACTGATCTTAAAATTAAATTCTAAATGTCATAATATGAAGTGTAAATTCTATTTAGTGTACTAGCCAGTTTAATAAACTGAGAAGCATTACCAAAAATACCGGAGAGTAAAAAGTTCGCAAATTTTTTATACATTTTTAAGCTAATACTTCGCAAATAAGTGTTGCATTGAAAAATAAAATAACAAACTTTGGTATACCAATAACAAACTATTGATCTTCAATGGGTAGCTGTTCGCGAAGTCTAAACCGCCTTCGCATTCGGCGTTTTATTCTTGTTGGAGTTTTACTTTCTATTTATTACGTTGCTTCTTTTTTTTTTCAAGTGAGTCTGTCGTCGTCTTTCCTCTTATTTATCTAAGTTGCCAGGTCGGATCTCTAATCTGATTTCGAAGCCAGCAACGTCCTTAGTTGTGGGAGAGGAAATTGATGTTTATCCGATTTCTGGGAAGCTCATTCTGCAGTCGGATGTAAGGAATGGCGACGCCTGTTCTCTACAAGTCAAAATCAGTGGTGGGAAAGCTGTAAGAGAGAAGGATAGCGTATACATAAAGAATAAAGAAAAATCTTACAGTGGAATATCCTTTTAGTCAGTGGAGCTCAATTGGGGGATATTCGTTTAGCTTATGGAGCCCAATTTTGGGATTCCTTCTGTTTTAAAGAGCCAATTGAGGACTTTTCTCTTATTTTTTTTGCAAAGTTGTATTCTGATGCTTTTCCATTATGTGAATGAAGAATATTCACTTATTTTCTGGTGCCTATTTGTGTAGCTTTATTTTGTAGAGACCAATTGTGATACGCCCCTTTAGGTCTAGAAACCAACTTTTACCACTCGTCAAATGTATTTAAGGAACAACTTCCGCAAATTTCGCTTATTCATTTACAATTTCAGTTTGAATAAAGTAAAAAAAACTATAAATTATGTAAACACAACATGTTAAAAAAAATCGATATATAAAAGTGTGTGAATAAACACTGAACGCATTTGATCTTCTTGTTTGCAAAATTGACTACAAACCCTGCAGTTCCGGTCCTAACGTTGAGATTTGTCTGCACAAAGCCAACCCTGCTCTCGGTGAGATAGGGTAAACCGATGGGCTTGGAAAAGCCGCTGTCTGTTGGATGGGACGTTCAGCCGTGGTATTGTGTGCAGGAGAGCCATGCTTTTTACATATATTTTTTTATTTGCGACATATAGGACAGAGAAGAATCCTAGAAGCTACTCCTAGCTTTTACAGGCCTTCTCATACAAGGACATGCCCTACTACGACCGAAGTCACTGCTGACCACTGCCTTAGTTAGATCTAACACAACACACAAAGTTTGCCTTGCTGGAACAGTGGCTAGCTGCCTAACCACTATGTCAGTTAAGTTATATTATAAAATACTCTGGATATCCTTGACAGGAGGCTTCCAAATATCTAGTAAAAGCTGTTCAGTCGATTCCCCAACCTTTTCTGAGCCTTTAGATACCTCGTGACTGGCCATTTAACCCATTGTGTGCAAACATGCGCCGCTCAGAGGTAAACCAACCAACCAGACTATTACTCCTAATTTGAAAATAATAATATGAGAAGTGATAAAAAAGTATATTTGGAAATGGATTTTTTTGAAAGAATATGGGTGTATTATGTCAACTATGCGTGCAATCTCGTTCATTTTTTCCTTCGACTCATAACTGTAATTGTGTATTTTAGCTTTTAGTTATGGCTCGTAAATGTTTTAGCCTTCACGACCGTCACAAAAAGACCAAAAAACTTAATAGCTAAAACAATTACTTGAAAATAAAATGATCTAGTTAGGATGGGGATGGAGGAAACTTTTTCGAAAATGTTAATGTTCAATTTCTTCGTGTGTTCGTCTTCTCTCTTTTTATGTCTACAGTTGGGAATTCATTTTGTCGATGTGCAAAAAAAAAGACTTTTATTCGGAGAGATAAAAAAAATATTTTAGAAAAAGGATTTTTTGATAAAAGACAAAGTTTTAATTGAATTAAAAATTTGCACGGGATCATTGGACTGTTGACATTCCTCAGAGGGTTCAGTCAAGCCCACATTGTTAGGATAAAGTTCAGACATGAAGCAAAGACGGGTGTAGACTCGAAAAATGGGGCCCAAATTCATCTCTAATTTCTAGTACAGCAAAACCAGGAATATTTTAATACTGCAGAAGGTTTGCATTGACAGTTTTCTCAGTTAACTCCCGTTCTGTCCTCAGCGAGAAAGGGGACACCGATGGTCTTGTATAAGCCGCCGTCTGTCGCATGCGATGTTAAGCCATGGCCCTGTAAACAGGAGAACCCATACCCTGCACGATGAAGAATAAGTTGGAAGGCGTTCGCGGAAGTCTTCCCTCTGTCTCCTAAAATCTCTCCAATGGGTTCCTTTCCCCAACCTTCTCTGAGTCCTTGGGGCTCAAGAGAAGGGCATTTAGCATGTTGTGACATGTTTTGGGCATTTAGCATGTTGTGGGCCCAAAAGTGCCGCTCACCTGACACGAAGGTTGCCAGATCACTAATTTCTAAAAGAATCGTTGCCAGATATTTTTTCTGAATTCTGTAATCAACCATAGTGTTCGGATATTTTTTGAGCGACTGTAAAACAACCCAACTATGTATTGCTTTGGTATCAAAAATATTTGAAAGATGAATCAATGAAGAATAATATTTTTCGAAATGAGCTAAGAATCCAAATGACAATGACCACATACAATAATATCGCGTATAAAACTTGTAAAAATCCTTCTACTGCTAAAGTGCTACAATTATTCTATTTACAGGCATCAACAAGTAAGTAAGTTAACCTTCACGGAAACAGAAATCAATAATTCCGACAATGAATTTCAAGCAGGGATTGAAAACAAAAATAGAATCATAAATATTTCTTTCATTCCCGTTGCCTAGGATTTTGTTTGTTTGTTCACACGATTCTTTCAAAGCCGTTGAGAGGGATTGCTATTTGAATAATCGATGTAAAGTGTTTGGTTGCAAGGAATTCATTCACAAACGAAAAGAAAGAAGTTCTAGAAGAAAAATATTTATGAAATAAAACGCCTTCGTTGCCCTGGCACCGTGACCCTTTTCACAGACGGAATAACAATCTTTTTTCCAGCAGTTTAGAATTCATGCTCTTTTGAATACGTTTGCATACTCTAAGGCTTTTTCGCTTCCAGCCTCAGATGGTGTGATCGCTTAATATTTTCGCACCGAGGACTGGACTGCTCATGATTACAAACATCGAGAACTTTATATACAACAGTGGTGAAAAACGAATCTTTGAGATGATTGAAATTCGGTAGTATTCTGCAAATACTTTTCCCACATATGATGACGAACCAGTGGCAATCCAAGAAATCACATTTTATTTCATCTTTTCTCCTTTTTTATTTTTTTAGGGGGGGGGGGCGATTATTGAGAACTTTCAAAAACGTAACTCAAAATGTGAATTATTGAATGATTATAGTCTATTGACAACAGAGTCTATTTGACAACAATCAAACCGTTACACTATGTGCAGAATCACATAATTAGATGCATGATGAAACTAAGAAAATTTGAAAGCGTTGCAAATGTACACAATGAATTAGGTATTTTACAAATAAGGAAATTATATGTATTTCAGTACCTGAAATACATAAGGATGAATTTTAATGTTCAAACTTTACGGCCATTTGAAAAGAATACTCGACTGTCGAAAAACCTTTTCTTACTTGATTTAAAAGCGAACAAAACTATTGTGGAAAAACATTATGTTTATTTGGCGCCAAAGTTTTTTAACTGCTTACCAGAGTACATCAAAGGAATAAGGAATGATAACTTTTTCTATAAGGAATTAAGAAAATGGATTTTAAATGTGGTAAATATTGAGACTATGTTTTAGAAATAAAAGAAATTTAAATGTAATATAATTTCATTTGATGCTGAGTTGCCCTTAAGTGTTCAACTGAACCACTTAGTAACGCACAATTCAATACAGATGTTTTTTCTGTTTTCTACCCAGTAAAGTTTTTTTTTTATTTCATTTATTCTTAATGATAATTTTCAAACTTATAAATTGGTTAAATATTTACTTAGATATTTTGATCAAGCTAGCAAAATGTGAGGAAATGTGAAACTGAAGCATGTTGCCTTTTCATTTTTATTACAACATAACTGTTAAATTTCTTCCACAAGCGAGTTTTTACTCTCGTGGAAGACTCAACTTTTTCTCAGACTTTTAATGAAAAGCGTGGGTAAAATTATAAAACACTAATGAAATATAATATTAAAATTTTCCATATATATGGTATGAATAAATATATGATTTTTATTGGATAAACTATGTATAAAGAAGAATATATATTAGAAAATGTAATACTTTAAAATTGTGTATCTGAGATATACAACATTATATATATTTCATTATAATTTCAGTTCTAAGGTAAAAAACATGTAAATGTAAAGTACTGCATATTCTGAGAATAAACTATCTATCTATCTATCTACCTCCTCAAGCAGCTGCTTGCCACAGAGGTCTGACAGGAGCCTGTCAGTTCAATACGCCACAGTAAGAGGATGTGAGGAGGGCGGGTCCTCAGCAGATTTTTTTTTTTTTGTTAACTGCACGCGGTGTTCTGCAGGTGGTCATCCTCCCAGATACCGACCTCGCCCAAAGTTGCTTAACTTCGGTGATTGGACGAGAACAGGTGTTTTCAGCTTGGTACTGACGTTGGCTATGATTATAAAGATGGATCATTTTGTTTGTGGATTGCTATCGTTTACAATTAGCAGTTTTTCGTATGTACATAAACAGTACGTGATATTGAATTAGTATATTTACCATGATTACATAATCGAGTTAGGTTTTATTTTTTTTGGCTGGAATTATGTCAGTTCTGTATGGCAACACTGGCTATCTCATGCTGATCACAAGATTTTGCTGGATGATGGTGACATAAGAATTTCTGGAACATCGAATTTCTCTATTCAAATATTAGTATCAAATGTTTTACTCAATTCAACTTAAAAAGTATCCAATAAACGAACACTAGATGAAAAAAACTTAGACATATCACCCATTCTTGGGACTTTTAGAGAGTTCTCTAGTGAGGATATGTATTTGAGTTAAAATATATCAGGTACTTTAGCACTTACTTTTTATAACTTTAGTAAATTTTATTCATCATCAAATTGCAAATTTATAGTACAAAACTTTGAAAAAAAGTAATATTCTAGATGTGAGTAAGAACATCAAAATTATAAAAACAAATAATATAACTAAGAATAAATTGAAACAAAATTAGTAAAACGAATAAAAATCTTGTTTTTGACATTTTGTGCTAAGCGGTCCAAACCCCTTGGAACCCCTTGGAACAAAATTCACTTTTACTTGACACTGAGGCAATAAAATCACAGCTAGGTAATGACACACTATAAAAAATTACTTATATAACATAATTACCATAAATAATTAAAAAACACTTAATTTACCCATTTTTCTCATTACGTAGTTTAATTTAGTGTTATTTTCCAGAAAAAATGTTAAAGTGCAAGTTCCCCAAGAATATCGATAAAATGCTTTATGCTTTTTTCATCAACACTCGTTTGAATATGCCTTTTTTGTTACGTAGTCAATTAACTTTGTAAGATTTTATTACAATATAAAAGATCGTTATTTGTTGTTACTAATGGCTTTAAATATTGATTGCATTTTTATTAATGTAAGCCTCCAGGCATTGAACTGAGGAGGAAAGTGTTTAAATTAATTGATTCAATGTAATGAAACTAATTAATTTTATTTTATGAAAACCTGCACTAATAAATATCGTTGCTCGTTACTTTTTTGCTACAGGAAGGTCACAAAATGATTTTGTTTCCAACATGTTGGGGCGATCAATAGATGAAGGTATAATTTTCCTGAAGACTTAGAAACCACTTAAAAGATATCAACGATACATGCCAATAAAGAAGTCTCTAAGTTCGGTCATGTTCATACTTCAGCAGTCGTTTTTCGGTCCGTGATCGATTCAAGCCGTATCCAACGAAATTTCGTAATTAGAGGTAAGAGCTGAATGGTTTTATCTCTGAATAAAACTTTTTTTGCAGACAATAGGCTAAATGACCACGTCATAAGAGTTCAAAGAAGGCTGGTGGAAGGGGACTCATTGGACAGTTGTCAGGAGAGATATAGAAGCCTCCCGGCAAGGTCATCTAGTGTATTCTTTAAGGTGCTTTCGTGGTACTGCTTCGTGCACAAGGAACCACGACTTAAAGTCGCATCCGACGGAAGGCTTTTTTCCAAGTCCATCGATGTTGCCTTTCTGACGGGGAGCAGTGTCAGGGTTTAGGAGCGATAAACCTGAATGCTGACACAATATAGACTCGAACCTGGGAACGGCATATTACGATGCCTGACTGAGCAGATCCCTGCCCCACCACCATTCATGAAATGACTGCATCCTACTTGAATAGTGGTAGATGAGTGACACGCAATAAGAAGAAACCGACTCTCCAAATTGCGCCAAATAGATTCACGCCTGATGTTTCATGCTTGGTTGTTTTATTTTTGAGCGGCACTTTTTTGCACACAATGGGCTAAATGGCTAGGTCACAAGGACCCCATAGACTCAGAGATGATTGGGTGGGATCCACTGTACAGCTGCTGGAAGACAGATGACAGCCTCCCGTCGAGGCCATCCAGCGTGCTCTTTAACGTATGTAGGGTATGGCTTAATGTCCAATCCGATGGACAGCTCGTTTCCAAGTCCATCGGTGTCCCCTACTGACCGAGGGTAGAGAGGGAAGTTTTGCGGAGATAAACTTTAACCTTAGCCCAGGTGGGATTCGAACCTGTGAACTGCAGATTAGGAGCTTACTCGAATTAATATTTTTTTTCGGTGCAGAAACAATTGCATCATAAAGTTCGTGTTCTTATCTTTATTATTTCCTTTTTTTGTATTTTATTTTATGATATCATGAAAGTCTAGTACAGCAATTCAGAGTAAATCTGAATAACGCAATAAAAAACATATTAATAACGAAATTTGCGAACAGAATATTTCATGCCTCTCTCTAAGCTATAAATGCATTATTTTGCAGATTCCAAAGTCAACACATGCGGTTTTATTTTGTTTTCGCTATGAAGTTCGAAAAGTTTTGAAGTACTGCCCATCGCGTTTTTAGCCCATACTTTTCTAAAGAAGGCTTTCCATCCTTTCTCTCAAGGGTTATCAGCTACTGGCTGGCAGGTGTCTCTTGTCTTCCGTAAAGTTCTTTCTAAAGCACCAGAAGTTTTTTCTTCTCCGTCACATTTCTGTCTGGTTTTTATAGTTCCGTCAATATTTCGCAATTTTTTAAAAGAAACTTCTTAACATAAACATCTACTGCTTTTATGAACTGTTTATTTCACTCTAAACTTTTTTTTTTTGATGTCTGGAATCTTCTGGAACAGAAAAGATAATTCAAGGTATATGCTTACTTGAATTAATATTTTTTTTTCGGTGCAGAAACAATGACATCATAAAGTTCGTGTTCTTATCTTTATTATTTCCTTTTTTTGTATTTTATTTTAAAACGGATGTTCTAAATAGATTTTTGTCTTTTCTGTACCCGAGAAATGCGTGAATTCATCAGAATATCAGTCTGTTAGCTTCAGGTCCTGTTCGAATACACACAAGTGATATGGGCAGAAGAATATCACCTTCCGAAGGATTAGAACATTTCTTTATTAAGCTTCAATTACTTGCTCATCTCAACAGTTTTCATGTAACGAAAAAAGTAAAACCTGTGAAAATACGCGGCTCTAAACTGTGGTCTACAATAAACATGTCATTAACTCTCGATTAATTGTCATCACGTGGAGGGAGGGTGAAGGATACCACGGACAACCCAAAAACCACTCGTTTAAACAATACTAAACCAAAACGTGGTACAAAATGTATTTAATGTAAACTTATTTAGTTAAAATTATGTATAATATTTTGGAACTTCGTCATCCAAAAATCATCATCCAAAATTGTAAAAATAATATAAAGAGTTTAGGAACACAAAACATCACATAAATTGCTTAACGAAAAACGGCCAAAAGATTACATTTGTGCGGTCTACTATTTAGCACGGTTAACTTCCAAACTATGTGATCCGGCCCCAGATAATAAAGAGTTGACTGTACTTCCACTAAAAAAAAGTTAATAATAATAATAAATATTTGGTTTTATATTTTGCATTTATTTATATTTTTTATATATTCTCAAAGTTATCGAGAAGAAGAATATCTAAATATGGACTTCTAACTCAATAACTCCAACCTCTTCAGGCTCTACAGAGACCTACACGAGGAGACAGATCGACAGCATGCCAAAAAACCCGTTCAAGAATTTAGGAATCTCTGAAACGCGCTCCTAAATCGAAAATCTACAGATCGATTTTCAATTCCCGATCACAATGCGGACTATGAGGAAGTTGAAAAAGGTTGTTAACCCTCACCTCTCGCATGTTGGGCTGGATCCGACATTTCAATCGCTGCTCATTTCAAACTGAAGTCAACATTTCTCTTTAGAAAGAAAAGCGACGGACGACCAGTGCTGAGTTGTTCGAGAAGTTGGCAAACAATAATAAAAATGAATAAACGAGATAGGAATGTTTTAATAAGTAAATTATTTGAAAGCATTAGTCCATTGTCCCATGCAGCCATATGTTGACAAATAAGGAGAGAAAAAGTCAATTGAATCCTTAAAAATTCTCATATCTATATTAAGGAATAAATATATTATAATTAAAACAGTGCATGGTATTTAATCCTATTCCGCTGTTAAAGTATCATGATGATAATGGGTATTGAAGAAAAATTGTCTTGAGTCGAATGAGATAACACACCATTCCTGATGACTAAAACGAATTGTTTTACTTTTTTATGTGAAGTAAGGAAAAGTTTTCTAATGTGGCAGAAAGAAACGATGTCTGACCAGTGGCTTTTTCTTTGTGCTCTTTTATATCTGAGCTGCACTTTTTGCATACAACGGGCTCAATGGCCATGCCACATGGGCTCAGAGAAAGTGATTCATTAGAGAGCTGTTACGAGACAGAAAACAGGATTTACCTCAAGCAGACATTCCTTAGGAGATCATGGCAGATATATCTCAGGACACCATCAGAAACCTATACGACTCTATGCCGTAATGTGTCGCTGAATGTATCGCGAACAAAGATGGTTATAACTAAAAGAAGTATTTTTACTATATGTATTTCGTTTAATTAGTTGCATTGAGCTGTAAAAGAAATTTTGTTCTTACACATCTGATCATTTGTGTATGTCATGGGGAGGGGGTGGCTCAGTCGGTAGAGTGCCAGGCTCGTAATCTGCAGTTCCCGGGATGGAATCCCAGCTGGGTCAGCGTTGAGACTTATCTCCGCAAAACACCCCGCCCTGTCCACGGTCAGTAGGGAACACCGATGGGCTTGGAAAGGCCACCGTCTGTCGGATGGGATGTTAAGCCGTGGCCCCGTGTGCGAGAGAGAGCCATACCCTGTGCACGTTAAAGAACACGCTGGATGGCCTGACGGGGAGGCTACCATCTGTCTCCCAACAGCTGTTCCAGTGGGGGACTCCTCCCCCAACCTTCTCTGAGCCTCCGGGGTACACGTAACCTGGCCATTTAGCCCATGGTGTGCAAAAAAAGTGCCGCTCAGAGGTAAAACAACCCAACCTCTGTGTGTCATGAGAACATCCCTTCCATGTGTTCTCACTGGGGTAATTTCAATGGTGGGCAGTATATAATAAAACTGCCTAACATGCAGAATACTGTGTAATATCTGGGCTGAATCAAAAGCACTAAGCTTTCTGTTACTTTCAATACAATGGATTCACCACCATAGCAAATATTAGAAAGGAGTAAACGGCTATGTAGCCTTTCAATTGTAAAATAGTGTAATATGTTAATTAACTTTTTCCCCTCGAAAAATAGTCTTCGTGGGAGCGAATACACTTATTACAGAACTCATATGAATTTTGGAAAGACTTGGAAAATAGTCTTCTATGATAGTATTCAGTTCTGACGTCACGTTCTTCTGTATGCCATCGACTGTATCAAATCGATGACCTTTCAGTCTCAATTAACATATTTAGGAAGAAAAAAACTAGATTTGACCTGTATTAAAAAAAAGAAAAAATTTTACCATCGGTCTATGTATTATACACAGTGCAGCAAAAGGGGGCGGGGTGGCTCAGTCGGTAGCGCGCCAGGCTCGTAATCTGTAATTCCCAGGTTCGAGTCCCAGCTGGGTCAGTGTTGAGATTTATCTCCGCAAAATTCCTCGCCCTGCCCACGGTCAGTAGGGGACACCGATGGCTTGGAAAGGCCGCCGTCCGTCGGATGGGACGTTAAGCCGTGGCCCCGTGTGACGGAGAGCTATACCCTGTGCACGTTAAAGAACACGCTGGATGGCCTTGACGGGAGGCTACCATCTGTCTCCCAACAGCTGTTCCAGTGGGTCCCCTCCCCCAACCTTCTCTGAGCCTTCGGGGTCCATGTGACCTGGCCATTTAGCCCATGGTGTGCAAAAAAGTGCCGCTCAGAGGTAAAACAACCCAACCCAGCAGACTTTTTTCCTGTTTCCCAAGGTTGAAAACTAGATTGACAGGTCACCGATTTGATACGGTCGATGGCATTCATAAGAACATGAGGGCAGAACCGAATACCGTCACAGCAAATGAGTTTTCAAGTTTTTCCAAAGTATTATATGAGTACCGTAACGAATGTATTCACTCCCAGGGGACTTTTTTGAGAGAAACGGTTAATTAACATGTGTGCCTATACATCGTTGTTTTCTTTTTTATTTCATTTCAGTCTCATTACTTTCTTGCCACACTGTCTATAGCTTTTAACTGCATGAAAAAACTGTTTGGGAAAAGCCGTTACCAGTATTTTCGGTTAATGTAACTACTGCATAAATTGCGTCTATCCGGCAGTTTTCATTTCCTATCTGACTACATGTGTATAAAACAACAGATGCAAAAGCAGACAAACGTTTTTCTTTGCAACTTCGTTTGATGCGACGTTTCAAAAATCGATTTATTTCTCTGGTTTTACAATTATTGTTTGAGTCTTTTACTGCAGTCATTTGGCGAATGCAGACTTTTGAAGTGAAACGAAACATTTATTACTGGATTCTCCTCGTCAAAGAAATGCATTTAACTACAAACTGCTATCTACTACCAACCGTTACAATTTTTATTTGTAACGAGATAAAATTTTCCAATCCCTTATTTGCTCATTTCTTCATCATTTTCTTTATGTGATTCAAGGAACAACTCTAATTACACTACGAAACATAGAAATTGCAACATCACGAAGCAGGCAAAATATTATTGAATACAATTTAGCGCATTTCTATCTTGAACTTTAATCACTTTCTTCTCATGATCCTCATACAGGACGCGATTTTATGGGATTCCATATTAATTTCTAAGCACTGCAGTTTCTATGTTGCTTCCAGTTTCCAAAAATGCACTGTAATTTCCGTTCATTGGTAGAGATTTTAAATATTCATCACAACACTCCATTTTTCGAACTTCGTAACGTCTGATTTTTCATCCGATTTTTTTAAATATAAACGATGAAATGTTTATTCTTTTTTTAGCTCTTCTTCAAACACGAGCTGTTGTCTTCACTTTGGGATTCATCCGTCGGTATGCTCCGTTTCACATACAGAATGGAGTAGCAAGTCTCTCTTAAAGAGTTTCTTGTGCAATCCGTGGCTTATTACGCTTAGCAAAAAAAGCCAATGTAAAGCAAAAAACTACGCCTAAAATGCATCGATCTTCAATTCGTTAGACAGCTTCTACAGCAAGTATTGCACATGAATAATAAAAGCAGATGTCTCTCTCTTTGTGTTTGTGGTCGCCATAACACTTCACATAAAGGGGCTAGGACCCGGAATTTTGGCAGTCCCATGGCCGAGTGGTTAGCGCGCTTGGCTACTGACCTGGGTTCCAGCCCCGGATAAGGCATGGCTGTTTGTGTGGTTTTTCTGCTGAGGGACTGCCATCCTCTCAGACCTTCTACTATGGCATATAAACTGACAGGCTCCTGTCAGACCTCTGTGGCAAGCAGCTGCTTGAGGGGGTATTTATTTATTTATTTTTATTAAGAGTAGCATGAAGATGTACAATGCAAAATATTTTATTCGATGAGTTCAATAGGTGGTTAGAAATTAGTATTTCGAATAAAATGTCTTTCTCTTCTGTTCTCCATTGGTATATTCTTCATTCGCCAATTCTAATCGAAACGCCACTAACCGTTTGTCAGATCCATCTCATTGCCAAATATATTATTATAAAAAGGTGTCCCATTGCAGGTAAGAACCTGATTTTTTTTATCCAACACGGGGTAACACGAGAGAAACCCTCATACGAAATTTGGGACCATCCGGGGAAGTATCTAGGGAATTACAGAGGATCAAAATCTGTCGAAACGGAAATGAAACTTTTGATGATTTGCGTAGAAACGAAGACAAGGCTATGAGAACGAGTTCTGACGTCAACAACGATCTTGAGCGAAGCTCGTTAATTCTTCTACTCGTTAATGTACCGATGCAAAAGAAATTATGCTTCATCCTGAACTTCACAATATTCCGAAATTAAAAAGGGCATTTTCAATTGTTCGCTTTCATAAACTATACACGTTAATAATGCACATTAGAAAAAAAGTACTTATTCCTGCCATAAGGAATATATATCATGTAGAGTATTCGATATATAGTAGATGGTTCAGGCACGTTATAAAAATTTTTCACACAGATTTTTGGGTGGGGGTGGCTCAGTCGGGTGCGCGCCAGGCTCGTAATCTGCAGGTCCCAGGTTCGAGTCCCAGCTGGGTCAGCGTTGAGATTTATCTAAGCAAAACTCCCCGCCCTGCCCACGGTCAGTAGGGGACACCGATGGGCTTGGAAAGGCCGCCGTCCGTCGGATGGGACGTTAAGGCGTGGCCCCGTGTGCGGGAGAATCATACCCTGTGTACGTTAAAGAACATGCTGGATGGCCTTGACGGGAGGCTACCGTCTGTCTCCCAACAGCCGTTTCAGTGGGTCCCTCCCCCAACCTTTGAGTCTTCGGGGTCCTTATGACCTGTCCATTTCGTCCATGATGTGCAAAAAAACGCCGCTCAGAGGTAAAACAACCAACCAACCAGGCATACGGCGTGGAACTATTTTCTGAGGCGGAATTTCATATGCGAGTTGTGTTTGTAAAACCTTGTGTGGGTGTTGCATCTATTCATCGGTTAAATGCTTTCTTTGATCTCCAGATTTTGCCACTCCATACTTTATGTGAAATAGAGTACAAGTTTCACGGTCTATGGATCAGTTGTAAATAAATGTTACTATTTGGATGTTCAGAACCTTTCAGAGTTTGAATTTTAATCTCCCTGAAAACGAGCATTCCAAATTAACTAGAGGAGATCGGAATTTTGAGTTCGTTTTAAAAAAAAATGAAATGAAGAATTAGAACAATCAACATATTTTTAAGACCGCGTACGAAAACCCGTAATTTAGAAGATAATGTTATTTTTGTCAAATTTTAATAAAAAGTACTGCCAATATTTGACTCACAATTGGAAAAAGTCGTTCCATTTCTTGAGCTGACGATAGTTTGACTTTTGAATCCGTGATATGCATCTGTTCTCTGAAACATTATCCTTTCTCTACTGCCTTACATCTGATCCTTATTCGTTTTTCAGCTATTATTAATTCTTTCCAATTAATCTCAGTAGAGTATCAGTAAAATTATTTTCTTCTGAAATGAGTAATGACGAAAGCCTAAATCTCTTAAGCATTTCGTTATTTGTTTCTGCGCTCTGCTGCCACAGTATTAATTCCTCGAAGCCGAAGAAAAAGACCATCACAACGTAGCAATGCCATTACAGCATCGTTATTGTATCGTAATTAACATCACCGTTGTCTGTAACGAGATAGGCCATTAAAGCATCTGTCCGCTTTTTCCGCGAGGCCTTATCATCTCTTTTTTCCCTACACGAAGTTAGTAATCAGCAGAAAAAGAGATTAGGTCATATTTTCACAATCTTCGCTAATGTTTCGTGCAGAAATAAGTGTAAGATCATCTAGCTAAGCTATTTTTAGTGCGCCGAAGATGACTAAAACAATTTCATTTTCAAGTGTAGAGAAAATCGATGTGTGTTATGCATTTATTATAAAGACAAGCGGGAAAAACTAAAATTAAACAAACATTTCAGCATTCCGCAGGGAAGGGACAGGAATAGATAAGTTTTTGAAAATTGTTTCATTGTTAATATGTTTAAAAAATTTTGCAAACTTTTAAAAAAGTTTATTATATATTTCGCGATAATTTTAAAGAATAAGAAATTTGTGATAATATCAAACAGTGACTTCACCCCACATGGACTTCAGCAAGAATTGGTTCAAAGATGGGGATAGTTTTTGTCGTTTTAAAAGGGTTTGGTTGTTTTTCTCTCAGCGACACTTTTTTGCACATAATGGGCTAAATGGCCAGGTCACAAGGACCTCGAAAGCTCAAAGAAGGTGACCCACTGGAACAGCTTTTGGGAGACAGATGATTGCCTCCCTTGAAAGCTATCCAGAGTGTTCTTTAACGTACCCACAATATGGTTCTTCCTCACACGGAGCCTCGGCTTAACGTTCTATCCGACGGACGGCGGCCTTTCCAAGCCCATCGGTGTCCTACTGATAGTGCACATGGTAGGGAGTTTTGCGAAAATAAATCTGCCTGCTGATCCAGCTGGGACCTGCAGATTATAAGCCTGGCGCGCTACCGACTAAGCCACCCCCGGTTTAAAAGGCTAAAATTGAAATGGATAAAATTTTGTCTATGGGGAAAAATTAAGAGAAAATATATTTGCACCAGATATTTTACCCCCTAATCGCGTATAAACTTCAATATCTAATCGTAAAATTTTGAGATTCGTACAAATCCAGGATTTGGGTTGATTTGCTTCACCTTTGGCAGCACTTCTGTGCACACAACAGACTAAATGGTAAAGCCACAGCGACCAGAAAGGCTCAGAGAAGGTTGCAGGAATGGAGATCCACTAAACTGCTGTGAGGAGACAGATCGAAGCTTCCCGTCAAGACCATCCAACATGCTCTTTAACGTGCACACAGAGGAATGCACCAATGAAACAGGGGACACCGATGGCCTTTCCAAAAGGCCATCGGTGTCCCCTTTTTCCGTCCAATTAAAAGTGGAGGTTATAGCGGAGATAAATCTCAACTCTCGCACAGTTAAATCTGGAATCTGAGACGAAGAAGAGAGAAATCTGAGAGACCCCCACTCGCACATTACTGGCACCTATTTCCTTTCTTAGCAGTAGCGAAACATCGCTTAACGTTTTGTCGGGAGTACAATTAACAAACCAAAAAAAAATATCGCCAAAATTTAAATTTTATTTGAGAACTTCCTTTTCACAGGAGAGACATAGAGGAGAACACAGGCAGTTACATTTTTATTCACAGCACATCATAGATACAAAGTATTTAACCAGTTTTACAATATTGAAGTATCATGATGAGGATGGGTATAGAGGAAAAATTGTCATGAGCCGGGTAGAATCCGAACTCTCGACCTGCTGATGGCATGGTACTTAACTCGTCGCTAAAAGTACTGAACATGATTATTTTCATTCACACGATTAAACAACCTATTACAATATAGTTGAGCGGTTTAGGAGCGGGAGGGAGGCTCTGTCTGTAGCTTATCATGCTCGTTATCTATAGTTCCCAGGTTCGAGACCCACCTGGGCTAGCGTTGAGATTTATCTGCTCTAAACTGCCTTTCCTCTGTCAGAAGTTGACGCCAATGGACATGGATAGGCCGTTGTCCGTTGGATTGGATATAAAGCAGTGGCCCCGTTTGCGGCAGAGCCATACTCTGTTCACGTTAGAACACTCAGGATGACCTCTGTCCCCTAACTACTGTCCAGCGGATCTCTTTCTTCCAACCTTCTCTGAGATCTCGGAATCCATGAGGCCTGGCCATTTAGCCCATTGTGTGCAGAAAAAGTGCCGCTCAGTAGTAAAACAATCCAACTGAACGATTTCTATATCACAATAGGAAACTTCTAAGTATCGGCATGAACGGTGCCCTGTCAAGTGAACAATTCTTTTTGCATTGCAAAAAGTTGGTATGCATGCTTACGTCACACTAAAGATCAACCGCGATGCAAGCAACTCTACAGTAGTATACGTAAGATTATTATGCTCAACAAAGCTATGTAACCCTGTTTAACAGTTTTCACTCTTTCCAACTCGTGTGTCTTGTTCATCAGCTTCAATGGAGTCCTTGAACCTTCATCGAAATTTGCTGACAACATTTTTGAGAAGACATCTACTGACGTTACATTAACAGTGACTCTACAACTTCCAGGACCCAGGTTCGAATCCTTGGGTAGATGGCATGATTGTTTATTCAGTCATAACTTGGACATAAGTTAATACCTCAGTTGGGCTAATCATGATTTCAAAAAAAAAAAAGAAAAACTCTGAAATATCCACCTTTTTTTGTCATATTTGAGCATTCCAAGCATCTCCGTCATAATTAAATCGCACTCTTTTGATAATAAAATGATCCAATCTGGATGTTCTTAACTGTAACAACATAGTCGGTCGAAATTTAATTTTTGACAAACTAATGGTTTATTTTGAAGCACGGCAAATTGCATATAGCCCCCTCTGGGAAGGATGTTGTTCTCTCATGAAAATCTCAGTCGGTAGCGCGCCAGGCTCGTAATCTGTAGTTCCCAGGTTCGAGTCCTAGCTGGGTCAGCGTTGAGATTTATCTCCGCAAAATTCTCCGCCCTGCCCACGGTCTGTAGAGGACATCGATGGGCTTGGAAATGCTACCGTCCGTCGGATGGGACGCTAAGCCATGCCTCCGTGTGCGGGAGAGCCATACCCTATGCACGTTAAAGAACACACTGGATGGCTTTGACGGGAGGCTACCATCTGACTCCTAACAGCTGTTCCAGTGGGTCCCATCCCCCAATCTTCTCTGAGCCTTCGGGGTCCTTGTGACCTGGCCATTTAGCCCATAGTGTGCATAAAAGTGCCGCTCAGAGGTTAAACAACCCAACCTCATGAAAAAATTTTATGCAAATTTCTATGCAAATTCGATCTGCCATATCTAGTTATTATTTAATCTTTTCCAATCGTTCCGATATACCTAGACACTCTTAATGGATGTGTGTGAGTTCAAAGTTTTTGCCAATACTAAAATCGCTTTTACTATTTTAACCCGATTTTTTTTTAATCAGACGAAATTGTTTCTCAGCAAGCTGAATTCTGCAGCAACTATTGGCAAAATCTAGACTTCTGATGAGCTTAGAGTTCGTAACTATTGGGAAAACTCGGAGACTTCTAGTGAGTTTGAAACCTTTCGTGAAGCCAGGGCATTATATCTAGGATTAAATTTCTTTTTATCATCGAAATATATTGTCTTTCTTTGATGCAATTCCGATGTCGAAAGCAAAATCAGCAAGGAAATGAAATCCCAGGAATGAAGAACTTTAGTTTGTCGAACAGATTTGTGGAATGCACACGACATAGAAAAATCAGTGGAGAGAATAAAGTAAACAGGTGTTCAGATTTTCAAGAGTGGACTTCGGTTCAATAAACCATCAGAACTTGTTATTCACGAAAAGTACTAGGATGCAGTGTTCAGGTTCTTCAAATGCCTTGTAGTGGAAACCTACTGTCAATCAGTAAAATAAAAGAACCTAGGTCTTTTCCTCCGAATATTTCTTCTGACACTTCAGATAAAAATCATTTTTCCCCATGAAAACACGATATAACACATCATGGTGGTATCATCGAATATTGTGCTTATTTCCAGAAACGGAAGAGTACAGATTAAAACAGACTATTTTAGAGATGCAGTCGATGACGACTATGGATTAAAGCAGCGTTTACCAACCGGTGTTATGCGAGAAATCTTCGGGGTTTCGCAAAAAACGAGTCTGAATTTCTGAGCTAAGAAGAATATCCTGATGTTGCAAAAAAAGCTATCCATATTTCAGTTCAATTTTCAACCATGCATTTATGTGAAAGAGTTTACAGCTCTGACGAATATGAAAATAATCAAAGAAATATTGCGTTTTCAGTAAAAAAATTACGAAGTTTTTTTTAACGAAAATTCTCCCAAGAACTCATTAGTTTGGGAAGCTAAAAAAAGCTCAGTGAACTAAATCTCATTTTCTTAATACAATATCAAATCCCTTATCTCGGTAAACCTATTTCCCAATTAACCATCAGAGTAAATATAAATCCTCAATAAAAATCTTTCTCATCAGAGCAAACATCACACTATAAAATATAAAATCTCAATAAACTACTATTTGAACAGGATGGGAAATGTTCCATCCTTATTCATATTCATACTGGTTTATCTGAAACATTACCACATTCATATTACTTTAAACCACTTTGATTAAACATATTATGAAATCTCAAACATCCTTATGAATATCACTTCAAAAAATCAACTTCAATTTATTCTCTTCAAAAAAATCAACTTTAGTTTATTCACTTCAAAATCAAACGTATATATATATGTCATCATTCAACACTTCACATTATAATCCATTTTATCATATGTGACTCATCAATGATCGTAAATCGATTAATTTTGCAAGCACATGCTCATAACAACATATATCAAAAACCTTTTCCATCATCTTAACACAAACGTCCTACAAAAACAAATTTATACACTAATTTCATTTTTATATAATATAGACAAAAAATAATTAATACAAAATTTCATCATCTTGTGGTAGCATTTAGAGTTCCTTTATAAGTTCGTGAATTTTTATTCCTAGTATAATTTACAGTTCCTTTTATTAATTGCATAGTCTATTAAAGATAAAATTCATCACTAATATTCAGTTCTCTTAGGGCTGAAACGCTGTATCATTTCGCTTAAAGAAACGTGTAATATAGAAATCAAAGGTCCATAGTTATCATGAATGAAATAGTATGCCAAGAATCAGATTTCATTTTGAAGATGGTTTCTTGTTTTTGAAACGAAAAATTTAATTTCTCTTTTACATTCGGAATCTTACATAAATTTGAAACTAACGAAATGATAACTTAGAACTAGGTGCTTCAGATTATTGTCCTTATTCAGATTCAATTGGAATATTTTGAATGCTAGTAATCTCTTAACTCCTGCAAACACTCAGCTCAGTTCTAGCATTTTGCAAGTCCAAATGTTCCACAGATATTTTGATCATATCGATGCGATTGCTTGCAACTCTAATCCTAACAGACTGCAGAGCAGAAGAGGACAAAATGAGAGTGATTGCCGTAATAAATCAGGGATTACAGAAGATGGAGATGAATAGATCAAAACCAGCCTCCATTTAGGGATCCTATTCTCTTCATCAAACAAGGATTTGACATTGTGTTCATAGCAAATCCAAAGCGGAAAGCTGCAACTTTATGGTATAGGAAAATGGAATTCTCACTTGTTTGCATCATCATTGCTTGACCACTCAAAGTATTGTTTAGCTAGGCATCTGAGAACGGTGGTTTATTCAGTTGGTAGCGCGGCAAACTCGTAATCTGATTTACCAGGTTATGTTCCCCACTCTGCTAGAGTTCAGATTTCCTCCACTACCTTCATTTCCCGTGGGCGAAAAGAGGACACCAATGAGAAATGAAAAGTTCACACTCCGTCGGATGATTTTTCAAACCGTGGCTCAGTGTACGGAGGAAAGTTACCTGTGTAAGAATGTATGTATGTAAAGGTACTGGACAGAAAAAGCGAAACAGTTTTATATTCTTTCAATAGAAAATCACATTCACAGCTCAATAACTACTTCAATATGATTTTTAATGAAAAATATGTGTAAAACTCAATTAAAGATCTCAATCAAGTCTATTTGAATCTCAATTTTAAACAATATTTGTTCAGTATTGAAAGAGCTAAGAACGCTGATATATTTAAATCACATTAAGGGATTAAGGGATTATTTGTATTATCACATTAAGGGATTCAAATTAAGGGGTTTGAAATGGGATAAGGGGTTGGGATTCACATTAAGAGGTTTGAAATGGGATAAGGGGTTGGGATTCACATTAAGGGGTTTGAAATTTGTTTTTGTAGTAACAGGCTACCAAAGCATTGACCCAAAAATTTAATCAAAACACTAAAACAGGTTAAGAGATCAGAGATTATAGTTAACTCTAGTAGAGTACCGAGTATATTACACCCGCTTTTGATCTCTTAACCAGTTTCGACGTTTTAATTAAATTTTAGGGTCTTTTTTTGTTCCTGATTAAATATTTTAGTGTTTGTTAACTCTAAATACTTAAAAACTATTGTTTAAAATCGAGATTTATATAGATTTGACCGAGAACTTTAATCTTCAGGCATATTTTTCAAAAAAAAAAATCCCATTGAAAATGTTATTGATCTCTGAATGTGATTTTCTTTTGAGATAATAAACAACTGTTTCCATTTTTCTGTCCAGTGTCTGCATGTATGTGGGGTCGAATCTGTGTATAAGCAAGTGTAGGTAAGGCGAAAAGAATGAGGAGGGACTAGGCTTCCCTGCCTAGTCCCTCCCCATTGAACGTCATCGAGCACCCATTGTACGTCACCAATCACCACTTTGAGAATGCTAGTAAAGGAAATAGAGGCAAAAATATAGTGAAATTTCAGTATATTTCTTGCCTTTTTCACAAAACTATTTAAAGACCTCTAAAACGGAGAGGAAATTATATATTGTAATGAAATTCCAGTCTCTTATTTCTTGCTCGATCTAGTCATTTGCCTTCGCTCTCCCCTCTCCCTTTTTTTCTTTCTAGATCCGTACTTGATTGCAATGTATCCAAATATCTCATTAATGTGGATGGAATGGCAGTGTAATATTTCTCTTATGCACATTTTTGACGACCGTTTTTGCAGAAGAAAAATAAATTTTAATTCTATTGACTTTAAATGTATCTTTACCATTTCAGTTTTATTAGCTAATAAGGCAACGAAAAGGATTATTGCCCCTAAACAATTTTTTCTTTGTTATTTTAAGATGATATTTTCATGACGACTGGAAGTCCTAAATTACGTTACCTTAACGACTTCTCCCAGGTTGCGCATTTTAATCTTTAAAATAAATATTATCTAACGACCTGTGTAGACTTTTAGATGATTTACTAACACGAAAGTCATCTAATTAACTCCTCTTATTTTATTCAAACGGATTAGAAAAAAACGACTAGAAGGCAAAAAACAAACTATTCGTTTACTAAATTAATTCTCTCTGAGAGTTACTTTTTAAAAGTAAGGACTCGTCACTACGAGTAAGTGATCTTTGCATTAAGCGTGGAAGTTTTCGTTGCATTTGCAACTATCTTTAGGGCACAAGTTCTGAAATGTGTTCACAAATTGTCACCTTTAGAAATTCAGCAAATATTGACAGTTTTAAACTTGAAGGAACTCTGTAAACTAAACGTGTTGACAATTTAAGACATTAATTTTATTTTGTGTGTTCTGCAAATGAGAATTTCAAACCGCTTCAGAAATCCAGGTTTTAAAGATGTTTGTTCCCCGGATGAAAAGTATGATCATTGCAAGAAATTATTTTCCTTCATCCCTTTTCATATCTCCAAGCCATTTTATAAAAATAAAAACCACGAGAACAGAAAAAATTAACAGAGATAAAATCATGTCTCTTGTCCAGCCGTCAGCTGTAAATAAAAGGCCAATGAGAATGGCAATTATTCTACTCAGTGTAAAATTGCACGGTTAAGACTATGAAAGCACAAAGTCAAGTGGGTTGGGTTCTTTTTACCTCTGAACACAACTTTTTTGCACACAATGGGCTAAATGACCAGGTCACAAGAACCCCCAATATCTCACAGAAAGATGGAAGAATGAGACCTATGGACAGCTGTTAGGAGACGGAAGTCTCACATCAAGGTCATCCAGCATGTTTTGTAACGTGTGTAGGATAGGGCTCTTCTATACACCTCGAAACCACAGCTTATAACTCATCCGACGGACGGCGACATTTCCAATCGAAAGAGGGAAGCGTGCAGGGTAATCGGAAATAAATCTGAACTCTGACACAGGTGGGACTCTTTATTTTCAAAAGAACCCGAAAACTGCAGATTAAGAGCCTGACTTACTACCGACTAAGCCAAATCTCTCTCATTTAAATGAGTACATCTATTTCATTTTTCTGGTTTTGGTGTGAAGTGATAGGGGGAAAGGCGTTTTGACACGTTCCGACTCAATCCACTTATATGCTATCCTCCTTCCATCCCCCCCCTCAGATCCTTGCAAGCTGAAAAGTATCAAGAATAAAATTCATCATTAAATGCAACGATGCTTTGAACAGTGCTCTGAGAATCCCAGAGCATCGGCAAAATAACACTAAGCCCAGTTTTGTAATCTCTGTTTTTCTGTACACAATAACGAATTTAGTAAACAGATCTACATGGCCAAGGTAACCGTGTGTAAAGATACTTTCATGCTCAGAGACTACCAACCCATCACTATTTGTATCAAGGATTAATTAAGACGCATTGAGAGCTTAAATAAGCCACTAAAGTACAAAGGTAGCCATGTATGAAGCAGGGACGTACCTGGGGACCAGGGGGTCCTGACCCCTCGGACAATCCGGTCGTCTTATGCGAAATCTAAAACCTGTCTGTCTGCTTTTGAAATCCAAAATAGCTGAGCGTCCAAAGAAAGGTGTTCATAAGTAGAGAGGGAAAGGAGAAGGATAGAAATCTGCACTAAAAGCCCTTACATAGAAATCATATAATCCGTAATATTTTTTGCACTTAATGATTTCTTATGAGTACGAGTCAATACGCAACGAATCTATAAAAAAAATTATAGGTGGTTGAAGACAGGGACGTACCCAGGAGGGTCCTGGGAGTCCGGATCTTCCGCCGAAAATTCGGTCATCTTATACGAAGTCTTATACCTGTCTACCTGCTTTGAAATCCAAAACAGTTGTCTTTGTATAATTTTATTTTATCCCCATATCTTATGCCTGACACTAAAATATATCAAGAAAACTATAAAATGTTATTCTATACAGAATATCATTTTAACGTTTCCTGTTCGGTGGAGTAATTCAGTAATTGAAACTCTATTCAAGTCTTATTCTCAGACATCCTCCACTCTCTCCCCGAAACAAAATCTAGAAACCTCTCCGAAACTAAATTCTCGAACTCACCCTGTGGGGCGGGGGCGGCTCAGTCGGTAGCGCGCCAGGCTCGTAATCTGTAGTTCCCAGGTTCGAGTCCCAGCTGGGTCAGCGTTGAGATTTATCTCCGCAAAATTCCCTGCCCACGGTCAGTAGGGGACACCGATGGGCTTGAAAAGGCCGCCGTCCGTAGGATGGGACGTTAAGCCGTGGCCCCGTGTGCGGGAGAGCCATACCCTGTGCACGTTAAAGAACACGCTGGATGGCCTTGACGGGAGGCTACCATCTGTCTCCCAACAGCTGTTCCAGTGGGTCCCCTCCCCCAACCTTCTCTGAGCCTTCGGGGTCCATGTGAACTGGCCATTTAGCCCATGGTGTGCAAAAAAGTGCCGCTCAGAGGTAAAACAACCCAACCCAACCTGTACTCATTAATAAACTGTTTGACCTAATATTTCCTCTCCTGAAACATTTATTTATTTATTTATTTTTGTTGTTGTTTTGAATCTCCCCGACCCTTATGTCAGTACCGTTCAGTCCTCAGTTTATCAGCTTTAATACGAGCTACAAAAGGCTGGTTAGGCAATAATAACCTTCTAAGAATCAAAAATAAAGAATTGGGTTGTTTTACCTCTAATCAGTACCTTTTGTACAAAATGGGCTAAGTGGCCAAGGGGCGGGGGTGGCTCAGTCGGTAGCGCGCCAGGCTCGTAATCTGTAGTTCCCAGGTTCGAGTCCCAGCTGGGTCAGCGTTGAGATTTATCTCCGCAAAATTCCCTGCCCACGGTCAGTAGGGGACACCGATGGGCTTGAAAAGGCCGCCGTCCGTCGGATGGGACGTTAAGCCGTGGTCCAGTGTGCGGAAGATGCCATACCCTCTGCACGTTAAAGAACACGCTGGATGGCCTTGACGGGAGGCTACCATCTGTCTCCCAACATCTGCTCCAGTGGGTCCCCTCCCCCAACCTTCTCTGAAACTTCGGGGTCCATGTGACCTGGCCATTTAGCCCATGGTGTGCAAAAAAGTGCCGCTCAGAGGTAAAACAACCTAACCCAACCCTAAGTGGCCAGGTCATAAGGATCCCGAGGGCTCAGAGTTCGGTTGGGTTGTTTTGCCTGACTTATTCATGAGTTCTACTCTAAGTGAGAACGGCGACAACAGGTTGTTGGTTTTGCATTAGCAACTACCTTCTCTGGAGGTAAGAAGGTGATCGAGATCGCGGCGCGTGGGGGAGTTTTACTCTCCCACGCACCGCCATAAATGCGCCATAATGCGCATAAATTTTATCCTGAGGGACAGATTTTTGCACACAATGGGCTAAATGGTAAGTCACAAGGACCCCCGAGAGTTCAGAGAATGTTAGGAGAAGGAGACACACTGGGCAACTGGGAGACAGATGGTAGCTTCCCGTCAAGGCTATCCAATGTGTTCTTTAACGTGCACAGGAATTTGAGGGTATGGCTTATTTGCACACGGAAAGTTTGAGGACAGAGTTTCGAAACATAGGAATTTGAGGAGTATTTGGAAATACGTAAAAGCGTGTATCACTATTACACTGTAAAGTCCTTCTTTTGGCAATTGTTGCTGTCCTTGCAAATGAAAGTTCTACTGTTCAATTTCCACCGGAGTAATCAATAGCAAAAGAATAAATAATATTCATAAAATTATTATGCAGAGTGGTATTTATGTTTGGACTATCCTCTTATTTCATCCACGCTCCCAGCAGTTGTTTACTGGCTTCCGGTCGTTTGCTGATTGCCTTTCGCATAAGGGAGTCACATTTCATTCTGCAGACTAATTCCACGAACTATCCATCTATCGAAATAAAAAGGTTTCTTTTTGAAACCCTTTTAACGTGCACAGGACGTTTGAGGGTATGGCTCTCCCGCACAAGGAGCGACGGCTTAATGTCCCATCCGATGGACTGAGGCCTTTCCAAACCCATCGGTGTCCCTACTGACCGAAAGCAGGGAGCGGAGTTTCGCGGAGATAAATCTGAACGCTTACTCAAGTGAGACTCGAAAGTGGGAAATGCAGATTACGAGCCTGGAACACTACCGACTGAGCCAGTACTCTCATCCACAAAATAAGGCATTTACATATAGTCGGTCCATGACCAACTTTTAACAATTTATTCCTAAAGTATAATGTATTTATTTTAAAAAAACTATCAAATTAGGTACTAAGAACTTTATTATTTCACTATCCATCCATTGAAACAAAGAAAGTTTCTTTATGCAACTGCCAAGATGAACACAATTACATCCTTAGAGGAAATTCTGGAAATAAATTCCATGAAACACCAGAAATACAATCTAACTTTCCAGTAACGATCTTCTGTGGAGATATGTGAATCCAAGGAATACGTGATCGTCGTGAAGAATGAGCATTAGGAACAGCACTAACTTCTTTATGGCTAGTGAGGAAAACACCTCCTTCCATTTGCAATGATAGCTTTACTCTACACTTCAGTGCTGTTTGCCCCATGCGCCGCCATCTCGCCCACCTTCTCACATCCAGAGAAAGTAGTTGCTAATGCAAAACCAGCAACCTGATGTCATCGTTCTCACTTAAAGTGGAACTCATGAATGCAGTTAGGATTCTTACGATGAGCGTTATTTGGTATATGTGTGTTGTTACTGGGTTCTACCAATATACTATTCGATTTGAGCTCAATACATTGAAAGTGAGATTTATATTCTTTTTTTCCCAATATGTTGAATCATTTTCTTTGCTGAATTTTGATGGCGTAGAGAAACTCTAACGCATCACGTGGAAATGGTGACTATGATAGATGGCTGTTTCTTTTCATTATGGTGAACAATATGGTGGTCAAATATAGCAAGATTCAAATTTCAAATTCAAATTTATTTTCAATAAGTGTTATCTATATTTATTTTACATAAAAAATCCCACTAAGCCGAAGCTTATCAGCGGGAATGTATATATATGGTTTTACAGATACGATCTAGATTACATCAGTAGTACATAAAATGAAGGAGAGAAAACAAAAGAATAAATGAAAAAGAAAAACGACAAAAATGATGAAAGTTTCCAAATAAAAACATCATTATTTCATCAACCACTGAAATAATTTTTCTTTAACATCACAATTTTTTTGAGTTAACTATTTCTCTAGGAAGCAAGTTAAATGGGTAGGGAATTTGATATTCTTTGGAATTTCGTCCGTAATTATTATAAAATTTTGGTTGTTTCAAAAAACCCATAGCCTTTTTTCTAGTAAACTTATTGTGGCAAATATTTTGTTTATGGGCATCATCAAATACGTTATTGATAACAGAAACAAACATATATAAACTTTCAATAGGTAAAATTTTGAAAACTGAATATGTCATCTTTCGTTGTAAGGGAATATTTAACTTCTGAATTACACAATCCTTTTAGCAGACTAAATTGTATTCTTTCAATTTTCTTTAATTCTGTATTATAGGCTGTCCCATATCTAATTATAGATTCAAAAAGTGCTTTATATACTAAAATAGTTATCTGTGTATCAACAAACAAGTTAAGTTTCCTAATTTTGAATGCTACAAATCGTAGTCTTGAACACATCCAATCAATATGTTTATTCCATTTTATTTTCGAATTCATTTTCAAGCGTAGGTAAATTATTTCGTTTACTTCTCCTATTTTAAGACAATTGCATATACCAGGTGATAAACCATCTAGCATAGTACAACTTATTCGATGCTTAATAATTCTTCTATTAAGTGTAGGTTGTTGAGAACCAATACACATAAATTTAGTTTTTTTCTCGTTGAAATGAAATGAAATTGCAACGAGGTACACGTCAACTTAAATGAAAATAAAATGACTTATATATATAATGAAATGAAGACCACAGCACCAAATTCGGGTTCGGGAACACTGACGTCCGAAAGAACATTGAATTGCTTTGAGGGACGCTTTTTATCCTGACAGCTGAACGGTGTGAACAGTAACAGCTGAACTGTAACCCTTTCCGCAACCTTCTTAGAGAACTTGCCTTGTGATCTGGTTGTTTAACACACTGTGCGCACAAAATTGTTGCTCAGAGGCAAAACAAACCATTAATCCCCCTATCCTTAGAAGATAAGGGAATAGTAATGTTTTTAAATGACTACTTCCTATTAAAGAAATATAAGTAAATTATTTTTAATAAATAGGTATCGCATCTTTTAAAAACTGAAATGCTTAAAGTAAATAAAAAATATTGAAACTATATCATATACTACATTTAAATGAATTTCTTCGACTTTCTTCCATTCTATCCTCGGAGGAAAGGATACACATGGAGCAGGATGCCATCCGCGGATGGGATGTTAATCCATCTTCCGTGTGCAAAAGTCACACGCTGTGCACCTTAGAATACGTCAGATGCTTCTAAACTAAAGTTTCCATGTGTCTCCTCAAAGCTGCTCGGCGGATTCCCTTCCCCGATCCAGGGATTCCATCTGTGTCTTCACAGCTATTCGATGGATCTCCTTCCTTCCATTCAGTTCTCACCCCTTGGGAAAACAAGTGCCGCTCAGAGGTAAAGCAATCAAAGCCAAATTTTCAAGTGCCCAGTGGGAGAGACAAAATAGCAGATGTCCTCCTCCAGTGTTATCTCTAATATCCTTTTTAACATTATGATTGATGCCTATTTATACTGAATGGACAAATTATTATATATACCCGATAAAAATATACAAAGCAGAAGTATCGCATCCAGTCACGTGGGATGCTGAAACTGGCAATAAATATAGAGTAGGTCTATACGCATTGGAAACTAGTCACGGAAAAGGAATCATGTTTAAAGGCAGCGACGTAAGTAAGTTTGACCGTAGCCAGATAGTAGGTGCGAGGAAGGCCGGTTATTCCATCCCGCAACTGCTGAACTGTTGGGTTTTTCACGTCAGACCGTCGTACGTGTATAGCAAAACTACGTGAAATACGACAAAACTGTCAAACAACGGGAGAAATGTGGACATAAACATGCAATTTACTTTCGAGATGAGCGCAGACTGTCATGTATCGTTACAAGGAATTGCACGGCTACCGTGGAGCAGATAACTTCAGAAGTGAATGAGGGCACGCCAACAAGCTTATGCACAAAGACTATCCGTCATACCATGGAAAAAATAGGCTATAGAAATCGACGTCCACATCGTGTCCCCTTGCTGACTACAAGGTACTGAAAGATTAGACTGTAGTTTGAAAAGGCCGCTTATTCCATCACCGCAACTGGAGTGCAGAGAACTGGAAACACGTCATCTGTTCTGAAGAATCACGGTTTCAACTCCACCACACCGATGGAGGGTACGTGTGTGACATATGAAGTAAATGACCCAGCTATCCAAGTTGAGGTCATGCAGGCAGGTCGAGGCGGTGTAACAGCTTGGGGTGCGTTTACATGAGCTTCCTTGGGGCCCCTCATACCCGTCGAGAACTCAGGCATAAGGTGAACATCCTCGCCGACCATCTACACCTGTTCGTAACGATTCTCTTTCCGCACCATGATGGCATCTTTCAACAGGACGAAGGCCACACCGCACATTTACCGAGTGGCAACCAATTGGCTCCAGGAACATTCAAATGAGTTTGCCACACTCGAATGGCCACCTCGATCGCCAGACCTCAACCCATTGAGAATTTGTGGGATGAATTGGAAAGATCTGTTCGAGCCCGCCAAACCCTACCGGCAATTGTGGATGCTCTACGACAGACTATCCTCGCTTCATGGGCTGCAATATCACCTCCGTGTTTCCAATACCTCACTGAGTCCTTACCATGACGTCTGGCTGCTGTTATGAGAGCAAAAGGTGGAGCAACGGGTTATTAGGTAGGTAAACACTGATTTGTCCATTCAGTGTATATGTTACCGCTAAAGCTCGAAAGCCGTTAATGTGCACATTACCTAGCTAATCTGCAGATTAACTGATTTGCTCCGTTAAAGTGCGGAATCAAGAGTTTTCCGCATTTTACCTAGGTAATGTGCACATTAACGGCTTCCGTATCGTTAAAGTTCAAAAGTAAAAAAAAAAGACTATTTCTAGCGTCCGAGAGTAGAGTTGAAACCAGGTCATCCCTCTGTCAACATGAATCAGTCGTCCGAATTATAAAAAACGCCCCGAAATTACTGATTCGTTCTCACTTGGCCTCCGCTCATCCGGGGCGTTTTTTATAATGCGGACGACTTAATCACGTGACACGAAGATTCATGTTCAAGAGATTCACCACTTTACGGATTCGTTCTTACTTGGCCTTCGCACATTAGGGCAATTCCAAATGCCATTTTAGTAATCCCTGTTGTAACAAATGATTTTATTGCGTCTATATAAATAACATTTTGTATGCTGTATAATTCAGTCAGATTGTTTATTTTACACTTTAACTGTCTATCATTAGTTATTTCATAGAATACCTAGTTATTTCATAGAATAACTAGTTAAAGTGTGGAATTATTAATTTATTACACGCTTTAACTGATTTGATCAGTTATTTCATGAAATAACTAGGTATTCTATTAAAATAACTGAATTATACACTTTAACGGTAACATATCAACTAATTTGTTGATTGTTTGATTGTATAAACTTGATTCTTTAGATATCGAAAAATAAATAAATAACATTATGTTAATTTAAGCGTACAGGAACGTTGCTGTTGTTCCAGCAAAGATCTTATTTTCACTTTGATGAGTGCCTAGTAAGTAATGTGCAGATTATCTAGGTAATTTGCAGATTACCTAGGTAATTTGAGAAATGAAACAATTTTCCGCACTTTAACGGATCACCCTAGTTAATCTGCAGATTAGCTAGGTAATGTGCACATTAACTGATTTCTGCACTTTAGCAGTAACATATATAATAACTAGCAGAATTACCCAGCGTTGGTAGCGCCTCGATATAATGACGGACTCGAGTTCACGTTCGTGGTGACGTCAGTGGGCGAACGTTTTCAGCTCGCCTAATTCCGCAGGTACTCGACAGATCGGTCCTGATTTTGGTGTGGTGGTCCGACTTACTCCTTGCTAGGGTTCAGAGATTTGGTTCCCAGCTGTGGTGTGTCGAGTCTAAATCCGTCGCATGTCCAAAATTTCTGGGGGCGCTGCCGTCGCCTACTTTATGAATGGCGAGTCGAAAGTTATGCATGGAGTAGTACGCAATCAATCGGACAAGCTCTCAATGGACAGACGTTTCGAAGCCAACTTTTGGGAGTGGACATAATTTTTGGAGTCGAAAACCCGACATTAGTGAGATGAAGCTGTAGACGACGTTTGATGGTTCTGTTCTCTGTCTGGGAGGAGATATCGAGAAAACAGACAAACAAGCTCTCATATATGTATATACATTATAAAACATCAAATATTGAAAGCCCACTCCAAAGCTCTTTCTCCCCACAATTTGTTTACATACATGCACAAACTAAAGAACAGAAACTGAAAAAAATAAATAGTACGGTGAGGTGAAATATTTTTGTCCCTTCGGCGAAATCCAAAAGTCTGCTCTTAAGTCTCGAAATATCTATTTTTTCCCCATTTTTAAAGCATTTACAGTTAGGCAACTCTATTTAACGCCAAATACGGACTTTTGAACATGAAATACACTTTCGCATTGACAAAGAATTTACTGAAAAATAGAGGCAACATCAGCAATCGCCTGAGGTGGCAGATTTCAATAGCATCCGAAATCAGAGCGGTAACAACAACATGAATTAAGGGAGTGGTGCTCAAGATGCATTAAAACGTCTCTGCCTAAGGCAACGGGAAACCTTCGGAAGATGCTGCTTTAGTGATACTGCTCCAGCTGAGCACGAGCCTCATCTTCTCACCAGTGACTGGAAGGCCTGCGCGTTATGTGAGGTGAATAAATGACTATCCTTTTCACGGTGTAGAAACAACTTTGCCTCTCTGCAGTTATCGGAATTGCTCTTTAAATCACCACCGTCATCAAGAAGAAAATATACGAATCTCACTGAGGCAATGATTACTCTGCCTTATTAAGTTTTTAGTGTTTTGGAGTAACTTTTTTGCCATCTTTTTCATTTTCTTCTTCTTATGTTCAATTTGTATTGCTTTTCAGAGCAGTCCTCAACGTTTGGGCAGCGTGTGATAATGGTTAAAGTGAGCCTTCTTCTTTTTGCTGCAAAAAAGAAAAAAAAAATAATATACTGACTTAAATAAAATAACATATTAATTATAATAGTAATGTCTTTGTTTTTTTAAACAAAATATTAATATGAAATTTGGGACCCAAAAGAAATGGGGCATTTGTGCTGTATCACAGCAGTTCGATGGAAAAGAAAAACTGACACTTGACTCTCACATAAAGTTTTCCATAAGTATTAGAGCAGGGGCTGTTAACCAGAAGGAGGTCCAGTGAATTGGATTGTTTTTACTTCAGGGACACTTTTCTTGCATACAAATGGCTAAATGGCCAGATCGTAAGAAACCCTTAGAACTCGGAAAAGGATGGGGAAGCGCATCCACTGAACAGCTGTTCGTATGTTACGTAGGAAATAAATGGTAACTTCCTATCAAAGCTATCTAGCCTGTTCTCTAGTTTGCACAGGTTATGATTCTCTTGTAGACGGGGGAACGGCTCAAAGTACTGAGGCTTTTCCAAGCCCAGGTATCCCTTTTCTGAACGAGAACAGGGTGGGGATTAGCGGAGATAAATCTCAACACCGGCACAGTTGATACTCAAACGTCCAGGGAGTACAAGAGGAATATTCGAAAACTGGATTATTTAATTTCAATAACAAACCAAGAATGAAAACCTGTAAATGGGATTGCGAAGAGAATTCATGGAAGTGCAAGGCTTTCATACATCGCTGCATGAGGTTGTGGAACCTGAAAAAGGTAAGAACCCCTGTATTAAAAGGAATCTCAAGACCAAAAAAGAAGTTACAAAAATCATTACAAAAGTAATGAATATTAAAACTACAGGTTGGGTTGGGTTGTTTTACTTCTGAGAGGCAGTTTTTGCACACCATGGCTAAATGGCCAGGTCACATGGACCCCGAAGGCTCAGAGAAGGTTGGGGGAGGGGACCCACTGGAACAGATGTTGGGAGACAGTTGGTAGCCTCCCGTCAAGGCCATCCACCGTGTTCTTTAACATGCAAAGGGTATGTTTCTCCAACACACAAGGCCACGGCTTAACGTACCGTCCGACGGACGACGGCCTTTTGAAGCCCATCGGTGTCCCCTACTGACCATGTGTAGGGCAGGGAAACTACAGGTACTGGACAGAAAAATAAAAACAGTTCAGTGATATCTTAATAGAAAATCAAATTCAGAGCTTAATAACTTATTCAATATGTTGTTAAATGAAACATATGTCTGAAGGGAAATTAAAATATCAATGGAATCTATCTAAATCTCAATTTTAAACAATATTTGTTCATTATTCAAACAGTTATCACAAACAAAATAAGAGATCAGATGTCATAGTTGACTCTAGCAGAATAACTATATATACATATCTATAGGTATACTGCTAGATAGGTTATTTTAATGTTTTAATTAAATTTTGGGGTTAATCTTTTGCAGCCTGTTAAATATTCCAGCTTTAATAACTCTTTGAATACTAAACATATATAGTTTAAAATCGTGATTTACATAGATTTGATTAAGATCTTTGATTTATCTTTAGACATAGTCTTCATTAAAAATCATATTAAAGAAATTATTGAGCTGAATGCATTTTCTATTGAGATAACAGGAACTGTTTCCATATTTTTGGCCAGTATCTGTAGAAACGAATATTATCGCAGTAATTATTTCGCATTCGTAATAGAGATGTATCAGATAATAAATTAACGAAATAGGTAAAACATCCGGAATTTGACTTCATCCAAGCAAACACCAAAGATGATGAAATTCTGTTATATTAAAATATTTTTTAAATTCGAAAACAGGAGATTATCTATTTTTCAACAACAATCCCTTTTTAATAACTCGGAATTTGTCGGGTTATGCTATTATGTCTGAGAGCTTTCCTGGAGCTCTAAAGTAGTTGTACATTATCAAAGACATTACCATTAGGCAACAGCTTGGCATGCGTTACTTCAACATGCACTATACAAAAGATAGCAAGCAGAGCTGAAACCAGCAACGATTTATCTATACAACTTTAAAGGAGTATCCAACTCTTGAATTTGGCATTTAATTTTTCATGCATTTTATATCACTGCTCTGTAATATTTAAAAATATTTCAAAAGCAAAAATATTAAATGCATTTTGATTTTCATTACATTAAAGTATTTTATTTATGGTTTCCTATTTATTTCCTGATGATTTACACCCTCTAGCGCCAAATATTAGAAAAATATTTTTTTTAAATGTACACTTCGAAATTTCAAAAAGCAATAATAATATAAATGTTGGTATTAAGTTCCGCTTTCAAGGTGTATACTTTCTAAACAATGCAAATTTATCTACATAAAATATTACTGTATTTACATCATTTTTATATCCAAATAGAGAAAGTTCTCTAAAACAAATGCCTATCCGCAAAGAACAGATGTCTGTTAAAAAGCCCAAAAAATATTGTGCGAGGAAGTTTCATTTATCTAGGTCACATTTCATTTTATATGGGTATTTTTTCGCCAGAATTTGGAGTTACTTTACACTTGTTTCTGGTATAACATTTCCTCAGAATAATGCACCATAAAACAGCGATTATCCAGCTGCCTCTATAAGATGGTGAAATGCAACACTTCTTTCATTGCAATATAAGTTTTATTTTGGAATATGAAATAATCTATCACTTTTTCTTTCCAGTTGGCAGTGAATGCACACACTTTAATTAAATGCATGAAAGCAATGATTTAACAGTATTAACTGTGAACAAACATACAGCAAGATTCACAGTTTGAAAATTTATTCCCCTCTTAGATTGAGCTCAAAATTCTTTTATCTTGTAAGAGACAATATTCTTTTACCTTTTAAGAGACAATATTCTTTTATCTTTTAAGAGACAATATTTCTTTTCCTTTTAAGAGACAATATTCTTTTACCTTTTAAGAGATAATATTCTTTTTCCCTTTAAGAGAAATATTATTTTACCTTTTAAGAGAAAATATTTTTTTCCTTTAAGAGAAATATTATTTTACCTTTTAAGAGACAATATTCCTTTTCCTTTTAAGAGATAATATTCTTTTACCTTTTAAGAGACAATGTTCTTTTTTCTTTTGAGAGGCAATATTCTTTTACCATTTAAGAGACAATATTCTTTTACCTTTTAAGAGAAAATATTTTTTACTTTTTAAGAGACAATATTATTTTTCCTTTTCAGAGACAATATTCTTTTTCCTTTTAAGAGGCAATATTCTTTTGCCTTTTAAGAGACAATATTATTTTTCCTTTTAAGAGACAATATCCTTTTATCTTTTAAGAGATAACATTCTTTTTTCCTTTTAAGAGTCAATATTCTTTTACCTTTTAAGAAACATTATTTTTTACCTTTTACGAAACAATATTCTTTTACATTTTAAGAAACAATATTCTTTTACCTTTTAAGAAACAATATTCTTTTACCTTTTAAGAGACAATATTCTTTAACCTTTTAAGAAATAATATTATTTTACCTTTTACGAAACAATATTCTTTTACCTTTTAAGAAACAATAATATTTTACCTTTTAAGAGACAATATTCTATTTTTCTCCCAAATATTATACCTGTCTGCAAACCATTTATTGATGAATTTCTTTTAGGACAAAATGAATCATTATTTTATATATTGCTCCTTTCATCATATTGTAAAGTTTCCAATGCTCCGTCGGTTGTTTCTGTTTAACTTTCATCATTCATTAATAACAGACAATTTTAATTCCTTTAATTGCTTCACTGTTTAAAAGTAAAAGTTTTCCTAAGCCAACCAAGTATTTCCATGTCCACGTCTCAATTTGTGCAAATTACGTAGCGTTGGTGCGTAATTAATAAATATTATCATCACGTTAACGGAAGTTTCCCTAGACATCTATATAAGATAATTAAATTGTGTCTCAAGGACATCAGACATTATACCAGTTTGGTAATAGATGATTCAAAAAGATAATATTAATTAAACTTTCATTAATGCTTAGATAATAGCCAAGCTCTAAGTATAAGAACGAGAATAAATATTTTGTCGCACCTCGTTCAAACGTAAAGGAGAGCAGTTACGAAAATGTTCTAAATTAGAAGAAGGACTTCTTATTCTCTGAATGCAAAAGTATTCTGAGCAGCGAAAAACGCTATTTAGCATCGAAGAATATTTATATCTTTTACAGAGTACTTAAAAAGAGAGGAGGGGAATGCTACGAGCAGTGGAGAGAGTGTATTTTGAAACTACGAGAAGAATAGAGATATGGGACCGAGCAGTTGATGCTGTGAAACTATTATCATAATATCCAAATTATATTTTAAAAAATGCTACCGCTTAAATTTTCAGATATTTAACAGTACACCTGTTGCTTTAGAGCAGTGGTTCTGAGACTTTTATGCTTCACGTACCCCCTGGATATGTTTATGTAACTGGCATACCCCTTGTATAGATAGATAAAACTATAGTTATAGTATAACAATGGGAATAAAATTAAACACTGACTTTTTTTACTAGATCTAGCGACTTTTGAGCTCTCACGGAATACCCCACGTTGAGAACTCCTACTTACGCGTACCGACCGAAAAAAAAAAGGTCTTGGTATCAAACCAATAAAAGATTTATTATGCCTTTTGGTCATTATCTGTGTAATGATCCGTATCTCAGCCATTTTCAATCCTATCGACTTCAAATTCTTCACATAAACTCTGCTTATAATCCTCACACAACACCACATATAGATTTGTAGACCAATCACAGTATCAAACCATTAAAATTCTTATTCTATCTTTTGGTCATTATCTATGTAAGGGTCCCATATTGCATACATTTTTAATCCTATCGATTCATATTTTATACAATAACTTTTATTGTGTTCCTTGCGATACACAAAAGTTGAGACCACTTAGCAAAAGCCAATTCATAGCTTTTGATCTTCAAACATGAGTATTCGTATTTAACCCTTTCAGGACCATAAGGTTTCTAAGAGTAAATATTAGTATGTAACTGTTTATTTTAGTTTGTTTAGACGTAAAATAAATAAAAATCATAAGAAAAATACATAACAATGTGTAGTTTTTTTGGAATTTTATGGGAAATATTTTTCCCAATGGACTATAAAGGTAACACAAATTATAGTTAGGCTTATTATGCAATGTCTTTTATTTATTGGTTTATTAGAACAAAATGTTAACTAAAATAATACAAAATTATGAAATAAAATGGCTATACAAAATGATGTGCTAATTATGATATTCGGCGAAGCAATTTCTTTTGGTTGTGAGGCAAAGATGGACATTGCACATAGTACATATATTATGCGTCCTGACAGTTCTGTTTTTTTTTTCTAAACGTTCCCGTTTACGTAATTGCGTTCGGCATACGTTCTATTTTGACATTCTGTATAAAAGATGCAGATAAGGTTATAATTAAATACGACAATCATCAATTTTAAAATTGGAAAAATGTTTCCTTTAGTCGTGAAAAGGTTAAAATAAGGTGATTAGAGTTGGAGTAGTTATTTTAGAAATAGGAATATGTTCACATGGCGTTGAGATATCATTCCGTTTTACTTGCAAGAATTTTTCAAGCGTCTTAATAATGATCACTTTTCTCAAATTAATAATTAAGAATTAAAAGACCGAAACTTCAAAAGCGAAAAAAAGAGTTTTTTTTTTTAGCTTGCACCACACATTGCGAGAAAAAAAGATTCGAAAGCATTCTTTCTAAAATGTAACTTGCCTACAGCTGTAGTCATTCAGCTAGTTTTCCACCAAAAATAGTTATCAAAATTTTCAACTAAGGGAGATAATATTTACTCTTAAAAGAAAAAGCGCTGTTAAAAAAAAAAAAAAGATTTTATATTTTCCGTAGGGACTGACGGCAGTGAGGGATGGGATTAAATATTAAAAGGAAAAGAGTTTCTCAAACTTGGCAGTTTTTAAATGTAATTACGAATTTCTCCAATTACCTGCGAATTATATCGTTGACACTGATGAAATTTAGGATTCTCGCCTTTCCTGAATTGAGAATCCGATATTTCGAGAAATGTTCAGATTTCGAAAACAGTAGTTTAAGAGCAGTGCAGTGAACAGGATGCATATTTTGTATTCTCATGCCTCGAGTAAAATATGTTTACCTCCTCGCAATTTGAGTGAGTTCAACGAATAACTCGTTAATCATAAAGAAAGGTGGAAAAGATTTTTTTTAAATATAGTAAAATTTCGATATTGTGGATCCCGATTTAAGCACAGCATACATGAGCTCCGCGTCAAACTAATTTGCTCTGCTTTTGTTCAGCGAAAGTCACAATGCACTCTTTTTGTTTATGTTGGGATTCCCGCAAGTGGAAGAAATTTTGCTCCTAGGAAAAACATAAAGTTCCCAAAAGCCTCTACTAATAAAAGGAAATAAGAGGATTGTATCTCCTCACTCTACAACCCTCTACTACTAAGAGACCACCGGAGCATGATAGCTAGTTTATCAGATTATATGTTTTTACTGTATTTTTTTGCTCTTACAAGTATTAGTCCCTTTACTGGATTCGTAATGCACTATATTGGTTATTATAAGATATGGTCATGTAATCTGTGTATTATGAAATATTAATAAAATTGCCAGGCTTTGCTTGGGCCTCAATGTAAATATCCAGAGTAGTGAGCTTCCAAGTATATTCCGAACGGGTGCGCGGACAGTCGTTTATTCCGGTGACATTGCTGGTGGCAGAATTTTGCGGTACACATAAGTACACATGGGCTTCACCTGATGGGCTGCATAAGAATATGATAGATTATATATTAATTAACAGCAAAGTGACTAATTCTGTTAGGAATGCCAAGTCATATAGGGGAGCTGAAATTCGATCTGCCCATTACCTTGTTAAAAGTGTCTTGCAACTTAAACTAAGAAGTATTGTGCCAGGGTTAAAAATATTTACTTTTAATTCTGACGATGTGAAAAACCCAGTTATAGCTAAAGCTTACCATGATAGGTACTTAGTCATTATGACAGTCACGGTTTGCTTACCACTGAAGTTGATGAAGAATGGGACCATTTTAAACAGGCCTTTTTTGAAAACTAAAGTACTCTTTTAAGAAAAAAAGGAGCAGAGGAGACAGAATTATTTGAGTGATAAGGCACTTGAGCTTATTTCAGAAAGAAAGAACTGCAGGAATGTCCTTAATTAATACCCTACTAGTCCTAACAGAAAGCATTACAGAGAGCTTAATAAACAAGTAGAGGATCAGTTAGCTGCTGATAAGAATCTTTGACTTGATGGCTTGGCTGACAAAGCCGAGGAAGCCGTTAGACAGCACAACAGCAGAGAGCTGTACCAGATAGTTAATGTTTTGCGTGGTAGAAAACGGACAGGCATACAGGAATTGAAGGATAAACAAGGTAAGGTTATAGAAGGTGAGGATTCTGTCCTGACTAGGTGGGCTGAGCATTTCAGTGATGTTCTAAACAATATGGTTAATTCTACTTCCATTGTATGCAATGATGATACATGCATTGGTGGCTTTAGTGTTGGCCCTATAGCACAATCTGAAGTTCGTTTGGCTGTTTCTAAACCTAAACTTCATAAATCCCCAGGGGTAGATGAAATTACTACGGAAATGCTTAGAGCTGGGAATGTATCGGTTACCACTTGGATGACTGAAATTTTGAATATCTTTTATGATAAAGGCATGGTCCCTAAGGATTTTACCAGAGCTATTATTATACCTATTTTCAAAAAAGGTGATCGCAGTTCTTGTGATAACTATAGGGGTATCAGCCTACTCTCTGTTCCAGAGTTCTTCCATGATTGTGAATGAAGTTCTTTCCATGATGATTGTGTTTAATAGAATTAAGAATCTGGTTGACAGGCAATTGCGTGATGAGCAATGTGGATTCAGAAGTGGTAGGGGATGTGTGGATCAAATATTTTCACTAAGGCAGATTCTTGAGAAATGTTTAGATTTTCAGAAACCTTTGGTTGCTAGCTTTGTTGACTTCAAAAAGCGTTCGACTCTGTTGATCGTCATGATTTGTAGTTGAATATGAGATCATATGATATACCAGACTAGTTAGTTAACATAATGAAAGCTCTCTATAATAACACTAAGTCGTGTGTATAATAACACTAAGTCGTGTGTGAGAGTTGGTAAGTCTTGTAGCAATTGGTTTAGCATTACTTCTGGTGTTCGACAAGGGTGCATTTTGTCTCCTTTTCTCTTTAGTTTGGTTATTGATTATGTTATGCGAAATTCACTTCAAGGGAAAGATTTTGGCCTTAAATGGGCTGGAAAGACGAAAATTTCTGATTGAGATTATGCTGATGATTTAGCCCTTTTGGCGAATGATGTTGATGAGATGAACTCTTTCATTAGAGCTGTTAATGAAACTGGTTGTAGAGTAGGTTTGGTTATAAACAGAGAGAAATCTAAAATGATGAAAATTGGTCAGGCAGGCTATGATTCAGTTAATCTGAATGGTTGCAGTCTTGAGCAGGTGTTACAGTTTAATTATCTTGGGTACTATGTAACAGATACTGATGATGTGCGACATGAGATTAACAGACGAATAGGGATTGCTGCCGGGACTTTTAAGAATTTATGGAGAGTGTGGGAAAATAGGCGTATACACCTAAAGACTAAACTTAGACTGTATAATAGTTTGGTTCTTTCTAGGGTTAGTTATGGTAGAGAAACCTGGATGCTTTGTAAACAAGATAACATGAAACTTGATGCTTTTGATCCTAGATGCTTAGGCAATATCTTGGGCATTAGGTGGTTCAACTTTGTAAGTAATGAAGAGGTTAGGCAAAAGAGTCGGCAACCTCCTCTGAGCAGTATATTTTGCAGAGAGAGACTCCGTTGCTTTGTCCATGTTTCCCGTATGGATAATTATGGATTAGCGAATAGGGTTATGAACAGTGTGCCTAAAAGGCCTCAGAAAGAGGAAGAGACCTAGGATGCGGTGGGCAGACAATGTCAAACAGTTAGAATTGATGTGCAGTGGCGAGATGCTGCAGATATAACTCAGGACAGATATGCTTGGGGAACTAAATGCACGGTCTGGTTGGAGCTCCGTAGCCCATGGCTGCTTGAGGATGATGATGTAATTCCGCACGTATTTTACGGATCGGTCCGAAATTTGGTGTGGTCGTCTTACTTGTGTCTTGCTACGTAGGGTTTAGAGATCGGGTTCCTAGTGCTGTCGGTCAGGATTAAACCCGCCGAAAGCTTTTGAAATATCTGTAGGTGCTGCCGTCGCCTATCTTCTCAATGGAGAGTTGAAAGTAATCAATGGAGTTAATCAATGCGCAGAAGTTTCACGCCAAACTTTCGGAGGAGGGCCTAATATTATGGTCTAAACTCTTACAGTTAATTGTAATGAGTTGATATAATTAACAAGCAAATTTCGTAATTTTTTAAGCAGAAATAATGAAATTAATCGGGAATGGAGTGAAAAATACTCCACTCTCAAAGTTGTTTGACAAATAGGGAAAGTGTTCTTAAGTAATTTTTTTTTACTATTAACCTTGGCTTTCTTAGTGATTAATGCTTCTTCTTTTAAATCAATGATTCGAGATTCGAAAAATGTGAAAATAAACGTTTAATAGGATAAAAACGTGGTTTTAAATTAATATTATATTCTCATAAAAGAAGGTAAATTTTTTTTTCGATAAAACCGTCTGATGCTAGTTTAAACCTTAACTCTGAAATTCAAGAATTCTACCTCCTTTTCAAAACAGATTGAAAAAGTATTTACTTTTAAAAAGATTTGCATATTAACATTTACATTTAACTCATGAAACACAGAAAAAGTAATATTTTGTCATTAATCTTGACACACTCTAAGTGTTTACGTCATTATTTATACTAAATTTTGTCAGTGCGTAATGAAAAGGAACAAATGCATTGTCGTTTAGGAATATTGTAAAGCGCTATGATTAATGATAATTACACCTCTGTGGTAAGCAGCTGCTTGAGGAGATTTTTTAATAACCAAAGTATCATCGCTTTTTGGAGTATTTCATTCATCATTTTGTGTGTGTCGCTTTATTGCGAAACGCAAATGAAATGCGGTTCAACATTTTGATTGGCGTTTCGCCAATCATATCGTATATCGTATTTCATAATATCGTACATGAATTAATATAATTTTTTACGAAATATTTACAAAACCTCTTGCAGCATCAGTTTGACATCCAGTAAACGAAAGAAAAACAATGAATTATGGCATGTGTTTGGCGTATTTAGAATAATTTTTCATAATTATATATATTTGACATAGTTAGGTGTTAAACGAATTGGCAAACCTGACGTAGTTGTTTCCCGAAAGACGGATAATAGGATTTTTATTACTCCATAGTGAAATAAATGACCATATTTCCCAAACCTCGAAATAGTATGGATTAAATATATCCACTGGATATCTGTTGGGGGATATTGAACCATCCATTTAAAGCCATCATCCACCTTGTTTCGTATGCTGCATTTGCATTTCTTTGCTGAACATTTTATGCCCTGCTGCACAAAAATAAAATTCCATAAAATTCCTTATCGTTTAACAAGCAAAATCGATATCAAATTTGAAAGCTGTTCTTCCCATAACATAGTCTGCAGTAACTATTAATGTGCTTTTCACTGCTTCTACTTTAACCGTCATTAAACATCAACTTTATGTGTTTTCTTGATTCTACGTTAATTGTCATTAAATATCGATCTATCACGTGCTTGAAGCATTACCTTCGCATAGAATTAAAAAACATCGTTCTTGTTTCATTTTATTACTCTAAACACTCAGGGTCCACATTTTAAAGCCCAGTTTCATGCTAAGTCAATAAACAGTCAGATTAAGAGCTCAATAACTTCTTGAACTTAAAAGTATTTGAGGGAAACTATGACTGAAATAAATTAAAGATCTGAGTCCAATCAATTTAAATGTCGATTTCTAACAACATGCTTTTAGTATTTAAAGAGTGAGGTCCTGCCATCCTCTCAGATCTCCTACTATGGCATATAAACTGACAGGCTCCTGTCAGACCTCTGTGGCAAGCATCTGCTTGAGGGGGTATTTATTTTAATGGCCGTCCCATGGCCGAGTGGTTAGCACGCTTGGCTACTGATCTAAGGGACCTGGGTTCGAGCCCCGGGTAAGGCATGGATGTGTTGTTTTTCTGCTGCGGTCCTGCCATCCTCATAGACCTTCTACTATGGCATATAACTGACAGGTTCCTGGTCAGACCTCTGTGGCAAGCAGCTGCTTGAGGGGGTATTTATTATTTTTAATTTATGGAAGCGTAAACATTTAACAACTTAGGTCGTTCTGCAAAAATCATTCAAAATTGGCGAAATTTAAAGCATTAAGTACACTAACTGATAAAAAAAATACAATTATATGTCTTTGTAAAGTTTATTGTAACGGTTATCGTTTTTGCTTTTTATAGTAACTTTTAAGATCAATCTTATCAGTCAATTAATATAACATGAGATTAGTATTTAATATGATGTTCTCAGGTTCGAGTTCCATCAGTGATTGCGTTGAGAATTTTTCCCTTAATGCCCGTTCTGCCTTGGGCGAGCATGTTGACACCAGTGGCTTGAAAAGATGCCATCCCTCAGATGTTAAGCTATGTCTCTGTGGGCGAGGAATCCATATTTGTGCGAAGTAGAAAACAAGCTGGATTGCCTGAAAGGTAGGCTGCTATCTAGTAATAAATTATCACAGGAAAAGTCCTGTAGACAAGGAACACTTGAAAAACGAATCGGTTTTCCTGACTGGGATTAGAACCCAGGTCTTCCAGAAACATGCCGGGCGTCTCAACAGCTAGACCACTGAGTCACTTAGTTGAAGAGTTGGTCAGGTCCTCGGTGGTCTAGCGCTTAAGGTGTCCGGCATGCTTCTAGGCTACCTTCTGACTGTTCAGTAAATGTATTATATTCTTTACATCTATGAATAAAAATTTGTTCAAAGAAAAAAATATATGTAATATATATCTCTTCATTTACCCAACTTTTGGAACCCTTGTGACTTGACTATTTACCCCTTTTTTGTACAAAAATACCGTTTTGATCTAAAACGATTTAAAGCATCCCAATACTTTACTCATAAGTGTAGTCTTTGTAATCGTTATCGCTATTTTGAGTTGAGTGTCTGGTAAACAAAAACCAAGTATTTTGTACCTGACAATTTTGAGAACTGAAAAAGGAGAATTTTGTACTGACTTAGTGAGAAAATATCTCAGGTTCTTAGACAGAATAATTCTGTTCCTTTTGTCCGAGATCTGAGCAGGAAAATTTAATCTATTTTTTGAACAGCGATGCAAAAAATAAATTAAATAAATTTCTTGATGATGAGAGCAACTGGGACAAATACCTTCATGAGACACGGAGAACTGTGTACTGTAGGTAGAAAGTTCATAGCATCAATTAGAGGAGATCTTAATCGGCGGCCGGTAGCTCAGTGTTCCAGAGCACCTGACATGTTATCAGGAGGTCGTGGGTTCCTATCCCACCCGACTCAAGGCAATTTTTCCTCTAAAACTGATCGCCGTTAATTTCAGAATGATATCTTCCTTAGCCGTCCCATGGCCGAGTGGTTAGCGTACTTGGCTACTGATCTAAGGGACCTGGGTTCTAGCCCCAAGTAAGGAATGGATGCATGTGTCGTTTTTCTGCTGAGGTCCTGCCATCCTCTCAGATCTTCTACTATGGCATATAAACTGACAGGCTCTTGTCAGACCTCTGTGGCAAGCAGCTGCTTGAGGGGGTATTTATTTATTTTATTTATCTTCCTTAAGGAAACAAATTATCCTTTAAAACAGCGACTTGCCAGAAAAGTCTAACAGGAGCTTTACTATATAATACACAATTGAGAAGATTTGCGAAGAAATTGAGGCTACATTAGGAGGACAACACTAGAAAGAAAACAACCATACCTTTTCCGGGGGGTGGGGTTGGGGGTTCAAATTCAGGTACCTTTGATCCCTACTCAATCATGCTTAAACACTCGGCGTCGAGAAAATAGAGTCAGTCTCAGCATTTCATCTTTTTGTTTCTGTTTTATTACAGGTTACGCGCGCTTGGCTACTGATCTAAGGGACTGGGTTCGAGGCCCAGGTAAGGCATGGATTATGTGTCGTCTACTGCTGAGGCCCTGCCATCCACTCAGACCTTCTACTATGGCATATAAACTGATCAGGCTCCTGTCAGACCTCTGTGGCAAGCAGTTGCTTGAGGGTTTTTTTTTTATTTACAACAATTAAAAAATTCTAAGAAAATAAGAATTATCCTTTATAATCGCGAAATGTTACAGTGCACCTGGTCAATTAGAAAATTCAAGGGACTGAAAACAAATTCGAATTACGGAAAATTTGGTTAATTCGAAATTCACGGAAACAATAAAAATAGCTATTGAATAAAAATATTTAAAAAAATAGATATGGCTTACCTTGCAACGTAATATTAAGCCTAATTCCAAAAGATTTATTTTGAAAACTGAACACAAAATTTTATTTCACTAATAAACACTAGAATTGTAATAATAGAGGATAGAAAGAAATAACGTTATTTCTGTTACCTTACCAACTATGTTCTTAATAACAGCAATATAAAATAATCAAAAATCACCAAAATCCTATTGTCATGTCCCTTGAATTTTATATTTTATTTATTGCATATTTTTGTTGTATTATATTGTTGTATATATTTTTTATGTGTTCTTTGAAATGTTTGTGCTGGGATGACTCACTGTTGTTGTTTTCGGGTCTGAAGCTTGCTGATTGTTGAAAGAATCAATGTCAGCAGTTGTTTAAGCCGTAAATGACTAGCCTAGGGGCGCTACTGCAGTGACGAGGCTAGCCGGGAGATTTGAAACGTTAGTCTTGGTGCGAGCACGTTGAACGAAAGGTCGTGTCAACAAGCGTCAGAATGACGCCGCGCCTTACCGAACCCTCGAAGGAAGGGTGTGAGTAAGGCGCGGCGTCATAGATTCCAAGAGGGAATCAAGATTCTTATGTGAATCGGATATTAGTTTTGGCGTGAGCTTTCGAACGAGAGGGAATCGTTTCGATACGCGTCAGATGGACGCCGTCATACTCAAAGGAAACACTTGGAGTGAGTGAGGGTGCGATTCCAAGAGGGAATCCACATTCTTGGAGAATCTGTCTTTTTATTCTTGTGGTTCAGAAAGAACCACAGTGTAGGCAAAGGAAAATCCTTTCGCCGAGTTCTTTAGGTCTGTAAAGTGAGAAATCGCACACTCTGCGAATTGATTTAATATTGAAGAGTACAATATTATTGTTAATTGTTTCAATATTATTGTTTGCAGCAGTGAAGCAGCAAAGGCCCACGGAGTGGAGCTCATTCCTCGCACGTAGCTGTACATATTATAAATAAAGTATGTCGTTCCTATCTACTCTTGTGCAGTTAATTGATGGACAGTTCCTATTTTTCATTCAACACAGTAAAGTTGAGGCATACAAGCGGGCGTAAAAACCCGCGAATCTGTGAGTTTCACCGAAGTGGAATTAAGTAGTAAATTCATCATCGTCGTATCTCTCTCCTGTCCAGCTCCGGTCATCACATCTGGCGCAGTCGGACAGGATCCGAACACTCGGGTCATGACACCTATCACTAAAAAAAATCGTTTAAAAAAATAACCAATTTGTCCTTGTTTCATTTTCTGAGGATTTCTTAACGCAATATTTTGCATGACGTCACCAAATCTTTCACCTATTGTCACTAGGCTATCTTGCTGATAAGTATCGCTGGAGTATTCCAAAGCTGAAAATACATCTTTCTTAGACAGCAGTGGTTTAATCGAAGCTTCGTTATCATCTACTTTTATAGCGAAGAAATAAGTGTCTCCTTGAGTGGGAGTCGAACCCGCCTCTCCCATCTATATGCTGGTTGCTCTCACCACTAAACGATCAACATCTAGCTCTTTCTTTCGCTAATTGTGACTATATATTTTCTTTGACATTGTCGCTCATGATGTGAGCTAATACTTCACGCTGCTCGTTTACATGGTTTTTCGTTTTTGGTGAGAATAAGTCTGAGCTTTTCTTACAGAATCGAACTGAATCTTCCTGAATTATTTCTTGAATTCAATGTCAATAGGTAATATGGATACTTAGTATTGATTGATTATAATCTACTTTTTCTTTATTGTTGCTGTTAAATGGTTGTGTTCTCCATGCATACCTTTTCACGAATGCTCCTGATTATATCATATTTTGAATTATTCAGGCACAAATATATAAATAATATGATCACACGGATATTTCTTCTTTTTTCGTATTACGAATTAACAAGGGTTTTGAATTATGCAGGTATTTATTGGGTCTTAAAATTAGATAGAATTCGAATTAAAGAATTTCGACTTAATCTGGTTTTACTGCGTAGGAAATGTCACCATCTAGTGAAAAATTATGATATATATACAGCATTAGGTTCTCTTCTTCATTCTGCTTCAACAGTTTGGTTTCTTTCTCTAGTTTCAGAATTAAAAATATTGACCAGCCTCTAAGATATTCCAGCCATCTTAATAACTATTTGAACACCAAAGAAGTATAGATATTCAAACCTTAATGTTAAAATTCTACAAAATGTAAGCAATATTCACCTCCAAAGTTGAAAATTGCTTACATTTTTTTAAATGTAGCAAATATTCAACTTTGGTAACTTTCATTGCAGTGAGTATCCCTTCTTCAAGAAGTTGCAATTGGCAAATGTCCAGTAACTTGGTGCAGAAAGTTAATTTTATTCACAAGTAAAAAATTAAAATGAAGTGGAAAAAAATAAAAAGTAGATGAAGAGATATCGTACTGTGAATGATCTCTGTAACCTTCAAGCTGTTAGTTCATCTGATTTTTCATTTTGGTGACAAGTCTAATCTCCTAGCGAATACAATTTTTGTCTAAAAGTCCATATAATTCTTACAAATGACACTTGTTTTCAAAAAGAATAAAGATTCGCCATGTGTCAACTTGAGGTCCCTAAAGGTAGAATCCAGAATAATAGAAAGTAAATATCTATATATATTTATATGTTAGAATATAAGAAAAAGAAATAGATTATTTTAAAGATAAAGTATTATATCGTGATATAAACTTTAATTTGGCGTGTTAAAATTGTTCTCCACTACATAACTAATGTTGAAAAACATAGTTATTTGGTCATTACAATTGACAGGAGAATCACATGGTGGGAACTTATTTCTGTAGTTTGCAATAAAGTCAAGGCAGTCATCTCAAAGATCTATTTCATAAGAGATCTTGTGGATCTATCATTATTAAAACTAATATACAATGACTGGATAAAGTCTTACGTAATTTATGACATTGTGGCGTGGGGAGGCTTATACAACTGTCATATTAAGCCCCTAGCAGTGGTACAAAACCATGCAACAGGATGTATATTGAATAAAACGAGGAGCGAAAGTTCTCAAGAAAAATTTGTTACTTGGCTTCTTGTAATTGTGTAAATTCAGGCTACATCTTAGGGCCTCACGATGTAAGGGGCCTCAAAAAATGCTTTCTTGTTTTACTATGTCAAACAAAATTTTTATTTGCATTTAAATGAATGTAATAGGTAAACATTGTTCATCTTACCTTTACACAGTCAGCATTTTATATCAATTCCTGTGTAATATTTTCTCCACATCAGTTTCATGTTCATTTTTTAATTTTCCCTACAATTAGAGTAATAAATATACATTTCGACTTTCAATGTGCTATAGTTTAGGGCCTCAATCGTGTCATAGCCTAAGGCTTCTTAAATATGCTATAGTTAGAACCTCTTATTTTTGCCAGAGCTTAGGGCCTCTGAAAGTCAAAATCCGGCCCGGCGTAAATTGTATATGTTGCAAACACTAAAATATATCAGACAACTATGGGATCCAGATAAAATAAAATTCTTGCCATTTCGCATTTGGTTGTGAGGGAATTAGTATTTACTGAGAAAAAAATAAATAAAATTATAGCTAAAAACATTATACATACATACTTAGCAAATAGAATATTTAATCCCATACCAAATCACGTAAGGAATATAAATATATAATAAAATTGGTAATGTAAAGGGAATTATGAATTGGTTGTAAAATGTTTCCTGTGAGAAAGATTTTTTCAAAAAATTATTCTTCCAGATATTATTGTTATGAATATCGCTAAATCTGTTCATAATACACACATTGGTTGTTTGTGGTGGAAAAAAAAATCACTTGTTTTTATTAGTAGGATAACAATGTAGTCATTTTAAATAAAAAGAGTAATTCTCGAGTGGGATTATGTGGTAATGATATTACGATAGGCAGTACAAAATTGCAGATGAATTATTGTAACTACGTTAATTGAAAACTATTTTGTTTGTTAAGATTTATGTTCAATCATACGAATTTTTGTATTGTAAAATGTTTGTAAATATCACTATCTGAGCGCAATCATTACAAAGTATTATAAATCAAATAAATTATTTCCTAAAAACAAAACAAAATATAATTGTGTAATATTAATTAAGTTGTCAACAAAACATAAGTGAACATTTATATATATAATCCAATGTATTGAAATCCAAAGTAAAACAAAACCTGAACGATTGGTAGCTCTATTAGGAAGACATTTGTTCTCAACTGAAGGAAACAAAGAGGAATTCCATATCTAACTATGCCATTTCTTTTCGGTGGCAGTAGTATCAAATTAGCTCACAATGACACTGCAAGTTCGGGATTCGTGTTCAACCACCCGGATTGATAGCGTGTTCTGTTTGTTCCTTCAGAGCCCAATCAAATAAAGTCTTTCATACGTTACTTAACACTGTTTTAGACCATCAAGTCATGTCCTGCCAGTGCAACATATGACGAAATGGATGGGCTATCTTGATTTTTTTATCCTTCCTGTCCACAATGGAAACAACACCTGGCGATTGGCAACTGTTTATTGCCCACAATCATACAGTAGAGATCTGGCGCCGTCGCATTTTCACTTGTTTCGAAGGCTGAAGAAACATCTCCGATGATGACGCTTTGCATTGGATGAGGCCTTCAAAGTGGTAGCCACAAAGTATCTTCAGAAGTACGACACGTCCTCCTATTGATAGGGCTTCGATAAGCAGATTCACCCCTACGAAAAATATCTCAACAAGTCTGGTGATTACGTGAAATCTAATTCGTATATGTGATGATATTTCCTGTATATTGCCATCGGTGTAGTTGCCTGCTCTCCGACAAATATTAAAGAGATAAACTTTCTTACTTTCTAGCTTAACTTCGCATTTTGTACACAACAGTATACAAAGCTCGGATGTTCACCAGATTTTAATCGCCCCCTAGATTCGTGAGGATAGTTCATTGGCAAATGAAGAATTTATTTTTTGAAGCTCAGCATGCGAGGACTCAAGACGGTTAATTATTTGATAGAGAAATACTTCTTACAAGAGTTAGTAAAAGGTAAAAATGGATAAGACAACTATGCAGGATACAACAGGCAAAATATGCAGGATATATTCAGAACTATAATTTTTTTCCAAATATTCGGCTCTGTAGAGTATCATTTTTTTTTTCGAGGGCTCAAGCACTTAAAATGCATTTTCAGTTATGTTAATGGGAATCTAACTTCGAAGCTCTAAACTTCTGAAATATGCATTTAATGTAAAAATATGACTGAAAGTTACTAAAATATCATAATCAAGTATATTTAAATATTTGTTTCCAACAATATTCATTCAGTATTTAAAGAGTTATGGAAGATGTAATATTTAACAATAAATTGTCTTGTTTTATAAAAATCGTTCACAATTGTCTATTATTGAAATTATCTTGACGCAAATTTCTAAAATGGATATTTATGTTATCAAATTATTTGAAAGTTGGAACAATATTTATTATTAAAATTTGCTTTCCGAGGTAAATTCTTATGATTTATTACTATTGTGAAATTATTATTATCTTCAACCCTATTTTTCCATTAAATGCATATTTTAGAAGTTATAAAATAAAAAAAAAGTCCCTCAAGCAGCTGCTTGCCGTAGAGGTCTAACACTAGCCTGTCAATTTATACGCCTTAGTAAAAGATCTGCGAAGAAGGCGAGACCTCAGCAGAAAGAAAACACCAACATCCATGCCTTACTTGGGATTCGAACCCAGGTCCCATAGCTCAGTACAGTCGCTCAAAAAAATATCCGAACACTATGGTTGAATACAGAATTCAGAAAAAATATCTGGCAACGATTTTTTTAGAAATTAGTGATCTGGCAACCTTCGTGTCACGTGACACGAAGGTTGCCAGATCACTAATTTCTAAAAAAACCGTTGCCAGTTATTTTTTCTGGATTCTGCAATCAGCTATAGTGTTCGGATACTTTTTTGAGCGACTGTACCAAAACACGATAACCAGTCAGCAACAGGATGCCAGAAGTTACAGGGTTTCGAAGTTACATTGCCATTGGCAGAACATGGAAATACTGTAATATTTTGATACGGCATGTACAATGCATATACGCGCAACGTTCCGCACTGCAACAATCGTAGATTTTTTTTTTTCTAATAAGAATCAACCCCATAACAGCGCAGTTTTAAACCCCAACGCTATATCCTTTACTTCACCCAGACTACATATCGAAGAATATTTATGGCTGCATTTTATCCCAATCATGTTTACATCGTTCAAAAAACTCCTTCTTTATATTTAACTTCACATTCTTTTCTCTTTCTCCCAAAGTCTCTAAACCGTTTCGCAATTCTCGTTGCCTCCTTTCATCCTCGATGTTTACGTGACAAAAACGTTGTTTACACCTAACAAGCGACGAAATTCTGAATAAGTTTTCCTCCGGTTCACCGATGTTTACTGGCTTTTAAAGTACAAACTGTTGCATCGTTGTAAAAGGTCGCGCCATAACGATTTTCTCCGTCAAATGCTTTGTTGCAAGAGAAGCAGAGACTATATTTGGGATCAGAGCGTTTGTCCACATCCTAGTGCTCGCGCACCATTCCATGTGGCCAATCAGAGAGTCGGCGGCATCTCAGCCTCCTAACCCTCAACGTTTCACATCTGGCTGCCGGAGGAGTCAGTCTTACATACCACTGACCCTCGAGAAAATCTCGCTGAATTAGATATGAGACTGAGTTTGATGATCATCTGCTTTGCATTTTTTGGCCAGTGCTGGTTACAGGAGACGCATGAGAAGAAAGAGAAGAAGATTCACTTCATCATCGTCATTTTCGAGCCTTGTGGATGATTGCAGTCGTTCGTTCCTTCAATTAAAGTAAGTTCAAAGTTTCATACCGTTGAATATTTTTATTTTAAATTACGCATTTAAATTATGCTTTTTATTTGCATATAATTTAAAAATAATGACCTTAATAATTGAGTAATTTCAGAAACGTTTCGTTTACTTTCTGCACAGGTTTCGGTAAAGGATATTTTTTAAATTAGAGATGGCTAATCCAAACTTAGCGAAGAGCGACTACAAAAAAATCTACATTCTTAAAGAGTTCTGTATTTAAAAAACAAATTTATGCATTTCTAGCGAGTAGCGAATTGAAAAACAAACTATGCATTTAAGAAATCAAAGAAATATTTTGATTAAAAAACAAAAATATACATTTTAACAAGTATTATGAATTAGCAAAATCATTTAGTTGTGCATCCGAAAATGTTTGCTCAAAATATTGGAAGAAATTAGCAAGATTCAGTATATTGATGATTTGTTTCATGAGCAGCAAAGTTCTTTTGCAATTAGCCTTTGGTTTTCCAGACTTGTTTCGAATTAAATAAGAAAAGTGTGAACGTTTTGGTTTGCAAATTTTGTTATGATTTTATTATCACTTGAGTTGCAAGAGTCTATCTTTCTATATAATTTGTAGAGAATCGTACAAAAATTTTGAAATTTACAGCAAAATTTACTTAAAGAGCACACTTTTTAAATCAGTTATAGTCGAATTAACAACTGCACTTCCCTCTGTTCGGCGGGGCGGGGTGGCTCAGCCGGTAGCGCTCCAGGCTCGTAATCTGCAGTTCCCAGGTTCGAGTCCCAGCTGTGTCAACATTGAGATTTATCTCCGCAAAAATCTCCTCCCTGCCCACGGTCAATAGGGGATACCGATGTGCTTGGTAAAGGTCGCCGTCCGTCGGATGGGACGTAAAGCCGTGGCCCCGTTTGCAGGAGAGCCGGGGTATGTTATAACAATAAACATACCCTGTTTCCGTTAAAGAACACGATGGATAGCCTTGACAGGAGGCCCCAGCTCCCAACAGCTGTTCCAGTGGGTCCCCTCTTCCAACCTTCTCTAAACCTTCGGGTCCATGTGACCTGGCCATTTAGCCCCTTGTGTGCAACAAAGTGCCGCCCGCTCAGAGGTAAAACAACCCAAACCCTCTGCTCAGCTGTTCCATCCGTTGAAGCAAATGTCATCGTTCATCTTACTTTCGCATATATATTCTAAGATTTTATTCAGATTTTTCATGATAATTTAGGAATGAGTGTAAAAAATGCCCACGTTCATTTGATGCGCCACTGTCGTAGAGTGGGTAGTTAAGAAGATGATATAATTTTTAGTGGTATTTCAGGAGCAGTAATATATTTACTACAACAGGTAGGTGAAGACTTGTGCAATTTCGGCACAGAAACATGGCATAGTTATGTGAAGTTTGGCCTAAAGTTCAAATTCACTGAATGAGTGTATATGAACCACATGATACAAAAAAAGAAAAATGTAACACCTTTGGTTTAAAAGTTTTATCTGATTTCGTTATCACTTAACTTGCATGAGTCTGCCAATCTACATAATTTATAGAGTTTTTGAAAAAGTTTTGAAATTTAGAACAAAATTAATTTAAAGAGTGATATCTCTCTTAATTAATCACTGTTTAATCGCTTTCAATGTATTAAAATGTTTTCTCCTTTTTTTTAAAGACAGATCACCTATATCGTTAAACAGTTTCCTCGAAGTGAGGCGATGTAAGGGATGCTAACAACGTTTCTGAACACTATTACTATGCAGATCAAAATGAACATTGAGGAAAATTGTTTTGAGCAGGGTGGGATCTGAACCCACGACCACAAGACAATTTTCCTCTATGCTCACTTTGACCTACGGCATAATAGTGTTCAAGAACTTTTACTCTGAAGTGCTGTGATTTAAAATGTTACTAATAATAATATAATGGATGATGTATTCTGCGGGGTATTTCAAAAAGGACGCAGCCCTCTATTGTATTTTTCTATTTAAACTTGACAAAAGACACAAATTTCAAAAGATGCAAATTAGACATATATCTACCTTTACAACAGATGTTGAAAGTGATTTGCTGCAACCTGGATGCAGGTTCGTACCCGTTTCCTGACATTTGCAGCCACCTTTCGTAATGTTTGTTTTCTTATTTTTAAAATATCTCTTTCAATGTTAGCCTTCAAGTCTTCAAGTGTATGAGAATTATTTTGAAATCCTACACATTTGAGATATCCCCAAAGGAAAAAATATGGAGGAGTAAGATCTGGGAATCTTGGGGGGGGGCACAAATTTTTTGAAATCAAATGATCACCAAAACATTCCTGCAACATGACCATTGTGTCATTTGCAGTATGGGCGGTCGCGCCATCTTGTTCAAACCAACACTCTTGTTCATTCACATCCAATAGTGCAATAAAATGTTGGATGAGGTCACGATAAACTTCACCAGTTACAGTTGAGTCAAAAAAAAAGGCCCTATCACACGACAACAGGAAATTGCACACCAAACACCAATTTTCCGTGCGTGTAATGGTCATTTGTGAAAAGTGCGAGGATTTTCACTGCCTCATTTTCGACTGTTTTGACTGTTCACATACCCATCCAAGTGAAACCAAGCCTCGTCACTGAAATAAACATGGTCCAACACCTCAATTCCATTTTCATCAACAAAAGAACGAAACCAACGACAGTACCGTAGACGTTTTTCATGGTCTGGTTCTTTCAGTTTATGAACGACACCAATGCGGTAGGTATGAAATTTTAACTTCTTTGTAGCCCTGAAAACAGTAGCTGGTGACAGTCCAACCTGTGAAGATAACTTTCTAATAGGTTTTCTGGGTGAGCGAGTTAAACGCTGAGACACATCATCAAGAACTTCGGCAGTTAACAGTGATGACCGGCCTGGGCTCTTTCGATCCTGTACAGACCCAGTGTCACGAAATTTATCAATCAAACGAGATATTGTCGACTTGTTGGGAACTGCAGACTGAAAAAACTTCAACTCAAACTCCTCTCTCACACGTTTGTAAGATTTGTATGCACATTAAGTCTCAACAATAAATACACGTTCGTTTTTGGAAAACGACATAGCTGACACAACACAAAGGAATGAATGCTTGAGTGAGACTAGCGCATGACAAGGTCATTTCAACTGCTAAAGGCAGTTAACCTTGAGTACAGTAATGCCAACTGACTAATATTATAGCATAATATGTACAAGTGCGTAAATTCTGCTCTCTTATATTTAAGGGTGCGTCCTTTTTGAACATCCTGTAGTAAGGATGCTATGTTGAATAATGCACTATATCGAAAAACGTGTCCCGACACTTATGTTATGTGAATGGAAAGCCACTTTCAACGCTCCCTAACATTGCAAAATAAACCTTTTATGAAAAAACTGTTATTGGCGATAAATTGTAGGTGTCACTCAAATCTCTCTAAATATATTTCCCGTAACATTCGTTTAATATTTAAAGAATGAATGGAAGCTGAAGCGTTTATCTTCAACCTTTGACACTTATGAAAGAATACTTTAATAGATAAAAACAACTTTTGTAACAATTTGTTCACTAATATAAATTAAATTTCTGAAGTTTGAATGACGTTTTTTTTTAAGATTTCATTAATTTGGCTGCAATGTGAAAGTCTTGTCTGCTCTTAAATGGTCTCGCTTCAATAACTTTAAATATTGATCTGAAGATTGTTGAAAATTGATACCGTAAAACTCCGAAATAAGATGCAAATAGTTGATTTTCGGGCTATTACAGAGAGCGTTCAAAGAATTCTTGACACGTCTCAGTAGATTTGCACTTGTTCCTCCGAAGTTAACGATCCGCTTGTTCAAAAAAAAAAGCCGGATCATCATTTCGCTCTTCCATGGCGGCGCGTAAAGTTCGGTCGCCGAAATCTGCGCGTTGTTGGAGCCTACTACCCTTTTACTTAAGAATAATTAAAAGTATTCGGAATTTTTATTTAAACTGTTTGCACGAACTTTTGAAATATACACCTATAATTGAAATTTCTGAATACTTCTTATTCAAATTATAATTACCTTCCGAGGTATATTCTTATGTTTAGAATTGCTGTTGTTAAATTCTCAAACTTTCATAACTTTGGAAATATTGAACGAACATTGTTCCAAATCGATATTTAGATAGATTTGATTAAAATTTTTATTATTCAAGTCGCATTATTTCATAAAACGCTTATTTTAGAAATTAACAGAGCTTCAAATTTTTCTTCTTATTAGCATAACACGGAAGGAGGTGGTATAATTCAATGGTCACTTAGTGTATAACATATTTTAACTAATTCCTTTTAAAAAAAGGATTTATTTTAACGGCAGTTTCTTTCTAGATATTATTTGCTTCTTTGTAGCGTTTTATTTCGTTATAAATATATTTTAACATAAATAGTGAGATGTAATTATTTCATTAACATTATAAAAAAGTGTCCAATACTTTTTACAAGAGAGCATAGATAATAATATATGATATTTATAACAGGAGCGTATATTTTTTAAAGATAGCATGAACAAATGCGGCCCAAGGGAAAAAGATCTTTGTTTATGTAAAAAAAAATAATATGCATATTTTACGTTTCATGTCTTGGATAATTTTCTAATTCGAAACAGAACACGAAAGCAGGGAAATTGGCAAGCATTCCGGTGTCATAAATGCGACGTTAAATATCAAGAATGCAGGAAAAACAATTTAAAAAGAGGGCCGACACCGTGCAGTTAAGATACGGAACTTTTTGTCTGTCCGTATGGATTGTAAAAAAATTCAACAACGGTACAAAAATTTAACGACAAAGTAACGACGCTGATTACAGCTCCGTTAGTGAGAAGAGCAATATAGATTTCGTTCTTTTTTAAACCATGCCTAACTCATAATGATAGTCAGACACTGAAAATAGAAATAAAAATCGTGATATATAAAAAAAAAGTTGGCATGAGCTTGTTTCAAAGACATTGTTCATTTTTTAAATTTATGAAAGATTTACATTCGAGGTACGAGGAAGCATTTTTTTTATAGGAAGGAGAAAAAAATGGTTTTTTGGTATTGAAACCTTCATAATATTACAAAACAAATTTCAGTTGTTCCTCAAAGCTATATAGTTTGTTTGCAGGAAATAGAATATATACAAAAGTTTCAAGGTTTATTTGAATCTATTAATTTTTAAATGGAAATTTTTCAAAACCATTTATTTAACCCTATTCCTTTTTAAAAAGAAATTAAAAAAGTATCTTTTTAAATATATTAGTTTTTAAAAGGAAAATTAAACAAAAAGTACGTAAAACTAAATAAAACAGGATAGAAAAATTACACTAGACAACAAATTGAAACTTTTTTTATAACATTGATCAAAACGAATGTTCTTAACTAATTTTGGTGTGCTGAATTCAAATATGGGCTGTGAAAAATCTGCAGCACGTGCAGTTTTTCTTAAAATTACGGATTGATGTATTTCAAATTTCAATGAATATGCATATCTGGGAAATAAAAAATAAATGTGAATATTTTATTAAATTGCAACTTAAAACTCATTAGTTAATTACTTTATTAGGGTAAAAAAATTAGAAACATCATAATTATAAACCACTGAATATAAAGTAACAAATGAAATAATATTGAAACGCAAAATAAAAAAACTTGGGTAAGGTATTTTAAACTTACAAGAAGTTCATTTATGTCTTTTATGTGCTGAGGTATCTTCCTTCTGCAAGAACCAGCAGATATGTGGAGCCTATATTTTGCCCTGATCTCCAACATGATATCCGAAATACCAGTTATAGGCTTTCTTGACAATCTTTATCAAAGAACGACCCTGGGATTTTGAAATATAATTTCCACATGCATAACAAAACTTATCTGGCACATTAACACATCCGCGACGCTGACTTTGTGCCATTTAAACTTCAAAATTCACTCTTCAACCTACAGCACGTGTTCCTCCTACAATGAAAACAACAAGAATGGCGGTCTGAGGTTAGGTTACTGTTGCATGTTTTCTCCCGTTTGACAATCAGTGTTTCCAGCCATAAAAAGTAAAATATCTAGTACTTCCCAGTTGTATGGAGATGTTGGTATAGGAAGATCTTAATGGGAGTAAAAATGACCAATAACAAAAAAACGTAACTTGCTGCCATTTTTTAAGGACTGATCTGAAATCAGCACCTGAAAAATAGTTAAAGGCAGCTACAATTGTTCGTGTTAAAAAAACCTTGTAAACCAGTGTTATCTGTATACAGAGGTTTAGATAATATTATATATTAAATATTTGATAACGCATATCGAAATCTTTGTATTGCAACCCAGTGATAGGTCTCAAGCTTTTACCAGATGGGTCGCTAGACTTAAATTTACATACTCAAATGTAAAAAATAGTAACTGAAAGAAAACGAAAAAAAAAATTCAATAAACACTGATGCTGAAATCAATTGAATTAGATCACTATTCAAAGCTTTCAAATGCAATTCTTGTTGAAGATAAGGCCCTATTAATACCATATATAACCAAATTATTACGAACGCCTAATTAATACATACTTCATCGTTTTTTCATGGCACAGTTCCCAAATTTCAAAGTTTTCAATTTTCTGTGCATTGTTCCCGTTGAAATGGGTTTTTGAAGTACTACTGGTTGTCGTCTATCTCAGCTGATGAACTATAGAAGATCTGTTTTGCCAACAAACGCCTGTCCTGTCTGTCAAAGTCTTTTTTTTTCCTAATTCATTTCCCACGATTGTAATTCTCCATACACTTGGGATATTTTGTCCCAGATACGGATGTTCTGTCCCATCGCGCTCCAAAGATGAGTCCTCTTTTCAAGTTAGTCAGATTACATACTCTCTAACCCATGTCTCACTTGACTTTGATTCCCACCATGCTATTACGTCTTTTATAGGACTTCCTAGTAAGTAGAATAGTTATGTCAGTAACACATTTTGCATACATTGGTATGTTTCATGGCATTTCGAGCACAATGATTTCGCCAGGCAATGTATATGGTAATTGATTTGAGAGAGCTATTGTTTTTTAGTCGAATATTAAAAAAATGTTTTTGTTTTCGTTGTTTACACGTCGAAAATAACTGGCGAGAGAGTTTATTAATGCTGCTGTTTTATAGAGAGGAGCATGCAGTGGCGAATCCAGCTATAGGGGATACAAAGATTCATATATAAGCCCCCCCCCCCCTAAAACACACACACACACACATACAACCTCCTCGAATAACCTAAACCTATTTTCAGTTTATAATTTGTCAATGTTTACATTAAATAATCTCAGTTATTAACAACATTCTTTACAGATAACACGTATTAAAAAAATATTATAGAAAGTTATTTGCAGATGTTTAAAATGTAGGATTATTCCCGGGGGGAACAAGATTAGAATAGCATACATTGTAATATTGGTTATTAGCTTGATTTTTATTTGCTCCCAATTGTTTTAAGTTTTTCTCGTATAATGCTTTATTTTATCGATTTCTAAAGCTTTCCATCACTCTCCTTCTTGAGGGTATAACATTTATGCCATTGTTACAATGTACTGAAGAGTCAAAATAGCAATTTTCTGGTTACGCCTTAAGGATAATTTATTTTAGTTCACATTTTAGTTTTGTTGATATAAATAAGATTTTCGATGTATAAATCTGTAAATATATTTTTAGGGAGTGAGACTCAGACGAGTTTATTTTCAAAATGACGTGAAGATAACGAAGTGAAAACCGATTAGATTGGCAGCGAAAGTTTAAGACAGCGGTAAAGTCTGGTTATTTTACCTCCCAGCGGCACTTTTTGAACACATTGGTCTAAATGGCCAGGTGATAAGAACCCAAAAGATCAGAGAAGATTGGGTTATTATGAGGCAGATGGAAGCTTCCCTTCAAGGCTATTCAGCTTGTTCTTTAACGTGCATAGGGTATGGCTACCTTGAACACGGCGCCTAGGCTTTACGTCCTATCTGAGGGACGGCGGCCTTTCTAAACCCATCGATGTCTCCCTTTCTAACAAAGAGCAGAGTGGAGGAGTTTCAGGATTGGGTGCAGCAGTTTCGGGGTTGAAATAAATCTCAACGCTGAAATAGTTGGGACTCGAACCTGGAAACTTCAGATTACGAGCCTGAAGCCCTATCAATTGAGCTAATTTGCGTTCTGAGTTCTTAAGGGTTTCTGAATGATCTTCCGATTACTTCCAATCAACTTATTAATCTAAAATAAAGGTTCAGTTACTTTAGATTGTCGCTTAGTTCGCACATATTTAAATTAGAAGGAGCATTTTTAATAAAGGTAGGGGAAAAAAACACGAACCAGTTAGGAGAGTTCAGTTTCTAAGAGAAACTTTAATAGAATCTGTTTCAACTTGAAAATTCAATTTTATCTATTCTAGTGGTTTATTTCGCTGGGGTATAAGCTCGACGATGTAAGCTTAATCCTAAATTACCTATTAGGGGGGAAAATGACTGAATTTAAAAAAGATGAGCTTCGAAGTTAAAAATAGTTTTAGTGTAGAGAGAAGTAATTGACGATACCATAGCAAGACAACCACGGGTTAACAATTAATATGTTGGGCTGACTGAAGATCACACATCGACAGATTTAGATGAGAATTTTCGCATCTAGAAATCGATTATCTCTCAAAAATCGATCATGATATGAGCAAACATATAATTACTCTCTCAGCCTTTGGTATCAGATCGTAGAGCTGAAAGAAAAAAGCAATTTTTAAAGATTACTTTTAAATTATGCAGCGATAAACTTAGCATGCAATATTATTAGATTAATATCACCTATGAATATATTAAACAATATATGTCTAAACTCAGACCTTCCATCACATATGCATATCTAGTATGGGGGTAGACGAGCATGACAACTCCAGAACCCACTACAGACTTTTCAGAATAAATGCCTAAGATTAGCTATTGACGCTCCATTGGTACGTAAGGAAGAACAACATCCACTAGGACCTGCAAATTAAACACATCAACGTACTCATCAAAAGAAATGCTACAGATTTCTTCAAAATTATTGGAAACAATCCATATGAGTTTATTGAGAAAACTGATGACTAAGATCACATCTTTCATGTAACAGTCAAGCCACCAAGTCTATTTTGGAAAATGAAACATAATTCCATTTTTCATTAGGACCTCTCGGCCTAATTACGTTTGTTTTACTCAAGAAACAGTCCGAGCCCTTTGGGTTCACATAAATGTCTTTTAGCCAGTTGTCATTCGTCACACAACAAAAAATTTCAAGTTTCATCAGTGGGGGAAGTAAGAGGGATAAGGTTAAACGTTGGAAAAACCAGGTACTCAGTTCTATCAAATCGCGATATCCGATATCCGTTTTAGGTAATTTACAGACCTTTTGTCTATTTATTTATTTATACACTTAACAACCATGGTGATGTTAGGGCCAGTCCCTTCTCCTAACAGATCTCCAGTAGAATCTCTCTCTCTGAGACTGAAATTTTTGCGACCTGATCATTCAGCACACTGTGAGAAAAAAGTGCAACTCAGAGCTAAAGTAACCCAAAATTTTACAGCGAAAAATTCCAAATGAGCGACATTATCTCTGGCACGCACTGTCTCTCTAATGTGTTGATCACGAATCCACAGTTTCCTTGGGGGGAAGGAGTGGCTCAGTCGGTAGTTTCTAGGTTCGAGTCCCAGCTGGGTCATGGTTGAGATTTATCTCCGCAAAACTCCACGGTCAATAGGGGACACTGATGGGCTTGGAAAGGCCACCACCGCCTGTCTGATGGGAACATTAAGTCGTGTCTCCGTCTGCAGAGAGTCATCTATGTGCGTATTAAAGCTCACGCTGGATAATCTTTACGGGAGACTACCATCTGCTCCCAACATCTGTCTGGTGGGTTCCCAACCTTCTCTGAGCCTTCGGGGTCCTTGTGACCTGACCATTGTGTACAAAAGTAAAAGCACCAAAAAAAAAAAACCCAACAGTTTTATTGCACTAAATCTTCAAAGTAGTTTTCTTCGTATGTATCTTCCCAAGGCGTAATATACAGTATGAGCTTTAAATTTCTTCACTGCGGTGTGCTGAATTAAAATACGAAAGAATAAAAATGACATAATATGAACCTAATAGCATTGTACCAGAAGTACTCAGGGTGAAAAGAAACTTTTGAATTAAAAATCGCATTAGAGAAAGAATGTTTTTTTCCTCCAAATATTATTTCCTTTGAAGTCAGCGACAATACTAAATTCGTTTTCTCAAAATAAACAAGCAATGCATTAGTATCTATTTCGGTACATACTGTTTTTCTATTTGTGTTCAGGTATCTTAGAGAAGAGTGTATTGATCTTAGCTTCTGTTGATGTCCTCGCTGTTTTTGTTGTTTTTTCAAAGGAATGAAAGGATTTCGTTCATACCTTTTTAATGTATATTTTCTTATAAATTGAATTCTAAACAGAAATTTATTCCACATGTTGGCTTTAGATTGATATTGACGGTATTAAAATGTTGATAAACAGGATAACGAGAATAAGGAAAAAATTAGCAGCCTGGATTGCTATTTGCTATCCCAATTAAAATGCAGATACTTTTCGATTAGTTAAAGATAACAAAGATTTAAATCGCAGTGGTATTTAAATAATCCTACGGGGCTTTGATTAGTACGTTATGCAGTTATCGTTTTGTTTTGTAGGACTAGCCAAAAAAAATCGCAAATCAATCTCCAATATTTCATCCAAATGAAAGTTTATTTGTTATGTAGATTTACTTGAATTTAAGATGTTTTGCAGACATCATATGGAAAGATATATTGTGTACAATGCACGATCAAATAATTGTGGAATTTCTGAAAAGGTTTGAAAGCTTTGAAGAATTGAAGCTCTGTAACTCATAAAATAAGCTTTTTATGCAAAATTAAACTAACTGGATATATAATTTAGATTTAATTCATTCTCTATTTTCAAAAAGATTAGTTCAATATTGTAATAAAATAGTTTAAATCATAACAATAAAGTTTTCCCATGTACGACACAGAATTTCTGATTTCTCGAGAATTTTATTAAAATAACTAGAATTGTAATTAGTAACTAAACAGTTTTTCAATTATTAAACAAATATTTTTATGTTTATTATATTCATTTTAAAATGAATATACGCATAAAACTATTTGTTTTATGCGTAGTTTTTAAAACAACAATTTTAGTTAAAACAAATACTTACACACATCGTACTTAAATTGATACTTTAAACAAGCATCAGACATCGATCGCTTTATCTGATAATCTTGTCCTTTGTTTTGAAACAAAAATTGCTCAAGTCGAGAAATTTCTTTCGTTTTGTGTCGATGTTAGTCTTACAGTTAAAACAGCGTCTAAAGGAAGTTTTATGTTTGTCAAGCAGCTGCTTGAGGGGGGTATTTATTTATTTTATTTATTTTTTTTTATTACTTTTTAATACTCCTTAGAGGTTAAACTCCTTTGTCAATGAGGGAAAACTATCGTGGGATGAAAGTGGCTTTGTCTTCGCCGTAAATATTGCCTTTTTCTAGTTCGTTTTTTAAATTTAGTTCCGGTTCGGTACCCGTATTCAATGTTTGTATTTTTCGCTTCCACTGGATTGCTGGATTCTTTAAAAAATCTTTTTCATAATTGAGTTGCCAATTTTATTATTTCAGTTTTAGCTATATACGAAAGAAATCATCATTGTTTCGTTTCTCGTGTTAGCATTTGGGATTACTCGAAAACTTTATAAGCGAAAGTTTATTTCTTCGTTTCGATATATATTTATATGAAATGTTGGTTACTTAAATTCCTTCAAAGCATTACGTTTTTTTTTAAAAATTAAAAATTCCTTCACTGGCAAAAAGGTTTTGGCTGATGTTTGCTCAGAGACAACGCATTTCACCCCTTGACATGTGTTTGCTGGTCTAGAAACTCTCACATATTAAATTAAAGGCATGTATAAGTGTTGACATATGAAATTTTAAAATGATTCTCTATTTTAGTAAAATAATAATTTACTACCAAATTTATCGACAAAAAAATTCTCACAAAGCGAACATTTTGGAAGTATATTTCTCGAGATAGTCTCGAGAATAAATTAATACGGCAGCAATTTAATTTAGGAATCAATTCCATGTAAACACAGTTAAAATACAGGTATACAGAAATGCATATATTACTCTCCAAAAAGTACCCTAAACCCCACCCCTGTTTTAATAATCATTTCATGCCATACCCCAAGTACTGTTACGCAATAGTTCATGGATATGAATGTACAATTGTTGTAATGGCACGTGCAGGGTTCCTATTTGAACCCTATCGGATACCTAAGGAATGAATTGGAATGTCGGTTAAGGGCCAATCAACACATCCCACATCAATAGCTGAACTGGTCACTTTTCTACAAGTAGAATGGAAGTGGGCGGATTATACCAGCTGCAGTCTGTCGTTTGTTGGTGGAAAATTTTCCCAAGAGGGTGGAGGGTGTCATAACGGCACGCTACTGAGGCGGCACGCTACAGACACGCTACTGAGGCGGGTGACAGCGACGTCAATGTGAAATCGACGTGCATCTGGATCCCTGGATGCTTTTTGAGGGTAGTATAAGGAAAAAGATGAATTGGATGATCAGAACTTTGATAAGCAAGGTGAGTCTAAGCAAAGGTGTGCGTAAGGAAAAAGCGAAAGAGCAGGGACATAAGTCTATCCTAAAAGCCATTTCATAAAAATCATGTTTCAGTAGCATTTCTTTTTACATATAATGATTTTTTGCGAGTACGAGTGAACAAGCACGGATCTATAAAAAAATTGATAGTTGGTGGTATTGGCGCTGAGTACGGGGTGGGAGGGGCTGAGGGGCTAGCCTTCCCCCCTGAAAATATTTTATTTTATGTCTAACAGACAAAATAAATATGTCTGGTATCCTGTTATATTATGAGTCAGCCCCCCTCCCTGAGAATTCAAAACCAGGCGCCAATGGTAGGTGGGAGCACAAGTGACTAGATTAATTTGAACGAAAATGAAAAGCTTCTGGCATTTTTCTTTACAGGAAACAATTTTTCCAAGTAATGAAATCAGTATACGTGCTTTCCGTCCATTCTAGTGGTCCTATAGAAGTCAACTAATTTGTATAGTTGGTTTCTGTTACGAAAATATTCCATTGGAGATGAGCCATAACACCTAAACCCTTCTCCTAAATCCGGTCCTAGATGAGAGCACCCCCAAGAAAATTTTCTGAGTGCGCTTATGATTCCAAGACATTCAAAATGAAAAGTGCCACAACTACTTGGACAGTGAACCATATCAATTAATACTATAAATATTCGCATAGTAGACCGGAATACTATTTGAAACTTCTTGCTTCTATCTGGCTACGATTTGAACTTTTTTGCTTCTATCTGGCTACGATTTGAACTTTTTTGCTTCTATCTGGCTATGATTTGAACTTTTTGCTTCTATCTGGCTACGATTTGTAACTTCTTGCTTTTATCTGGCTACAATTTGAAACTTCTTGCTTCTATCTGGTTGCAAATTAAATTAAAACTAACTGAAACCCTCCCGATTACTGCACGGAGTTTTTTCCTTTAATTTATGAACATGAGATTACAAAAAAAATATGCACAAAGCTATTCAAGAGTCTTGCATAAAATTTTAGAAAGCTTTCCTTAGTACAACTGTACTCATCTATTTAATTCCATAAATAGGTTATTAGATTATTCAGTCTTTTGGTCATTATCTCTGTAACACTCTTTTATTTTTAATCCTATCAACCTCGTATTCTGCACATATATTCTCATTATGGGTCCTCACAAAACACAGGCATAAATTAGTGGTTCATTCAGAGTAGAAAGTCCTATTCCTGATCCCAAGAGACCACATTTTAACGTCCCATAGATGGACGGCTTCCTTTCCAAGTCCATGTGTACCCCCTCTCTTACTGTGGGCAGGATTTATCTCAACTCGGAACCAGTGGGACTCGAACCTAGAAACTGCAAATTGCAAGGCTGCACGCTACCGACTGAGCCAGCCCCCACTCAACGAGTTTAATCTGCTAGTTACGTACATACTGATCTGCTATGAGTAAGAAGTATTTTTCAGAATTTTAAAAGGTGAATTAACAGTTTTTGACACGTAGCCTCCCTGCAGAAGCAGTTAAGCCGTCTTCACAAAGTGTGGGGATAAAAGTCAACTCCTCCTTACCAAAAAATAAAAAAAATATTTTTAAATATATATATATTAATCAATAAAACCATGACCTGGGAATGTTAAGATAGAGTCCAACCCACTTCCTACAGAAAAATCCATTTCTTTTTCATTTTGTCTGTGGCTTAAAATCAACTAAAATCAACCCCCCATGGCCGCCACTATTACCTAGCAGAACAAAGGCGATCGTGTATTGATTTTGTCAGCTGCTTTTATGTTCCCATCAACGACAAGCATTACACTGAATGATTGTTAAGAAACTGAAGAGTGTAGTTTATGTTTCCTAGTGAAGACGAATCCAGCCTGGTTTATGCTTTCCTACAGATGTCGTAACTTACGAAATGACTTGTGTGTCTCCCTTTCATGCATTACTCTAGGCACAATATCACCTGCACGGGATGGTCACTTAGACGTGAAGGAAAAATACAAGAAATAAAACCCGGATTTGAACGAATATACATGATATCAAGTGCAAGCAATGGATGACCAAAATGCGTTCCAAGGTTAAAGATAAAAAAAAAACGAAATGAACGATAGTAAACATTATTGCTACATAACTCGTCAAACTATTAAACACATAAATGGGCCAAATATCACTATGTGACTATGAATAGTCACATAGTCATATTTAATAAAGTACTTTATTCTTGGGGAAGGAGTTAGCTCAGCCAGTTGGATTGTTTTACCTCTGAGGGGCACGTTCTTGCATACAATGGGCTAAATGGCGAGGTCACAGTGACCCCGAAGACTCAGAGAAGGTTTGGGGAGGAGACCCACTGGACAGCTGTTGGGAGACAGAGACTCCCATCAGGGCCATCCAGCGTGTTCTTTAACGTACACAGGGTATGGCTCTCTCGCACACGGCTTAACGTTCCATACGACGGTCTTTTCATGTGCATCGGTGTCCCCTACTTACCGAGAATGGGGTTTACGTCTCAACGCTGGCCCAGCTAGGACTCGAACCTGGTAACTGCAGATTATGAGCTTGATGCGCTACCGATTGAGTCACCTCCGCCCCACTTGGGGCGGGACAGGGTAGTAATATGCATTTTCCAGATTAAGGCCCCAACTGCGAATGAACTGAAAATTTTCTCTCCTAACTGTTCTGCCCTGGGTGAGCAAGGTAAGATCTCTGAACTTGGAAATGCCGCCGTTCGTCGGCTGGGACGTTAAGCCTTAGTTCCATGTGCAGTAGAGCCACACCTTGTGCACTTTCAAGAAAATGCTGGATGGCCTTGACGGGAGTCTATCATCTGTCTCATTTTAGTTGCTTTAAAAGAATCATTTCAAATTATGTTTTTTAATTCGCTCTGGAAGATCCATCCGTACTTATATAAATCCAGCGTTATTCACAAGAAAAGTTGCTTGAAGATCAGCACACTAAATAATAAAACATCTTTTTCACTGCTTGGAAATCAGGAAAGAAAATACTCCTTTCCATGAAAGGCAAATAAATATATAACATAAGCCGACGTATTTAAATTACACAAAAAGGATTTTTTATGGAACCTCGGGGAACTGTAATAGCGGAATAAAACGGCATCATTGAAGAAATGAAACTTCTCCCACAACATGTAGTTTTATTTAAAATTATATTGGAAAAGGAAATACAGAGAGTCAAAGATATATTTGCGAAATATTTGCAGACAAAAGAGAATTTGCTGCTAATAAAGCACAGAAGCGGTTAGAATGCAGGCAGCATATTCGAAAGAATCTTGTAGCATAGGAAGATATCTAAGAAACATTTTAACTTCCTTTCTCTTCATCTGCGGGATTAAAATGACAGTAGTGGAAGCGAACATAATGAAATATTTCCTTTCTCATTTGTTTATGGATGTTTAGTAATCTGTGCAGCTTGTTGAACACGGAAACGGTGTGCTGTTAGCTTATAAGATTTGGTTATCAGCAAAATATTGTTTCAAATACCAGACATATCATAAATTTGCAAAATTAAACTTGACTGCTTTGAACTGTATGATCAGTTCCCTAGCGTCGATTCTCTAAGAGAAAGACCAAGCACGAAACACAGACAATATTTCTGTTGCGTTTTGCATGTAAAAATACCAAAGTTGCGTTCGGTTACATCTGAGTGGCGTTGTTGTGAAACACAATAAGTTTATTTTTGTAAATTATTATTTATGATTTTCTTTTTATGATTTTTATTTCTTTACATAGGTTCTTTTGTCCTCTACTATATTATATTGGAAGTCAATCGACGCCTCTTGATTTCTGTCGAGATCATCACTCCGACCCCTATTTAGCCTTCAAAGCAAAATTAAAAAATATCACCCCCGCCCTCAAGCAGCTGCTTGCCACAGAGGTCTGACAGGAGCGGTCAGTATACATCAAATTTTTCAACATTTCTAGGATCTACTTTATATGTACCATTTTGTAGCTCTCTAAAACCGGTATATAGAATTTGACCCTTTACCTCGAAGGACGATGGGTTTGGAAAGGGTGACATCCGTCGGATGGAACGTTAAGTCATGGTCCGTTATGTGGGATAGCCATACCCAGTGCACGTTAATGAACACACTGGATGGCCTTGACGGGAGGCAACCATCTGTCCCCTAACAGCTGTCTAGGCTGTCCCTTTCCCTTCAACCTTCTGAACCCTCGGGGTCTTAGTGACCTGGCCATTTAGTCTACTGTGTGCAAAAACGTGGATCTCAAAAGTAAAACAACTCAACCTTCTCTTGTAGAATTCAATTATCAATCCCAAAGCAAACATATGAAAGGATGCCGCTCATGTTGTTTGCAGTTCATTGTTCTAAAACAATGCATTTAGTACAATGAACTACATGTAACAATGTATTTAGTACAATGAACTACATGTAAAAGCAGTTCATTGTATTTGCATTCCATATCGTACGCAAATACCTCAAGACAAACAGAAACCAAATTTCAACTGAATTTGTTTTTTTCCTCCGAATATGTTTATCCTGCGTAACAGTTGCGATATGTAGTGATTGAAGACCAATTTTAATAAAGTTGCTACTTCAATTTATTTAACAATATAATTTTTAGCCCTCCACATTTTTTTTCCTTGGCCGACTTAACATAATGTCCACACCCTCAAGGAGGGCCTATTTTTAAAAAAAAATTTTGAAGAATTTGTTGGAATTTTTGAAGAAGATATAAAAGAGCAATAAAAGAGTGTAAGAAAGCAATAAAAGAGTGTAAGAATAGCAAATTTTATGGTAATGAAAGCTTAGACTCTCCCCAATCCAAAACAAATGTCTCTCTTATCTCCGTAAGATACCAAATACTAATATTTTATTTTCGCGACCTCAGATAAGACTAGCTTCGAAACATTTTATAATTATAATTTAATTCGTTTTTGTTTTCCTTGAGTGGAATTGTGGATGTAAGTTTTTGTTTAAATAGAAATAAATAATAAGAAGAATATTACATTTAATGAAACGCTCAAATCTTTTTCTCCTTGTCAAAACAAAAAAAAAACTTATTATTCTTGCTCATACAGCAAACGTGTTCCTGTCTACTAGATAGTTACGGAGGGCATTCAAAAAGTTCTTGGCACGTGTCTGCAGATTTGAACTCGTTCCTCCGACGTTAACGAACTACGACTTGTTTGAAAACTTATCTAAATGTGTCCTTGTGTGTTAAACAAAAATTCCTTATCATCATTTCTCTCTTCGCTGGAGACGCGTAAAGTTCGGTTTGCCAAATCTGCGCGTTGTTGTTAGGTAACCTATTAAAGACGGGGGAAAGATTTTACATTTTCACAAGGATGCAGCTTGGGGACTATGCGAAAAAAATTCATGCCGATTTATCATAAATATATATGTGGATCACGCCTGTTCATATGGCACTGTTACGGAATGGATACGCAAATTCACAGAAGGATGGCAGAGCTTCGAAGACCTCCCTCGTGCAGAAAGACCAGAGGAAGTCGTGAACGAGATAACCACCGCTGTTGTTCGTGAACTCATTAAGGAAAACACACACATTACTGTTCAGGTAATAAGTTTCCTGACATAATGTTAATGTATCGATTGAGAGTGTGGAAACAATAATTCATCAACATTTATAGTTCCGAAAGATCTATGCCAAATGACAACTCAAAAACTGACAGAACAGCAAAAACAGCTAGACGCGACTCGTGCATGGAAATGCTGAGAGTGTTTGAACCTAATGCCCCAAACGGTTAACAGACATTGTCACAGGTGACGACATATGGTTTTATTACTATACAGCTCCCAGAAAGATCAACAACTATGCTTGGATTGTGGAAAATGAACCGCATCCCCAAATTCATCGACAAGACTTTTGCTCAAGGAAGAGGATGTTCACAATTTTTTTTCAATTTCCAAGGAGTGGTAACCGTGACACCTTTTACAGGAAAAAAATGACTATAAATGGCCAATACTATACCAACATTGTTTTGCACAAAATTGTTAAGGAGATGAAGGAGCAGAGGCCAGCAATAGTCACGTTCTCCTTCTTCATGACAATGGCAGTGCTCACAAAAACCGGCAAGTTACGGCCTATCTGGAGCAGGAAAAAACATCAAACATTTTTTGATTAAAAAATAATAATTTTTTAATTTGCCTGGAAACCAAAAATTTATTAATCCTGCCCTGATTTTATCTAAAGCCTTTAGAAGCATTTTTCATAATTCTTTTTAGTAATAGTGGATTTTTAATTTTGCATTCTGACAATGTAGATAAACCAACACAAAATCTTCTTTTACATTATGTTACGAAATGATTCATAACTTCTTCATCTAGCCTTTTCTTTATTAAGGTAATCGAGCCAAGAAATACTATGTAAAATAAATGACCTTTTATATTAAATGTTGCTAACTAATGATGAGGTTAGGCAAAGGAGTCTGCAACCTCCTTTAAGCAGCATATTGTGCAGAGAGACTCCTTTGATTTTGACCATGTTGCCCATATGGATAATTGTAGATTGGCGAATAGGGTTATGAACAATGTGCCTAGAGGTCTCAGAAAGAGGGGGAGACCTATGATACGGTGGGCAGACAATGTCAAACAGGACTTTATTAGAATTGTTGTGCAGTGGCCGGATGCAGCAGATGTAGCTCAGGACAGATATGCTTGGAGAACTAAATTGCACAGTCTGGTTGGACCTCCGTAGCCATAGTTGCTTGAGGATGAGGATGATGAGGATGAAGAGCTTCAATCCTATAATCTTCAAATTGCAGTTTTAATTACAAGACTATGGATGTTTAATCTACAGCAGATGAAACAAAAACCGAATCAAAAGTATCCAGTGATATAAATTATATCTCCCATTCAAATCCTCCTTATCAGAAATCAGAATCCAATCATTGTTTTATTTTCCTGAAATGCCAAATAGAAAATTATGCTTTCAATATATTTGCTTCATAAGATGTCGAAACATTAGTACAACAGTTCGTTGCTGCAACTATTTTCCAAGATTCAATAAATGCGCGCATTGTATCATTTTTTATTACTAAATGGTCTTTGGTTTCGGAAAAACCGAACAGTCGAAGGCGAGATTCGGAATTTTCGGGGAGGAGATGCTCATCACGACGTAATAGCCTCGCAGACAGGGAGGAGGATGTGGCGGAAACAGGAATCGATTATGCAATCTTGAAGGGAGGAAATTCCGTAAAATAGATGATGTCGCTTCTAGAAGCGTAACGGTGGATACAGCTGAAAGTAGAACCCAGAGACTGGACTGGTTTCTCTTGTAAATTGAAGCAGTTCGTTATTCCCTGCTGTCTAGAAAGTGTGGTCGCCTGCATGCAATATTAGTTTTATATAGTAATCACGGCTTCCATGGAAAGGACAGAGCACGGAATTTATCTTTCCCTACGAGGTTTAATTTGAAATATTTTTTGACGTTTTTTTTTCTTTTCTGATTTGGAAATTGCGAAAACTTTATAAATGAGTTTTGTCTATGTCGCATTGAGATATGAGATATACTTTATAAATGAGTTTTGTCTATGTCGCATTGAGATATGAGATATACTTTATAAATATATATGCGTTCGCAGAGGGGGGTGATAAAATGAAATGAATCTTTCCACGTTCTCAAAAGAAAGTGTTTCAGTTTTTTTGAAAAAATGATAATGGGACTTATAACAAGAGTCCAGCGCGGATAGCGTACTCATTCATGCATTGACATAACACGAGGCCACTAAGTTTAAAAGTCATATTTTGCACTACTCCTATCCCTCGATTCACATGGCAGTTGATTTACACGCTTTTGGTTTTACACGATCGAATTAAATGCCATCAGTTTCGATTTGCACGGTTTCTGTTTTACACGATCGAAACAATGCAACCCAGTTTCGATTTACACACGGTGATAGATTTGGTTTTACAGGGTCAAGAAAATGCAACCAAATTCGTTTTGCACAATTATAGGTCGGTTTATTTCGCGGTACAGATTGAGTTTTTTATAATGTAGATAAAATATATGTTATGAAGTAGCAGTGGTATAGGTCAAGGTAGATTACTCGTATTAGATTGTCATTTCAAAGAAAATATCAAAATGTTTTTAATTGATTCCTAAATAGTAAATTCCGATATTAATAAAATCTGCATCTACACAAAGTTATATTTATATTCTTGCCATTGTAATTTAATCTGCCTCGCGACATCTTATCAACTGAAGCTGTTTTGAATCGACAGTGAAAGCTGACTTTTTCTACACTGAATTTTTCAGAGTAGTAAAAACCGTGTTTTATCTCAATTTTAGAAAGTTTAACTTTGTAGACTATTAATAGGCTAGGTATAGCTGATTCGTAATTATAGTTTCATGAAATATTACATAAATACTAATTTTAAAAAATAAAGCACTATGTGTCCGTACAAATACTTAATTCCTAATTTATATTTCGTTTATAAATATCCTTCTTTTCCCGCCCTAATTCTAATATCCGCCTTAAATTCGATACTGTACGTCTACGTTAATGATGAGTAGTGTTTGGACAAAACGAAATGTATGATGATTTATCAAAGTTTAGCTGAATTAATGCAAATATTGTACAAAATAATTTTTCTGTTCTATTTACACTGCTCAATATACGTCTGAGAATGTAATCAGAAGTGCCTAAAAACAATATATTTGATTGCTTAGAGAAACTTTTATAATTACTAGCCATTTTAATTTCGTAAGGTAGGGAACTGAAACTCTTTGGTGCCGTGTGAAGGTAAAATTTTTGGAACTTGGTTGAATTTGCTCTTTGTAAAGGGAAATCCCTCCCTCTTAAACTAGGGGCTGGGGTGGCTCAGTCGGTAGCGCGCCAGGCTCGTAATCTCTAGTTCCCAGGTTCGAGTCCCAGCTGGGTCAGCGTTGAGATTTATCTCCGCAATATTCCCTGCCCACTGTCAGTAGGGGACACCGATGGACTTGAAAAGGCCGCCGTCCGTCGGATGGGACGTTAAGCCGTGGCTCCGTGTGCGGGAGAGCCATACCCTGTGCACGTTAAAGAACACGCTGGATGGCCTTGACGGGAGGCTACCATCTGTCTCCCAACAGCTGTTCCAGTGGGTCCCCTCCCCCAACCTTCTCTGAGCCTTCGGGGTCCATGTGACCTGGCCATTTAGCCCATGGTGTACAAAAAAGTGCCGCTCAGAGGTAAAACAACCAACCCTCTTAAACTAAAAAATAGTTCTGCATTTATTTTTTGTAGGAATATTTTAAGATGTGCCAGAGAATTTTTTTTCCCAATAGGTTTTGGGCGGGTCTGCTGGGCTCTGCAATTAACGAAATCCTAGGGCCCAGTAATTTAGGACTCGAAAATTTGAGCACGAAATTATCTCTACTAATAGTCTTTTCTGTTTGCATGCTTTATTTACAATTCAACAGTAGTTAATTTTAAACGATAATGTAACAAATTAGATGATTTTGTCATCAGAAAGACCAATAGATTATAGTGGCTAATGGATTCCTCTGGAAGTGTTAAATAATTTTTCGACAACCCTTAAGCAAAGATGAAGACAAAGTTAATAAAATGATACTCGAGAAAGTGTTTTTCACATATCTTTTACCTCAGAGTCAGATTAACTCAACTGGAAGCCCATTAAGCTAACCTGATCGAGTGCCGAAAGAATATTGCTTCGGATTTTTGCTTTGTGCTATCGCATTTTAGATTTTATTTAAGGGTCCCGGGGCTCGAACCCAGGACCCTTAAAATTAGTAACCAAGCGCGTTAAACATTAGGCCACGGACAGCTATTATAGCTTAAGGTGTCTTAAATTTGCTGTAGCTTAGGGTCTCAGAAGGTCGAAGTCCAGCCTTGACCTCACCCCAAGTTATGTCAATTGGACGTTAACCTCAAAGCTCTACAAATATTGAATTAAGGGTTTTCTTGGGGAAATGTGACTAAGTGCCTAAAGATCTCAATCAATTCTATCTAAATATCTTTTTTCACCGATATCCCAATTAAGTATTTGAAGATTTGTGGAAGTTTGAATACCAACACAGCAATGTCACACGAAAGGTTATTTGAAACTGAAAAAACAGCATTTTTTTCAAACCAATTTGATAAATTACTATATGTTTCGAAAGTGCGTGAAAGCCATTAATTCAGTATTCGTTTATTTTTTGATAATATTTTTACAACGAATTGCTACTCTGAAATGTTTAAATCTCCATGCCTGTTTAAAAAAGAATATTATTGAAAATAGGGATACAGATAGATGTCATTGATATCTTTAAACTTCCTCAGCCACATCTAATATATAGACTAGGGATTCTCAACATGGGGTACGCGGTAAAAGTTTTGGGGGTACGCAGTGAGAGCTGAAAAGTCGCTAGATATATGTTATATGTATATAAATAAAAATAAAAAATAAAATAAAATAAATACCCCCTCAAGCAGCTGCTTGCCACAGAGGTCTGACAGGAGCCTGCCAGTTTATTTGCCATAGTAGAAGGTCTGAGAGGATGGCAGGACCTCAGCAGAAAAACGACACATACATCCATGCCTTATCCGGGGCTCGAACCCAGGTCCCGTAGATCAGTAGCCAAGCGTGCTAACCACTGGGCCACGGGTATATAATTATGTTTTATTTTATTCCCATTGTTATACTATAACTATAGTTTTATCTATCTATACAAGGGGACACGTGCACATTTCCAGGGGATACGTGAAGTATAAAAGGTTTAGAACCACTGATATAAACGATTGTGAGTGACTAAACGGCTGACAGGAGTTCACACTAATTCTAACTATGATGCACAAAATAACAGGGGTGGGAATTTCCAATTAATTTAAAATTAAAAAAATTAATTTCCAATCCGGGTAGTAGATCTCGGGACCCCTGTGTTCCGCCATCCTTCACCACCCGAACAACATCGGTTGACCTTCTGGGCCTCTTCGGACCTGTAAGTGCCATTAACTTTTATTGTTCTTGCCTCCTTTGGCAACCTTTTGCTGCCAAAGATCAACGACACTTTTGGACTAATTACTACACTCTCCCGCTCGTTGCTTATTCTGCCAATGGATCTTTTGCCTGATGCACATCGCTCTCCCTTCCAACAATGATTCCAATTTGTAACATATGCGAAGGAGCAATAGCTCCTAATTCTGAATGCATAGTTTGCAGTGAGTGCAAAGGAAAACTGAAATTTGTTTGTTCACGCACAGCAGAGAAAAATTACAAAATGCGGTCCCTAGACAAGACGAATGCGTGGTTGTGTTGTGAATGTAAATTAAATAAAACAAACACGAAAGCGCTTTTAGACATGGGAAATAGAGACAATTCTCACTAAAGAAGAACAAACACATGACTTCTATGCAAAACGAATTTGGGACTTTGTTGACCGAAATCCGAGAATTAAAAAACGAAGTAAAGGATTTAAGAAATTCTTTCGGATTTCTTTCCGAAGAGTATGATTTAATTTTAAGCAAACTGCAAGCCCAGGAGAACAGACAAACAGAACTAGCGAAAACACTTACGGCTACTCAGAATTTGCACACAGTTGAGGAAGTAATGCAAATGAAACAACACATAAACGATTTCGATCAGTAAGGATGAAGTCAAAACCAAGAAGACGAAAACCTAACAGCGATCAACAGAGATATTTTCTGGAAAACGAGGACATCGATTAAGACCAAAAACTACGTATATGTGAGGTGTACAAATGGTAAGATCATGCTCAGGAAAGATGAAGGGGAGAAAATAATTCAGGTAAATATGTTAACTGATTTTGATAAGTTATAATTTCTTTTTGTTATGTTGTGATTAGTGAACTGAATTACTTAGATTTAGATATGAAAGGAAATGTATACGTAAACAATATCCCTGAAGCAGAAAAATGGTTTTCATCACAAACAAAAAATTTATAAACAGCAACCAACTGGGTTTAATACATGTTAACATAATGAGCTTAAGAAAACACTGGGAAGTCGTTAATGTTAATATAGCAAGTTCATACAGTAATTGCATAATGTACAGTAGCTCAAAAAAGTATCCGAACACTATGGTTGATTACAGAATTCAGAAAAAATATCTGGTAACGATTTTTTTAGAAATCTGGCATATAAATTAGTGATCTGGCAACCGTCGTGTACAGTACACGACGGTTGCCAGATCACTAATATCACTAATCACTAATTGCCAGATCACTAATTTTGAAATTAGTGTCACGTGACGTGACACGAAGGTTGTCTTCGTGTCACGTGACACGAAGGTTGCCAGATCGCTAATTTAAAAAAAAAGTTGCCAGATATTTTTTCTGAATTCTGTAATCAACCATAATGTTCGGATACTTTTTTGAGTGACTGTACAGTGGGTACCCTTCTCCCAAACTTCTCTGACCTTGGGATCCTTGTGACCTGGCCATTTAGTCCAGAGATAACATAATATAACTCAATACTATTCGTTCAAATCTATGCGTAAGCTCATTCATTTCAGTAAACAATTTAATGTAATATTTATTACATAAGTTTAACTTCTGAGAAGCGTACTCGTTATTGCTAAGGCTGTTGTTAAATAGTCCACCTTCCGTAGTGCTTAAAATGATGAACAGTATTTACTGAATGTCGTAATTGAGGTAGGTGTGATAAATATCCTTCATTTATTCCCAGTCTCTTTTTTCCATAAAAGGTTTATCACAAAAGTTACTGAGTATTCGAATTTGTCTTCACGCTGACATAACAAGAATTATCTAATAATTTGGTAGGAATCTATACATCCTGAGAGGACTGAACTTCTAATTTTATCATCCAACACAGAATCTGAGGTTTCTACCACCCGCAGAGTCTTTCATCTTAAACGTACATTTCGAATATTTCACAGCATTCCGCATTACGGTAGAATAGAATAGTTTATTATCTAAGTTAAATCCCTTCCGTAAATATTGCTCTTGCCAATATTTAGCAACAGCTTACAACATAGCAAGATATACGCTTACACAAACAAAGCGATCAGTACGTGTTAAGGAAGACCGATACGATAGCAAAGCCATCCATTTAGACTCAGGTCTTGCAGATCGCAAGTGTATAATTATTCCTGGAAATTCTGCATCGGTCTTTGGTGTCAAGAGATTGAAGTCTAGCTTCACGGGTGGCCTTCCCAGGCCATTTCGTTCCATGTGGCCGACAGAGATTGGCACTTAATTGTATCTTGCGTCTATTGTGTGGAACTTGGGCACAGTAAGATCCGTGAATAATCGATTATTCCTTAGCAGCTCCAAGATCTTCCCGGCATGGTTATTAATAAAGATAATACGCAGCTTCCTCACATATCTTGGGTTTTCGGAAGCAATCTGTTCTCTTTGAGTCAATAAAAGGTGAAAGATTCTTTATGAATCTGCGACGATGAGTGACAGAGATTGCAATTATTACCTTTTGGAAGCTAAAATTACTCCCAGCGAAATGACATGATAACAAATTGAGCTCTCTGGAGCGCTTTATTGCCCACATAAGTCATTACTATGAAAGCCAGCTAGTCCAAATAAAGACACATAATTTTCCAAGCATCCATTGTTTCTTGACAGATATTTTGCATACAAATCTCTGATCTATTCGAGTTAGTGAGCAATGAAAGACAGACCTTTGAATTAGTTCCTATGAATGGTAAAGGAGATATTTATCTAACTCCTGCAGAAACTTAATAAATTCCTATTAATATAAATAAAGAGCTAAATTGTAGTATTGCGCACATATTTCGACGCTTTTGGCCACGTGAATTAGAATAAGAATTACATTAATGTACCAATAAAACTCGTACAATTTGAATTTATGTTCATGGCAATTATACTGTTTTTAAGTCCTTGAAGTATTACTATATCGGTTCAACATCCAGTCTTTTAGTTGAGTTGTTTTATCCCTAAGCGGCACTTTTGTACATAATATGCTAAATGGCAAGGTCATAAGAATCCCAAAAGCTGGGATATGGTTGGAGAAGGGGATCTATTGGATAACTATTAGGAGACAGATGATAGCCTCCGTCAACACCTTAGAGCGGGTTCTTTAACCTGCACAGGGTATGGCTGTTCTGCACACGGGGCCACGGCTTAACGCCCCGTAGACCAACGGCGGCTTTTATCAATCCCATCGGTGTCTCCTAACTTGAGACTCGAAAATGGAACTGAAAATTACTAGCCCGTTGCGCTACCCACTGATCCAACCCCAGCCCACAGTCTATTGGTAGTATTTAGTAAAACTGATGATGGAAAGAAATATTTACAAACCAATGGCATAATTCGAGAATTTGCTCTGGGAAAGGTGTGCTCTGGGAAGGATGTCAAGAAGGGGGACGATGAATATGACAGGAATATGATCAATGTGGTGGTATTTTTTCCTTTTTTAACTTGAAAGTTTTTTTTCTGTAAATTTCTTGACCAGCACACTCTACCATCTAAGTAATCAATATAGATTGTATACATTAGAACTTTCTAACAGAAACAAGCTATATTTTAATTTAAGCCTTTTATCAATGGCAAGTGTGAGTGACAACTGACATGAATATGAGGCTGCACAGTCGATGCTTCGATAGTTTTCATGAGACTGAAATAATAACAATTTATTCGGTCAAGTGTCATTACAGTGTAGTGGTATGAAACAAAAAGGTGAAAACATTTTCAAAAACATTGCACTTTATGTTACAGATAGCATTGTAAATAAAAATAAAAATTTAGCAAGAATTCACACGGAATACAGTTTAAAATAATTACTACATTTGACCAAGCGTCAAAGAAAAAGGCTGTTTGTACAGCCTGACTAGCCTAAGACCCCTGTTTGAAGGTGGTATAGAAATTTATTGTGAGAGATGCCAAATTTATATGTATAGTTATACAGTATATAAATATACAAGTTAATTTATTATCGACGTAATACACACTTTGATAGATGCATATCAGGCATAATTGTAATGGGCTTCAATAATCATGGTGTGTCATGGAAAAGAATCCATCCAATCCATGTATTGAAATGGAGAAAATCGAAATTAATGTTTCCAATTATTGTTTCCAATTAATGTTTCCAAATCCTATGTAAGAAATTTAATTTAAACACGTCCCAAAAGAAAAAATTTTAATTTATTTTTAAAGTTAACCTTATTAGTAATAAGTTGCAAGTCTGGTGGTAATGAATTCCACATTTTTGGTGGTGATGAATTCCACATTTTTGGCCCTATCAAGTTTATATTTTTGCGCATCATAGATGTCCTCAATTTTACAGCAATTAGTTTGTTTTTACCACTTGTAGTATAGTTGTGGTAATATACACTGGTTTCCATAAATAAAGGAAAATCCTTGAGTATAAAATCCTTTAAATAAGTCAATGGAAAGCTAACGTCAAAGCTCTATAACTTCTAAAATAAGTTTTTGGTTTTGACAATTGTGATTGCAGATAACGATCTCAATCAAATAAATCAATATCTCGATTTTCAACAATATTCGTTCAGTATTTAATGAGTTATGGAAGTTTGAATATTTAGCGATAACAATGCCAGCCACAAAAATTGACTTCAGAAGTTAATTAAAACTTAGTAATAAGTATTGTATCAAAGTGTTTGCAAAATAAGTTTGTATTTTAGAACTTTGTGTGAAGAATTCTTTCACTATTCTTCAGTTTTCCATAAGTGTTTTTAAACTGGCATTGCTCTTGTTAAATGTTCAAACTTTCATAACTCATTAAATACTGAACGAATATTGTTGAAAATCGGGATATTGATTTACTTGATTGAGATCTTCATCTGCAATCACATTTTTCAAAACTAAAAACTTATTTAGGAAGTTAGAGAGCTTTGATGTTAGCTTCCCATTGACTTAACATAGGGATTTTCCTTAATTTATGGTAACCAGTATAGTTGCGATACCGAAACACTGTAGTGTTTCGATATCGTTTCCTTCCTGTCCCGTAACTGTTGTGGTTCTTCGTTAGAGTTTTTTTTTCTTTCAGTGAATATCTCTTTAATGATATGTGACAGAAATATACCGTCAGCATACTTTTTCAATTAAAGATTCTTAATACTGCTATATTCAAAGGCTAATAAGTTCCTCTTTGGAATATCGTCCTGATGTTCCCTTCTCCCATTTCGTGAATCCGTCAGTTTTTCCTCCAGAACCGAAAATACCTTAAACATATTCGTGTTGGTCCACACAAAATATGACAGTTACTAGTAGTCGAGTATTTAATGTGTTCAACTGCGGAGTAAAGGACTTCAGAGTTCGAGTTCTGGGATAAGGCGTGGATGTGTGCTTTTCTGATGATTATTTTGATCCTGTTGAGATCTTTTCAGACCTCACTGTTTCAAGCAAACTGTTTCTCGAGTAACTGTTACTGTCTCCTGAAAGTTCCAGGAGTCCCCTCCCGCAACTTACTCTAATTTCTTGGACCATCTGGCCTATTATTTTGATAACTTATTAGCTTTTTTATTAATTTTTATTACATATTTTCATTTATTTTTCTAATGTTATCTTTTAATAACCCATACTACTAAGACCAGCGGGGCATGTCCTTGTGCAAGTGTTTGTATGTTTTATGAGAAACCAGAACAAGCCTAATATAGTTTCTAGGTTATCTCCGTCCCTTGGGTAGGAAAGTATCCTCTTCCTTTCTCAAAAGAAGAAAAAAAATAATAATAAAGAAGGATTTTAACAATTTTCGAGTATAGTTGCTTTGAAAATTCATTTTGAACTTTGAGATCCTTTTGATCTGGCTGTTTAGTCCATTGTACATCAATAAACATACCTCTCAGAGGTACAACTACTCAACCCAATAGATTACAAACATGAGTCGTAATTCTTCTTTCAACATAGATGATTACTTTTACTGCATCACATATATTGTGAGATGAATCATGGAAAAGCAATAAGTTTTTTGTGACTTCGAAGCAGTAAATTAATTTGGTGGTAGAAAGCCTAATATGATCACCAACTAAATGTAGCATTTAGGAAATTAATCACTTGTAAGCCTTCTTTTTAAGCGAAAGGCTTTCCCTCCTGACGGCTTCTTGAATTATGTTATTAGTGCATGCCAAGTCCCTAGATAAATCATCTTTAGAGGAAAAGATGTAATCCTCTGTTTCGAGATAAAACTCGGAACTCAACTAGTTTAATAATTCTTAAGATTAACGTTTGATAGCAAATTTTCTCATCCGTTAGAAATCTCCATAAACTACATTGCCCTTGTCAATGATTTAGACTCAGGCACTTAAAGAGTCCATCGGGAAGGACTTATTAAATCTCCATGCTTGTCCTCACGATTAATTATATGGAAATGAAATCTAGTGGGACTTAATCTCATATTTCATAACCCAAATGATTTTCAAAAAGCAGAAACAAAATGAAGTAAAATTACTTACTTCGTGGAGATTCGCTAGTAGGCCAGAGAACAGCATAACATTAGAGTAAATGTTAAGATTTTAAACTTTACTTTATAAGAAAGGGGGACAGAGATAAAATCAGAGGACCAAAAAGTTGGACAGAGATAAAATCAGAGGACCAGAAAGTTGGACAGAGATAAAATCAGAGGACCAGAAAGTAGGACAAAGGAGGACTCTGATCATCAAAAATCAGCACAAAAAGAACTAAATCCTAAGAGACTGCCTTGTTCCATGTAGTTATATGATCAATAAGATAGCATTTCTTCTTAATTTTCTCCTTGAATGCAAACTACTTGACTAGCACAGTCTACCACCTAAACAACCATTTGCAATGTGTACATCATAACTTTCTAACGGAGTCAAGATATATTTTAATAAAGCCTTTTATCAGTTACAAGAGTGAGTGACTACGAGTCTGTACAGTCGATGCTTCAACAGTTCTGCTCAGACCGGAGTGTTTCAGTGGCGCTTCTCTCCCGTCGCGTAACTGTGGTTCTTTTCTTCTGTGGTTGGGTTTTTTCTCTGAGAGGCACACAATGAGCTAACTGGCCATATTACTATGGCCCCAAGGGCTCAAAGAATGTTGGGGCAGGAAATTCCTAAGTGGCCTTAGAAAAATCAAGTTCAAAGTCAAATTTTCCACGATTTCAGATTTACCAATATTAAAAAAATTATCTTAAGAACCTTAAGCAGTTCATCATTCTAAATCCAAAGATATTTTTCTGGAAAACATTCTTAAGTATTTGCTAAGAAATTGGGCTGGGTCTTTTACCTCTGAGCAGCATACAGTAGGCTATAGGGCAGAGTGCAAAGACCCCAAGGGCTCAAAAAAGATTCGAGGAATTCATTGGACAAGTATTAGATGGAAGCCTCCCATCAAGGTCATCCAATGTATTCTTTAACGTATACAAGTTTATAGCCATCCTGACCAAGGGTCCACTGCTTGACGTCCCATCCGACTGACTGCGACCTTTCCGAGTACAGTGGTATGCCCTTTCTCACTGAAAGTAGAACGGGGTTGGCGAAGATAAAGCTCAATCCAGGCATAGTTCAGACTCGAATCTAGGAATGCCGATTATGGTGGCGTGTTTATTGGCTGGCCAACCCATCCCTTTGCTACGTAGTGAAATCCTTTTAAGATCTGCGACTAAATCGTTGTGCAGTAACATCACATTCATTCTCTGGTTCGAAACTCTACATGAGTATTAGTAAAAATCTGAGACATAATTCAGTTTTATTAAATAAGATACACAGATTACACTAATTTCAAATGCTACTCGTCCGAAACTATTTTAAAATTCTAATTAAATATATTTCAGTCTACTTCATTTTCAACCTATGTTCAAATTTCTAAACACATCGAAATTTCTGTAACTGATACTCTTACTTTTGTGGTATCTGCAATCTATCATTCACTTTAAGCAAAACCAGCGAAAAGATAAAATTACACTTCGCTCCCAGAAACTGCAAATCTATATAATTGATACAGAGGTTAATATTCAACATGAGACATGGGAGATTATGCGTTGGCAAATCTGTTAAAGAATGGAAACAATATTCATATTAAATATGCAACAAAAGGCCTTATTAAGACAGTTAACATTAACTTCTCGTAATTCCAAGGCTGAAATTATATTCTATAAATTTAAAATAATGTAGTCGAATAATCTTAAGGCGAAAAATAAAAACGAAAAGTCCTTACAGTTCACGCAAATTACCATTTATTGCAACTGGATAGTAGTTCTAAGATAATCTAGTGTCACTATAGAAAAGGGTGTTAAACCTATTTCAGGGTGAAAGAACATTTACAGTAGTTCAAATTTGAAAGAATTTATAGCTAATTCAGATTCACTACTGTCAGTGAAGTGGAAACTTTTACTAAAGATATTTATACGTTAGAACTGTTGCTATGTACTTAGTTATGAACATTTCTTCACACACATGCCCTTGGGAAATCTCAGACTCATTTAATCATATTAGGTGTAAATTATAATTCAGTAGGAGATATCCTGTTCATATGGGACTTCTATATGTACAGGTTATCTACTGTAATACTCTACTTTTAAATTATTGATATAACACCGTGAGTGACTAAACCTTGAATGCCATCATATGAGGCAACTGGGTTATCCCTCCCGTCATAGATGGTGCTGAGCGAATTAAATAATATTCTGGAAAGCTTATAAGTCACATATTCTGAAGAAGCAGTTAGCAACTGATAGTTTAGTGGTCCAGAACACCCCGCATGTAATGGAAGGCGGGAGTTCGAATCCCACTCACTCACAAAACTCGTTTATTTAGCTAGCTGTTCATGAGTAACATTATATTCTATTTCTCTTCTTGAATAATGAATGTAGGATTATCAATCTTAAATTTAGCATATGCCTTAAGGTCAATGCAGAAAAGAAAATGGTTTTATTGTATATTGTCTCAGTATTTTTGCTTGCGACTTTAAAATTGGGGTCATTGGTTTTTCTTTAGTGCAACGATATTTCTGAAGATGAAATTACTGATAATAAAATGATGAAATTACTGAAAATAATTACTGATGAAATTACTGAAAATAAAAGTGAAGAAATCTAGAAAGTCTTTTAAAAAAATCCTGTGAAATCCTTTTTTTCTAAAAAAAACCTGTTTAAGCGAAATACATAGAAGTTATTTCAATCTCAAGTCTATTAAATTTCGATCATCGGGCAGTAACAAAGAAGAGAAATATACATTTATATTCGTTTAAATGAAATAAGGAAGAAACGCGTTAGGAGCGAAATAAGGAAATAGGTTACATCAAGCGCGATATGAAAAATAAAAGAATTATTTCAGAACGAGGTGGCAAGTGCTGCGATCAATAAACGGCAGCGAAAAGTGCCTTCATCTTGCATCCGGTGTCTGGAGCAGGAAGGCATAATCTCAGCCACGTGTTCGCTTCTTCAGCTGAGAGAGGCAAAAGTGAAATTAAACTGTGTCTCTGAATGCTCAGCTAGGAAACAAGGAAAGTGTTAGAGTATGGGTCTTTCAGAGCGAAAGATATCGGCAAGCTTTACTTCGGCATCGATAGCCCTAGACATCTTGAACAATTCTTTATACAGTGAAAGTAGGGACAAAAATAACTCGACGACTTTCTTAGTCAATCAGTTCATTTTTACACGTGGTAAAGATGCTAATAAACATTGGCGGATTAATGTATCTGGAGATCCTAGGCGCAAAAGGTTTGAAAGAGGGATCCAACTGTTCGTGTGGTTGGGTTTGTTTGGGGGAGGGCTTACTCATTCTACAAAAACATTTCCAACTTACGATTGGGAAAAACGCGTACAGAAGGTTAAATAAACTAAAAGAAATGCATTAACAGAAATTTTTAAACATGTTTTGTAAATGAGTTACCTACTGAAAATTAAACGAAAACTTAAATACAAACCAAAATAAATATCAGTTCATTTTAGTGCATTTAACAAAATCACGTCATTTTGGTAGTAACCTAAGTAACAACAGGAAACGTGTACGTAAATAATAGATTAGATAGAATCTGAAATACTTTACTCAATAAAATTCTCGAGAAAAATACAATTGTGATTGTTTTGAGGCCTCCGTGATTGTCATAGCACTAGACGAGTGCCTCTTACGCCTATTGGGTAATCAACCACTGTTCGTAAACATGATAATGTAAATATATTGTTAAATTATATGTATTTTTTGTAAACATTGACAAAAATGAAAACTGTGGAGATCAAAAGTTAGCAGTATATGTATTGATTCAAAGGCGTTGATCTGTTTCCACTGGTGGCCATTTTTAAATAACATAGTCATGCGGCGAAAAGCATTAATATGTATATTTTATACTACAATTATCCAGAACCTTTTGCAAAGCCTCTTGTATCTATTAACATACTGAGTGATTTTTGCGATTTATATGGTGCTGAGTGGATTTTAAGACTATATTCTATTGAATGAATTTCCAGAAATATATAGTAGAAAATTAATTTCAGTATTTATATGGATATGAATTAATTTCAGTATTATATTATTTCTATGAATTTGAATAAGGTTTTTTTTTACCTTCAGTTTCCTATAAAGTGCCTATTTTAAAAAGGTTTAGAATATTCGAATTAGAGTAGCCGTTGGCACATGATCGGCGTCCCCTAATGTTTCTGAAAATTAGTGCATGATACTTCAAAACGTACTGGAATACAGTGATAAAGTATCACAGGAAATTGTCCTATAGACAAGAAAAACTTGAAATAATTGGATAAAAAGTTTGCCTCTGCCTTGAGTGAGGTTCAAATACACATCTCCCAGAGTCATGCTGAGTATGATAACCACAACACCATCAGTGCCCAACTGTTATCAGCAATGTGACATATAGACATTCCTGCATATTTTTGTTGATTCTCTCCTGGCGCCATCTATGTCAGTAATCGAGCAACCAAGCTGCCACATATGATGGAAGTAATATTTGTCACTCACACTCAAATTGTTACATAAATAATAATCCAGTAATAAAGTATCACAGGAAAATTTCCTGCGGACACGAAAAATTTGAAAAAATTGGTTAAAGAACTGAAAAAAAGTCAACAAAAAACATGCGGGAATGTCTATATGTCACGTTGCTGAATAAAATGGCTTGTCGCTGATGGTGTTGTAGTTATCATACCAGCATGTTTCTTGGAAACGTAAGTTCGAATACCACTCAGGACAACTCCAGGTTGTTTTCGGCGAATTATTTCAAGTATTGGAATAAATCTATGATATACGAATAGAGACTCATATCCATTGTTTTCTAACTTTGAAAATAATATATATACTTAAAAATGCCATGTTAGATAAATAGGAAAGAATTAAGGATGACTGAACCTTGGGTGGTTCTCAGTCAAACTGTTTGACAAGGTTGGATGGAGGTCTCCATGGATCCTGGTTGCTGGCCGTTAGCTATCTTCTTAATAAATCACTGGAGATGATTAATTTCAATTAAATTCTACAATTGAGTATTGTTTTTTTTTAAAAACATTTGTTTATTATTTAAAAGTTATGAATTCTGACATATTTCATAACAGCATTGTTCGTCATAAGAATATACTTCAAAAGTTGGGACAGGTTTTGTTCAATCGGTAGCGCGCCAGGCCCGTAATCTGCACTTCTAAGGTTCGAGTCTCCGTTAATCCCACCCTACCCTCGATGAGAAAGGGACACCAATGGGCTTGGAAAATTCGCCACTCGTTGAATGGGCCTTAAAGCCGTACACCGTATGCAGGAGATTCATATTCACATACATTTCAGTACGAGTTAGGGAGCCTCCTTTTCAATATGAGTTAGAGAACCCTTCCATGACTAGAAGCTATCATGTCCAACTGTTCCCTTTCCTAAACATTTTATGAGCCTTGGGGTTCATGTGACCTAATCTTTTCCCTATTATGTGCAATAAAAAGTGCCGTTCAAACGTACTGTTGCACTTTTTTTCCTTTTCATTCTCAAGGCTATTAAATTTTGATCTTCGGGCTTGTCGCATATTGGGTATGTGTCCCAACTCAACCTAAAAAGTTAAAACAATAACTGTTAAAACAAATCTTTCAGTAAAATAAAAAAAAATTAAATTTTCATAAATTTCGACAAAAAATATTAAGGTACGAGCGTAACAACGGACTTTGCTGTTTGTTATTCCGTCTTCAATAACTCTTCAATATTAAACGAATATAGTTGAATAAACGATATTTTACAGCCATATGATTGTGATCTTTATTTCCAGCGATGATTATCTGCACAGAGATTATTTTCAAAGTTAAGGAGTTTTTGAATGTGGTTTTCGATGCGCATAACAAGGAAGTTTAGCAGCATTTCTGGTAATATAGTGTGTCATTTGTCTCCGAAATTATCAGTGAATGTCATCCGAAACAGCCTTTGATGAAATACCAACCAAGGGAAAATGAAAATGTGAGAAATGGGTTGAAATAAAGATGCTTTGCGAGTAGTGAAGATTTATTACAAACTTGTTTTTCGTATATCTGTCCTGCTTTTGGGATAACGACTGTCAAGATAAGACAAAAAAAGATCACCATCTCCAGACAAGCAGAGAAAATGACAAAGAGATGTTACACAAAAGACGGTTTATTTGTTCGGAGAATTCTTTTTCTTTGAACTGCAGATAACTATAGAGTCGAAAGAAAACGTTTCCCTTAAAAATGAGAGGCATTTATCTTCACGATGTATGTGGCCCACAAGAAAAAAACCACCATTCTCCCCAAAACAACGAAATGGCATGTTTTCGAAAAGTGTTTACCAGTTATAGAAAACTAGACTGTAAAAATTATTCAACAGTAAGAGATAAAAAAGCATGGAGTAATACATATATTACTTTTCTTGTTTTCAATTCTTTTTTAGTTTTCCGACAGCTTCCGAAACACGCAAAAAAATGTTAAATCCGCGGTCAGCGTCATTACACTGAACTACTATGCGAGGCTGAATCTCTGATAGGGGGTGGCAAGGCAGTCATATCCCCCCCACCTCTCCTACTTCCTCCATTCCTCCTCCGGAGGAGCAGGAGAAGAAAAAAAGCGAAATTGAACTTTTCAGCGGAATAATTTCTTACAAAAATTTTGAAGTTGAAAGGAAGGCGTTCTCTTTCGGTTCAATACATTGACCTCGACTGCCTATCCCATTTTTCGCTTTCCTTTCTATCAATGTTCAGTAATGTTTGTACTATTGAAACTTGGGTTTCCAAAACGTATACATCCTTAACCGGCATCTGCGGATAATAATGCTCTTATCACTATCCTATATCCTGAGAGAAAGTTTTGGGATATCATTTTTCTTTCTTTTTATGTAAACTTTAGCGACTTTATTAAAATATTGCACAGTCAGTATAAAAAAAGGCATCTGAAATTTTATATCCGATTTTATTTTAATGAGCGATTTGATATTCGAAAGCAATACGGGATGACCTTAAGGACTCCAAAGAAAATATTTGGGACTGATCGAATGATGCAAATCTCTTTGGAGTTCGATGAGGTTTGTCTTTTTGAAAAAGAAAAGTGAAGAATTATAATCCAAAATATGTTGCAATTTTCTCGTCTCGATTGAAAATCTCATCGGAAACCTGCAAAAATGACAATGTTCCAGGTTTAATCAAATGCCTGAATTTTGCTGCAAATCTCCTGAATCGTCTCTATCCTAATAAGTTCAGTGTACATTCGGATGACGAAATACCAAATGAGAATTCTCCTCCTGGAAAAGAAATGTCGCTTGAAGATGAATTAAATTTACATATTTCAGAGGCAATGTTTAAAAAGAAAAAGATGAATGAATGCAACATATTAAAACAAGAATTTAATCTAATCAAGAAAACAGATAAGGGAACATAAAACTCAGAGATGCTGTATAAAAGCAATAAGAAAGAGTGAAGCCCACTGTAACGGATTCAGGGCGAACATTTTCTGTTTCAGTCAATTTCAGCCCCAAGATGTCTAAGGTCTCGTTATTCTGGTCTTTCCATTAACGCGCTGGTGTTTCGTAAATTATTATTTATTAAATTATATATATATATTAATTATATATATTAATTATTATTATTAGTTAAATGAAAATAAATGACTAATAATAATAATGCATTAAATTTTAATTAATTTGTTGTAGAATTTTTCTGAATATTTTTATTGGATTGTCAGTATTTGAATCAATTTGTAATCCCTTTTTTACTAGTTAGCGATATTCGGCGGATATAAAAATTCGTTTTCGATAATGACGGTTATCAAAAATGCGGATATCTAGAAATCCTAAATGAAACTTTGCTGAACTGGAACTGAAAGTGACAATGTAGGTTTGCCGCTGTTTTCAAAATGTAGCCGATGAATTACCATAATGAAATATTAACATGCAGGCCTGGGTCTATTAAAAAACGAAGGGGAGGAGGGGGAGCACCAAGAAACACAATCGAGCCGTGAAAGTGGAGTAGGGACAACCGACTGAATTTCCAAAGCAGTATAACCTTTCCCCCTCTGCTTTGCAGGTATTTAAAAACTATCTTGGAAAATGCATGAAATGCAAATAAGTTTAATAATTTTTGCCTCTATTACCCTTATTAACATTCTGAAGGGGGAAATATATATATATATAAGACAAGACCCACTAGTTCCGCCAAAAGGCACTACAAAAGGCAGTATTGGGAAATATATTATGGCATTTCCCTATACTACCAAAAGGCAGTATAGGGAAATGCCATTTTCGCCACTAACTACGTTCGGGGGCAAGATAGTACCATATAGATATAGCTCATCCTCTACTACCTAATGGCGAGCAGTCCTATAGAAGGAAAGCTCATCCATCGGTCAAAACCTAAATTTAATCAATTCCCCGGTTAGCCACAAACAAGGATATGTAGATCCAAGTTGACTTCGCTCCCGGGGTGGAGACTCTTAGTTGGACCCAGATTTTGAAATTGGGGCCCTGGCCAACTAGACGGACCAGGTCGTTCAGCAGGGCCCCGAACGACTCCTCTGAGTCTATCTGATGGAGGTCTTAGCATGTCCAACCGGGTCCCACACCGGTCAGCAATGCCTTCGACCTCAAAATGGTCTTAGCTCTGTCCAACCGGGACTCAAACTGGTCAGCAGGCCACAAGCCCCCCCCACCACCACCACCACCATATCAAGGTGGTCCCTTGTCGGGGGGTTCTGAAGGGGGAGGGGGATATCCCCCTTAGATACAGCCTTGTTCACATGTAATTCCTTCAGAAATTTTATTATTACTTATTATATATATTCATTACTTATTACTAAGTTTAAATTAAATTCTGAAGTCAATTTTTGTGGCTGGCATTGTTATCGCTAAATATTCAAACTTCCATAACTCATTAAATACTGAACGAATATTGTTGAAAATCCAGATATTGATTTTTTTGATTGAGATCTTTATCTACAATCACATTTTTCAAAACCAAAAAAATTATTTTAAAAGTTATAGAGCTTTGACGTTAGCTTCCCATTGACTTAACATAGGGATTTTCCTTAATTTATGGAAACCAGTGTAGTTTTTATTACAAAGGCTTCAAGGTTATTATGTGGTGTACCTAAGTATAAACTGGAGAGACAGGATACTGCACAGTTGATATTTCGACAGTTCTCATAAATCATATATCAACTACCTGATTAATTACCTGCAGATGAACTTATGAGCTAAGAAAATTGTCGAAGTTTTAACCGTGCAGACCCATATAGTCTCACCACATTTCCTTAATGTTAGGTCGTTGATATTTACGTCAATAAATTGAATTTTTGCGCAGTCTATTATCTCATGATTCTTAAGTAATAAATCTGATACGTTAAAATCAATTTACATCTAATAATATTTCCTCTCTTTTAAACATATATTAAACTTAAAACTTTGGGAGAATAGGATACCAGATATTCCCGTTCTGTGTAAAGACATGCCGTTCAGCGAGTGCGCAAATGTGAGCACGTCATGTGCTTTCAGCCTTGTCAATGTTGTTAATGGGACCCAGGAGATATTTAATTGCAGCTGCTGATCACATTCAACCGTGATTTGCAAGTCTGACTACAAAATTAATACTCTTCTGAAAATTAATCTAGTTTAGATCATAAGGGACAAAGGTGCAATTTGGAGATCGTGTAATAAGAGACTATGCTTAGCATCCCTTGACACAGAATAGGTTAAAACTTTGTTAGCCGTTTCACTTCCTTGTGTTGTCCTCGGCGAACAGACAAAATTTGATTATTTAATGGCATTTTAGACTCATTTAACTTCCTGCATACATGTGTATTTTAGGTTAATCGTTTTCGAAGTACAAACGGAATATAAGCGCTCATATAACAAATGTACATAGAACATAAGCTTCTATGAGCGAGAGCTGTAGGGATCGTAAATATAGTTAAATTTTCTAATGAGAAAAAAACTTGATTTCTTTACATTAGTCTTGTGGAAAGCATTTTCTCTGGTGTATGCAAGTATAAAAGTTGCATTCGCGTCGGAACTGGAGTATCCTTCTTAACTTAAAAAGGCTACCTAATGCTTTACTAAATGAAGCATATTTTAACATTATAGCTTATACGCACATATAAATTCACTCAGTGATCGTAATTATCAAAACGGAAAAGTTGTATTATTGTTATAGGTATCATTCCCATCCGTTTCAATTGACATTTTACAAACACTTAACACTCACTTTATCTGGAACAAACCCATGTTTGGAGAAAGGAGGAGTTAGCAGTTAAAAGCGCAGTAATTTGTTAAAGACGCTTTTTACGGAAAAATGGGACTGAAGACAAAAATCTGTATTTAATCTGTATACTATTATATATATATCAATTGTTAATGACATTTATTCGCTATTTAAAGAGTAAAAGTATTTAACAACGAAGTTTAACCTTTAAAAATCGTTTAAAATGGGCGAAAACTGATATTTACATAACAGAAACATAAAATATTCTCAATTCAATGAAGTTTAATACAACTACTGTAGCTTTCATTTCAACCTGTTCGAATTAACGTTTAGGTCAGTTAATCTAACCGGCATTTCTACTATAAAACCTTTTACCTTCAATAACGTCTTAAATAGTGATATTGCGCGAATATTAACGTATCGATAGCCATCTTCGGAGCCTCTTTGTTTCTCTACGTCACTCTGACCCCTTGAGGGCAACGTTGAGGCGAATTTTCGCAGTTATCAAAGATCGACCACCAAAATTACCCTTAGGCAGTAATTTGGATCTGTTTAGTACATGTAGATTGAAAATCGAATTCACCCTTGAAGGATATGTTGGACCTCAAACTTGGCAATTTTTCTCAGATCTACGCCCCGAATTACCCCCAGGTGGAAATATTTAGAGCTTTACTAATTCTCCATTATAGTTAAAATTGGCGTTATCCCATCAAATTCAATTGTTTCCTGGTTCCTCATAAAACGTACAGACACATACATGGGGACATACCATCTGGTTTAATAGTCAGATACGCTATCCACTAGATCAGGTATGGGCTTAAATCCACTAACGTATAATATATATTAATGCGAACAAATGTTGAAAATTGAGATTTGGATAGGTTTGATCGAGCTTTGTAATATATCTTTCCATAAAAATCTTATTTTAAAAATTACTAGAGTTCTGAATCTATCTTTTCACGTGACATGGATCTGTACGTAATAAAGTGTGCGCTGAGCGTATACATGGACGGATCGGGGGGAGACAGAGAGGCATCCCACCCCCCTTGAGAATACTAGTAAAAGTAACAGAAGAAAAATTTTGCTAAACTTGTGCATATTTCACGCATTTTTCAAGAAATATTTTAAAGACTTCTAAAACGTTATACTGAAATGGAAATCCAGACTCTTGGTCTCCAAACTTTTTTCCTTCTTGATTATATGACTTGCACCCACATCTCTCTTTTTTTTGTGGATTCGGGGCTGAGTATGAATTTATATATTTACTTACGCTGCATTTAATTTAAGCATACTTTCTAATTCCAAATCAACGAACGACCCAACTTTTCAAAATCAAAGTTATTCATCAAATATAAAAGAAGTTTGCCTTATATCTACCCGATTATGCCTTGAACTGAATTCGAAGATCTTACAGATATTTTTGTAACACAATTTCAGAAATAATGTTCTGGACCACCTGTTTTGCGCTGATTTTACATCAATCATAACGATTTATTTTTTTTAAATTAATTTCTCACTTGATTGAGTTTCTTTTAAACACAGAGGGAATACACGAACAGACTAACAGGGTGGACACGTTAGGAGGGGGCGGGATTCGCAGCTGCCCCGACGGGCCACATGCAGAGAACGCCCAGCGCCCAGATGACACGACACAGCGCCCATGGGTGGATGACAGGCGGAATCACCATTTATTCTCTTGCAATGTGACGTCCGGCCGGAATGGTCTGGGGGTGCGAAAGACTGCTGACAGCTTTAGTGCGATCTCACATGGGAAGCTGTATTCGGGAAATCGTCCCCCACATCAAATACAGATGTAGGACTGGACAACATCGTCCAGTTGTTTACAGTAACGAACGAAGCATTCTGTTTCCAAGGCAGCGATGTCAACCTCAAGCGCAACGACAGACCCCCTGGTGGGAATTTATTACTCGTAAGTTCCTCTGCAGATGCTACATATGGTGAACATACCATTTTCGGGAAAAACAAGGGGAAAGGATCGTGGGGTAGAGTAGCGAGGCAGGGAGGGCTTTAGTTGGACTGAGAGTTTGAACAGAGCAGACAGCACTGAGATTTTAGAGAGAGCAGTTGGACAGGATGGCCAGATTCAGTATCGGCATATTAGAATCATTAGAAATGAGTGCAGGACTTTGAATCAAAAGCAGTGTAATTTGATGCATTAATGCAAGGACATCCCTATGAATGAGTGGTTTCCTAAAATTAGAAGCAGAGAGACTGGAACTTGCTTCCGAAGCGCCTAACCAGTGAAGGGCACCCTCCCCCTTCCAACATAACCATGATGATGCAGCCGACCGCCTCCCTTCGCCGCAACCAATTTACGCAACAGTGTATGTGATGGTCAACTGAGGGCCCGTCTCCTCATCAGCCACAGTGCGACGGAGTTGTTTTACCAGTCATCGGCTAAAGGACGAATTAAGGAGATGTTCCCCACCCGAAGCTAGAGTGACGACGACCTGGCCGCAATCCCATGCAGCTGACGGACGAACTGAGCACTTAGAACGGTACACTTACCCTTCCTTTAACTTATAAGTTGCTATCCTTAATTTTAGATTTATTTTTAAAGGGGTTCCACAATTCCATAGTCCATTTAATTCTTTAAGTTATTTCTTTTTTTAAGTCCACGATAGACGATTGATTATTAGAAAGATTAATTGTTCTGCCTGTACTTTTAAATATTTTGTCTCAATAAATATTGTTATTGTTTTATGTTTCCATAAACCTGAGTTGCGCTCATCGTTGGATTTCCTATTAATAAAAACGTCTTCCCCTAAGGAGATGGCCTGGGATTTTTGCGGCCTGCATTGTCTAATTAAGGGAATAATCCGTAATTGGTCAATGTGGGAAACACAACGCCACAGATTTAAATTTGCATATTTCTACCTAAAAATTGAATAGTGCTTGCAACCGCGAGGTGCGCACACCACCTTCGAAGACTTTTCTCTTCACAGAGTGCAAAATTCGTCAATTCAGAAACATCGCATTGACTTGTGGAAAGACTGATCAATGTTGAGAACAAAAAGACGTTTCTGTAAACTGGTAAGAAAAAAAAACATCAAGGAAGAAGAAGAAAACCTACATTCAATGAGTTTAAAAAACAAGAAAGACCTTCATCTATTAAAGTTATCGAACCAGAAAAAAGATTGGTTTGTCAGCAGATACCAAGCGTCATTGACGTGTTAAATGGCTCTAGAGACAAAGCAAGATTTCTTTGGCGGCATTTTTCACAATTAACAATAATTTGGCAGCCTAAGAAGAATGGTTAAAAATTAGAGTGATAACATAAGAGAACACTTATTTACACAAGGTTTCGGTTAAATCTGTAATTCTACTTCATTATTTTGTGTAAAATCAGTAAACATAAAACTATTCCAATAAATGTAATCATATACAAGGTGTCTAATTAACAGAGGATAGCCTCCCTTAGATTGATCCATCATCGAAAACTGGTGTCCGGAAATTTGTTCGACAGAATTTGTTCGATGGAAATTTGCTCGAAACGGTAATATATTCGTCCAACATTTTCTCGAAAGTTTGGGAGTTGAGATTATTAAGCAGCTGCTAGAAGACGACTCCTCGATAAGGTCTATTCTGGTTGTCACTGGGTAATCATCCGAAGGAGGAAGAGATGGGACGGTCGTGGACATCTAGTAAGAAAGGCGACTGAAGATAAGGCTGAGTTTCATATTAGATAGAGTAAAACACTTGTTTTTCAGGTAATCCAGACGCCGTTTACTTCCGTTTAATTTTCACTATTCTTATAAGCAATAGTCGGAGCTTTGAAGTAGAGGGATTATGTTAGAAATTTCAAACTGGAGTATTTTCCGCAACAATGCATTTCTTTTTCCAATAACTGCTACCTAGGCCTAGACTATTGATAAATATTTTTGCGGAGTGATCGGATCGAGCCAGAACGAACTAAAACCCAGTTCCTATGTGCGATTTTTTCCTTCTAGTTTAATGTTTTTTCAAGAAATTTATACAAAATATATATATATATATTAATATATATATATATCATTAATATTTTGACTACCTTTCAGGTTATTAATATTTTTAAAAAGGGACCATGGACCTCTAGTTCCATTTCCCTTTACCTATATTTCCAATACTACTGTTTCAGAGAGAAAAAATTAAAAGTGTGGAGAGTCGAAACCTTCACCATTCTAAATAAAATCTCTTATTTTATGCCGAAGCTTAGCCATCATGACTACATAGTGAGCTTTTTCACCATGACTATCCACACATCTAGTTAATTTATATTTTGCCTACAGTTTTTGAAAGAGCACTAAAATAGAAGGAAAAAAATTGTATACTGGAACTGCGTTTCAATTCTTTCTGGCTCTAGCCGGTCGTTTTGCCCTCTCCCAAAATCTAACATATTTATCTATATACTCAACAGATCTAGGATATTACAAGAATCCCATTGTCATAACATGAATACCCTAAGCTAGCTTCGAAGATCTATAACTCCCAAAATAAACGTTTTGTGACAAAATATGGCTGAGAATATTTTCAAAATCTTAATCAAAATTAAAACTCGATTTTCAATAGTATTCTTACAATATTTAAGCAGATAAGGGGGTTTAACCATTCCAGAGCAACAATATGTTCTAAACAATATATCAAAAACCGTTAAACGAATATTGAAGGAATTATTTGCACACACTTTCAAAAAAATGTAATTTTTCTGAACCGATTCGAAATAATAGTTCTTATTTCAGTTTCAATTAATTTTAAATGCCTAGCAATGCTATATTTAACAATTTATAGCATTTCTTCATCATTATAGATCAAACTTCCATAGCCTTTAAATATTGAAGGAATATTGTTGAAAAATCGATATTTAGATCTTTAATTTACATTTAGTCACATTTTTCCATAAAAGTTTTAAAAAAAAAAGTTACAGCACTTCGAAATTAGCTCCTATTGACATAACATGTTGTGGGTGGCCATATTTCAATGATCACTGAGCATATAGAGTGGAAAATATTCAGGTTTCAAATTTCAAACATAATCCCTCTTCTACAAAACTCAGCCTATAGCTTATAAGAACAGTAAAAACTAAATGGAAGTAAACGGTATCTAGATTGTCTGCAAAACAAACGTTTTACTCTATCTAATATATTGTAAAACTGAGCCTTATCTTCTATCACCTTTATTACTAGACTCATCCCTCAACTCCCTCCGAAAATTGTCCAGTGACAAACCAGAAAAGACCTTATCGAGACATTGGGTGTGCGCCCTCTAGCAGCCTCTTAATAATTCTCAAACCTTATACAAATTTTTAGTAGAATATATTTCCGTTTCGAACAAATTTCCGTTTCAAACAAAAAATTCCCGTCGAACAAATATTGTCCAATAAATTACACCAAACCTCGAAACCAAATGTCTGAAGAAAATTTAAAAATACAACCAGAAATGTGTGGTTCCGAAGGACATGGGTATTCATTGCCTTGTATGCGTACTGTGGAAGATGTGCTACAGAAGAATTCGAAGATAGGCATGTGTTATCTTCTTCTTCGTCTTCAAATAAGCTATTATTCCGGAAATCACTCGGGGCCTTTCGCCCCTCTCGTCTGGAAATTCTTTTAAGAAAGGTCCGTGCACTATGTCGGAGAGTTCTCCCAACTGAGTCTGGAAAACCAAAATTACAAAAGCAAAACCAAAAATTGCCAGTAATCTTAGATTGGAGGTCAAATAAACATTCCATAAACATTCCAGAGTTCTCTGAAGGAAGGAGGTAGTTTCGTCATTTAATCATTAATACAGTTTTCAAAATTTGACATTAAGAATCCGAAAAAATAATTCAATTTTGGCCAATGTCGTATCATAGCACCTGAATCTAAAGATGAATAATAATTACTCTTTTTCCAGAAAAATTATGATTTTGTTAGTAATAGTTACTTAATATCCAAGGTAAAGAAAACAAAAACTGCTATTTCGAAAAAAAAATGACTATTACGATCGAATTAATTAGGCGAATTTTGGAAATTGAGGATAGAAATCGGGTAGGAGTAGTTCACGGATGTTTCATAAACGTTCATTGATGTCGAAAAAGGAAAAATATCGGAAGCCTTGGTTTACTGAGATTTTCCTTTTGAACCCTTATATAACACCCTAATATAATCCCTATATATCATCTACATGGTTAATCTTTTGAACCCCTACGTATCACCTACCTCGTTAGTCTTTTGGACTCTTATATAACACCTACCAAGTTAATCTGTTGAAACCCTATATATCACCTACCTAGTTAATCTGTTGATCCCCTATTACCCCCTACCTAGTTAATCTGTTGAACCTAATATAATCCCTATATATCACCTACATGGTTAATCTTTTGAACCCCTACATATAACCTACCTCGTTAGTCTTTTGAACCCTTATATAACACCTTCCAAGTTAATCCTGTTGAAACCCTATATATCACCTACCTAGTTAATCTGTTGAACCCCTATGCATCACCTACCTAGTTAATCTTTTGAACCCCTATATATCACCTATCTAATTAGTATTTTGAACCCTTATATTCACCTACCTAGTTAGTCTCTTTCTTCAATAAAAAAATAAATACCCCCTCAAGCAGCTGCTTGCCACAGAGGTCTGACCGGAGCCTATCAGTTTATATGCCATACTAGAAGGTCTGAGAGGATGGCAGGACCTCAGTAGAAAAACAACACGAACATCCATGCCATATCTGGGGCTCGAACCCAGGTCGCTCAGATCAGTAGCCAAGCGCGCTAACCACTCGGCCATGGGTACTGTCTCTAATATCTCCTCTGTAAATCTCCTCCATTCCTCCCTAAAACCTTTTCAGTGAAATTTCTTCATCATTCTTCATTCATTCCTTACCCTGAAAGCTCTACATTGAGTTTTATTCTCTCTTCCTACTTCCCAAAGCTATCAATTAAATCTTCTTCCCCATTTGTATCCTTAAAAATAATTTAGTACTCTTCTCCGCAATTCCTACCCACAACGGCCATTCAATTAATTTACTACTCTGAAAACTCTCAAGTGAGTATGTCATTCTTACCACTGAAAGCTGTTCATTGAGTTTTTTGGGGTGGGGATTGGGTCAGCCAGTATAGCTCCAGCCTCGCGATCTGCAGTTTCCAAGTTCGAATCCCACCTGTGCCAGCGGTCAGATTTATCTCCACTAAGCTCTACTTACTTTCGGAAAGGGGACATCATGGGCTAGAAAAAACCTCCTTCAATAGGGTGGGATATATAAAGCCGTGGCTACGTGTACAGGAGAGCCATACCCAGTGCAGTTTAAGAACGCGCTGTATGTGCTTGAGGGGTGGCTACCATCTGTCTAACTAACAACTGTGCAATGGGTTCCCTTTTCCTCGACCTTCTCTGACCCCTTGGTGTCATTGTAATCTGACCGTTAATCTAATGTGCTCAAAACAGTGCCTCTCAGTGGTGAAACAACACTGAGATTTCTCCATTTTCTAATTCCAAATGCTGTAATCTTTCAAAACCTCTTCTAAGCATTTGAACGTTTGTGACCGGAAATTTTTTTCCATTGAGCAGATGAATGAGGAAAGCAAAACCTTCATCTGTGTGCAAACGTTCCCATAATCTTACAATGTTTTGCTTCAGCCCAGATAGCTTACTCACAATTCGGGTTTAAACATTTAATATGAGGAAACAAAACACTCCACCTCTGTGTAAAAGCTACCAAAAACTTTGAATCTTTTCCTGTTGCCCATATCAGCCTACTCACAATTCAAGCTTAACATTGAATAAAAAGAACCAGAAAAATATGGACGAGGAAGCAAAAAATAAATGAATTGAAAAATGGATTGTGTGTGCGGAACATCAGATAATAAAAGTCGTGTTTTGCAGCAAGTGCCTCTGGAAACCTGATTTGTCAACTGTGATTTATTGTTTTGTCTTATTTTTGCTTTCTTCAGCTTTTCGAACTATTACTTTACTAGATGGTCTTAAAACCTGTTTATTGCTTCCTACTACAAGCTTGAAAAGTGATAACTTAGAATAGCGCTGTATTGGTGTTGTTGAAACATAGATGAAAAGGCAGAAATAAATTCATGGTGTTCCAAAGGGAATAGAAGGTAAAACAATATTCGATGATTTTTTTATAGTTTGAGATAGAAGCAAAATTCTATAAAAACTTTTGTTTCCGCATTGAAATTTCAACATTTCTTTCTCTCCCCCGCTCCTCTTTTTTGTTTATGTATATTATTCTTTATTTTTTATTGCTGTTATTATTATCGTTTCCCCAGATAAATTTGTTTGTTTTTTTAAATACCAAGTGCAACTACAAGTGCAATACGATCTTAAGGGAACAAATAGAATGAGTGATTGACTGAAAATATAATCTGAAACTTTTAAATTTTAAGGCTTTCGATTAATAAATTTCTACATTCGTTGTCATTAACATTAATCAGTTTGAGTCTTTTTTTATTCATTTTTTCAATCCAGTGTAAATGAGAATAAGACGACATCTTAGAGACAAATCCAAACTCGTATAAGTTTTAGTAAAAATTTTAAGTAAAAATTAATCACTATGGTTCGTCCGCTAAAAAAGACTTCGTAGAACTCAGAATATAACAATGCATACCAGAAGTTTACTTCAGGGTATCCTTACGTAAAAATTAATGACTATGGTTCTTCCGCTAAAAAAGACTTCGTAGAACTCAGAATATAACAATGTATACCAGAAGTTTACTTCAGTGTATCCTTACTTAACTACCTCGAATTAATACCGTTGGAGGCTTCTGATAAAAGCCTGTCATAACAAATCAAGCGATCCATAAAGTTTAGAAATGTTAATTTAAATAAATTGCTAAATGTTTCAAGCCGCTTTCTCCTGGCCATACCCTAAGGCAGGGAAGGCACTTGATGTGTTCTTTCCAAATCATTTCATCATCAATCATCATTCTGAAGAGCACCGCTTTAATCGATTTTTTGGAGTTAATAAACAAATCGTTTAACTTCGGAGAGTGAAGGAAGAAAATGTGAAAAGTTGTTTAAAATGAAGGAGTAATATGTACTTTAGTGTTCGAAATTGCATACATTCTAATGCAACCACCTGATCTCTAATATTATATGAATTTCCTTTACGTTTACTTGGAAATTCCCTTCGCAATTCGTGAATGCCGAATGACAGAATCGTATCTGGATGGCTCAACTAGTTCTATGGCCCCGAGGTATTTGCGGGCCGTACTGATACCAGAAATCAATCTTAAATAAATTAGGAAATAAATGAATTGTTAAATAATGTTAATAAATACTGAAATACTTCTGTAAACTTTGATTTTTACGCGTACCACACTTTTTAAAACACCTCTGTGTCCATGAATACAATAATATTATATAATACATTAATAGCAAAGTAAGAGAAAAAATAATTGTTAGCTTTATAGTAGTAACTAATTCAGTTTTATCAATTCAGAACAGTTTCTTAAATTTATTTCATTGTTACTAATTCCGAAGTTTGAATAAGTTGGAAAAAACATTCATTTCTATTTAAAATCCTACTAGGTCTTAGCAGTCAAGCCTCTCTCTATCCCCTCTCCTCTTTTAGGATCCCTGGAATGAATTCTCTAGGCCCATAATTTAATCCCGCCCTGGATAAGGAAATGGAACCATTCTCCTCGCCTTTGAGAATGACAGTAACTGGACTGTATATTATATGTCTTTTTAAAGTTTTTAACCAGAGGTGCCCAGGGACCCCAGAACTGGCCCTCCAAATCCGATCCTATCATTCGGCATTCAGGAATTGGGAAGAAAATTTGCAAGCAAACGTAAAGGTAATTAGTATAATGTTAGAGATCATATGGTTGCATCAGGAAATGTAAATTTCCTAACAATAAATTATATATCACTCTTTCACTTTAAACAACTTTCCACATTTTCGTCCCTCAGTTTACTACGGTTAAACGATTTATTTTTTAACTCCGAAAAAAATTAGGAAACCTCCTCTAAAACCGAGGTAAAAGATTTTATACCGAACTGAATTCCAGTTTATTCCAGCCAGCAATCTTGTCACTTACAACTCCAGCAACAACTTCCACTCCCCCACCAACTTTATTTTTTTAAATTCTGGTCTGCCTTTAAGTCAGTAAAGAAAATAAAGCGGCGTGTCCCTTATTTTTGTAGCTGTCTTCTTGCCTACAGATCAACTCTACTGCAGTGAACATCAACGACCACACACACATTCTGCAGACACTTGTGGATGTTTCCAACAGTCTCCTTGTCACACAGCAACAATTCATTAACGTCACATTTCTTCGAACAATGCCCACGATGGTGTCATGTTTAATTCATGCTATAGCAGCCCCACCTGTGGCAAGACGATGTACTTATAATAAAAAGAAGGTGGGAAGGTCTTTTCACCAAGCCCGTCCAACCCGCGACTCATAAAATAATGAATATGCTGAATATGGCTCATTTATTTCAAATGTTTTGACCAAACATTTTTAAATGCATAAATAAACGACTCTGCCAATTTATCGTACTCTTAAAAAAATGAATATTTTTTGTTTTCTTAATCCTGATAGTTTCTTGATTCCTTAAAAACAGTTTTTTACAATTCATTTTACTCATTAGAAATGTACATAGTCGTATCAGAATAATATGACCACCTACCATATATATATACTATGGTAGGTGGTCATATTATTCTGATACAACCGTGTATGTTTTCTTCCATTGTGTACGTCAATTTGTCTTAATACAATGAACGAGTTGCTTTGCTTTTTTCAACACTCTAGTTTTCGAATATTTTGGCTATATTATTTTCTCTTTATTATTGGATTGGATTGTTTTACCTCTGAGCGGCACTTTTTTGCACACCATGGGCTAAATGGCCAGGTCACATGGACCCCGAAGGCTCAGAGAAGGTTGGGGGAGGGGACCCACTGGAACAGTTGTTGGGAGACAGATGGTAGCCTCCCGTCAAGGCCATCCAGCGTGTTCTTTAACGTGCACAGGGTATGGCTCTCCCGCACACGGGGCCACGGCTTAACGCCCCATCCGACGGACGGCGACCTTTTCAAGCCCATCGGTGTCCCCTACTGACCATGGGCAGGGCGGGGAAATTTTACGGAGAGTCCTTATTATTAGTTGGGAGTCATGTGTCATGTAACTCAGTGTAAACTATTATTTCTCCAATTGCAAATAATAATTTAGTATACCATATATTGCAAAATAAATTCTTGCTTTTCTTAGATTCATAACTTCCAGCTAATTGGAGTAGCGTGTCAGTAGGTAGTGTGCCAGCCTCGTAATCTGCAGTTCCCAAGTTTGAGTCCTACATGGATAAGAGATGAGATTTATGCGATGGAGTTATTGCGATGGAGTTTTTGTTTTCAACGTAATGTTGTTATGGTGTTTTTGTTCTCGGCATAATGTTACGACAGTGTTTTTATTCTCGGCATAAAGTTACGACAGTGTTTTTATTCTCGGCATAATGTTACGACAGTGTTTTTATTCTCGGCATAATGTTCCGTTAGCATTTTTGTTCTCAGCGTAATGTTGCTATGGTGTTTTTGTTCTCGCCGTAATGTTGTCACAGCGTATTTGTTCTTGGCATAATGTTGCGACATCGTTTTTGCTCTTGGCATAATGTTGCGACGTTTTTGTTCTCTGTGTAATGTTGCAAAAGTGTTTTTGTTCTCTGTGTAATGTTGCGAAAGTGTTTTTGTTCTCTGTGTAATGTTGCGAAATTGTTTTTGTTCTTTGTGTAATGTTGTGACACCATTTTGTTCTCGTGTAATGTTGCGACAACATTTTTGTTCTCAGCATAATGTTGCCACAGTGTTTTTGTTCTCTGCGTAATGTTGTGACAGCGTTTTTGTTGTCGGCGTAATGATGTGACGGTGTTTTTGTTCTCAGCATAATGTTGCAACAATGTTTTTGTTCTCATTATAATGTTGCGATGGTGTTTTTGTTCTCGACATAATGTTGCAACAGTGTTTTTGTTCTCGGCGTAATGTGACGATGTTTGTCTTCTCAGTATAATGCTGTGACTCTGTTTGTGTTCTCACATAATGCTGCGACGGTGTTTTTGTTCTCGGCATAATGCTGCGACGGTGTTTTTGTTCTCGGCATAATGCTGCGACTCTGTTTGTGTTCTCGCATAATGCTGCACCGGTGTTTTTGTTCTTGACATAATGTTGCGACGGTGTTTTTGTTCTCTGCGTAATGTTGTGACAGCGTTTTTGTTTCTGGCATAATGTTGTGACAGTGTTTTTGTTCTCGGAATAATGTTGCGACAGTGGTTAGTGCGCTTGGCTACTGATCTAAGGGACCTGGGTTCGAGCCCCGGGTGAGGCATGGCTGTTGTGTCGTTTTTCTGCTGAGGTCCTGCCATCCTCTCAGACCTTCTACTCTGGCATATAAACTGGCAGGCTCCTGTCAGACCTCTGTGGCAAGCAGCTGCTTGAGGGGGTATTTTATTTAGTGTTTTTGTTCTCGGAATAATGTTGCGATGGTGTTTATTTTCTCGGCGTAATGTTGTGACGACGTTTGTGTTCTCGGCATAAGGCTACAACTCTGTTTGTGTTCTCGCATAATGCTGCGATGGCGTTTTTGTTCTCAGTGTAATGTTGTGGCAGTGTTTTTGTTCTCAGCATAATGTTGTGACGGTGTTTTTGTTCTTAGCGTAATGTTGCGATGGTGTTTTTGTTCTCGGCATAATGTTGCGATGGTGTTTTTGTTCTCGACATAATGTTGTGACAGTGTTTTTGTTCTCGACATAATGTTGAGACGGTGTTTTTGTTCTCGACAAAATGTTGTGACCGTGTTTTTGTTCTCGGCGTAATATAGTGACAACGTTTGTGTTCTCAGCATAATGTTGTGGCAGTGTTTTTGTTCTCAGTGAAATGTTGTGACGATGTTTTTGGTTTCGGCATAATGTTACGACGGTGTTTTTGTTCTCGGCTTAATGTTGCGACGGCGTTTTTGTTCTCGGCATAATGTTGCGACGGAGTTTTTGTTCTCGGCGTAATGTTGCGACGGAGTTTTTGTTCTCGGTGTATTGTTGCGACGGCGTTTTGGTTTTCGGCGAATTGCACAGTCCACGCTTTTGTGGCGTTTTTACGCGGTTTTTCGTCGTGATACCAGTTCAGATCAGTCTTGCATCGTTTATATTTTTTTTGAACAGAAGCGTCATAATTGATGACACTAGAGATGTGTATTCTGGTGTGTCTCTGTTTTGAAAGAATTTGGTTGCCTGAACTTCGATATCTTCCTGTACTGGCCACAAGTCCAGGCTTTGGCGAATGATTGCATTAATCCAACGTCTTCTACAGGACACATTAATTAATTGATTTGAAATAATATTAAATTTCAATTCACTTGTAAATTATTATTACTTGAATTGCTATTGCAAAATAATCCAGCTTCTACAATTCTTTAAATTCCGAGCGAATATTTCTGAAAATCGGGGATGGGTTGATCTGTCTATAGCGTCCGTAATCTGCAATCCCATATTAGAGTTTCAGCTGTGCCTGGGTTGAGAGTTATATCTGCTAACACCCACTCTGCCCTTGATCAGAAAGGGGACACTGATGGGCTTGGAAAGGCCACCATCCGTCGTATGGGACAGTAAGCCATGTCCCCGTATGCAAGATAGCTATATCCTATGAATGTTAAAGAACTCGCTGGATGGCTTTGATGGAATATCTCTTCTAAGAGATAAAACAACCCTAATATTATTGCTGAAAAATCGAGATTTAGGTAGTTTTAAATAAATTTTAGAATTTATTCTTATTCCGCTTTTCACTTGCATGGGAATTCTCTAAAACATTTATCTAGGCAGTATATATATTAATTAATTAAAAAATTAAACTCTTTTGTTCCTTTTCAATGAAATCGTTTTCTTTTCTTCCTCCCCTGAATAAAAATCTGTCAGATATCCTTTCCTCGGATGCCATTGTTTCGCTGCTGAAAATCAAAGAAAGAATCCGGAATTGGGTTTAAAAATTCCCACTATAAAACGCTCCCGGAGAATGCGTGCGGAGGCAGCTAAATCTTCAAATGAAGCAACGGTCAGAGAAGTTTCACATAGATCAAGAAAGATGGCGAGAATTTTATTTCTCTTAGACAGAGCAAGTGGAGAGGTAGACATGTCCGAGATGCCTTGACTCCAAACTTGGAAACTCAGCGACTTGGGACTAGTAACTGCCTCTGGCAAACAGTGGCAATATTACTTGTTTACTCTTCTGCAGTCTTCCAGCATCTGTCACTGAAGAAAATTTTATTGCTTAAGTTAGGATATTTTTGTTTGTTATAGGAGATTTCTCTCAACTCCTGATTTCTGTTTCGTGAAATGGCTTGGGAAAGATAAATAGATCCGTGGAAATTCTATCTATGTTTTCATTCTCCAAAACACATCCCATACAGAAAATAGCATGCAGTACTGTTTGGCATTTCTAAACGATATAAAAAGGAGAGTTGAAGTTTTGATTCTATTTATTCAGCATTTTGAATATTAGGTAGTTTTATTAGCGAATTAAAAAATATATAAATTATCTCTCAAGTTGCTCTTGCCACAGAGGGCTGACAGTAACCATGCTCTTGCCAAAAGAGGGCTGACCACAGAGGGTGTCAGCCCTCAAGCTGCTCTTGCCACAGAGGGCTGACTGTAACCTCTTAATACTGAGACTGATTACGTTACATGACAGTGATTTAATCTGCATATGTACCTTGCTAATGTGCAACCTACAATGAATTAATTGTGGGAGAGGTATATGTGGCTAAAGTTATACGCGTACCGTTTTATAATTACGAACAGTTAATACGCCAAAAATGATCGACAGATTTTGGGAAGGATACATCGTTGCCCTTTCCAACGCCCAGTATTCCGAGTCCCAAATTATAAAGATTTGCAAAGCCAGAGGATTTAATATTTCTCGAAAGAGCATCTATGGGATGACGCATAGCAGCTGGACACCCGGAAGCAGTAGCAGGGAATCAAAAAAGCACAGAGCGTCCAACTGCAACTAGATGTAATCAAGTAGGTCCACACAATGGCCAATAGACCAGTCTGCATAAAACCCTGCAACTCAGAGACCGTCGCCAAAACCACGAAAGTTTCTGTTTACAACGCACGTATAAGTCTTGTGTTCACAAGTCGCTGCCTTGCCATGTAACGGAAATGCTGCAAACTGTATGAGCATTACCTGACAGGTGGAGAAATGTGATCACAATGAACGTGAGATACGTCAACATAGACAACGACAATTCCCTGTCAATATATTACCGACCAATCAGGCTATTATAAGTGATATAGAGAATGTGCCGAAATATTCCCCCAAAGATTTCATGGTCATTGCTGGATACAGCTATAATGGAAAGTTGCAAATCCATAGGTTAGAAACGAAAGTAAAACTGAACTCTCTCTACTACCAGACAAACATCCTGGAATCAATTATACCGGGACGAATTGCTTGTCTTATATGGTATGGACGTCAACACCGTATGGTTGCATCAAGACAAAGCTTCGAGTTATACCTCAGCGTCTGAAGCACACATATCTTCAACGTATGGCAGAGAAAACTAGAATCTGAGCAATACTATTCGACGACATTCCTGGGAAGTCAGTCGACGGACTTTTGCGCATTTGGTCTCTTGCAATAAAAGGGACCTTGAGTAAACGTCGACTGCGGACTATTGGTGGATTATGGGAAGCTTGTAAAGAGAAATGGAATCGATTAGATATGGCAGTGTTTCCAGAAACGTACTATAGAGGAAGGTACCCTGTAGGGCAATTGTTGCAGAATAAGGATACCAGATCGTGAAGGTCTGTGATATTCTACGGACCTCTGAACACAGTACTATTTAACGAAATCAACCTCAGTATAATATGCTATAGAGGAGATCAGTGGGGAAGGCGAGACCTCAGAAGAGAGAAAAACACAGATAACATCCACACTTTATTCTGAGATGAACCGTAGTCCATGCATAAAGTGTCCCTATTTCCCTTCACGAACTATGAGTTGATCGATGGCAAAATTTATCAAATTTAAATTGATTTAATTTTTTTATCGAATGAAATATAATTTTGAAAGCTGAAATGGGATTACCTGTCTTTAACCAGAAATATACGTCTGAAAGACCCATATTCAAGGGGTGGTTTACGGTTTGATTTCGAAAATTTACCAGGTGTGTGAAGCATACATCCAATTACGTACTATTTTCTACAGGTCTCTCAGATCTACACTAACTAAAGAAACTAACTAGTGATTTTGCCTACTTATCAATTTGTAACAACGAAGAATACAGAGGAAACGTTCTTTTTTTTTTGCATCCGGAACAAATTGTCCAAACAATTTTACTGCTTTTAGAAGCGTTTATTACTTTTGAAATATTGATGGCACCACTGGCTTTTTTTTAGTGCTTTTTTTTTTTAGTTTATTTTACTATTATACCAAAAATGGTGAAAATACATCTTTGTCATACAGGTCAGGATCTACAAGGGGGGAGATCATATTTCACGCACTTTGAGAATGATAATAACAGAAATGGAGGAGAAAAAAATATGTAAATCATACGTCTATTAAATGCATTTTTCAAGAAATCTTTACACACTACTAAGACGAGGAGATACATTTTATACAGGGTTGGATTGTTTTATCTGTGAGTGGCACTTTTTTAATGCTGCGATGGTCTAAATGACCATTGGACACCGAAGGCTCAGAGAAAGTTGAGGTGAGGAGACCGTGTTCTTTTAACGTGCACACAGAGTAAGCTCTCCTGCACAAGGAGCCACGGCTTTACGTCCCATCTGACGACGACGACGACGTTCCATTGGTGTCTCCTACTAACCGAGGGCAGGGCGGGGAGTTTTCCAAAGATAAATCTCAACCCTAGCCCAATTGGGACTCGAACCTGGGAACTGCAGATTATGAGCCATCCCCACCCCCCAGTTAAACAATGTTTGAACCAAACAAGATATCTGAACATCGTTACCGATCTGATGAATTCCTTCATGGCAGCAATGTATTAATCTGCGAATGTGTTCTTTGAGCAGGATAATATTCAATGCACAGACTAGGATCGTCCAGAAATAGTTCTGGGAATATGACAGTGACTTCAGCTTATTACAGTGGCCTCCCCAGTCACCAACTCTCAATCCAGTCGAGTACCTGTGGAGTGAGATGGAACGAACTGTTCGAAGTAAAATAGTCATCCACCACCAGGCAATTCGCAACACCTATAAGAAGCCGTGGAGTCGATATAGACACATTTCATCACCACATTGAGTCCATGCCCCGAAAAATTCAGGTTATTCTAAGGGCAAAGGGGGGGAACTTCTGGGTAGGTGTACCTAATAAAATGACCATTCAATATACGACATAAACCTGTAAGTATAATACATACTAGAGAAAATATCTGAGGTATGCGACATCGCAACAGAAGTAAATCAAACATCAGGAAGAATATGTGCAAGCCTCCCTGGGACTCGAACTCAGTCCTTAGTCCTCTTTTGTCCTCAGTCAAGCACTTTGAATATGGTTCACTGTAGCCCTGAAAACTTTGTAGATTGAAGGTTTTGAGAAAAAAATCGCAGTTTATCATCTGAGAAAAAAAAAATCATTCATCTGTCACTTTAACGTTTGTGGAATGTGAAATGTCGTCGCTTAGCAGCGATTTTTGTTAACTAGGTGTATTCTTTAATTCCTTATTAGGACATCAGAACTGAAACTTTCTTATAATTCACTTTCCATTTAGTCATAAAATTCAGTCTCTGATCTCGTACATTTAAATACAAAACTGTAACTCTATGGCAATGGGATAAATTAGATCTACCAAAGGGTTATTCTTAAAGAAAACTTCTTCTAGACTTTTAGAGCTTTCTTTAAAAAAATATTGATTGGTACTGTCAGAGGAATAAACTAGTAAAGTTTTCAAAATTCCAAACTTCAAAATAGCATTAAAGGAGAAACTTTTATCAATTAACGCATACAAAGAGATAAAAAAATTAAATAGATCTGTAATGAAATGCTTTTGATGATTTTTCCCCCCGACTTTTCCAATATTTTTGTTGGTAGTGGCTATTGCTCTCTTTAAGAAGAAGCCATTTTTTCTGTAGAATTCGATTTGAAACACCCAAGGGGGTGCTATTTTTGGAATAACCTCTATAGGAGCAGTTCGGTCTTCTATTTTGCACCTTCTTTTGCTTCCGACAATTTCCAAACGTGCGTTTAGGAAAACTTCGAATCACCAATGCTGTTACTTTAGCAAATTCAAATATTGACTAGCTCTCCAGACAGTCTTCTGGAAGTTCGTGTTATTTCGTGATTTTTTTTTTTGCATATTTGTTTTTCTTCGACTGTTTCCATTCCGTCGCCAAAAAAAAAAAGAAACGATTAGGCGCTTGCAGTTTTTTTCCTCTTCATTTCAGTTTATTTTATCTCGTAAACTCGAAGGATTTTTCTTCCTTTCGGGTTTTCATTACTTCTGTACTTTAATCTAATCGATTCCAATCAAGTCTTCACCTAAAGTAACTGCGTAGACAAACATGATTAACAGAAATCTATAGAATTCTTCCTTTAGTAAAGTAAGTTCTTTAGTAAAGTTAGCATAGTCCCTCATAGTCAGTGACTCTCTTATTAATAAACTTTTAATAATACACTGCTCAAAAAAATTAGGGGATATTTCAAAATGAATATGAAGCGATAAAAAAGAAGCATTTGTTTTTTTTATTAAACAAGAACATCAGAAAAGCAAACGACAAGTCAAAGAGAGTTGTTCGATTATGCAAATGAGATGCAAACTCAATTGTCGTGATTGAGTAACAAGTGATATATTGGTGGGGGTGAACAGAAGCATGTCAAACTGGACGAGAGTGCCACACATTGACTGTTCAGTTGGGTGTATCGTCACCCAACACTGCCAAAACACACTGACAGATGGGGCATGGACAGGATCAGAATGTCCAGCAGTTCTTGTGGGATCCTCTGCCACTCTTGCTCCAGGGCAACTTCCTGCTCAAGAAGTGTTGTGGGAGGCATTGGACGGTTTGCCAGACGTCTTCCCAGTGCATCCCAAGCATGTTCAATGGAATTCAGGTCTGGAGAACGTGAAGGCTAGTCCATGCGTTCGATTCCTGCCTCCTGAAGCATGTTGTTCACGAGATGCTCACGGTGGGGCCTTGCATTATCGTCCATGAAAAGAAAGTTGTTTCCATCTGCTCCAGCATAGGGTACCATTATAGGGTACAGGACCTCATCTCGATATCTGACAGCAGTCAGCGATCCGTTTCTGATGACGTGGAGGTCGGTACGACTACCAATGCTGATTCCAGCCCTCACCATGATTCCACCACCACTGAAGAGTCCCTTTCTAGCATGAAACGTGGATTCTCCCGTGTTCCTCGTTCACGCCAGATCAGAACACGATGATTGTCAGGTTGCAGACTGAACCGTGACTCATCAGAGAAGAGGACAGTTGACCACTCATCACGGGTCCAATGACGATGCTCATCAGCCCACCTTCTACGGGTTCTACGGTGTTCAGCAGATAACGGAATGCATACCATTTGTCGCCGGGCATGCAGTCCAACACGATGGAGCCGATTTCGTATGGTCTGGGTGCATATCCGTCGTCTAGTGGCAGCAAGAAACTGTCCCCGCAGCTCTGTTGCATTGCTGTACCTGTTCCTTCTTGCCAATAAGGTCAAGTAGCGGTCATCTCTTGCTGTTGTGACAGATGGGCGACCCTGCCCTCGTTTTCTTCGTACTGTGCCCGTCTCTTGAAAGCGATTCCACAGTCTGTTAATCACGCTTTGGGATGTTCCAAGTGCTGCTGCCACTGTCGTCTGTGTTTGACCATCTTCAAGACGTCCTATGGCTCTCCAGGCTTCGCATTCGGGCAAATCGTGTTGTAGGGGCATTGCAAGGGCTGGAAAATTGCAGGATGTGCACTTTCAAGATCAGGGAACGTGCAGGTACTCCTGTACTTTCAGCCTTTTGTATAGTGCATTTTCACCAATGACATCAAAGTTGGTTTTGCATCTCATTTGCATAATCGAACAACTTTCTTTGACTTGTCGTTTGCTTTTCTGATGTTCTTGTTTAATAAAAAAAATTCAAATGCTTCTTTTTTTTATCACTTCATATTCTTTTTGAAATATCCCCTAATTTTTGTGGGCAGTGTATAATAACTGGTATAATGTGCATTGGCTTTGAAAAAATAACATTGATAATTAAATAAAATCTATATTATGTTATTGGTAGTGACTAGTATTAATGCATTAATTGTTGCAATTCAAATATTCTGTGAGACGGAATGGACTCAGTCGGTAGCGCGTTAGGTTCGTTATCTGCAATTCCCAAGTCACGGTTCGAGTCCGAACTGTGCCAGCGTTGAAATTTATATCCGATAACTCTTACCCTCTGCTTCGGGGTCCATGTGACCTGGCCATGTAGCCCATGGTGTGCAAAAAGTTCCGCTCAGAGGTAAAACAACCCACAACCCAACCCTTACCCTCTGCCTTGGTGAGATAGGGGACACCAATGAGCTTGGAAAGGTCGCCGTCAATTGGATGGGACGGTAAAGGGACATGCTGGATGGCCTTGATGAGAGGTTTCTATATATCACCTACTATCTGTCCAATGGGTCCGCTTCCTCAAACTTCTATAAACCCCTGGAATACTTCCGGCTAGCTATTTAGCCTATTGCGTAAAAAAGAGTAAAATAACCGAAAGATTTCATTTCTCAATTCGTTTATCTTCTTTAGTGGATCAGATAAACATTCAGGGCCCTCAGAGATTGTTTTACCTCTGAGCGGAACTTTTTTTCATACAATGGGCTAAATGGCCAGGTCACAAGGGCCCCAAAGACTCAGAGAAGGTTGGAAGAAAGTGATTCCATGAACAGCTATTAGGAGACAGATGGTGGCCTCTCCAAGTCTGTTCAGTGCGTTTTTTAACGTGCGCCGCACGTGGAGCCACTAGGTAATACCCCATCCGACGGACAGAGTTTCCAAGTCCATCGGTATACCCTTTCTCACCGAGGGCAGGGGTAGGGTTAGCGGAGATAAATTTGGACGCTGTCACAGTTGGGACTCGAACCTGATGAGGGTGTCAGGAAATCAAGAGAGTCCAATTTCGCAAATGTTTTCGGACGAGAGAGTTGCAAAGATGCCCTGAAGTTTTCAATGAACTGAGATCCAATTCGTTAACTACCATTTAATTATTCTATTGCTTCCTCTGCCACATAGGCCTCTTGATTTTATGAACTCGTGTTAGACATCAGATGCACGTGTATATTCAGCTGTCCGATGGTCCGTTCTACCACTGGTTAGCAAAACGCATCCAGATATGAATTCCGGACCATGGGAATTGATAAATTTCCCTAATGGTTACTGTGATTGACTACAGATTAAAAAGACCTCTCTTCGAGCCCTGGTGAACCATCGATATTTCTATATTTGTGTTGTCTTTCTGCTGGTGAGCATTCCCTTGGCCGAGTGGCTCGCGTGCTTGGCTATTGATCAAAGAATTCGAGACCCGGATGAGGCATGAATGCTTGTGTTGTCATTCTGCCGAGGTCCATCACAGACCTTCTATTATGGCGTATTAAACTGACAGTCTCCTGTCAGACATTTGTGGCAAGTAACTGCTTGAGGAGGTATTTTTATATTTTTCTGCTGGGGTCTCGTGGTCCTCACGGATCTTCTACTTTGTACATTATACTAACTGATTCCTGTCAAATCTGTATCAAGTAGCTGCTTAAAGGGATAATTTATATTTTTACCATAACGATAGCGGATTGCCTAACGCCCTTGATTGCAGATTAGTGAGACCTGGGTTCGAGCTCCTGATACGGTATGGATGTTTCTTTCCTACGTTGTCTTTTTGTTGAGGTATACTTTTGTCCTCACAGAGATGCTCTATGAGGTATTATACTGAGAGACTCTGTCAGATTTCTGTAATAAACAGCTGCTTGAGGGATAATTTTTTTATGAATCCCATATCAAAAATACACAGAACAAGATCTGTTGATCAACACAAAACACGAAATACTTTTACCAAAATAAAAAATAATCGCTATTTTCCAATAAAATACCATCTATAAATTTCTACCTAATTTTTTTTTCACATTTTAAATTCTTAATTAATTCTCCACAGTGATGAAATAGTCATCATCATCATCATCATCATCATCATCAAGCAGCCATGGGCTACGGAGGTCCAACCAGACCGTGCAGTTTAATTCTCCAAACATATCTGTCCTGAGCTACATCTGCTGCATCCGGCCACTGCACACCAATTCTAACAAGGTCCTGTTTGACATTGTCTGCCCACCGCATCCTAGGTCTCCTGAGGATGCGGAGCATTCTGAGGCCTCACTGAGGCCACACTGTTCATAACCTTATTCGCCAATCTATAATTATCCATACGGGCAACATAGCCAAACCAGCGGAGTTTCTCTCTGCACAATAAGCTGCTTAAAGGAGGTTGCAGACTCCTTTGCTTAACCTCATCATTAGTTACAAAGTTAAACCACCTAATACCCAAGATACTGCGTAAGCATCTAGAATCAAAAGCATCTAGTTTCCTGTTATCTTGTTTACATAGCGTTCAAGTTTCACTACCATAATTAACCCTAGAAAGAATCAAACTATTATACAGTCTAATTTTAGTCTTTAGGTGTATACGCCTATTTCTCCACAATCTCCATAGATTCTTAAAAGTCCCGGCCGCAATACCTATTCGTCTGTTTTTATGCCGCACATCACCAGTATCAGTTACATAGCTCCCAAGGTAATTAAACTGTGACACCTGCTCAAGACTGCAACCATTCAGATTAACTGAATCACAGCCTGCTTGACCAATTTTCATCACTTTAGTTTTCTCTCTGTTTATAACCAAACCTACTCTACTACCAGTCTCATCAACAGCTCGAATGAAAGAGTTCATCTCATCAACATCATTTGCCAAAAGGGCTAAATCATCAGCATAATCTAAATCAGAAATTTTCGTATCTCCAGCCCAATTAAGGCCAAAATCTTTCCCTTGAAGTGAATTTCGCATAACATAATCAACAACCAAACTAAAGAGAAAAGGAGACAAAATGCACCCTTGTCGAACACCAGACGTAATGCTAAACCAATTGCTACAAGACTTACCAACTCTCACACATGACTCAGTGTTATTATAGAGAGATTTCATTATGTTAACTAACTTGTTTGGTATACCATATGATCTCACAATCAACCACAAATTATGACGATCAACAGAGTCGAAAGCCTTTTTGAAATCAACAAAGCTAGCAACCAAAGGTTTCTAAAACTCTAAACATTTCTCAAGAATCTGCCTCAGTGAAAATATCTGATCTACACATCCCCTACCATTTCTGAATCCACATTGCTCATCACGCAATTGCCTGTCAACCAGATTCTTAATTCTATTAAGCACAATCATGGAAAGAACTTTACCTGGAACAGAGAGTAGGCTGATACCCCTATAGTTATCACAAGAACTGCGATCACCTTTTTTGAAAATAGGGATAATAATAGCTCTGGTAAATTCTTTAGGAACCATGCCTTTATCATAAAAGTTACTCAAAATTTCCGTCATCCAGGTGGTAACCGAAGCATTCCCAGCTCTGAGCATTTCTGTAGTAATTTCATCTACCCCTGGGGATTTATGAAGTTTAAGTTTAGAGATAGCCAAAATAACTTCAGATTATGTTATAGGGCCAACATTAAAGCTGCCAATTCATCTATCGTCATTACAAACAATGGGAGTATAACTAACCACATTGTTTAGAACATCACTGAAATGCTCAGCCCACCTAGCCATGACAGAATCCTCACCTTCTATAACCTTACCTTGTTTATCCTGCAATCCTTGTATGCCTGTCCGTTTTCTACCACATAAAACATTAACTATCTGGTACAGCTCTCTGCTGTTGTGCTGTCTAACTGCTTCCTCGGCTTTGTCAGCCAAACCATCAAGCCAAAGATTCTTATCAGTAGCTAACTGATCATTTACACATTTATTAAGCTCTCTGTAATCCTTTCTATTAAGACTAGTAGGGTACTGATTAAGGACATTCCTGCAGTTCCTTCTTTTCTGAAATAAGCTCACGTGCCTTATCACTTAAATAATTCTGTCTTCTCTGCTCCTTTTTTCCTAAAAGAGTACTGTTAGTTTCCAAAAAAGCCTGTTTAAAATGGCCCCATTCTTCCGCAACTTTAGTATTAAGCAAACCATGACTGTCATAATGACTAAGTAACCTATCATGGTAAGCTTTAGCTATAACTGGGTCTTTCAGAGCTTCGGTATTAATTTTTTAACCCTAGCACAACACTTTTTAAGTTTAAGTTGCAACACACTTTTAACGAGGTAATGGTCAGATCCAATTTCAGCTCCCCTATATGCCCTGGTATTTCTAACAGAACTCTAGCCCATTTGCTGTTCATTAATATATAATCAATCATATTCCTATGCAGTCCATCAGGTGAAACCCATGTGTATTTATGTATGTCGCGGTGTTTGTAATATGTGTTAGTTATTCTGAAACCATTGAGTTTACTTACCTGTAGGAGACGTTGCCCATTGCCATTGCAGCTACCAATGCCAAAAGGGCCTATTACTCCTCCCCAAAGGTCAGAGTCAGTACCAACTTTGGCATTGAAGTCACCTAGAACAAGGAAAATATCTCCTTTCTTGACAGAATTCAAAATATCCTGAAGTTGTCCGTAAAACCTATCCTTCTCATCCTCAGCGGCATCCTCAGTGGGGGCATAACAGCAGATAACATTCAAGTCTTTAATCCTTGTCTGAAATTTACAAAATAGTACAAATTTCATATTCTGTTTCGCCGTATACATGTTCTTTTTTTTGACGTATTAATATTTATCTCATAGAAACATACTTTAACTAGAAGAATAACATATTGTCTCTGGACAATATGATGATATTGGTTTTTAAAAAAGATGACGCTTTCCAACTTCTTCGCCCTCTAGGAGTGGTAATTCAAACTAATGGATGATTGGAGAAATGCAAATAGTAATATTTTATTGACATCTATACAACACAAAAAAGTTACCTGTTGACTTTGAACTCAATAAATAGTTTTGCGGAAAAAGCAGTTTGCCGACCTGTGAGATTCGGACCAACGTCATAAATCTGGGGAGACGTCGGTTCGAATCCCGCACATCGGCAAAACTCATTTTTTCCAGAAAATTATTTTTAAAACATTTTGAAACATTTGAAAAATATGAATCATATTTCATTACTACCGAACCGTCTCAACAAGAATTTTTCGTTGATGTCTTTAAGCATAATTTTACGTTTTAACACCCCCCCCCCCCCACTTCACCTTCACAGTCCATCAACAAATTTAAAATTTCCAGCTGAAATAGTTTCTTTGCAATATTCGGTTAAAAGTTTACCATTTTCAAACTTTTTTCACCGTTAGTGGGCGCCATTAAAACTTTTGGAAAATTCGGAAATTGGAATCCTAATATTTCGTCAATGCCTATACTAACCCAGAAAGAATCTGTAATATATCTTTAAAAGAGAAAAGGTTGAATGCCTCGAAACCGACGGGAAAACTAAGTTAAAGCGAAAATTAGCTCGTTGTCCTATAGCAAATACACAGACTACCTGTACGTATGGAATTCAATAAATACTAATGTGGAAAAAAAAGATTTTTTGCCGGTAGTGGGGGAGCCCGAACTTACGTCTCGCCAGATATATGCCAAAGTGCTCTAACCACTAAATTAGTCGCCTGCACTCTATTTCACTTCCGCAATGTGACTTATGTGTTTTACCCGAATGAGTCGAACCTGGCGCCATCTATAATTAAGAAAAACAACTTATATTTCAATTGTTGCTTTGAATAAGAGGTAAATAGTAAAGTCATTCACGTTAATACCTTATTAATAAAATAAATCAATTCATAGTAAATACACAGATTACCTATAGATATAGAATTCAATAAATGGCGTCACGTATAATCTGAAAATTACGAACTGAATCTGAAATTATAATCTGAAAATTACGAACCTGGCGTCACCTATAATCTGAAAAGGCAACATATTTGAAAATATGTTGCCTTTTCAGATTATAGGTGACGCCAGGTTCGCCATGTTCGGGTAAAAGATATAAGTCACATTGGGGAAGCGAAAGACGGAGATGGCGATTTACTAGGTAGAGTAGGGGCTCTCAACGTGAGATAGCGGTAAAATCTTTTTGGGGGTACGCCGTGAGAACTCAAAAGTCGCTAGATATATGTTATAAATATATGTTTTATTTTATTCCCATTGTTATACTATAACTATACAAGGGGTATGCCAATTACATACACATTTCCAGGGGGTACGTGAAGCATAACAGGTTGAGAACCACTGAGGTAGAGCATTCTGGCATGTAACTGGGAGATGTGTGTTCTGTACCATCTGCAAAACTCATTTTATTCGGCATTGGTATTTAGGTTGCTTTTCTTAATCTATCTAATACGATAATCTTTCGAGTGTTTAATCTGTATATTGATTGATAATCAAAATAAAGAAAACAAATTCTGATGAAAAATAAAATAAAGACTTATCTACAAAGTATCTTTACAAAGCCTAAAGATTTGTAGCAAAAAATCCAAAGTAGCAAACTTTCATACATCCAAAAGTTTCTAAAGTCGAACCCACGTATTTGTAACCGATATCATTAGAGTTAATTACTCACATCATGCGTTAAATGAAATAAAAAAAAACCGTACAACTGAAAATGACTAGTAGTTCAACTTGGTTATTAGGAGCACCGGGAAATGAAAAATGTCTAAAAATCTTGAAGTTTCATTAATTAGGAGCTCAGACAGTAATTTGGTTCTTTCACGTAGATTTAAATCAACTCTATTCGAGTCGTAGTATCTTTATAATTAATATCTCCGTGAACCGAGTAATTTATCACTGCCTGAAAAGGTTTTCAGAAGATGATCATTTTTAATTTGGAGCTCTGTATCGCTAATAAGGTGAGAGGTAGGTAACAGCTTATTCGGTTTAATTGAGTTAATTAACGTGTATAAGCTATATCTCAAATTGAACTCGCCATATTCCTAATATCAAGAACTCTGTATTCATTGTCAACATAGTTTGAAAAACAATATTATATATGTAATATGCACCGCCTTGCCAAATTCTTACGAACATCTAACTAATACTGCGTTGTATGTATTATATACAGTTACCAAATTTCAAAGGTTCTCAATTCTCTGTGAATAGTTCTCGTTGAAATGTTTTTGAAGCACCTTTTTCCTCAGCTGATGAACCTGACAGTCGACAAAATGAAAACAATAGCTCTAATTTAGTAGTAAAGAATCACAGAATGTGTAGTGTAGACATGAAACTTATGAAATAATAAGTTGAAAGAAAAATCATGAACTGATAAGCTGAAAAAAATTGGTTTTGCCGTGTGTGGGATTCGAACCCACGTCTCCTGGAAACATGCCAGTTATGCTAATAACTACACCATCATAGGCCAACGTTTTTTCTTCTGCTGGTGTGGCTTATAAACTGTCCGTTTTTTTTATTTGAGTCGCAAGTGGCGCCATCTATCAGGGAAGTGGACAACTGTGTTGTCATAGAGAGGTGGAATTTAATATTTGTTACTCACGCTCATGGCGTTAAATCAATAATTCAGTAGTAAAGACCTGGAAGGTTTCCAGGGTAGACACGGGTTCGAATTCCACTCACGGCAAAACCAATTTTTTTCAGCTTCATATATCATGAGTTCCATATCTAAAGGACACATCTAGGGATTCTTTACCACTGAATCATTGATTTAACGCCATGATCATGAGTGACAAATATTAAATTCCATCTCTAAGTGACAACAGAGTTGTTCACTTCCCAGATAGATGGCGCCACTGTGCTACTGAAATAAAAAATCCAGACAGTTTATAAATCACACCAGTAGAAGGAAAAACTTTAGCCAATGATGGTGTAGTGGTTTGCTAACTAGCATGCTTCCAGGAGACCTGGGTTCGAATCCCACTCACAGCAATATTTTACAGCTGATTATTTCATGAGTTCCATGTCTACGGAACAATCCTGTGATTCTTCACTACTCAATCGCTCTATTTTTTGAAAGTTAGTGAAAATGCAGTAGGTCAAAATGAAATCTGTACATGCACCCACAAGCACCTACATTTAATAAGATAGTATTTTTCTCACTGGTTACAGATTTTATTGTTTTTTGTGTAGTCTTGGTACACACATGTGATGGTCTCACAAGTATATCCCAGACGTTCGGCATTCGTATGTATGGAGTACCCTATCTTCCTCGTACCAACTATCTGCCCATGAGCGAGGTCGTTTAGGTCGCCGTGTTTATCCATGAGAGCAATCGCAGGTGAGCTATAGAGCAGGTAGGTATCTAACCTATTTACAGCCCTCAAGGGGTTTCAGCTGGCTGGCTGCATTATTGTGGCAGCGGATACTTTATTGTGGCAGAGTAGGGCAGGTTTGTGTATGGATGCGGTGTGTATAATAAATTGTGCTTTGAGTGTATATAGTCGTGTAAATTGAAATACTTAAATAAATCACTGTAAAACTTTAAATAATGCGTACAAAACAAAACATAAACGTAATCTCTATCATTTGCTATATATAGCAAAGAGCAAGAAATATTCAGTCGCCGACGATCTGAAAGGCCTCATCTACCCATCGGTGTGACAATCATATTAATCAGCAGTTGTACCTATAGCAGACAATTTGCGATCGCTATTATTGGACAAAGAATGTTGATATAAATACTCTGTTCCTGTTCAAGAGATGTGAAATAAGTTCTGTTATAAAAGGACACAATCATGAGATTAGAGACATTCCAAACTCCATTAACGACAGAGAAAGTATTTCTGCTATTTTGCATGACTGACTAATGGGGGAACATTTCTGTTGCAGTCGCCTTCACGAAACAAAAATAGGAATTCATATAAAGACACAAGAGAAGCATATGGTTTTCTTCCTGCATAATCAATGTTTTCCATTACTCTGTTTGCTTGAAATAAGAATGACTTTCAGGGGAGAATGGAAAGATTTGTAAACGTCTTTCTCAGTGAGAGCGTCATAGTACTGAAATTATGAGTAATAATCGCTAGGTTTCCAGATTGCTCTGGAGCAATGTTTTCGCGGAGTTGCTCAAAGTCAGGTAATTAAAATACTTTTAGATGTAGCAACACAGATATAAAGACAATAGAAGAAATAATTAAATGCACTAATTTTAAATACACTTCATTTAGAAATTTCTTTTCAGATACTTGATTTGAATGTTTAAAAGCTTGGAAAGGTTGAACCATGAAAGACAATTTACGAATCAACGTTTTATTTGCATAAGAGAATTATTCTAATTTTTCATTACTTACAGGCAATAAATGACTTTTAGAGATGACCGAATCTAGTGGGTAAAGGCGGGAGGAAGATAAAGGGAACGAGTCCATCGCACGCACTTGAGGAATATTAATAACTGACACAGGATAAAACAATAATAAGCATATACACTTAACAGTCATTTTATTAGGTACAGTCGCTCAAAAAAGTATCCGAACACTATGGTTGACTACAGAATTCAGAAAAAATATCTGGCAACGATTTTTTTTAGAAATTAGTGATCTGGCAACCTTCGTGTCACGTGACACGAAGGTTGCCAGATCACTAATTTCTAAAAAAAATCTTTTTTTTTTATAATTCTGTAGTCAACCATAGTGTTCGGATACTTTTTGAGCGATTGTACAGTTTCGTGTTATATCAATTGCAAATCAGATATAGAGGTCCATTACTTCTTAAATTGGCTTTTTATGGAGAAATGTGAGTAAGATAATTTAAAGTTCACGATCAAATCTATATAAACCCGATTTCCAACAATATGCGTTCAGTATTTGAAGAGTTTGGAAAACTGAAACGTTTAGCAAGTTATCTCGTTTGCAATATAGCATCCGAAATTTGCGAAAATTTACGTATTTATTGAACCAACTGCTAAAAATATTCTTACACGTATTAGTAACATTTATTATAAAGATCATTATTTTCGTTTTGACTCGTTTTCCTTAACTTTTCATAGCACTTTTTTAAACTGACACTGTTGCTGCTAAATATTACAATTTCGGTAACTCTCTAAATACCTAACGAATGTTGTTGGAAATCGATATTAACAGGTTTGATTGAGATATTTGAATAATCTCCTGTCACATTTTTATATAAAGAATTTATTTAAGAAGCGACTGAGTTACTATTGACAAAATGTGGAACTGGCCGCTGGATGTATACATTACGTTAATAGCCAGGTCACATGGCTCAGAGCAGATGGGAGAAAGGGACAACTATTAGGAGACGGAAAGCCTTCCGTCAAGGGCATCCAGCGTGTTCTTTAACATGCTGGATGGTTCTCCTGCACATGCTGTCACGACTTAACGTCTCCCATGTATATAATCCTCCGATGGACAGCGGCCTTTTCTCCGAATCTCCGATGGACAGCGGCCTTTTCAAACCCGTCGGTGTCTCTTACTGTCCGAGGAGAGGATAGAGGGATTAGTAGCGTTAAATCTCAACGCTGGCATAATTGAGACTCGAACTGGGAATTGCAGATTACGAGCCTGGCGAACTACTGAATGAGTCAAACTTAAATTTAAGGAAAAGAGAGATGATTATATATTTTTAAATTATATTAAATAAATATTTAATAAATATATTAAATATTTTTAGCAAGGTCAAACAGGACCTTGCTAGAATTCGGCCTAGAGTGGCCAAATGCAGCAGCTGTAACTCAAAAGAGACACGTCTGGAGAGGGAAATTATACAGTCTGGTTGGACCTCCGTAGCCCATGGCTGATGAGGATTTTGTTTGTATGTATGTGTTCCTAAGATGACCTAATGAACGAGCCGCCCCTGCCAGTTCGGCAGATAAATGACTGTTGCTTGCAATTTTTTCTGTCATGAATGACATTAAAGCATAGCCTCTTAAGCCTGCTGGAATCCAAGGTAAGAATCAATGGCTCCGCCGGAATACGATTTAAGAGGATTATATACAAGTCTGTTGGCAATGTAATCCTCTTAAATCCTTACGTCGTAAACCACTTTCTTCCATCCTAAGAAGTAGATGTTTAGTGAACGACGATCGGAAATCTTATTTTCGATATTTAAGAAATAATATCAGCCATTTGGTTTTGGAGTAGGAATCTGATAATCGTTAGTTTTTTCACAAATCGAATCTGGAATTGAATAATCAAACTCGATTCGAAATAGAATTGAATTTCGAATCGAATTAAGAAGGGCAGAATATGTAGAATTTCCTAAACATTAAATCTCATAGAAAATGAATTCTTTATTTAAAGCATGTGAAAATGGGTCAGGTAGACGGTGCTGCAGTTTTCGAATGGCTGCTCTTTTCAGCAAGTTTCACAATTGAATTTTCTTGGGAGTTGGGGGACTCTTACGTAATGTATGGCCTGAGATAGACAAAAGAATAATAGGCACTGTTACCTGGGATTTTTAAGAATTTGTGAAAATTGCAAAAAAAATCGAAATATACGTACATCTGAAAAATAATATTGCGCTCTATGTAGGATCTTGAACCCTATGTAGGCAAAATAATAGCAAACTTTACGCCTTTGATTCTAGATTCTTACGCAGTATTTAAGCATTAAGTAATTTAACTACGTAATTAATGATGAGGCAAAGGATAAAGATAAAGGAGACAGCAACCACTATTTAATAGAATCTTTAGACTGCGTTCATTTGGTCATGTTATTCACATGCAGCACAATAGATTAGCGAATAGAGTTATGAACAGTGTGCTTAAAGTGTCAGAAAAAAAGGAATACCTGGAATGCGATTGACGAACAAAATCCTGTTGTTTCAATCTTCATGCTTTTCTTTTTATTTCAAAATCTTATAAATTTATATGATATGTAATAGCAAATACAATGCAAATATATATATGTGTGTGTGTCTTTTTTTTTTTGAATAAATTGTTGTTGTTATTGAGAAAAAAAAGTGTAACCGCTGTAGCTCAGAATAGATGTGTGTGTTCTTATTTACACAAAGTGTGTGGAGAACTAAACTGTACAGCCTCGTTCGACTGCTTGAGGATTATATAGGTTGGGTTGTTTTACCTCTGAACAGCACTTCTTTTTTTTTTGCACAAAATGAGCTAAATGACCAGGTAACAAGGACTCATGAGCTCAGGGAAGGTTGGGAAGGGACTGGGTAGCTTTTAGAGAGAGATAGTGTCTTCCCGTCAAGGCCATCCAGTGTGTCTTTAACGTGCACAGGATATGGCTCTCTCACATACTTCGTTTTTTTTTGCACAAAGTGAGCTAAATAACCAGGTCACAAGGACTCATGAGCTCAGGGTAGGTTGGGAAGGGACTGGGCAGCTGTTAGAGAGAGATAGTGATCTCCCGTCAAGGCCATCCAATGTGCTCTTTAACGTGCACAGGCTCTGTCATATACGAAGCCATGGCTTTTCATCCCATCCGACGGACGGCAGCCTTTCCAAGCACATCGGTGTCCCCTTTCTGACTGAGAGCTGGGTGGGGTTTGCGGAGGTAAATCTCAACGCTGGCCCAGATGGGACTCGAACCTTGGAATTGCAGATTATGAGCCTGGTGCGCTATGGAATGAGCCATCCTCGCCCTAGATTATACATATATGTACGGTACTTAACGATTAACAAATATTGGAAAGTTTTGCTAATCTTCTTGGAAACAAAAGTGAAGTATGAAATAAATAACCGTATCATCATTTTTTCTCTTCGCTGTCGGCGGGTAAATTTCGGTCTGCCAAATATGTGCGTTATTACTAATGAAGCCTACTAAAAACGGGGAAAGATTTTACATTTTCTCAAAGATGCAGCTTGGGGACGACGCGAAAAAATTTCATGCCGATTTATCACAAGTATATGGGGATCATGCCTGTTCATATGGCACTGCTACGGGATAGATGAGTAAATTCAGAGAAGAATGACGGAGCGTCGAAAATCTTCATGCGGGAAGACCGAAGGAGGCCGTGAAAGAGAATCACCACTGCTTGTTGGTGAACTCATTAAAGAAAACACACATCACCATTCAGGTAATAATTTTATGTCAGTATATCGATTGGTAGTATGGAAATAATTATTCATCGACATTTAAAGTTCCAAAAGATCTGTGCTAAATGGGCACCCCACAAACTTACAGAACAACAAAAAAAGGGCTAGAGTCAACTCGGATGAGTCAAGGAGATGCTGGCAATGTTTGAACCTAGTGGCCCCAAACGGTTAACAGACATTTTCACCGGGTGATGAGACGTGGTTTTATTACTATACAACTCCTAGAAAAATTGACAACCATGTTTGGATTGCGGAAGCTGAACTGCGCTCCCAAATCCTCTGACAAAACTTTCGCTCAAAGAAGAGGATGTTCACAATTTTTTTTTCAATTCGCAAGGAGTGGTGGCCGTGGACGCCTTACCTCAAGAAATGAATATAAATGCCTAATACTACACCAACACTGTTTTGCCCAAAATGGCTAGGAGATGAAGGAGCAGCGTCCATGACAGGCGTATCAAGGGTTCTTCTTCATGACAATGCAAGTGCTCACAATATCCGGCAAATTACAGCCTATCTGGAGGAGAGAAAAAATCAAACATCCACTCCACCTTGCATATTCACCTGATCTTGAAACAAGCGATTTTTGGTTGTTTTCAAAAATTAAATACGAACTTGCTGGGAAGCCTTTTTCAAGGTTGCAAGACCTTGCAATATACACTGCACGACATTGAAATTGCCCCACCCAGAAGGTTGAGGGGATAGGGGTGAAATGTATCACACACATAGCAATACATATTGGCATACCATCATTTAATTTGCAGTCACTTGCAGAGGTTAGAAGATGAGATAAATGGAGCACAATGTGACTGCCTCAGTAGGTGGTTGCACCGCAGGCAATAAAGGCAGCAATACGGCGTCGCATGGAGCGATATAGTCGACGGAATAGTCCTGAGGAATTGCACACCAAACAGCGTTGACTTGCTCCCATAATTCATCGAGATTCCGCGCCGGCGGGTGAGAGAATTGCACGCGTCCAATATGGTCCCACATATTTTCTATTGGGGATAAATCTGAAGATCCTGCTGGCCATGGTAATACTTGAACATGTTACAAACATTGGCTGGAGACCCTAGCGGTGCATACACGGGCGTTGTCATGCTGGAAAATGGGCTGCTGCATGTCTCCCAGGAATGGTAACAAAACGGACTGCAGAACAGCGCTAACGTATTGTGCAGCAGTCAGTGTTCCCTTGATGCAGACAAGAGGTGACCTGCTGTAATATCCAATAGCACCTCATATCATTATGCCTGGCTTACGGGCGATGTGCCAGTCGCGAATAAAAGTTGGATCCATGCTCTCGCCAGGTTGCAGCCATAGAAGGACCCATCGATCGTCAGCACCAGACAGAAACGGGATTCATCACTAAATACAACAGTGTTCCATTCTTGACCACAGTTCGCATGACTTAGGCACCAAGCCAGACGAGTGCTGCGATGGTTTGAAGTCAATGGCAGTCATCATAACGGTTGTCTAGAGCGCAGATGTGCCTCATGCAACCTTCGGTTTAGCATTCGGGTCTTTATGGGGACGCCCATGGCTGCCAACACAGCCTGTCGAATATCGCCTGCAGTGCTCTGTCGTGACGAACGAGCATGTCGAACAATGTGCCTACCAAGCCGTGTCTGTCGGATGTCACCACTGATGCATGCTAGCTGTGATGCACGCTAGAACCTTCCTCTCGCTACTGTTGCCAACAGCGTCCAACAGTTCGTGCATCCTGACGAACATGAGCAGCGAGATGACGTGTAATTTATCCAGCTTCACATAGGTCTGTAATTCTTCCCCTCTCAAAAGCATTCAAATGGCGATAAACCTGCCGATGGCGTGTAACAGGTATTTTCGACCTTCGCTGAACTATTTCCAAGCAGAACCACCTAATCTCAATCGTTCGCACGACTTCCACCTGCATAAACACAATACCATCCCTGTTCCTTCTTGCACATTTTATCTCTTAAGCCACACACGTCATTGACTCCGGATTATCATCATTTGCATATCTCAACTGCGCACACCCACCCTTCCATTTGCATGATTGTATGACATGTCCTTCTTAGTGGGGCACTTTCAATGTCGAGCGGTATATGTTCATTCAGAGTTGCGGAGTATTTCCCAACAAGGGTACCACCAAGCTTTCTAGATTTGGCGTAGACGTCTACAACTTTGCATACAAGCTGGAGGGGAATACTTTGAAGGATATGCCAAGAACTACTAGATGCATGCCAAGAACCAAGTAGATACCCTGGAATCGTTCTACATGTGCACAGCACAGTAACGACAATTGTGGCAGTTGACTGTCACATTCAAGTGAAAGTTTGTTTCATGGCTGAAGTTTATGACAGCCAAGAAAGACGATTTCTGGTAGTCAATCACCGACCTCCTCTCTGCAGTCCCTGTAATCCCCATGAAACTCCTGTACCATTTGCATTTTGTATGGGTGGAATCTGTTTCTTCTCAGGATTCTGGATACAGATGATTTTCCAATTCCCACCAGCAGTTTTTCTTACAGACCTGCGAGGGCTAACTTCGGCTTTAGCTAGAACATATATAATGTGATCTTCATCTGTGGTACGACTCTAACAACCTAATCTAAGTTTATCTATCTCCCGAACCAGTCTCCTTCAGCCTCTTCAGAATATTACTGACGGACATATGACATGACTTTCGCTTGTCTGGATACAGCCTGCGAAATTCTTCGCATGCTTCTCTCTCCTTTTTCTAACAACATGAATAAGTACCAATTCCTCTTTTTCCTCGGCTGTGAGACTTTAAACTTCTCTCTGCAGTCCCTGTCATTCACCAATGTGTCGACTCATCTGAAGCAACTAAGAAGAACACATTATAATTATTTTTAATTCTGACCACGTATACGAACTTATGGGGCACCAATGCCTATCTACAATGATTTGGGGCGGGGGTGGCTCAGTCGGTAGCGCGCCAGGCTCGTAATCTGTAGTTCCCAGGTTCGAGTCCCAGCTGGGTCAGCGTTGAGATTTATCTCCGCAAAAATTCCCTGCCTTGCCCACGGTCAGTAGGGGACACCGATGGGCTTGGAAAGGCCGCCGTCCGTCGGATGGGACGTTAAGCCGTGGCCCCGTGTGCGGGAGAGCCATACCCTGTGCACGTTAAAGAACACGCTGGATGGCCTTGACGGGAGGCTACCATCTGTCTCCCAACAGCTGTTCCAGTGGGTCCCCTCCCCCAACCTTCTCTGAGCCTTCGGGGTCCATGTGACCTGGCCATTTAGCCCATGGTGTGCAAAAAAGTGCCGCTCAGAGGTAAAACAACCCAACCCAACAATGATTTATGGGACACCCTGTATATTAAGATGTGTCAGAGAAAGATTTTCCCTATTCCGGTGTAGACGAAGTAATTAGAGAACACGTTCGCGCCTTGGAGTCAATAATTTCGATCTCAGACTTCAAAATTTAAGCTCTAACTCATCTCTAGTAATCGCTAACAGATTAGTTAATATATTCCCTAAGAACCAATTCACAATTCCTGAAATATCAATCAAAGGTTTTGCGCAATTTTAACATTTCTAAATCTGCAAATCTTCGCAGAGTAATGAGATTTGAAAGCCTGAAATGAAATTTGAAAGATACCGATTTGAAAATGATTCGATTCAAGTAGAATCATTAATTCCAGTTGACATCATTTTGGGATAGCAGGTAGCCAACCAGGCTGCCAATTTTCCCTTAGTCCCGATATCCCCAGTTGACATCTAATCTTCGCGGGACGCATTTTTTGGAGGGTGGTTGCCGTACGTCATCCATTCCCAGTGAAATTGGCATGAATTCGAATGAAAAGGCAGATTGATCGTGGCATCGACTCCCCACACCAACCGCATTGTTGGCGCTTCTGACTTTATCATTCCTCGTTCGACTCCTTTGACAACACTTCAAAATGTAAATGATATATTTGATCCGTAGAATTTTTAATCGGCTCAATTTTAATCTTAATAAAATTAATAAAAAAGAAGCCTCTGCCATGTTCCCCTTGTAAGTTTAAAAAAAAACATTCCATGTTTTTCTTCTACTTACTTTCAAAGATGACATACGCGTTCAGAAATTTTTGAAAAACGTGACATTTTGAATTTAGATTTAATCTATCATAATTTTCTATACTGGGAACATTTTGGAATTTGTTTGTTTTGTTTTTGTCATATTTAACACTTTTCCCAGAGAAATTTATTTCTGTGTGTGAGTGCAAAAGCAGATTTTTTTTTCCTCTTGAAACAAATTTAATTATTGTTCTCAACAACGAATAATAAACGTCAGAACAAAATTTAAATCATTGTTTTACAGTTTCGCTTGCATCTTTGATATAAACAAGATTACTCTGCTTTTTTTTTAATGTTACTTCTGAATTTAGAGAAAACGCAAATTCAATTTCGCCAAGTGTTTTTAGTTTTAGTGTTTCTATTCTTTTTCAGCTAGCGAAATTACACTAGGTAGCGTACTGGCCTCGAGGCATTCAGGTTCGTTTTAGTTCTTATCCGTGTTTATATCTTTCTTTATCTATCCGCTTTGTAAACTAGTAGAAGTTTCTAGAACCCTACGTATACACTCAGTGCTCACCGAGTTATGACCACCTCACTCCATGTTATATAAGTGGATGCTAACTTTGAAGTCCTATAACTTCTAAACTAAGCATTTTATGAAAAAATGTAGCGGAAGATAAATTAATAATCTCAATCAAATCTATCTAAATCTCGATTTTTTAACTATATTCCCTTAGTATTTAAAGAATGATGGAAGTTTAAATATTCAACAACAACAACGCCTAACGTTAGAATTTAACTCAGAGGTTAATTATAATTTGAATAAATGTATTATTTCACAACATTTAATACAACAGATGTATATGCGAAACGTTAATGTAAATAATTTTTCGATATTTTTCAATTTTCTTTCAAGTTGCATTGTTGCTGTTAAATATTCAAATTCTATAAACTCTTTAAGTACAAAGCGAACATTATTTAAAATCGAGATTTGAAGAGATTTGATTGAGATCTTTAATTTAGATTCCATTACACTTTCTCATAAAACGCTTAGTTTAGAAGTTACAGAGCTGCGAAGTTAGCTTCTACTGAAATAACATGGAGGGAGGTGGAAATAATTCAGTGAACACTGAGTGTATGTTGTAAATAAATACATAAATCCCTTTTCTTACCTTTCCAAGAACATCGTTCTTCTGGTGTCTTAAGCTTCAGTTCACTAAGCTTTAACGTTTCCAACTCTTGAACCACTATCAGAATGCTCCCTTGAAGGAAATATTTCTCATTACTATACTTGTGTTTTCCAATGACATGAACTATAGGAAGTGCTTCCTGTATTCTACTTAAGAGTTGTTGGATTGTTTTATCTGTGAGCCGCATCTTTTTGCACACAATGAGCTAAACGGCCAGATCACAAAGAACTCAAGGGTTCAGGGAACGTTTTGAAAAGAAATCTATTGTACAGCTGTTACGAGCCAGATGGAAACCTCTAGTCAAAACCATCACATGTTCTGTAATGTGCATAGGATATGGGCTCTCCTGCCAATGCTGCTATACAGGGTACATGGCTCCATCAGACGGACGGCGACCTTTCTAGCCCATCTGTATCCCTTTTCTAACCGAAAACATATGATATTAAATTTTAGTTTATTAAACTTTATCACCAGTACCGCAAGGAAGAGTAAGAACCGCATATTAGAGTAAGGGATAACGAAGATAAATTTCGAGCTCACAGAGTTGGACTCAAGCCCGGGAACTAAATGTTATCAATTTGACGCGCTATCGGCTGAGCCCATCCCTGTCCCTTGTGACCTAGTCACTTGGACTACTGTGTGTAAAACATAGTGCTACTCAGAGGTAAAATAACCCAATTATCCTACCTCCTTCAATTATGGTTCGGCCACTAATACCAAACAACTGAGTTGGTTTCCTTACTTAATCCTACGATTAGGTCTTTCGAAATTTGCCATTTAGTCCGGTGTATATAAAAAAAAATGCAACGCAAGTGCCATGCACTGCAACATTATATCGTTTCGTTTCATTTACAAAGGGAAAGCATTTACAAAACGAATGATCATTAACATTTAATCCAACGTTCCAGCTTATTAGCTACAGAGGAAACAGAGCTTGTATATTTGATTGCAGAAAGGTGCTCAAGGAGAATTGAGATGAGAGGTCAGCTTCAAGCTTGACAGGCTTAATTTCCCCAACCGAAGTCAGATATTTATTATAGTGTAGATTACGCCTTGGGACGTGCTCCAACTAAGACGATCTCATCACTAAGGTTTAATCGCATCTCTCCTTGGAAGAGAGCGTGATGAACATCTCGCTCGCTTTGTCCAGAGAAATCGCAATCCACTGGTCAATTAACAGTAATGCCAGAGGTCAGACTCAAAAATTCCATCAATTATAGATATCATTTGCGGTTCTCGTGATAGAGTTTAATAATTAAGATGTTACCATAAAGTAGTTTAGTACTTCATAACAGACCAGAATTTACGAGCGGTGCCATGGCTCTCCAGTTTGAGAATGCTAATAACCAGAATGGGATGGAAGAAATGTTAAATATCTTATTACATAATAGACGTAATTCCGAACTGACAAACGGGCACGTGTGACGTCATCGGTGGCAGAAATTCTCGGTTTCCCTGTGGTTCCGCGGCTTCTTGAGCGATCGGTCCCAAATTTGGTGCGGAAGTTCCACTTAGTTCTGATACTGTTTGGGTAATGGCTGGGTTCCTAGCTGCGGTGGATCGGAAATGATCCCTCGTAAAGTGTCACAAATTTCTGGGGGCGCTGCCGTCGCCTACCTTCTGAATAGAGTAGTATGTTGTGAGTAGTAGTGTGGGAAGTTGTGAATCACTTTATCAATGGACATGTTTTTGGCGGGATTTAATTATGCTGGAGTGCGAAGAACTTATGCTGAAGTGATGGAAAGCTGTGAATGAACTTATCAGTGGGAAGTGTAATCAATACGTTTCACGCCCAATTTTTAGTGTGAAACGACTGGTAGTAGAGTAGGTTTGGTTATAATCAGAGAGAAAACTAAAGTGATAAATATTGGTCAGGCAGGTTGTGATTCATTTAATTTGAATGGTTGCAGTCTTGAACAGATGTCGCAGTTTTAATTATCTTGGGAGCTATGTAACAGATACTGGTGATGTGCGGCATGGGATTAACAGACGAATGGGGATTGTTGCCAGGACTTTTAAGGATCTATGGGGAGTGTGGAGAAATAGGCGTATACACCTAAAGACTAAAATTAGACTGTATAATAGTTTGGTTCTTTCTAGGATTAGTTATGGTAGTGAAACTTGGACCCTTTGTAAACAAGATAACAGGAAACTAGATGCTTTTGATTCCAGATGCTTACGCAGTATCTTGGGTATTAGGTGGTTCAACTTTGTAACTAATGATGAGGTTAGGCAAAGGAGTTTGCAACCTCCTTTAAGCAGCATATTGTGCAGAGAGAGACTCCGTTGGTTTGGCCATGTTGTCCGTATGAATAATTACAGATTGGCGAATAGGGTTATGAACAGTGTGCCTAAAGGCCTCAGAAAGAGGGGGAGACCAAGGATGCGGTGGGCAGACAATGTCAAACAGGACCTTGTTAGAATTGGTGTGCAGTAGATGTAGCTCAGGACAGACTTGCTTGGAGAACTAAATTGCACGGTCTGATTGGACCTCTGTAGTTCATGACTGCTTGATGATGATGATGATGATGATGATGGTGGTGGTGGTGGTGGTGGTGGTGGTGATGATGATGTTGGTGGTGGTGGTGGTGGTGGTGGTGGTGGTGGTGGTGGTGGTGGTGGTGGTGGTGGTGGTGGTGGTGGTGGTGGTGGTGGTGGTGATGATGATGATGATGATGATGATGATGATGATGATGATGATGATGATGATGATGATGATGATGATGATGATGATGATGATGATGATGATGATGATGATGATAGTATGACAATGGGAAGAAAATAGAACATATATGTAACATATATCTAGTGACTTTTGAGCTCTCACAGTGTATCCCAAAAATATTTACTGCTTACCCCCAAGGGGTATGTGTACCCCACGTTGAGAACCCCTAGTCTAGATAATAGTTTGGTCCATTCTAAGATGTGCTACGATAGTGAAATTTGTACCCTTTGTAAGCAGGAAAACAAGAAACTTGATACCTTTGATTCTATATGCTTTTGTAGTATCGTGGGCATAAGGTGGTTTGATTTCATAAGCAATGATAAATTCAGATGAAGGAATCAGCAACTGCCTTTGAGCAACATAATGTGCAGAGAGATTACATATGTAGAGTTTGTATACGCATAACTGAGATCGGTCTATCGCGGCCAAATTCAGCAGCTGTAACTCTAGATAGTGATATTTGGAGACTAACTTGCAACGTCGGGTGCAACTCCTTAGCCCATGGTTCATGGTTACTTGAGAATTATATACTTATGCAGAGAGGTAAAATTGAAATGAATGGTCCAAATATATACATTTCATCATTTTTTTTGTATATAAATGCGATATTTGCACAAAATTATTACTGTATTAGTAAAATATTACATACATAACACACTCATATATACTTACTCCATTATACATGTACTCATATCCTAAATGTACGAAAATATTAAATTTTTTCTTTGACATCAAACTTTTTTTCCTTCAAAATGGAAATTTAGTTGGTAAGTGAAATATTATATCAGCCATAATTTAATCATAAGAGTCGAAAAAAGATCAGATAAAAAACTGAATATGAATATTTTGTAGCAAAACGGAATATGGGAGGGAGCAAGGGAACCATAATACCCTCTGTGATTTCCGTTTGCTCTGATCCTGTCAGACTGTGACGGATGTGATGTCCTCCCTGCTCTGATCCTTTCCGACTGAGCCAGGTATGATGACCGTAGGAGATTCCAGTAGGAGAGACGATTAATCGTACGCCTCACGAGGACGATGAAATTGTTGCTCGATTATTGCTTCACCCTCATTTCGGTGAAAAGACAGGTTCGCGGGTTTTTAGGCCCGTGTCATTGTATGCCTGATGTTCGCTGCGTTGAATGATGGATAAAAATAGTCCATCAATTAACTGCACGAGAGTTGGATAGGGACGACACAGTTTATTTATACTTCATACACTCTAGTGCTGGGGATGCGCTCAAATCCGTGAGACTTTGCTGCTGCAAACATTAACAATGTGGTGGAGAATCGCACACTCTGCAAGTTCTCACTTTACAGACCTCAAACTCGGCGAAAGGATATCCAACCTTTGCGTACACTGTGGTTCACTCTGAATTCACAAAACTGTTATCAGATTCATACAAGAATCTCGATTCCCCTTGGAATCGCACTCTCTCTTTCAGGGTTTCTTTCGAGTAAGGCGGCGTCCTTTTGACGCGTGTCGAAACGACATTCTTCGCTTGACAGCTACGCACAAACTGTTGCTTAAATCTCCCTCACCCTATCCTCGTGCGCAGACCTCGTGCCCCAGGCTATAAACGACTTCTGGAACCGATCTGATGCAAGCAGACCCGAAAACAACAACAGTGAGTCACGCACATCCCCATCCAGCACTCAATAACACACTTAATACATACAATATCTACAATCATAAAAATACAAGAAAAATGCATCAATAAATAAATAAATTAGAGGGACACGACACCCTCCCACACACACACAAACCACTACTCTTGAAACTAAGGCGACAAAATATTCGACGTATGTTACCCTTTTTTCTTTTCTTTTTTCAAAAAATTGTTAAAGACCACCGAATTGGATGGAAAAAATATACCGCAATGACGTTCATGCCCTCTTGATTTTCATTGTATTCCATCTTTATTTTTTTTAGACCCGTTCTTATTTTGTATCATGAATATACTCAAAGCACGTGATCAAAGTAGCAAACGATCGCTATAAAAAATTGATTTCTACACTACACCTCCCGTTTACTTTTAAAAGTCTAGAACACCTAGGAAATACGAGTGCTAAAATGTTAAAAAAGACACTTTGAGAATTGGTGAAAGATGATTTTCTAATCAAATGATAACAATAATATTCATGCACTCTGCATTATCTGAACGATACGTAGGAAATTGCAAAATATTAATTTCTTTTACGTATACCCATAAACAACTGTATTAATTCTAGATGGTTCTAACGGTTCCTAAACAATCATCTTCCATCGGAAACAAGAAACATTCAGGATACAAATTGTTTTGGAGAGAGATGCATTTTACTTACGATCAAAACTCAGACAAAAGAAACAAACATATGAGGATAAATGAGTTAATATTGCGTGAAGCAGAAGGGAAAAGAAGAATAAGAATTAATGAAAGGAATGAGTAAAACAAAAATGCAATATCACGATGCACTTAATTACCGAGCTCAGCCTGTGACGAGAAAAAGAAGCAGCCTCAAGGAAATATTTACTAGCAAGGGGAAATGAAGAGGAATTTATTTTTGCCTGATAAGAAAAAAAATAATAATTAGTATGGAACAAAAGATATAAACAAAATAACTTCTTGATATGTGTCATGAAGCGTTTTAAAACCGTGAAGAAAAGACGACAATGTGACTATAAGAGAAGAAAAATTGGAAGAGCCATTCTCTAATGAAGAATTCAGGAGCATTAGCTGACGAAGTGTATTTCAAGTAAAAAAGAAAAATACACGAAACCAAAGAGGAAAATCTTTAATATGTTGTTGTTGTTTTGTTTTTTTTATTGACAAAAAAAGCTTTAGATTTTTTTATCATATTAACTTTAGAAAGTGAAGTATAGTTAAGGTCCTAAAATCAACCAATTAAATTGAAAATAATAATTGGTTGATAAATAAGACAGTTGTAATAAAAATCTTCGATAATTATTTTAAAACGCCCTGATGTGGCCAAAGCGTCAAAAAAGCTGAGGATTTACATCAGCAAATCAGCATGAATAATAATAACCTAAAGTGAAATTTACTGAATAATCGGCGTTAGATGCAGAAGATTCTTCATTAATATGATCATGCATGGGTTTTTCATTACAAAATATAAGATTACGTAATACTATAATATATGTAAAGTAAACAAAGAATATGCCAAAGAAACAAAGGCATAACCAGAGAAAAGTGATCTAGTGTGATCCGGGCACTCTCCCCACAAAAATACAAAAAACATTATATCTGAAATAATAAATATAAGATAATTGACCACTTCCTAAGTCGATCAATTTTTAGCTGAACCGCATTTAAACAGATTTCACTGCATCTTTCAGACGAAGTACAACACCTGATACTATCATAAATAACAACTGATTCAAATCCTGAAATCAGTAGTGTACCCGAAAGAGAGTTACAACCACCCCCTCCTTGCCGCTTTGAGAAATATATTTTCTGACGAAGCCCCTCAGAATCAAACGTAATCACATCAATCCCCCTCCTCTTCCAGCAAATGGAAGTTTCCGGGTACCATTAGATTCAATAATGTCGATCCCTTTTCCTTCCCCCTTCGATCCGCCCCCGAAGAAACATAAGATGAAAATTTCTGGCTACCTCACTTCTTGAAATACATTTATCCTATCACTAACTTAGCAGATATTAAAATACTTTCAAACTATTTGTTTTAAAGTACCAAGCTCAACCTTTATAGCAAGGCATGCATTGTACTCTTCAATTCTGTTTTACGGTATCCACTTTTCTTAGATAATGAATCATTATTACGGAGGCGCCTTGCACTTCATTAAGTGGATTCAAGCAGCAATTCATTATTCTTTATTAGTGAGAATAAGTCAAGCGTACGGAGATCTTTAACACGCAAAAGTAACCCACAAAAGAGGCTTCAGAACTTCTTTAAGACACTCCATTCTTCACTCCCAAACAAATTCAGCTTCGTCGGAGCAAGAGTTAACGATGGTATCGATGAGGCACTTCTATGAATCAAACAAAGCTTTTGGGGGAGAATTTCAGCAACGTCAGATGATGCTATAACGGAAGACATCGATTGTGAACGACGCTTGGAATTATGGCTAAAACTAGACAGCCTGTCAGAAATGTCTCGATCATGCAAATGACAAACGTTACCCTGCTACCCTGAACACACTAGTGACCATAAATAAATCTTGCCAGTCATTCTGTTGCAAAGGTTGCTTTACAGTTTTAAACTTTTTAATTTCAGAAGTCTAATTTTCAGTTGCTTCTTTTATATATTGTCTTCCCTTTGATTAGATGTAGTTTTGTGGTATTGGATGTTCAAGAAAGTTTGCATCACAGAGTAATAGACATTCTTATATATAGAGAAGACATCTTCCTTTACCTTTAATGGTAATACTTCCACAATGTTAATTCTGATAGAGCAGCACGTCATTTTCTGAGCAACGAACTAACTCCAACAGAAACAACATACCACTGAATATCCTTTATTTTTTTCACCAATTTAGAATGATATCTATCTCTATATAAAATAGAGAGTATTTTTGTCTGTGTATGTCTGTTTGTTAAGCATCACCTCCTAAACAGTCAGAGCTAGGACCACTAAACTCCGTCTACTGCTCCCATCTCCCGTAACGTAGGGCAATGTCAAGATTTCGATCCCACAAAATTAGGCCCACCCCAAGAATAAAGTAAACGTCTGTAACGTCTGCCCATTGATAACTTGAAGATCTCCTGGATTCTAGTCGGTACATTTTACCGACTAGTACAAACTAAGGTACCGATTAGTAGAAATGTACTAGTCGGTCCTGCCGAACCATTGCTCATACATTTGAAATTATCTTAGGCTGTTTAAAGTCATAGTCTTCATTTATCATTTAGATAGAAAATGTTCTTTATTGTATCTCAGTGTAAAAGTTTAAAACGCTATTTTTTCTTTATTTAGAATTAATCACATAACGATTTCATTTATGATTCTCCGTGTCATTAGACTGAAAGACATAAATATTGCTTCAGCAAATGCCCCTGCCATTATGGCAACGACATTTGCTGAACTTTTCCTTTTTTCTTATAATAAAATATTTCATTCTTCAAAACTTTCATTTCATTTTCAGTCATTACAACATCTTCAATAAGCTATTCTTTTCCCTCGTGAAGTTAGGTCTTGCCATCGTTTGTTTTCGCTTCATAAACAAGGTAACTACAGCTTAATACGAGTCACTCTGTAGTAATTAATTTGATTAACTGAATACATATTGGAAAACTTCTGCTTAATTAAATAATCCAGGTGTAGCAAAATTTAATTTTTATACTAATCAAGCTGATGTTAGGAAACGGTAGCAAATGGTAATTGCAATATGCTTATTCTATTGTCTTCAGTGTGGTTTCCATTAAGCAACAATCTATTCTTACTCCAAAAGGATGCCATGTGAATGATTGTGTTACAGTAAAACCATATAAATGTTAATACTTGTAATTTATGTCATAGGCTACAGGGTCTTTTCAAAAGATAAATGGATTAACTCCAAATATTGAATCTTTATTACTTTTCTGAATTTCAGAGTGCATTTCCTTCAAACATTATACTGCCAAATTTAATATTGCATTTAAATGGGAAACTGATTCAAGAATTGTTCCGTTTGCGTAAATTTTAACGAACAGTGTTAAAACGACAGGCGATAAAAGAGTTCTTGACACGCGTCTTCAGAACAAAACCATTGCATTTACCTCAACAAAGCTTTTACTCTCCTTCAAAATATTCTCTTCCAGTATCTATGCAAAGTTGCAGACGTCTACGCCATTCTGGAACACTTGGGGGTACTCCTGTTGCGAAATGCTACGCAACTCTGAATGAACGCATTGTGAAAAATCTTCCATCGTTTCAAAAACGCTTCCCAAAAAGTTCCTTTTTAATTTTTGGAAACAACCAAAAATATATGGTGCAATATCGGGTGAATATACAAGATGGGGTAGCTGTTTGATTTTTCCTGCTCCAGATAGGTCATAACATGGCGGGTTACGTGAGCACTGGCATTGTCATGAAGAAGGAGAACCCTTGACATGCCTGTTTTTGGACGCTGCTCCTTCATCTCCTTAACTATTTTGGGGCAAAACCATGATGGTGTAGTAATGGCTATTTATAATCATTTTTTCAGGTAAGGTATCCACGGCTACCACTCCTTGGGAATTGAAAAATATTGTGAGCATCCTCTTCCTTCAGCGAAAGTCTTATAGGATGATTTGGAGAAGTGGTTCATCTTCCTCAATCCAAACATACTTGTAGATCTTTTTGGGAGCTGTATACTAATAAAACCAGGTCTCATCACCTGTGACAATATCGATTAATCGTTTGGGACTACTAGATTCAAACACTGACAGCATCTCCTTGCACGAGTCGACTCTAGCCTTTTTTTGCTGTTTTGTCACTTTGCGGGTTGTCATTTGGCACAGATCTTTCGGAACTTTAAATGTTGATGAATAATTGTGTTCACACTGGCAATCGATGCACTCACATCTAAGTTTAATACTTGAACGTTGATGTGTGGGTTTTGCTTATTGAGTTCACGAACAGCAGCGCTGGTTCTCTCATTCACGGCCTCCTTTGGTTTTCCTGCACGAGGAAAGTCTTCGAAGATCTGCCGTCCTCTGAATTTGTGCATCGATCCCGTAACAGTCCATATGAACAGGAATGACACCTATACAGTGTCATAAATAGGCATGAATTTGTTTCGCATCGTCCCCAAGCTGCATCCTTGTGCTTGTGAAAATGTAAACTCTTTCTCAGTATTTAGTAGACTCAATAGCAACAACGCATAGATTTCTCAGACCAAACTTGAGGCGCCGCTAGCGAAGAGAGAAATGATGATACGGCCTTTGTTTTTAACACGTAATAACAAGTTTAGACAAGCATTGAAACAAGTCATAGCTCGTTAATTGTGGAGGAATGAGTGAAAATCTACAGACACTTGTCAAGAACTTTTTTAACGCCCTCCATAGTTCCTGGCAAGCCTATATGATAGTTTGGCCCTTTTTATAATTTGCTATGGTAGTGAAATTTGGATCACATACTTTTGCAACATCTTGTACATTAGATGATTTGATTATGTAAGTAATGATGATGTTGACGAAGGAGTCATCAATAGCCTTTAAGGAGCATCATATGTAGCTTACGTTGTTTTAGCCATGTTGTCTGCAAGAACTGCACGATAATGTATGGAGCTATGATAGTGGATCTAAAAAAATGGTAAACCTAAAACTCTGGACAAAGCCAAACAGAATATATTATTAGAACTTGTCTATGTTAGCCAAATTTATTAGCTGTTACTTTGGACAGACATGTCAGAAGAACTAAACTTTACAGTATTTTGGACCTCCGTAGTTTATAATTGTTTGTTGATTTTATTTGTTTTAAATTTCATAATTTTGTTCCTAAAAAACAATATTAGTGTTCTCCCCTACACAAAAGACGGTTGTAATCTAGATCAGTGGTTTTCAACGGGGGCGTTTTCGTCATTATTTAATTTTCATTAAGCTTCAAGTCTGAAAAGTTTGGCGGGCAGGGGAGGGCTCAGTCGACAGCTCGCCAGGCTCTGCAGTTTCCAGGATCTGCAGTTTCCAGGTTCGAGTCCCACCTGAACCAGCGTTGAGATTTATTTCCTCAAAAGTATCTGCACTGCCCTCAGTCAGTAGGGGACACCGATGAGCTTGGAAAGACCGCCGTCCCTTCGGATGGAACGTTAAGTCGTAGTTTCCGCGAGAGAGCCATGCCAGGTGAACTCACTGGTTGGCTTGGCGGGAGACTACAATCTATTTCCTAATAACTTCTAGTGCGTCCCCTTCCCCAAACCTTCTCTGAGCCCCTCAGGGTCCTTCTAACTTGGCTATTTAGTCCATTGTACAAAAAGTGCCGCTCAGAGGTAAAAAGAAACGACCGAAAAATTTGTGAACCATTTAGCAAGATGATTTATCAAACTTGTCCTAGTATCTCATACAACAACAAGCGTAATCGGTATTCGAACCTGTTAACACATATACAATGGCGTAAAATGAACGCAATATAGTGCAGTAATTTTCACACATTACCCGACAATATCTACTCTTGCATAACGGTTGGACTAAGGTTCTCTTTAACACAAAACAATGGATGGTAAACAATGCTCCGTGAAATTTTCAAATGTGCTGTGTAACGAAAAAGAAAAATTAAAAGCATAGTTAAGAAGAAGATTCTTTTTAATAGTTTTTGGATTCTTAAAAAGTTTAAAAAGGTTTAATCGTTTACCGTTTAAGCGCAAAAGGTGATGAATAAGATTAGATCGATTTTTGAATCCTAAATAGCAAAGCCAACCTACGCCCACTTAATGGCTCACACGTGTCTTTGCCTTGAAGCTAAACTGATGAAAAAGGAAACATTTTAGAGCTTTCGCTGCCAAGGTCAGCCATTGGAATATTGATCACCTCATCCTCTTATCGACGACCTCCTCTGTCTCCGTGTTTCTCCTTACTCAAGAAAGTTTGCAGACTTAATGATACTTTTAGAAACCAACACTTGTAGATGGTGGTGGCTCTGGTTATCCTCCTTCTGTACTCTGTTCTTTTCTGGAAGGCATGTAACGTTTCCTCGGATACCAAGTGTTCTCTTTGTGCTGGGAAACTAAAGGAAATGTAATGCACCATCATCAGATAAAAAAAACAAAGCACACACACACAAAAAAATATTTAAAAATATCCACTAGAAACTTAAAAAGCTGTTTATATCTGCTTAAAGATATTTGCCTACCTTTGATGATTTCTTTGCATAGGCTGGCAACAGAAGTAGTTGCAGTATAAGTAAAATAATTTAAACAAATTAAAAAATACAAAACTATGACATAATAAGCTGAAAAAATTGGTTTTACCATGAGTGGGATTCGAACCCACGTCTCCAGGAAATATGCCTGTTTTGTTTCCTGGAGACGTGGGTTCGAATCCCACTCATGGCAAAACCAATTTTTTTCAGCTTATTATTTCGTGAGTTCCATGTCTACAGGACATATATCCTGCGATTCTTTACTGCTAAAAAATCTACATTTCTGTATGTGCCCTAAAATGTAGAAAATAAACCTAAAACGTATCAAGGTGCAATTAGTCACTGAATTCGTATTCACTCCAAAGGAAGACAGGACGCCGATTTGCCTACTGAACAAGTTTGCCAGCGTCCATTAACTGGCAGAAAAAAATATTACGAATGAGATGTAAAAATTATATTTATTATTTTCATGACAATATTTTTCATAACGTTTAAAAAGTTTTCCTGGAACACTGCGGTCATTTTTTTCATTCTTTAGTACACGTAACAATAAATAATGAAAAACTTGAACGTTTGCATCATCGGCAAGGATCACACTAAAAAATGTGCCAATTATCAGAATATGATTTGTTATCAAGTCTTATGCTGCTTTATACATTTTTACGTCTTTAAGAATTTTGATTTGCTACTTAGAAATAAAGTACTGATTATTAGAATATGTATATGATATAAAATTAATATTATAAATAACATGGTAGATGCTAAAATACTTTTTTTCCAACTAGTACCTGTTATGAGGGGGGACCATAGAGGAAAATGAAGCTCAGGAGGGGCCTATGAGCAATAAATGATTGAGAAAAACTGTCTAGAAAACCAAAATCGCCAGCGTCATTGCAAGTCGTGCGACAAAAAAATAGCTAAAAAAAATAACTCTCGGCATTGCAAAGGTTTCTTAATATAAATCTGACCATTCTTTCCAAGAAATCAAACAGCCGTTTCAAATTTCACCATCAGTCACTTTAAAATGAGCATTCCCAGTAATACGAGTTAAGAAAATAGAAACCACTCCCGATCCACCCAATGTCGCTGGTGATCTTAGCTTCAAACTGAAAGACTACTCCAGAAAACGATCGAACGCGTTAAATTGCTGACAGAGCACACCTTAGCACACATCCCGAAATAAGCGGAGGTCATCACTGTGCGGAGGTCCTCAATGCAACTAACAGGCGTGACACCCCATCCGTGAAACGCAGACCCGTTTTAATCCCTTCCATTCCATTCTAACGGCTACAACGACACGAGAAAACCTTGAAATACAACTCCAGCAGTAACTCTCTCTCAGATCTTCATTATCAGACTTTCTCTCGCTTTCATCCTTTTCCAGCATTAGTGCTTATTTGCATCTTCTAAGGTCTCTTGCTTCAGAATCTCTTCTTTCATTAAGAGTCCTCTTCTTCACAGAACTTCACAAGGATTTGGAAGAGTTTTTCACTTTGCCTGCGCATGAAAGGCGCGATGTGGCTAAGGTTGTCAGTAATCTCCGAAAAAGCATGCAATTTGCGCTTACGAGATTTTTGTTTAAATTTCTGCTAAGTTCTTTCTTTTCTACGACTATTTTTTTAAGCGCGTTGTCAAATGAACTGTGAACTGCGACGGGAAGAACAGCACCTGAGCCAATGGAAAATTGTATCTTTTCAGAAAGCTATAATCAGAGCCAACCCTTGTACTGATCTGTAATCGGGGATGTCAAAAAAAGTTAAGCTTAAGACGGGAAAGATAAAAAAAAATTCTGATTTCTTCTTAATGTGTTATGACTTTTCAATTTCTTCACAACATTTTTTATTTTTTCAAAAGTGGTAAGAGCTGTCTGTCTAGTGATTAGTATTGCTGACGTAGCTCTGGTTTTTACCTCTGAGAGACACTTTTGGACTCAACGATGGGCTAAATGGTCAAGTCACAAGGACCTCAACAGTTCCGAGAAGGGTGACTAAGAGGTCCCACTGAACAGTTGTTAAAAGGCGGTGTAAGTCTCCCTTGAAAACCATTCAGCGTTCTCTTTAACGTGCACAGAGTACGAATGTCCTGCACACGAAACCACGGTTTACGTCCCATCTGACTGACGAAACCTTTCCAAGATCATCAGTGTCACCTTTCTTAACGAGGTCAATGGGTTAACGGAGATAAATCTTAACACATGCACAGTTGGGACTCGAATCTGGGAATTGCATATTACGAGTCTGGCGCCTTCCTTCCTTGACGCAGCTAAATTGCAGCATCAAAAAGATTCCTAGATTAGATTTAGTTCAAACATTCAACCATGAAAAAGCGTTGCTAACTCTTTCTTATAGTCTACATACCACATTTTAACTGTCATAATGTAAAGGGTCTAAAACACTAGGGTCTGTAAAGGATAGCTAGGCGTAACTAACAAGATAGCTATGCATCAATCCCCTGTGATGATGCACAGAACAGGCCAGGACTAGCACCTAAAGCGCGATCCCGACTTCTCGTGATGCAAGCCTTTATTCTTCTCGTGGTGCAAACCTTAGTTAGCCGAAAGAAATACCCTGCTGTGAAATTACTGCAAATGTAATTACATCTTATCATCCAAATAAATGGTCGTCAAAACCTTAGAGTGGTCAGTGTTTTAACACGGTAACCTCATATTCCTTGTTGAATATTCTAAGATAGCCCACTTTTTGGGCCATGCCAATCTCATAGAGGTTAAAGGTCGTTGTTATATAACTGTTAATGAGTGAACAGTTTTCCAGAAAATTTTAAATCGGAACATTTTCTGATGCCTTAAATTTTATTGGTATTAGATTTAATACATTGATTCATATTCATGAAAAAAAATTAAGAAACCTACATTATGAGTAGAGAAACTCATAGATAATATTCTCCTGTAAATATGAAACTCATGAACTGTTTTTTGAAAAACATTTGGCTTCCAGTGGGATATGAAACCCCGACTTTCTAATAACATGTCAGGTACTTTAACCATTTTTCAGAAAATTATGACTGTAAACTTTACCTCGGCAGTTTCTGTGGCATCGTAAATGATCGGTAAAGAAACAGTTAAGCTGCCAGATAATGTTAAAATAATTATTTCATAAATATAGTCAGTAGGCCTCATTAGCGTTACTCATTGCAAGTTTCAATAGTAGCCGCCGCTGGGAAATACTAATATTAAAATGAGACCAGGATTGAATCTGAAAAAAAAAAACTGTTGGAGAGGAGAAGAAAACAATGAAGCAGAAAGTCCTTTCAATCTGTTTTTTATTTTTCCTTAAAAATGTTTTCTACGAATACTACAGAATATGCTTACTGATCTGTTTCATAATGTTGATGCAAAAGTAATGGGAAAATACGAGACATGCAAGAATAATCGTTCCCATGATTAAACAATGTGCTATTTAACTTCCCGTGGCCGTGGTTAGCGCGCTTGGCTACTGATCTACGGGACCTGGGCTCGAGCCCCGGGTAAGGCATGGATGTTCGTGTTGTTTTTCTGCTGAGGTCCTGCCATCCTCTCAGAGCTTCTACTCTGGCATATAAACTGACAGACTCCTGTCAGACCTCTGTGGCAAGCAGCTGCTTGAGGGGGGTATTTATTATATATTATTTATATATTTAACGAAGAACCTAATTTCCCGTCAGAAGATAATGCCTGTTGCCACTTCTACCGGCAAACCCTTGGTTCGCATGTCTTCCCAATACTTTTGCATCAACCTAATAGAAGATTTTCTTCAATATTTTTTGGTAAATATGTGTAATAATGTTCATTATAATGTTCCCCTCCATTCCGATTATTTGAATTATCTAAAAGAGTTCAGTTAATAAAATTTTCTCAGGGGAAGAAGATTTTACACACCCACTCCCTCGCCTCCTCTTCCTAGATTAGACTCTGAATGAAAAGAATTTTGAGGTGCAAACGGATTTTTCTGAATTCTTTGAATTCATCTCACGTCCCCCCATGAATGATGAAAATCCATACGGATAGTAGATCTCTGGAAGATGCTTAGATTGGCAAATCGTACGACGAATGATTTTTTTTTCTAAAATTCCGAACAGTTTTTTGCTTGAAACTTTTTTCAGTTAGATTTAATGAAATATATGTGACCCATCTTTCATGTCTTCCCCCGACAAGCACTTCAAGTTCCTGTTTTTTTCCAGGTGTTCATCGTGATAACTTTATATCGATTTCAGACCTTGCATGGAGCTATTAAAATTCCCGACATATTTGCTTTCAATAGTTCCCCGTTGCTATGCCTTAATCCACGAAAATGAACAGTTCAATTTCGTATTTAAGAATTAAACAATGAAAACAAGTTCTTTTTTGGTAGATAACTATAAAATATATCATTTATTTAACTGCGACAGAAATATATTTGTGGATGAATGAGGTCTCAGCAGAAAAAATACTGTATTTTATCTGAGATTTAAATGCAGATGAAACACATTAAAAAATAAATACCCTGAGAGCTCAAATTCAGATTCCTCTGATGAGTAGACCAGCGCGTTCACATATTAAACTTACATTAAGTTGGAAAATGGAGGTCGTCAGCAATATGTTTTGGTTGATTTAAAGATACGGGAGTTGCAAACATTTTTCGAAGAAGGTGGAGCAGAACATAAATCAGTGTTTCAAGATAGAAATACTCATGTCGAACCAAGTTAAAAATAAATAGTATAATAATAAAAACTTACGTTTGATTGCAGTATCTTCTCCCAACCTTTGGAGTCCTTGTGACCTGTCCATTTATTCCACTGTATGAAATGAATTGCAGCTTAGATTTCAAATAACAAACAAATTTTCTAAAGTTCTCAAGAATTACATTTTGAAACTGGATGATGTGGAAGCTTTTTTGCATTAAACTACTAGAACTGTTTATACGTAACATAGATATTAAATGTTTCTTCCTTTCTGACTTTCACACTTCTGGATTAGTAGAATTTTTTTGTTTTCAGTTGTTTTCGTTTTCTGTGTATTATATTATTATATTCAACGTGACAACTGATGTTTTTTAATTGAAATTGCTTCTATATGGAGATCTCTTGTGATATCTCAAAAGTTTTGGTATACTGTAAAACATTATCTGAAATAAAAATTATCTATCTATCTATCTAAATAAAACTCCTTTTCCATGATGATCCGTACCAAAATTTTATCAAGGAGTTAACAACCCTAACAATTCAGGATAAACACTAAAACAAATTATCCACTGCAAAAAATTAAATTAAAGAAATCTAAAACTTAGAAAAAAAGCTTTACAAAATGCTCAAATATTATTTTACACCACATGCTAAGCCAAAAGAATATAACAGATAAAATATGTAAAGGCAACTGAATAAATATCAACTTGTGTCTTAAAATTAATGATAAACAGAATAACTTCGTGATAAAAGAGACAAAGGAAAATTGACTGCATTAAATGCAAACGTAAGGATGAGTTGTAATGAAAGAAGTGCCACCACTACAGTTGCTAACAAGTGTTAGATTCAGTTCGTAGATTAATGAGATGCCGAAATAAGTTCTGCTTCAGATAGCAATACAATAAAATATTTCAAAATTAAAAGAAATGATAAAGAAGTCGACGCTCAGAAAATCTCAAGTGACTTGAAAAAAAAACGAATCACAGAATGGAAAAGGAAGATCCAAGAAATTGAATCAAATTGAAGGAAGATTAAAAAAATAACTGATTATTATAATGTGAAAACGTATCTGAAATATTACAAGAGAAAAAATTCTTTTGAATGCAAAAACGCATAATGTATGTAAAAAAAGCAGAAATTAATTAGAAAGCTCAATAATTAGCACAATAGGGGAGAAAGCATAAAAGGTAAGTTGTTTGTAGAAAATGCTGAGAGCAGCAATTAGTAAATAATACTGAAATAGAAACAGTGCTTAATTAGTAGTTTGGAAAGGAATTTCTTTCGGATTGTTAGGTTTGAAAGGAATAAATAGGCTACATTTAAAAATAGAGAGAAGAAAACGAAAGTTTGGATTTATAACGGAGGAAACTGATCTAAATGTAGAAATTTATCGATGCAAACTTTTTTGAGTGGAAAATATTCTAAAAAATTTTAAAAAATTGGTTCCAACAGATTTTTCTTACAAAAAAAATGAAATGCGAAAAAATATATATAAATTATGAGAATTATACTAGAGTAAAACTTGTCACAAGTAATCAAGTTTATGGTTGATTTTTTTTTTCTTTTTTGAAATAATTCACTAGATGTTTTTTTAAGTGCTTTGAAGTACCGATTTTTTTTTTCATTCTCACTAATTTTTAATGTAAAACTCTTCGCTTTATGAAAAAAACGGCTGAAAGACAAAAACAATTATTTTGCACTTGAAATTAAGCAAATTCTTCTTTTCAAAGAGAAAAATTGTAAAGAAAAGAATTCATCTTTTTTTTTTCTTTTTGTAATAATTTAGATACAGTCTTTTCTTTTTATAGAGAAAATCTGTGAAAAAACGGAATTTTTTTTTTGTTTCAGAATAATAATATTTTATGCATATTCTCATCTTTATGGAACAAAACTAGAAAGAGGTAAGATGATTTTTTTTTGGAATAATTTTCGATATTTATATCTAATATACATAGATATAAATATCGACGATTGGGAGTGATTGACTGACGATCACGCTAGTTCAAACTATTGATACAGAAATGATAGAGCTCTGAAACCTTGTACCTAGGGGAAATCCGGATCGTAGACCCCGAGAAAAATCCGAAATTTGATGTCCGACGTATCCTTCAAGGTCAAATAAAAGTCACGTTGAGTCAAACCGTGGTCTACAAGTGCTTAGAAACGTTAAAATTGGAGTCTGGGGGTTGTTTTTGGGTTGTAGATATCGGAAACATTAAGAAATTTTGAATCCGGAGAGTCCTCCGAAGTCAAAAATACAAATTTTGATCTACCAATGCTACAGTACTGAAAAATGATTCCTGGGGTTAATTTGAGTCGTAGATCACAGAAATGTTGCGAAATTTTGGATGCGATAGGTCAAAAAGAATTGCCAAAGATCAAATATTGATCTACCGATGACAATAGAGCTAAACATTGGTAAATAGAGCTATTCCAGGCAGTAGAACTCATAAATAAGAGGAATTTTCAAGTCTGATGTCTCATTCAAGGTCAAATAGATGTCGTAGTGATGAGATAGAAATCAAGAGATGTCGAAAGCACGGATTGATTTCTAGTATATTTATGTGTACACAAACCGATCTCTTACTTTACACGTTACTCCATTTACAAAATGTCAGTTTTACACGGTCAAGAAAAGGCAATCAGTTTCGTTTTACATTTCGGATTTAGATTATTTTTATTTATATAGATGTAAATACATACACGTATTACGACGTAGCAATGGCATAGCTTCAAAACAGAGAGACTATTAGACTGCCAATCATAAAGAGACCTTAATGTTTGCTTTAGCTGTTAAAAACGCGGGAAAAAAAGGAACGTTTCGGAACTTAATTCGCACTAGGATATGTTATTTAAAATTATTTATAAATTTATCTTTATTTACTCATTTGCATTTGTAGTTTTAAATTATGCCGAAAAATCGCAAGGTTTAATAATAAAATAAAAGTTGCAAAAGTTTGTGTAATATTAGCATATACAATACGACGTTATTATGAATAATAATTAAGAAAAGAGCATAAAATGAGAATATTATGATCTGTGTTCTTGTAATTTTAAACCTCAATTTCCGGAAACAGAAATGTAAAAGTGTCTACAAGCAAATTAAATAATATTTTCTCTAAACGTGTTAAAAGACGAACTCAACGAACTAATTAAAACACGACTAGGTAGGTGAAATACATATAAACGAATTGTTAAACTTTTAATGTGGAACTTAATAAGAAAAATTCATCATTTTATTCAACACTCGATATGCACACCGAAGTATTCTTTAATGTTTTGAAAAGAGTTATTATTGCAAACATTTAACAGTCTCAGCTATCTCGTTCGTCTTGCAAAGAGACGTTATTTTTATTCTGAATGAAAATATTGCTTTAATAAGGAAATTAAGCTTGGAGTAATAAAGACCTGCATTAATTTCTTCCCAGAATTTCACAGAAAAATCATTAACGGCCAAATGAATTCACTGCTTTAAACCTTTCAAATCTTTATGAGATGTAATCAAATGGAAATGAATATTTTTTATTCTGGGGTCTTGATTATTACCATCTTGAAATCTCTTCAAGCAGCTGCACAAGTGGGAAAGTTTTTACTTCCGCAGGTAGAGAACACGTTTATTTAATTTCATTTGGTGAAAAGATTTAACAAAATATTAAAGTGGGGAAAAAGGGTTAACAAATGGTATCACCATTTATTAAACGAATATATATATATACCCCCTCAAGCAGCTGCTTGCCACAGAGGTCTGACAGGAGCCTGTCAGTTTATATGCCACAGTAGAAGGTCTGAGAGGATAGCAGGACCTCAGCAGAAAAACGACACAAACAGCCATGCCTTACCCGGGGCTCGAACCCAGGTCCCGTAGATCAGCAGCCAAGCGCGCTAACCACTCGGCCAATATAAACAATTATTATTCATTTTTATCTAGTCTTCAAAAAAGATTTTAAAAAAATAATGTTTGTTTTTCGTTTGACATTCGTAGACCTCTGACTTTGTTGTTTTTAGAAATAAATTTTTCTTTTCGGTTTAGATAGATATTGATGACATATTACGATTTTCACTTTCCAAATCTTCCAGAAGTTTGAATTGTAACTTTTAACGGGGCAAAAAATTGAAAATTGCAAAATTTAAAACGAATATTTCAAGCAATGTATTTATGTTAGAAATTTGAAATTTTAGTGTTGGAATATGAGATCATGAAGTTTCCATTGGCAACAATGAGCTGCAGCTTTAATCTCGGGGGATTAATTAAGGGAATTGTTTGTTTTTAGAGAGTTTGTTGTTAGAGATGAATTAATATTTCTTTCTAGGTTTGATAGGTATTGAAATATACGATTCGTGCTCTCCTAATCCTCCAAAAGTTTAACTTGCGCCCTGTAACAGAAGAAAAAGGTGAAATTTTAAAGTTTTAAACGATTATTGCAAACTATGTTTTTCTGCCAAAACATTTGAAAATTTGACAGTAGAATGTGAAGTCAGGAGCTTTGCATTGACAGCAATGAGTTGCCCTTACACCCAGGAAATGGAAAATGCAGATGTTGTTTACTGATATTTGGAAACTTCTTTTTCAGTTGGGTATGCACTAACGAAATATTATTATTCGCATTTTTCAAATCCTTCGATAGTTTTAATTTACATCGTTAGAGGGCACTAAATATGGAAATGGCGAAAATTTTAACGACTATTTATAGCAGAATTTGAAATTTCGGTAGTAGAGTTACTGTCAGGGGAATATCCCTGACAGTAACTATCAGCCATGTTTTCTCAGATGGGGTGTGAAAGGGGTGCTGATGAGAAATAAATTTGAAAACGAGAAAAGGGAACCTATAGGGGACAAGAAGCCCAACTTCGGCGAAGCGAGTTCCCCTTAAAATATTTAATTTTAAAAATATTATATTGTTTAAATTTAATTTTAGATTTTTAATTTTATTTATTCATTTGTCTTAACTATACTACATTATTGATTATGCATATATCTTTGGCGGTCCTCCATTCCATTTCAGTTTCTATGCTGCCCTCAGTTAAAAAGTTTGCTCTGGCCCTTTTATACAGACTAAACCTTCACATAATCTTTGAAGAATGCTCTCTTCAGTTCAAATTCTTCCTGTCACTTCAAACGAAAGCTCATCGGTTTGCTACACGAGAATAATATATTTTTTTCATCCTTTACTCAACAATTCGTATATTATATCTTCTTCACAAAAAACCTTTTTTTTTTCTCGTACATTTTCCCATTTCGTTCACACGATTAATTTGCCTTCCATTCTTTTATGTTCCTTTTTTCCGTCTCATCTCTTATCTCCATTCGTCTTTCTTTCCTTTTTCTTCGATAATTTCTTTTTTTTTTAACTTCTTCGATATGCTTTTTTTTTCTCTCCGTTTTTTTCCCCAAAACTTTTCTCGTCTAAAGCGGCTTTTTTCTTCTCCATATCGCAGAATTTTTTATTTATTGCCGGTGCAGTTCATTATTTTCTGTAAGTTACATTTCAGTCTTAGCTATTGTTGAAAACCTCCTCAGTTTTTGTTTATAGCTCAGGTTATTCGTTTCGAACTTGACGGTTTAAGGCCGATAAATTCATTCTTTAAATCAGGGGTTCTCAATGTAGGGTACGCGTTAGGTAAAATGTTTTGGGGTACGCCGTGAGAGCTCAAAAGTAGCTAGATCTAGCAACAAGTCGCTAAGTTGGCATTATTATACTATATATATAGTTTAATAATGGCCTATAACTATATCCCTATAACTATAGTTTATAGGGTTATAGTTATAGGCCATTATTAAACTATAGTTATAGGTAACCATTATAAACTATAGTTATAGGTAACCATTATAAACTATAGTTATAGGTTATAAACCCTATAACTATAATTTATAAGGGGTACACAAGTTACATACACATTTCCAGAGGGTACGTGAAGCATAAAAGGTTGAGAACCACTGCTTTAAATACTAAACGAATATTGGGAAAATATATTTAGAGAGATTTGAGTGACATCTACAATTTATCGCCAACAACAATTTTTGCATAAAAGGTTTATTTTCAATGTTAGGGAGCTTTGAAAGTGGCTTTCCATTCACATAACATGGAAGTGTCCGGACACTTTTTTCAACATAGTGTATTAGCATTACGATAATTTCTAATAAATACGAATAACACTGGTTTGCAAGGTTTTTTATAGCATGAATAATTGTAGCTGCCTTTAACTATTTTTCAGATGCTGATTACAGATCTGGTATTAAAAATTGGCTAGCACGTCATTTTATTACGTTATTGGTCATTTTGACTCCTATTAAGATCTTCCTATACCAATACCTCCAGGCAACTTGGTAGATACCATATATTTTACTTTTTGTAGCTGACAACACTGATTGGCAACTGGGAGAAAACATGTACTAACAGTAACCTAACCTCAGACCGCCATTCTTGTAGTTTTCATTATAAGAGGAACACGTGCTGTACGTTGAAGGGTGAATTTTGGCGTTTAAATGGCACAAAGGCAGCGTCACGGATGTGTTAATGTGCCAGATAACTTTTCTTATATGTGTGTGGAAATTATATTTTAAAATCCCAGTGTCGTTCTTTGACAAATGTTGTGAAGAAAGCCCATAACTTGTATTTTGGATGTCATGTTGGAAATCAGGACAAAACATGAGCTCCACAGATATGCTGCATTTTTTGCTTTGTTGGTCTGAGGGAATGGTTGAAAGGTAAGATAAAATCCATGCTCTTTGCAATTCCAATGGTTTGTCGTGAGCCACCTAGTCACTTGCATGATTGCTATTTTTCTTTAATTAAAGTGTCGGGCTTTTCAAAAAAGAACAAAAACAAAATACAATATCCAAATGTGCCTTAAACCTTAAGGCCAGTTCCTCATGGAGAAGGTCTTCCTATACCAACACCTCCAACAACTAGGAGGAAATGGATTCACATTCATCAGAGGAAGACTTTGAACTAGCTAACTGTAAATTATATTATACAGATCCTGATCCTATATACAACCCTAAAAAGTTAGACGAGCCTCATCTGATTCAGCAAAATGAACTAAATGATCTTGTTCGAGTACTTTTCAAGACTTCAAGAGTAGAATCTTCAGGTCAAAGGTATCAGAATTTCTCTGTTCAGAAAGAGAAATTTGGCATTATCTGCTTATTATGAGATGCAAGATGGTCTGTGTTTCTGTACAGATATTTCAGGGCTGATGGAAGAAATTAGAACAACCCACGACCCTAAGGAGTGGCGTCTATTTATGATTCGTCAAAATTTAGCTTAAAAGCTGTCCTTTTTCATAAAGGAAACCAAAAGCATTCCATTCCACACACGCTGTGAGAATGAAGGAAACTTATGAAAGCATGGAAAAAACACTCACTGCTATAAAATATGACCAGTTTAAGTGAACAACATGTGGTGATATAAAAGTCAATTCTTTCTTGCTCGGGCTTCAAGGAAACTTCACAAAATTTAGCTATTTTCTGCGTTTGTGGGACAGTAGGGCCAGAAAGGAACACTACAAAACAAAAGACTGGCCCAAAAGAGATGATTTTATTTCTGGAAAGAGTAATATGACGTATAAGCCTCTAGTTGACCACTCTGATGTTCTGCTCTCACTACTACACATCAAACTGGTGCTTACGAAAATTTTTGCAAAGACTATGGACAAAATTGGTAAAGGGTTTTTGCACTTAAAAGAAAAATTTACAAAACGAAGTGATGCCAAACTCAAAGAATTGATTTTTGTTGGTCCTCAGATTAGGAAGCTACTGAATGATATTGTCTTCGAAGAAAAATAATATTAAGGAGCGCTACATGGAAATCCTTCACGTCTGTGGTCCAGGGTTTTCTGGGAAATCACAAAGATGAAAAGTACTATCAGCTCATTCAAGATCTCAAAAACTATTAAAATCTTGGCGGCCGAATATATTTCAAAATTCATTTCTTTCACTCGCATCTCGACGTCTTTCCCAAGAAGTTAACAGCTATCAGTGATGAGCAAGGGGAAAGATTTCATCAGGATATCCGAACCATGGAGGAGAGATACCAAGGCTGGTGGAACCCAGCAATGATGAGTGACTACTGCTGGTTCTTGCAAAAGGAAGATACCTCAGCACATAAAAGACAAAAATGAACTTCTTGTAAGTAATAAAAGATCCTTACCCATGTTTTCTTATTTTGCGTTTCAATATTATTTCATTTGTTTATTTATAATTAGTGATCTATAACTATGATGTTTCTATTTTTTTCACTCTAATCATGTAATTAATTAATGTGTTTTAAGTTGCAATTTAATAAAATAGTCACATTTATTTTCATTTCCCAGATATGCGTATTCATCGAAATTTGAAATACATCAATCCGTAATTTAAAAAAAACTGTAGGTGTTGCAGATTTCTCACAGCCATATTTGAATTCAGCACCCCAAAATTAGTTAAAAACATCCTATTTGACCAACGTTATAAAAAAAAAGTTTCAGTTTGTTGTCTAGTGTAATTTTTCCCTTTAAATAAGGTTTATTTATAAATAAATATCATTATGCATAGTAGCACACCGGTAATAAAATTAGGAATTAATTTTTAAGAATTTTTCTAGACATAGGACTACCTACGATGACGTCACAACTTGGTCAAACGGTCTTCTTTATAGGAGGTGTTGGTAAAACTGAGTCTATCATCGTGTAAAACGAAATTGATTGTATTTTCTTTGTCCTGTAAAACCGAAATCCTGTAAATTCCTCGATTTACACGATTCGGTGGTCGCTGTACTGTTTTTCGGCTTAGAAGCATTTGACGTGGGAAGAATCACGAGCTCCTTCAAATCATGGCCACTCCTTTCCCCCTTTAAAAGAGTAAGGTGAACATTTTAATGTGCGGAGGGAAGGAGGCCAATCGTATTACATTTTATAGCAAATGAAAGCTTGCGACGTGGAGAGTGCTATCTACTATATATTTTAGATAAGAGACGCAAACATAAACTCATAGTGAGAACCGAAATATTTTTCGTAAATCATTAAATCAATATGTATATCTGCTACATATTAATTTATTAATTATTAAACACACAAAAAAACTATTATTTTGACTTACCAAATTAAATATGGTTTCCTTTTATTATTTGAGAGTATCTATCATAAATATCATCTTCGTCTATTTTTTTGATTTTTAAAATACTATATGAAATTTTTAGGGGGAGCAAACGCTCCTTTCCCCCTCCTCCTCCCATCCCATCCTTTGTCTGCTCTACTATATTTAGTGTTTCAGATCCGAACAAAACCGAATAAATTCGCTAGCTAACTGTAAATTATATTAGTAAAATTTTACAAATACTCTCATTTTAATTCAGCAAATATATATACACGAAATTACGTTGAAATTAATCATGAACCATCTGCGATTTAATGCTACTGGAAGCAATTATTAAATGTTATTCAAAAATCAGAAACATTGAATATCATATTTTTTACCTTTTTTCGTCATAAATTTGCAATGAACCAAGATATTTTAAAATTCCCTTTGATGTCATATCACATAAAACATCTTCAGTACCAAACTGGGAGCGTCTAAACAATTTTAATAGCATATTAATTCGCATTATTTCCAAACGCTATCGACATGAATTAACATCAACATTCATTTCACCTTCTTGATAGTCTTACTGTATTCCCATCGTCGCTATACATTTCTTTTATGTCCGATTTATTCTTCATCGGGGAAGGAAATTAATCTGCTCTCAAATAAAACATCCTCTTCAACTTCTTCATCAGCGCAATGTCTGCTTCCCACCTTTTCTAAAGGGCCCAAAAATCGATGCAAACTCATTTACATCGGCAAACACGTCTTGAAACGTCGAATGCTGATGGTACTTTGGCTAGCGAAACGATTATGGAAACACAAACTACATGCTAATCTTTCAAGAAACACGAGGCCTCGTTTTACCGGGAAAATTTTATCTCTCTGATGGCGTTTTGATGCTTTCCATGAAGTCTGCTTTCACTTGTTCGCCTCACGCTTTGAGAGATATAGTTCCTGTTTTGGCTTCTATATTTGTTTTTAATATCCGTCTTTTTTTTTCTTGAATGTGCTTAGGTGTATGTTTTATTTTACGCTTTAAGTGCTCCTTTATATGCGGTAATTTCTTGCAGATATTATTTTTGCCTTTATTATTTTTTTGATGTCTTCACTGTTTTATGAAGCTAGAAATAAATTTTTGCAAGAAAATGTTTTAAATTACATTTAATTACTTTCAAAATGCAATAAGGTCTTAGATATACATGTGAAGTCATGTGGAGTAGCACATCCTGAAGAGATAATGAATCTGCATAATGCTTTTTCTTTTTTTATTTGTGTTATCATTTTCGTACGCCGTTGTACTGCAAACACGCATGATAAAATAAAACTGGCAGTTCTTTTGCTTTGTTAGGTTTAAGAAACACAAGTCCTATGCAAACCAGTTCAGCTAATTACGATTCTTTTGTTATTAAAAATCCAACTAATTACGACGCAACAAAATAGCGTAATAACATCCTTTATTAAGTGTATCTTTCAAAAAGAAATGCCTTCGCATACAGGGCAAAAAATATTGAAGCATCCAGATTTCAGTACCTTTATCCCAGTAGTGGGAAATGTTTGTCTCAACTATTCTATCAGGTTATGGTAACATATTTGATATCAGAACTTTATAGTTTTGCAGACTAAAACTAGTTGGATATGTTCAAATCATTGTCAGATGTGATTACAAATGAGTTAATTTGATCATGCAATATAAGATAAATATGCAATTTTGCAGTTGACGAATCTTAAGTCTTTCATGTATGCTTAAAAACGTTTAAAAAAAAAGTCTTATGCTTTTCAAATTATAATTAAAAAAAAGGATTTCTATTAAAAAAAAATAGAAGATTTCTAAGCATTATATTTATAGGACAACTAAATTATTTAATGTTATACCAGTGGAAATAAAGAATGAATCCAATTTACAGACTTCTTGTGTTGTAAGGACGTTCGTGATTTTGTAATGTCGCGTTACATGCGGAAGAAAGATGTTTGGAATGCCGTTACGTAGCTGCTATATTCCGCAATTAGTAACTTTCTTTTTTCTATTTTCTGATGATGAAAGTTAGATAATTTATTTTTTGAAAGGTCTGTAGTTACTCTTAATAAAAAGATCAGATTTAAAGGGAAAATTGGCTTCAGCTGAGTGGGATATGAACACACGGTCTCCTGATAACATCTCAGGTGCTCTGACCACTGAGTTACCGGTCACCTGTCAAATTTTATTCTAAATTTGATATTGATTTTCAGAGTGACTACAGACCTTTCAAGTGGAAAAACATCGAGAAATTTATTAAGTAATTAATTGGTTATACTCGTGACATACATTGCCTTCTACTTCGGAATGCTGTTTGAAAGCTAAGACACTACCTTCAAGACATAGATATTTGAATTGTGTGCTGCAGGTAGAGTTTTACCTTTGAGCTGCACGTTTTTTGCCCACAAGGACTAAATGGCCAGGTCATAAGGACTCCGAAGGCTCAGAGAAGATTGGGAGAGGGAGTTATTATATTTATTATATTATCTGTGTTACACTATTAAAACCTCATACCATTTCTATACATAGAGAGTTCTTTATTTTAGTCGGGTCTTTATCATCTTGTAATTTTTTTATTAGTGTGATTCTAGTTTCATTTTTTTTTTCGTAGAGAAATTATTTATACTACTTCGAGATTGCTTTCAATTCGCTAAAAAAGGAAAGAAAAACTATGTTTTGTTATTGTAACTATGTTTCTCAATCGTTTTCAATAGACCAAAATGAAAGCGCTTCGATATAAAATTCACACCATACTTCAGCAGGTGTGAATCATCACTGTTTCACTTCAAATATTAAAGCAACGGGTGAGTAACAGTCCCGTCTTTAGGAGAGTTAAAGGCTGGATGGTGTTGATGAAAGACTATCATCTTTCTCTCCTAACAGCTGTCCAGTGGATTCCCTTTCCAAAACTTCTCTGAGCCTTTGGGTTCCTTGTGGTCTGGACATTAAGTTCACTGTGTGCAAACAAGTACCTCTCAGAGACAAAACAACTCAACACAAAGCCATATTCTCAGTGAAATTAACAGAATAATTTTTAATTATTGAAAGATGACGATTTGATGTTTAATAATCATTATTAAAAGCAACTGACGATGTTCGTAGCTTCCAATAAAAAGAGTTTCTGTTATGCTTAGTTCATTAATAAATTGTGAATCACAGAATTAGTATTTGCTATCATCAGATGTAGAGTATCAGAATTTGGTGCTGTTTGAAGTTAATTTTATTCTGCTTTTCTCTACTTTAATAATTGCCGAATTTCGTATACCATAAAAGGCATTTTGTTATTGTCATAATATTAATGCATCAACAATTTTTAAATAACATTAATATTTTTTTTTCATTTTCAGTTCAGCCACTTGTGCATTTCAACATTCAAGTATGCACCGATCTCCTGAGTTCAATCTTCACTTCACACAACTGACGAAATTGTACAGGATTGTCCGAATGAGTTACATAGATCTTTCCAAGATAGCTTTCGAAGATTCCAATACGGAAAACTGGGACTACATTTTACTTTGACGAACAATACGATGGAAACGTTGACTAATTACGTACAATCCTCCATGATGATTCCTACCCTCACCACATCGTGCAGTATTCGTTAAACCTTATCTTTTACTCCTGTGAATTCATTCACCAATACATAAGTCATGGAAAACATGGTTGAAGATCTCATCAAACAAATCGGCAATCTGACCAGTTCTTCCCAGGAGTATCCAATGTCAAATGTAGAAATCGTGTTGACAGCCATAATATTGACCTTTATCATTCTCTCCACTATTATTGGTAATGTACTTGTCATCATATCGGTGTTTACCTATCGCCCTCTGCGCAATGTTCAGAATATGTTCATCGTCTCTTTGGCGGTGGCTGACATTACAGTGGCGGTTCTCGTCATGCCTCTCAACGTTGCCTATTCCATAATGGGTCAGTGGAAGTTCGGCCTTCCCATTTGCGAGATGTGGCTCACTTGCGACGTCCTGTGCTGCACCGCTTCCATACTCAACCTCTGCGCCATAGCTCTCGATCGCTACTGGGCCATTCACGATCCCATCAATTACGCCAGGAAACGAACTCTGAAGCGCGTGCTGATGATGATCCTCTTAGTGTGGCTGATGAGCACGCTGATCTCGGTGCCTCCTCTGATCGGATGGAACGACTGGCCGGAGGAGTTTGCCCAAGACACGCCGTGCATGCTGACGGAGGAGAGAGGCTACGTCATTTACTCTGCTAGCGGATCCTTCTTCATACCGCTCGTCATTATGACGATTGTATACATTAAAATCTTCGAAGCTGCCAAGCAACGCATTCGCGTCAAAGCCAAAGCTGCCGCGAACCTTGCAATAAGAAAAGAAGATGATCCCGTATCGTCGTCGACTATTCCTCTGAAATCTATGACTTCCGAAATCAGCACCATAGCCGTCACTGAAGACTCAACTTCTTCGTCAACGACGGTGTCGCACAAACCTTCGGACGAAAAGAACGATAACGGTAAAGAATCAACAAACAATTGCTCTTCAACTCAGGGACGGACTCTACTAGGCTCGAGAGGCAACTCTCGCCTCACTTCCACCGTGAGACACTACATGAGAGAGAAGCAAAAAATATGTCTCTTGAAGGAAAGGAGAGCAGCAAGAGTTTTAGGGATTGTGATGGGAGTTTTCGTGTTGTGCTGGTTGCCTTTTTTCCTGATGTACGTCATTTGCCCCTTCTGTGAAGCTTGTCACGTGCCCATTCGCGTCGCTAACTTTATCACGTGGCTGGGTTACGTGAACTCCGCTCTGAATCCCGTCATCTACACAGTTTTCAACATCGATTTCAGGAGAGCTTTCACAAATATCCTCTGCGGTAAGCGCTGACAACTATTAGCAATCCGGAGAGAGGAGATAAATAGATTTTTGTACTACAGCAAAAATCAAAATAACTATTTTCGCCATTTTATGATGACCTTCATCGTCAAATACTCGTTCTTCCTTTAATCAAATATTCTCTACAAAATTATGATTTTTTAAGATTTCGAGATCCTGTGTCTTTTCATGCTCATGTTATTTTTGTGTATCCGTTTTTGATTATTTTTTTTTCGTTTTGTTATCCCAAATCTATCAGAAATGGTGGATCAAACTAATTTTCATCTACCTATTAATCTTTCAATTGAAACTTTTATATGTGGTGTCCAACTGAATATTTTTGTCTTATTATTCTTTAAATTTCCAAACAAATTGAGCAATAATGAATATTTAAATGTTGTCCAGTAACTAATTTTTCCAAGAAGACCCATAACTCTAGTCACCAGAAGATGAAAATCTTGGCCCAAATACGTGGATATACAATGTATTACCAAAAGTATTTTGACACTTTCATTTGAAGGAAATGTCACATCCAAAAATTGCTAACCTTGAAAATCAGATTTTTACGAAAACTTATCACTGGAGATAACCTTTTCAAAACTAGATTTTTAGCAATATTAGTTTATTATTTAAAGATTTACCGAAGCTCGAATATTTAGCAGCAGAAGCTGCTGTTAAGATTATCCTAATTCTTCAAAATTATTGAAAACTGAAAAAATCGTTATACGAAACTCCTAAAATTACATTTGCTTTAGTAAACATTTATTAGTTTTCTTTCAATTAGCTGTTGAAAATTGCTAGAAGCATCTATCGAAATCATAAAAATTAACTGTGTGGCATTTTTACTGGCGAAACAAAATTATTATTAACTGCTGTCAAATGTTCCAGCATCTATAATTTTTAAAACATTAAATAAATATTATCGAAAGAAGAGATTTAGAGTTAAATCTTCAATTTATTTCAAGGGACAATTTTCGATAAAAAAAAAACTTATTTTCAAAGTTAGGGAGCTCTGAATGTGGTTTTTCATTTAAAGAGCACGAAAGTGTCCAATCACTTTTGGTAAGAAGAGTGTAACATTTAGTAACAGAATGTACATATAATTAGAGCCGTGAATAATCACACTTCAACAAAAAGGCATTCACACAATTTGACGAAACGTTTTTTTCGCTTTATATTATCGTTTCTTTACTTTTTAATCATGCCAGGTGCTCCTGAAGAGTGAACAAATTTACAGTTGTTCCGCAACATATATTTTTAATAGATTCTATGAATTATCGAGCAATTTCAACTTGCCTTGCCTTATTGCGACAGCTATTTGTTTGCTTTTTAATTTTGGATAATCTCACATTGGTCAGATAATTTATATCTGCTGCAGAAACTTTTAGTAGAGACTTGTTTCATCACAAGTGATTCCACATTTTCAGCCTCTTTTATCTCAAAATACACATAAGCGTAAGACTTATTTAAACCATAACCGCATTTCTCTAATTCTGCAACATCCGATTTAACCGTAACTGCCTATCTCCAAAATAACCGTATCCGTTAGTTTTAACTTCTGGAGATTCTGTTATAATTATCAGCATAAACTCATTATCATCTATATCTCTGCTTACTGTTAAACATACTCTAAGTATTTTATTACAGATAGAAAAAAACAGTAGTAGTAGTATTTTAGTAATTGGGAAAATTGCCTCCCACGGTACAAATTCTTATATATACACCCCAGCATCTTTAGTTCGGCAGCATTGGGAAACAGACTATGCCAGACCATGGCTTATTCCCAAACCAGGGATTCTCTCTCTTCCAGTAAGTAATAGTACACTCTACATTGATATATTTTAATAATTCATCGTCTCTTACTTTTTTTTTTTTGGGGGGGGGGGGAAGGCTCAGTCGGTAGTATGTCAGGTTCGAAATCTGCAGTTCCCAGATTCGAGTCCCACCTGGACTAGAGTTGATATTTATCTCCGCAAAGCACACCTCCGTGCCCTCGGTCAGTTGGGGACACCAGTGAGCTAGGAAATGCCGCCGTCCGTCGATGGGACTTTAAGCCGTGTGCACGAGATCCATACCCTGTGCACGTTAAAGAACACTCTGGATGGCCTTGATGGGAGGCTACCATCTGTCTCCTAGCAGCTGTCCAGTGGGACCCCTCCTCCGAACCCTGAGCCTTTGGGGTCCTTGTGATTTTGCCATTTAGCCCATTGTGTGCAAAAAAATGTCTCTGAGGTAAAAACAATCCAACTGATTTAGGTCATTAAAAAGCTATTAGTACTGTTCCTGCATCTTTATCATTCGCAATTTCAAGCATGTTTTTGCATTCCAGTATAATATTTCAGGGTAGTTTTTCGGTATACGGTTTTTTTTTTTACATAAAATGAATTGCCATTGAAAAAATAAACTATAGAATTATTTTATTATTCTTATATGTAAAATACAGCAATAAACAACATTACGTGTAAAAAAATAAACATGCACTTCCCTACATAAAAATAAAACATGCGCATTAGTTATGTTTAAAAGAGAATGAACACTATGTACAGTACTGTAAGAGAATCAGCAATTGCAGGGAAAATAAATTATCTCCCTTAAGTCTTAAGTTTGTTTTTTAATAGGGTAGTTACTCTTACACTCCGTTTCAGATAAAGAATGGAGGCAAAATTAAGATCAAAGAAGGCAACGACCAATGGAAAGATGCCAAACCCTCATGACTTCTAGCAATTACAACCTGCGATTTTTTATGTGCATTATTATTATGTACAGTTTATGAAAGTGAGCAATTAAAAGTGTTATTTTTTTATTTCGGATATTACAAAGTTCACAATGAAGCATAATTTTTTTTGCATCACTATAAGAATTGCCCGCTGTTTGTCAGATCATTGCTTCTACGCAACTTTTCGCAATAGGACGCTAAATACATTATGTTGAAAAGAGTGTCTGGACACTTCTATGTTATATGAATGGAAAGCCACTTTCAAAGCTCCGTAACTAAAAAAGCTCCGTAATAAACTTTTACGGAATAAAGTTACTAGACATAAATTAAAGATCTCATCAGAGCTCTATAAATTTCTATTTTCTATAATATTAATCTAATATTTAAAGAGTTATGGAAGCTGAAACATTTGAATGAAACTTTTGCTAGTTTTGAAAATTTATTTCAAAAAGTTAAATCACAACTGTTATAACAAGTTGTTCGCAATATAAATGCGATATTTGAATTTTGTGTAAGGAGTTTTGAAGTCTTCATCAATTTAGGGGGGGGGGGGAATGTTTTGGAAATGTGGTGTGTGATAACATCTGTTGTTAAATATTATAGCTTCCATAACTCTTTAAATATTAGATTAATATTATAGAAAATAGAAATTTAGAGAGCTCTGACTGATCTTCAATTTAGGTCTAGCGACTGTTTTCCGTAAAAAGCTTATTTTCAAAGTTAGGTAGATTTGAATGTTGCTATTCGTTCACTTAACATGGAAGTGTCCGGACACTTTTTTCAACATAGTGTATAATCATGTATTTTGGGATGTGAGAGATCTGATAACGGTCCATGGCTTTCGTGATTAGAAATTAAAGTTAGGAATGTGGAACGGAATAAAATACATTTTATCCAAAATACCAATTTTTTTTTCATTATTGAACTTATCGAGTTAACCTTTGGACTGCACAACCTCATGATACTCTTAATCTTCTGCCAAATTTCCAGATGCCTCTCCCATTTTTTGTGAAGAGTTATGGCAGTCACGCACAGAGACAGTAGAGGATTGATACATATTCAGGTGTCACATCTTACTTTTCATTGGCTTTAGTGGTAAAGTGAAATAAGCCACGATTGGACAAGAAACTGTTTGATGGGCTCTTGCCGCTCCATTCTTCACGTGAAACGGGTTATGTTGTTTTGACTCTGAGCGACACTTTTTTGCACGCATTGTGCTGAATGACTAGATCACAAGGACTACAAGGGCTCAGAGAAGGTTGGGCTATACAGATGGTAGCCTCCCGTCAAGGCCATCCAGCGAGTTCTTTAACGTGCACAGGATATGGTTCTCCCAAACACGGAGCCATGGCTTACCATTCCATCCGACGGATGGTGGCCTTTCAATGCCAATCGGTGTCCTCTACTGAACGAGGTAGGGCGGGAAGTTTTGAGGAGATAAATCTCAACGCTGGATCAGAGAGGAGTCTAGTCTAGTAAGAAACTGAAGATTACGATCCTGACGCGCTACCGACCGAGCCATCCACCACACAACGTGAAATGGAGTATAAATTTTAAAAAAATATATTTAAATGATACTACACACGTATGCTTCTGGACCATAGGTTACAGTAACTACAGCCGCCCTACCCACGTCGGTAGGGGACACAGATGGGTTTGGAAAGATCGCCGTCCGTCGGATGGGACGTTAAGCCGTGGCCCCGTGTGCGGGAGAGCCATACCCTGTGCACGTTAAAGAACACGCTGGATGGCCTTGACGGGAGGCTACAATCTGTCTCCCAACAGATGTTCCAGTGGGTCCTCTCCCCCAATCTTCTCTGAGCCTTCGGGTCCTTGTGACCTGGCCATTTAGCCCATGGTGTGCAAAAAAGTGCCGCTCAGAGGTGAAACAACCCAACCCAACCGTACTACAGATGTTTGTATTATATATATCCATTGCAGTCTCTATGTATTTTAGGGGGATAATACTATTTTTTATTGTAAACGAATAAAACAAATACATTACAAAAATTCATCTTCTCATTTTTTTAAATTCTAAAAATCAAAAATACAGCTGTACAAGTTTCAGTTATTTTCAACTGCACACATTTGTCTCTCTTGAAATAACTTCAGTAGAAGCTCACGGTTAAAATAACATTGGGAGCAACTATGAGATTAAAATATGTTTCTGGAGGGAAATGTTTATAAAGTATTCAAATTCTGTTAGTCAAACACTAGGCTGCAACTCTTTCAATCAAATAAAATTTTAATCTGACAATATCACATCTTCTTTTAGCAATTTGTTCTTTTCATCTGTTCGCAGAGATTTTATTAAATTCAAAACCTATTCCTTTTATGCAATCTACGCTAGATTTTCAAAAAATAACATTTTAATCACTTTGAACTGCATTTCACATTTTGTGAGCCAATATTTGGCAAAAATGTTTTCAATTCTGTCTAAAGAGCATTTAAATTGCATAACTGATCAAACAATTTTGAGCCAGTGATAACAGAATTTTCTTTATTAAATATTTAAATCATTTAGGATCTAATGCAAAAAGGAAACAATTTTTTTTTTTGTAAAAAAGAAGAGGGGAACTTCACAAAGGAATGCATTTTGCTTTAAAAAAAAGTACTTCTGGAAAACTGCATTATAAGGGTAATAAAAGTTATAAGATTTTAATTTTCATGAATAAAAATAGGGTACATACAACTTTTTTTATAAACGGTTCCGTTCAAAGTAGTCGTCCCCATATGATATAGAAATGTTCTAATGGTCCTTACCCTTCTGGAAAGGCAGGGGTTGGCTCAGTCGGTAGCGCGCCAGGCTCGTAATCTGTATGTTCCCAGGTTCGAGTCCCAGCTGGATCAGCGTTGAGATTTATCTCCGTAAAATTCCCCGCCCTCCCCACGGTCAGTAGGGGACACCAATGGGCTTGGAAAGGCCGCCGTCCGTATGATGGAACGTTCAGCCGTGGCTCCGTGTGCGGGAGAGCCATACCCTGTGCACGTTAAAAAACACGCTGGATAGCCTTGACGGGAGGCTTCCATCTGTCTCCCAACAGTTATTCCAGTGGGTCCCCTTCCCCAACCTTCTCTTAGCCTTTGGGGTTATTGTGACCTGGTCATTTAGCCCATGGTGTGCAAAAAAGTGCCGCTCAGAGGTAAAACAACCCAACAACCTTCAGCTGGTTGAGCTCGGCTTTTGCATTCTGTTGAACGTTGGAATGTCATCAAATTGTCTTCCCTTTAGTTTCATTTTGAATTTTGGGAAGAGGAAAAACTCACATGCGGCAATGTCATGTTAATATGAAGGGTGGAATATTACAAGAATTATTTTTGGGTGTGCCCGTAATTCTTGAAAGGAGAGAGAGGTGTGCGCAGGAGCGTCCAATACGACTGCGACAAAGGCAGGGCCATGCAAAGTTATTTGGGGGCATGGGGCAAAGCTCCATTTGGGGCCCCCATCTAATTTCTCAGATAATTTATTTCCTTTAAAACTGTTATAAAATTAAAATTGTCTCTATTTCTGAATTCCTCTTTTGATATTATTTCGCAAAAGTAAAATATTTTGCTACTTTACACCAATATAACTAGTATCTTAATCTTTCTTTTTTTCCTACCCGTATTTAAGATACTAGGATTATGGGTATTTGGGATACTAGTATGTAGGGTTCAAATGGGCTCATTCACTTGTAGGGCCCCGGAGCAACACCCTCGATGCACAGCCCTGGACTACGTCCCAAGACACGTCTGAACTTAACAGGCTCTGCTCATTACTAGTTTGGTAGAGAGAAAAGCGGCTCGAGCAGTAATGGGGTGACCTCTACTTACTTGGTCCACCACATCCACTGCTTTTTTCCTAATGCATAAAGTATTAGAACTCTTTGATCAACCCTCGTATATAATATGTGGGAGTTTATATTTTAGGGAAACTGATTCCTAAAAATATCACCATATTAGGAATTAATTTAATCCTTCATAATATCACCATAAAAAATATTATTGAAATTAGCTCTCGTTTATCGTTTTCATGTCATTCCGATCTTTATGGACTTCAAACTATTTATGAACTCCAAAGAAATCGTGTTTACTTGCTTGAACATGACTTATGTAAGAGGAATAGTGACTATGGGTATTGCACAGTACGGCTTGTAACAGTAGTACCATATATTGAAAGGTGGGAGGAGGGTACGAACAAAGCAGTCTATTCCCATTTCAATGATTTTTCGCAATCTAGATGGAAAACTAATTAACTTTATACTGCACAAATGTTGCAAGAGTATTTTTTTCTCTCTATTAAACTCGAAAGGAAAAAAATCATGTGTACTTATCGCTAAATATTCAAAATACAGAGGACCAGAAAAAAATATACAAGCCACTCCAGCCCCACAACCCTTTTTTTTCTCTCCATCTCCAGCCCTTTTCAATAATTATCGGTTTTGCCAGTTTTCAGGAAAATACCCAAAATATGGAATAACGGGCTTGTATTTCTGTCGGTAACGAAAAGAAAATGTTTTGAATAATAGCGTTTATTTCAAACGTTCGAAGTACAAACAGTAAAATTTGTTGGATGCTAGTGCCATCCGTGCTGTCTAAACAATATAGACTGAAAGTTTTTCGATAAAATTTCAGAACACGTACACACCTTTCAAGACAGATTCAAATTAGTTGATCTTCAGTATCTCATTAGTTATTGCAACATCGAAAAGATATTCAACATGGTGAATCGTAATCTTATTCTTTGCATCTGGATCTGCCAAATCCTGAATCCGCTACTCCACTAGATTTAACTATACAGTGAACTGTACTATTCCCTAAACTGAGATACAATTTGCGCCGCTAATTACTTAGGCTTCAACTGTATTCTAACGCGAAAATCACATTGGCAGAATTTATAATTTACGATACTAATTGCTAGATTGAATCGTACATAGCTTGCTGCACCAAATCAATAGAATTGACATCTGGAAACTTTACTTATATCATTTGTGTTTACCAATGTTGGCTGATTCCAAACGTGCTTCATATCTCATCACAAGACAGTTCCAGAATGATAATTTCCCCACATACGCAGCTGCATTAAGCGGCACAAAATCTATATCATTATAGGAACAAGTCCAAACACTCAGCAAGTTTATCGAAATGTGTTATCGTTATTAAATGATGGGTTTCATTAACGTCCCTTTAAAAGTTTTGCAAAGAACACACATTTATACTTCTTTGATCATTAATTGTTTACAGTTTTAGATTTATTACATTTTAACGAATTTCCCAGAACATTGCATTCAGTGGTTTAGTGACCTTTGGAATTGGGGGAACAGTTTTTTAAAACAATGCGAAAATGGACGGGAACGTCATTCCAATACATATTAGTTATGAATACAGCTTGACTTTTATGTCATTAGGTTTATGTTTTGGGTTTATAGATTTATGTCTTGCATTACGTCTCTAGGTTTTTGTTTTACGTTACGCCTCTTTATTTACGTCTCACGTTACATGTATATGTTTATGTCTTACTTTACGTTTCTATGTCCATGTCTTACTTTACTTCTTTATGTTTATGTCTTACTTTACGTCTCTATGTTTTAGTCTTATTTTACGTCCCTATGTTTATGTCTAACGAATGTATTTAGCATTTTTGTTTAATCATCTAAGGTAAAAAGGAAGAATTTTTTTCCCTTACACTCCTTGCTTCCATTGATGCTTTACCAATGATTCTATTTATGAGTCTACTTTAACAAAAACTATGAAATTGAAATTTTTGTGGAGCAAGTCAATTCTTCAATAAAAGTGTCCACTTTCAACAACGAAGGAAAAACTAACGTATTAACAAACCAATGGATTCTCGCAACGAGAAACAACATATCACACATGAACAGAAAAAAATCACAACAAACTTACTTCTCTGGTGTTTTTAGCATATCTTTAAAAATGAAAGAGAAAAAACATAATCTCTCCTCACTATTTGTCAACAAAAATGTCTCCTGTCTATGAAAACCACGAGCATTCGTGGTTCTTCTAATGTGTTATTTTTGGTAGTAAAGTTTAAGGAACATGTTCAAATATTGCAATGTAATCTGTGATAGTATGTAGGAAAATATATTTAAAACAGAGCTTTTTGTAATAAAGCTGAATGTTTCCTGATGAAAATAAGCAGCCTTATCTATCACTTAATATCAAGATGGCCGGTATATTCATCTGGGGCTCATCGGCCTTTCTTGTATAGCAAGTGATGATGGCTTTCCTCTGTGAGTTTCTGTTATCCTCTCTATGTATGTGAATAAATGATCAGTATTTTGCATTATAGAATGTTCTTGTGTAAACTATGGCTTCATCGTTTTTATATGAGTATATACAAAGAGTATTCAAAGAGTCCCCAGGGTTTGTTGAATCATAAATATTTAAGGTATTATCTCGTCTTCCTATTGCTCCTCATCTTCATCGTCAGGAGGACCTTGATTTTAAAAAGTCACAAAAATTTATGAAATAATGGCATTATTCTTAGCATTGTTACTTTTAGATCTATTTGTAATATGGTATATTAAGTGTTCTATGCTTATTAAAAGACAAAGAAAAGGGAGGAAATATGAAAACGTTTCTTGAAACAGTAGCTTTTATGACTTCCAATATTAGCTGTGTGTCCAGGGTCGGATTTTCCATAAGACACATTAAGAACTTGCCTAGGGGCGCCAACATAATAAGGGCGCCAGTTTGTATATTTAAATAACAGTAAAACTGTGTCCTTTTTAGCTCATAAAAGTAATAGACACTAGTTGCAATATTTTCGATACAAATAAGTATTTATAAAAAATTTATTTAAAAGTTAGGAATTTTTTATTACAAAAACTACTAAATTCTTTTAATTTTTTTCCATAACTTTTCTAGTAGAAAATTAAGACGCACGAAGCTAAAAACCTTGTCCTCAGAAATTCAAATACGGTATACAATAAACAGTTATAATTTCACAAAATATACATAGTATTATATTTAAAAGATACCACAGAGTAAACAGTTTTTAAATATTTTCCAGAAACCATGTCCTGAACACTTTTTAACGTCTCTAATATTTTTAAAATTTAACAATTCCTCAAGGATGCTGTTGAACATTGAGAGAATTTCATAATTTCTACAATTTTTTCCATAATTGTTCATGAAATGTGGTAATTTGTATTTACCTTTAGATTTATATCTAGTATTTTTATTATGATTAATCTTGAATTTAAAAGCATTATCAAAATAATGCCTAAGTACTAATTTATATTTATATAGTTGACTGCTGGGTAATATATTCATAATAGCATAGCGTTTACTGAGATTCAGGAGATTATTTTGGTGTTGGTTGGCACAATGTCTAACAATTGTATTTTTAATGTTTCTTATTTTAGCTATATGTGTACAGTAAGTTTTACCATAAAGAGTTAATCCATAGCTTATGACCGATTCTCCAATTGCATGATAAACCATTTGACAGATATTTAATGGCAAGATAACACGGAGTCTGCACAAACTTACCTAACAGCATCTTAATTTTCGACAAACATAATTTATATATTTCTTCCACCTGAATAAACCATCAACAATCAGACCTAGATAGTTCACTGATGAAACTCTTCCAATAATATTTCACTTGCAACTACGTGAAATGTTGTATCCACACTTGTTAGGCAACTATGTGAATGGTGTAAAATTTGATTGGTATCAGGAATTGAGATATTAGGTAGATGGAAGTATATGGCCTTAGACTTGCTTGTGTTTAAATATATATATACAATTGTTTTGTAACCATATTGAAATAATATCAAAATCTTTTTGTAAGTCATTATTAACTTTTTTCAAGCTTTTTACCACTGCTTAATAGCAGAGTATCATTAGCATATAAATAGATAGAGGAGTTGATCTTTAGATTGTTGATATCATTAATATAGATCACAATAGGTAATGGTCCCAATATAGAGCCTTGAGGAGCACCGTAGCGAACTTGTTTAACTTCACAAGTAACGTTTCTAAGTTCCCCATTCACTCAACGTAGAAATGTTCCGATACCTTTCATCATTTATTGTAATTTCTTCATTCCCCGAGCAAATAATTACAACTTTAAAGTTAAATATCATTAACAATTGGCCAGATAGGATCTAGAAGACCCTACCTGGTCTAGTGGTTAGCGTACCTGACTACTAAGACCAGCGGTGCATGTCCTGTGTAAGTGTTTGTAAGTTGTATGAGAAACCAGGACAAGCCTAATGTAGCTTCTCGGTTATCTCCGTCCTCTGTGTAGGGAAGTACCTTCTTCCTTTTTAAAAAAATAAATAAATTCTCAAGCAGCTGCTTATCACAGAGGTCTGACAGCAGTCTGTCAGTTTAATACGCCATAGAGAAAGTCTGTGAGGAAGTCGTGATCTCAGTAGAAAGACAACACAAGAAAAAAATTTTCATGTCATATTCGGGACTCGAACACATTTCTCCTTGATGAGTAGCCAAGGACGTTCTACAGTTAGAATTGATTCGAAAAGTCAAACCGGCTGCAGCAGCTTTCAAAGTAAATTTTATCACAATATCGTATTCCGAAATTCTAAAATACCTTATAAGTATTAGTAATAATAAGTAGTAAAATACTTACAAAAATCAATTCAGTTTAAAAAGAATTAATCTTACACTTAATATATTTTATCTCTTTCGTCATTATTATTAATACAGGATTAATGCATTATTATTAATACAGGATGTATCATTTAAGCCACCCAATACTGTACATCATATATTTTCAAAGTTATCGGGGTTATAATTATAATAAACAACATTATAATTAGAGCAGATGCTGAAAATATCCACCACCTTCTTGAAGATAAGCATCCACCTTATTACAGTATTTCTCGCAACTTTTCGAAGAGTTTATTTGTCTTTGCTGGCAACAGTCTGTTCAGTGTTATGTTGGGAAAGGTTTGAAATAATACTTTTTGATCTATGTTTAATTACCAAATATCTAAATCGGTTCGTTTATAGTCAGATGAAACAGAGAATTAATGCGACGAATAACAGTTCCAGCAGGGCTTGCGCCCTTCCTCTCTAAGAAAGCTAGTAAGGGAAATGGGGGTCAAAAATTATTAAACTTGTGCGTGTTTCACGCATTTTTCAAGGAAATTTTTAAAGACTGCTGAGAACCCACCATTCTCACAGATCCCTCTACTATGGCGTATTAAACTGACAGCCTCCTGTCAGACCTCTGTGACAAGCAGCTGCTTGAGGGGGCATTTATTTATTTATTCATTTATTTTTAAACAGAAGGGGAAAATGTTATACTGCAATGGAAATCAAGTCTCTTGTCCCGCAACCCCATTTTAAAATTAAATTTATACACCTTGCACATTATTATCATATGTTGATAGATGAACTGTGTAATATTTTCACCAATTGTTAATAATTCGAATCAGTTACGAAGGGAATTATTAATACACTACATTTGTAACAAAGACCAAAACACTATATGCTATAATAGAATAATGTTAAATTAATAACAGAAATATGGCAGGTATAAGGTAAAGAGAAGACATAGATGGATGTTCTAAAATACTCGGTTAATCTTATAGTAACTATTTGAATTCTCAAGTAAAATTTCGCATCAGTTAAAAAAACTTAAACCATTTTTTTTAATTCAAAAGTGATAACAAAAAAAACTTGACTGTGCTAAAATATAGAAAATCAATCACATGATATAAAAGAAAGGCATCTGTTAAGGATAGCTATCGAAAAAATTTCGTCTGCGACCTTCTCAAAAGAATCTCAAGAAGCACATTGCTGAAAGAAAAGCATATCCCAAACATTTCTTTGTTTTTTTCAGTTACTGATTTTAATGTAATCGAGAATTAGAGCATGGTCCAACAGCATAGTGCAATTAAAAGCAAATATCTAAATCGGTTCAGTTATAGTCAGATCTAATAACAGAGAATTAATACGACGATTTCACTTTCAGCAAGTCCGGAATTATTTTTTGGGGAGAGTCAAGGTAACTATATCTTCCCCTCCGACCCTGAGAATGCTAGTTAGGGCAGCGAATATTAAAAAGTATTAAACTTGTGCATATGTTAGGCATTTTTCACGGAAATGTTTAAAGACCTCTGTTAAGGGTTCTTTCTTTCTCCTTCCCGTGTGTGTGAGTTATTCCCAGTCGGTAAGTTCTCGGTAATAGTTATGTCGTCAGAATGGCACTACTCGTTCGTTTCAATAACTAGACTCCTATGTTTCTTATTTACATATCTACATTTAATTCGACTTCAGCAACAATACAGTGAACAGACAAAATATATAAACTACAACGACTGCCGCCCGGCGAGTCACTCAAACAAGGCAGCAGGATTCCCAAGGCTTTAACGAAACCTTCCGGTGTTCCCAACACCGTAACAAAGAAGTATATCTAACAGGGCGACGTCTTCACGACGGTCCCCTACACGAGTCCAAAACGCAACTCTTTCTCCGTTCAAATTCACCCGCCAAGTCCGGTCAAGTGATGTCCGCTGGACATGCAACAGTCCGTCAGCCAATGGGGTATGTCCACATCTGCGCACGGCCGAAACTTCTCGACCGCGGCAGTCCTTAGGCACATTTCTCACCTCCTGCCCCCAACGGAACTGGCTCTGATGTCCGTGCTAGACGAAGAGGTCTACCACAATAGCGCTCATGGATTCCCCCCCCCCCCCTTCGCCCTATCTTGATCGAGCCCTTACAACCTCTAAAAATGGGGGGAAAATATTATACTGCATAGAAATCAAGTTTCTTGGATTCCTCTTTTATTTTTTTTCCGGCTCGATTGTATCACTTGGTCCCCCTCTCCTTAGTTTCTAGATTATGGTCTACTTTTTTCAGAATCATCGTTTCCTTTAAGTTATAGATAAATTGCAATATTATTTTCTGTTTACTTTCTTAAAGATAGAAATTTTCTAATTTAGACAGTTTTGGGAACCCCAAAAAATTTTCCTGAAAGGAAACACGGAGGGGCTGCGAACTGCAAATTTTATTGTAATAAGAAAATGAAATAATAAATGTGCTTTGTAAATCTGAGACTTGCATTTCAATGCCTTTGCGATGGAAATTAATAAATAACCCAACATTTCGTCGTGTAAAGCCGAACATACTCAGTGAAATAAATGGATAACAAAATACTTCAAGCTAAATTGGAATACCAAATATAAGTCAAATGAATTAATCATGTATAGACAGACAAAGTGTGATTTCGAAACCTTACTTTATTACAGAAGATGTATAATATAAATTTGGCTTTATAAAAAATTTAAGCCACTTTTACAACATAGGCGAAATCAAAAGCACATATCGAAGTCAAATAGAGGCAGATATGTCGTATTCTAGATAAAAAATAATTAAACAAATTCAAACAATGTAAACAAATAGATCATATTTCAGCAAACGGTGGAAGCAAACTTCAAACGAAAATGGAGTAACAGTGTAAGTCAATTAAATTCTACATGTATCAAGATAAAATGTGATTTAAAAACCTTACTTACAGAAGGTTAATAATAGACACCTATTGGTTTCTAGTATTATATATTTCTATATTCTTAATCTTTTTTTCTCTCATAGAATGTGCTAAAAATTTATTTTTCAAAATCTGTATTTAAATTTAAATTATTATATATCGACAATGTGAGAACTTAATTATTTTTCAAACATTGCATTTACTTGTTTGTGTTTTGAACTACACAACAGTAATGGAATCGAAGCATGCAAAATTTAGTTCCCAAAATCAATTCGCTACGATTTTTTACATTAAAATTACACCTTTATAAAAATTAGCCAATGCTTAGCGGAATCGTTATTATGTGTGTTCTCTCTTTCAGCTTTAATGGAATTAACACGATTTCCTCCCATCCGTCCTGATACTAAACTGTACACCATATAATACTACTTTTTTAGGGAATAGAAATTCCCTAAAAAAATTCTGTTTTGATCTAAATTAAGATTTAAAAAAAGGCTCATTTTAAAACCTAATGTAAGACATGATCTAAATCTTTTGATTTAATTTGATTCAAAGTAACCTGATAATAAATAGTAAAGATAATTAATTATAAGCATATCGGTTTACAGGGCAGGCTCTTCTGTGAGGAGGGAGACAAGAGGCCATGCCTCCCCTCCACGCCTCTTGAGATTCTGGTAACCAGAAACGGAGACGAAAAAGTATTTAACATACACTGGTTTCCATAAATTAAAGAACAAATGTCAAAAACGCGATATTATAAATCTCTAACGAAATTATGTAAAATACGACGCAGGATGGAAGTATGATATGCAAATGAATGACGCTGGTAGCGGTATATGCAAATTATTCAAGAAGCGAGCTTTTCGAAGTGTCCTTCACTTCTTCTGCGAAGTGGAGCTTTAGAAATAGCAGATTTCATTTATCCAGACATCATTTATCGGAAGAAGCGCCGTGGCAATCTATACAGGTTGAATCAAGGCAGGCCGAAGTGAAGCAGATGGCTTAACACGGGTCGTTCAGTGGTGCATAGATTTTGGTAGAGATTTCCATATGGACAGAGACCATCCAGACGATTCAGTAGTGAATGACGATGAGCAAAAACTCCAAGAGATTTTTGAAATCATTAATATTGGAATCCTTATTATTGGATACATCCTTGGAACCCGCTCAGAGATTGCAAGGACAACCCGTTATCAGGTGTTATGCTCCCGAATCAGCTGAATGACAATTCACACATCATCTGCAATTGGGTCCCACAGCAGTAGTGGAACGGTGTTATCAGCTACCACCATATGCCAAGATTTCACCAGGTATGCTATATACCAGTGGTGTGCGTGTCCCTGATTCAACACCACAGTAGTGATGGTCGAAACTGATGCAGACATAATGTCAGATGTACCCAAAATGCAATGGCAGTCCGTTCTCTTCACGGATGAATCGAGATTTGTTAACCATAGCGATTCGCGGCGTCAGTTGATAAGGAGATAACTAGGAACACTCTATCATGCTACAAATATCCGTGAATGGGACACTGAGGTAGTGGTGTTGTCATTGTTTAAAGAGGAATATCTTTGGATGGTAGCAGATCTATATGAGCTTCAAGCAGGCTACGTCACCATACAGTGATGCAAGTCTCAGGTACAGTTATGAAATCTTGGATCTCTTCGTGCGACCATATCTGGGTGCAATGGATAATACCTTCCTCCTACAGGGCGATAATACCTGTCAGCACCATTGTCGACGATCGCTATCTAAGAATAAAACTATTAAAGTCGCCATCACGGTCTGCCTCTTAAATCCAACATGCATGGAATGCTCTCGGAAACCTCCTGGAGCTTTGATATACTTTGGAGGAGCAATGGAGATTACTACACAGAGCTTCTGGATGTCTTTTACCATGGGTCTGCATTCGTATATAATTGTGGGAATTAAAAGTGTTATTCCATTTTTCAACTGTTATTCTTATGCACAATGTTAATATACAACTATCTACCGATTCACATGCAGCATGTCTAAAGAGTTTTCGAAAAAAAAAACGCGTTTTCAGGCTGTTCTGTAATTTATGGAAACCACTCCATATATTAAACACATTTTTCCAATTTTTTTAAAGACCTATTAAAAAGAGAGAGAAACTCTATACCGAAACGCCTATTCGACTCAATACTGCCCTCCAGATTACAGAATGAATTAATATTTAATTCCCTGTGCTTTTTAAAGGTACAGTCGCGCAAAAAAATATCCGAACACTATGGTTGATTACAGAATTCAGAAAAAATATCTGGCAACGAATTTTTTAGAAATTAGTGATCTGGTAACCTTGGTGTATAGTACACGAAGGTTGACAGATCACTAATTTCTAAAAAAATCGTTACCAGATATTTTTTCTGAATTCTGTAATTAACCATAGTGTTAGGATGCTTTTTTGAGCGACTGTACCTTCAAGCTATTTTCCTTTAAATAACTACCCGAAATACCACGTGCGAAGTTATTAATGAGCATCCCTCACACTAAAGGTAAATGAATCATTCGCATTTCACCGATAGCAGAAATGGCCTTAAGTATCTGCTCTTCCTTTCAGCTCAGGATATGTACTAGGCGTATCCTCTATGGACAATGTCGCCAAACAGATGTCGGCCTGTCAGATACGTGTGAGCATGATATTATTACCAAATATCATCAGTTTCATGTGGTCTTTGCGTAGAATCATTCTCAACGACAATCATGAAAGTAGTTGCATCTCCTGGTCCATTCCATTATAAGACGAAATCTTTATATTATTTAACGAAACGAGAACTTCAGCATAAGCCTGATAACGTATCCTTGGTAGCATGGTAATTGACAAACTCGACAGAAGCCTCAAGTCACAGCTAAAAATACCATTCTTCGGTCTATTGGAAAGTGAGAGTGTTACAAAAGTGTTATTCGCTCTCAAAAGAAAGCTCCTTCATTCGATACATTTCTAATGAAGCATTTCTGAGAATCGGGTGAATACAATCTGTATAAATCACATTGCAAGTTGATAGTTGCAATGTCATGGTTTGTAGAGTGCTATTTTTACAGCGAAAACAAGAGCTCTGAACAAGAGAGTGATTATACAGTCGCTCAAAAAAATATCCGAAAACTGTGGTTGATTACACAATTCTGAAAAACTATCTGGCAACGATTATTTTAGAAATTAGTAATATGGCAATCACTAATTTGTAAAAAAAACGTTGCCAGATATTTTTTCTGAATTATGTAATCAACCATAGTGTTCAGATATTTTTTTGAGCGACTGTACAGAGTCACTGGAGGATTTTGTTAAATGTGTATATAATAGAGATCAGTTTCAGCTCTGGCTCGAAATACGACGAAATTAGACGACCTCTGGGTCTCATAATTTACATTTCTAATTTTTCTGCAATCCAAAAAAAAATAAGCAAAAAAAATATAAAATAAATAATTTCTTTTGATTATAATTTCAATCTTCAAATCAGTCTTAGCAATTAAAAAAATCTGATTTCTTTAAAAAGAATTTTATTTTTAATTAAAAAATCACTCTTAGCAATTATAATGATGTTAATCCAAGAATTTTAAGTTTTTAAAAATTAATTTTAGTATTTTTAGTTCCAAATAACATTAAGATTTCAATTTTATTTTTGAATAATTATAACTAATTTAAAAATTGCAATAGACTATATTACGAAGAATTTAAAAAACGCTTTAGTGCCACTCATTTCGATGTGTCAAAAAAATTTAGCCTTGATTGGATTTGTATGGGACTCGTTCTCAGTAGCCACTGCAATGGTTGGGACCCGGGATCGAAAATTTGAGCCCGAAATGCATAATAAAGTGTTTTCTACACTTCACTAGTAATTGTATCAGTTATTAAGAAAATCAAATATAGACTTGATTCGTTGAAAATAGAATTCTTATAAAACAGGTGGATTTTTAATGCAACTAACTGATAAATGAGTCAACCATAGAAGCAGTTTTCTTCACAGACTTGTGACAAACGCTCCCAAGCGACACAAGCTACATTCACATTCCCGGTGGCAACGCACGTTAAAGAACACGCCGGATGGCCTTGAGGAGGTTACATCTGTCTCCTAGCAGCTGTCCAGTGGGTTCCATTCCCCTCAACCTTCTCTGAGACGTCGGGGTCCTTGTAACCTGGCCATTTTGTAGTTAACGACACTACAAATCAATAGTCAACTTTCCAATATACCGAAGAATCTTACAAATCAATGGTCCAATAGACCAATCAATGGTCCAATAGATCGATAATCCTACAAATCAATGGTCCAATAGACTTTCCAATAGACCGAAGAATGGTATTTTTAGCTGTGACTTGAGGCATCTGTTGAGTTTGTCAATTATCATGCTACCAAGGATACGTTATCAGGCTTATGCTGAAGTTCTCGTTTCGTTAACTACTAAACTTCTACTTTCATGGTTGCCGTTGAGACGTTAGCCAATTGTGTGCAAAAGGTGCCGCTCAGAGGTAAAACAACCCAACCGACTCTACTTTCATTCAGAGCCGGATATAAGAGGAGGACAACGGGGGTGGGGAATTGGCCTCCCCTTTGAGAATGCTGGTAAAGGTAATGGAGGAAAAATTTGTTCATATTTCACGCATTTTTCCAAGAAATTTTGTAAAGACTTCTCAAACGGCAATGGAAATCCAGTCTTTTGCCCCCCCCCCCCTCCCTTTCACTTTTTCCGGTGCTCGACATAAATATTTTTATCTTAAAACACTATTTTTTGCATACATACCCTGAAAATTTTTTGACCCACCATAAAACCATTTTTTAACTCCCCCTGAAAATATTCCTGCTGACGTCCGTCCATCAGACCCATATTTTATGAATAAGAAATCAGCTCCGAAACTCGGTAACTTTTTAAATAAGCGTTTTTTAAAAATAAAAAATGCATCGGATGATAAAGAACAAAAAATCGATTTTAACAATATTTAGTGTATATTTGAAAGCTTATAAGAGGTAGAATGCTTGGTAGTTATGCTGGTTGAAATAATTGATCCGAAAAGTTAAACATCTTTAAAACAAAAGCAACAACTCATATATTAAATTTTTCTAAAACACATAAATATAGTTTTAACAGTTTGTGCAATTGTTGTTCAATTTCAGTATTTTTTTATTTTTTTCTGCAGAATGAGCAAAGTGTTGAAAAACATTCCGGTTACCTCTTTAAATACCGAATATATATTGTTGAAAAATCAAAGTTTGCATAGATTTGATTGATGTCTTCAATTTTTTACATTTTTCAAATAAAAAACCGAAGAAATTACTGACCACTGAATCTATCTTCCCATTGAAAAGACATTTTTTTTCCTAATAGCATAGCATTTCAGAGTGTATTGCACATAAAATTGTAGTAATGTGCAAAATTTTCGGTTATTAAATGAAATATAAGGGAACAAACTATCATAACATTTTATAAGAAGAACGTGCCTCAAAAGTTAATTAAACTGCTAATAATAATTATTACAACAAATTGTTTACCAAAAAAAGATAACTTGAGAAGTATGTGTAATAATTCTTTCAGTTTTTATTCAATTTGAATAGAAGTTTTTAATTCAATAGTGAAAACTACACTGTATTGTTAAATGCATCAACTTCAATAATTCTTTGAATATTAAATAACTGTCAATGAAAATCGAGATTTAGAGAAATTAAGCTAAGTGTTTCAATTTATTTCCAATGACATTTTTTTCACGAAAAGTTTTTTTTTTCCTTGAAAATATTTATAGTTTTGAGTCAAAATAAAATTAGGTAAATTTGAATGTCACTTTACATTTTAATAAAATGTAAAGTGACATTCTCACTTTACATTTTAATAAAATGTAAAGTGACATTCATATTTTAATAAAATGTAAATTTTAATAAATTGTAAATGTTCGAACAATTTGGTAACAATTTGTACTCTTCTACAGAGTTTGCACGCGGCCAACGTCTTGTGAGATCCAAAGTGGCTGTCTCAAGAGAAATTTATTTGCTTTTTTAAGCTACGCCAAACAGATAATCCCAGTTGCACCAGGCCTCAGTTTTATCTCGGAATCTGGGAACAATAGAAATCTTTATATTTCTAGTCACAATCCTTTCTGAACACGATAGTCTACTGCCATAACTGTTGCTGGGAAAAGATCCGTTTTACGAAATAAATTGAAACATTCAACTGATAAAGCACACGTTTGTATTACTGCATGATGCATTGTTAGAATAAATGATGTATATACACGGATGACGCCAAAGCCGGCTCGCTATAGTAGCTTTGTGGCTTGCATAGAATATTCACAAAATAAAAACAAAAAAGTATTTGTCGTTACAAAAGAAATATGCGAAGCAACAAAACAAACGATCAAGTAGAAAAGGTAAAACTTACTCTGCAAATATTCAATTCAGTGATTTTTTTTCTGGTTTACTATTCTGAAACTTCTGATCAGAATAGATATTTTTTGGCTTTCCCTCTGAACAATATTTTTCACCTCTGACGCGTAAAATGATCCAAAATTTAACAAAAATAAAAAAAAAACTAGCCATCTTGTAAATTAATTTGAGATGGCATAATGTAGACAAATCATAATTTAAAAAGGATAAGAATTGTATTTGAATTCAGTTCATATCTACGAGTGCTGAATATTGCAATTAGTGTTTTTATTTTATTCTCATAGTTAACGCAAATACTCGTGTTAGATTATAATAAAAAAAAATACCCCCTCAAGAAGCTGCTTGCAACAGAGGTCTGACAGGAGCCTGTCAGTTTATATGCCGTAGTAGAAGGTCTATGAGGATGGCAGGACCTCAGCAGAAAAACGACACACACATCCATGCCTTACCCGGGGCTCGAACCCAGGTCCCTTAGATCAGTAGCCAAGCGCACTAACCACTATAGTGACCTCAATTATCCTTATCACAGTATGGACTGCGGCGGGGGTTGGCTCAGTCGACATCACGCCAGCCTGGTAATATGTACTGCCTTGGTTCGAGTCCTAATTGTGCCAGCATGTGGACTTATCTCCACTAAACCCTGGATGAGAAAGAGGACACTGAATATCGTCGAATTTCTCCAAATCTGGAGTCTACCTATGTGTGTGTGTGTGCTCAACGTTCAATTTTTTTTTAATTCGATTAATGATCGCTACTTTTTTTATGTATGTGCTTCAGTATTGGTGATCTCGATCAGCCACTTAGTATAACACACCACAGCAGAGGAAACTTATGGGGGAGACGGAATCTCTACAGAAACGCAACATAAACCTTAATATAAATCATCATGCCTTGTCCGAGACTAATCGAAGTCCTTTTGTAGCCTCTGTCAATCTGCTAACAACTCACAGAATTTTTAAAAATATCCTCCAATGGAGGGACGGATCTAGGAGGGAAGGGGGTAGCACAACACCCCCACCCCCTAGAATGCACGCAAGAAAATAATGTACCCTTCAGAATGCACGCCCCCCCCCCCCTAGATCCGTCCCTGCATTGGAGGATATTTTTTAAAATCCTGTGAGTTGTTTTACAGGCAAAAAATATTTAACTTACTTTTGTTTCAATGCACTATTCAAGAAATGTTCTAAAGACCTGTAAAACGGAAGGGAGAATATTATACAAGGAATTGGAAATCCAGTCTCTTGCCCCCCGCTTTTACTTTTTATTTTCTGTTGCTTACCTCCCCCCCTCCCCCACCATCCCACCATTTTTGAATTTTCTTTTTCTAGATCCGGGCCTGCTCCAATATAGTGCTGTTTCGAAAATATTTAGAACAAAAATAAAAAAAGATAAGAAAAATTACCCTATGGTCAAAACGAATTTCTCTCTCATTGCTAATGTTAAGAAATTCACTTTAAAGCTTTAACGTTTTTCTATTTAGAAACACCTACAAATTGGAAAACGAAAATTAGCACCATTTATACTACGAGACTGATTTTTTTTTTCTATGCTCCTTTTTGTCTCACCTATGAGGCGAATACAGAGCTGGGAGTACAGTCGCTCAAAAAAGTATCCGAACGCTATGGTTGATTACAGAATACAGAAAAAATATCTGGCAACGATTTTTTTTAGAAATTAGTGATCTGGCAACCATCGTGTCATGTGACACGAAGGTTGCCAGATCACTAATTTCATTTTCTTGATTGTCACTTTTTTGAGCGACTGTACTTTCTTTCCCTTACCTCTCTCCACTGCATAACGCAGCGACACGTTATACTACGTTACGGGCTTTTGCGAAGACATTCAGCTAAGCAGATACTTAAGAAGCTATGACGGTTCGCGGACTCTTCTCAATACCGCGAATGCATTATGCATACTTAACCATGTTATTTCTCTCTCCCGATAAGATGCACCGTGGTGCGGGAGAACGCTGTGACAATGCTATATTTACATAAATGCGAATTTTACCATCGTCTCTTCTGACGGTTTGTTATTTTTTTTCCTTCTTTCGTGTTCTACGCAAAACGCATACCTCGCGAATGTCGCAAATTCTCTCCGTGCTCTCCACAAAGTGTCGCACTGAAAGGAGGCCGATTGGGAGACGACAGACTGCATCGTGATGGTCAGGTGGGAGAAGAAAAAGCGCCCTCTTTGTCACTTTGGCTAGTCGGGAGACAACTGCAAGAACGGTAGCGGTGAGAGTTTTAAACGCTTCCGTTGGGTGTCTTAGGGAATGGGAGAAGAACACTATCAATACTCCCGAAGAATCTCAATTTCTATGGGCTTAGTTATCTGTGGCAAAGAAAGATAAAATGGAAACCGATATAAAAAACGAAAGTAAAGCAGTCTCTGACGTTTTATCTTACTTGTTTTTGTCTCTGTCTTCTTTAGGAATCTTGTTTTGTTTTGTTTTTTTCTTCATCACTTTGATATAGATTCCTGGAAAGTCTTTGAAAATAAAGGATAATTATAATAATGTTTATTATCACCTCTAAATGAAAAAGGCATTTAATGTGTATTATATTTTTCTTTTCCTTTATTTTAAATTAGAGTGTGTCACCTCAATTTCTATTCACTCCTAAATCTTTAAATACAAGTTTACATTTTAATCAATATCGATATTAAAGCAAATATTTGCAACGATGTAAAGAGATAAAAACAAATGTAAGTTTCTTCTGTTAATCGTGGGTTTTAGGAAATTGCAGCTGTAAAAAGTTATGTTGGTATGTTGGAAAGTTAGTCGTGTTGTTGTTAGTCTATTTCTTAGAACATACACATATCTCCGCTTCTGAAGAATAGGGGAAGCTGGTTTTCAAAGAAAATAAATTTTTGTCATTTTCCGACTTTTGCATCAGTTCCAATCACTACCTTAACCCATTTCTTCCCAGTGTTGCGTACACGCAACACTTCGTGCTGCATGTACGCAACACTGGGAAGAAATGAGTTAACAGTAGTGATTGGAACTGATGGAAGATTTAAAAATATGCAAAATATTTGGTGAGTATCCCCTAAAGCAAAAAAAAAATGCCTTTTCTAACTTCTATATGAGAAACACTATATGAGAAAAAGTGGGCAGATCGTTACAGTCAATGTACATTCCTCATCAAAAAAAACAAATTCACACGCCCAGAAGGAATGTCGTGCTTACGATATAAAGCTACGTGCTGAAATTCAGTAATATAAATAAACCATGATGACACTATAGCCTGGTAAGCGAGCGGATATATGTATATTAAGGTACTGTCAGTACGAGGTGTGGGCGGCTTTCACGGCAGTATATGGTTAAGAAGCAAGTCCAAAAGGTTCTTAATAATGTCCTGGTCTATGGTCCTCTAGATTTGCTGCACGTATACCTGAAGATCCGTCACGTTATGCTCTTGAGTCAGTTCTGGTCTCAGATGCCGTTTCATGACTTCCTGCAGGTTTCAAATTTTATTATTATTCCGGTTGCAAAAAGTGGTAGTTGCTATTATTAAGAATTAGGAGTTGGGTTGTTTTTCCCGCGATTTTCCCTACATTTGCATATGTCACAGTCTCTAAATTCCATACTAATTTGCATAAACCTAGCTCTACTCAGTAATAAAGTATCAGAGTCATGTTGATAAGAAACACTTGAAATAATTTGCTGAAAAAAATTTTGGTTTCTTCTTGAGTGAGATTCGAGCCCACGTCTTCCAGGCACCATAACCGCTAGTAGATCAGAGCCTAACAGTTTTCATCAGCAATGTGACATATAAGCATTCCCGCATATTTTGTTGATTATCCACTGGCGCCATCTATGTCGGGAATTGGGCAACCAAGGCTGCCTCATAAGTTGGACGTAATATTTTTTCACTCTCGCTCACAGCATTATATAAATAATTCTCATCACATTCGGCAGTTGCACAGCATCATTTTTCGGCAGTTGCCCAGTTCCTGACATAGATGGCGCCAGTGGCTGATCAACAAAATATGTGGGAATGCTTATATGTCCCGTTGATGAAACGGTTAGTCTCTGATGTTCTGGCGGTTTTGAGGCCTGGGATGCTGAATCGAAATTTTTTTTTTTCTAGATCAGGGCCTGCTTATAACCATGTATGCAGCTAAGTACTAAGAACGGCAATTCTAAAAACATGGCGACACTTTTAATTAAAGGCAGCAATTCCGAATGCAGATCTTAATACCACAATGGTGTTGTAATAGAATAGTGCGAATTGCACTGTGTATTCCGAATGCAGATTAATTAAAGGCAGCAATTCCGAATGCAGATTAATTAAAGGCAGCAATTCCGAATGCAGATCTTAATACCACAATGGTGTTTTAATAGAATAGCGCGAATTGCACTGTGTATCAAGAGAAGAATGCTATGGTATGTTCTAAACGCATACAAAGGTTCATAAGAAATAGCATTTTGGATGACCTGACCCCTAACACCCTCCAAACGCAGTGCAATCTACAAAATCTGACCAAAATCATACCAAAGAGGCATTTTTGTTAACTATATCTAAACTCGTCAGGTTTCTGCTTTAATTCGTTCATGTACAATGGTTAAGATTATTCTTTAAATAAAGGGAGCGAATATTAACCGAGTTTTCATAGAGGCAAATTCTACATTCAGATCTTCGTCAGTAACAGAAAGAAACATCACATTTCCATGTCTAGTTACTCTGTGAATTACGGACTCCTATCTTTGACAGAGATCAACGGGGATTAGCGTAAGCCCCAGCTGCCACAACGTCCCAGGCTATAGTTTCCTCACACTTCGGGCAAACGGCGATAGGTTTAGCGCAAACCAGCTCAGAAAGCCTTCATTCAACAACGTCAGCAGTCTCCAGAGCTTATGTCAATGCCCGCTATAGCCTGGAGGAAATCTTTTGCAACACAGGAGTAACCCAGTCGATCCCGGAGTAGAGCGGAGAAAAAATAACTTAAAAAAAAAATAACCTTCTAAAAGTAACCTAACTAATTCCTAACATTCGTAAGGAATTAGTTAGGCATTAGTTAGAAGGCGTTAGGAATGAATTCTGATCTAGGGTTAAGACAAAGTTTATGTAAAGGTTAATGGGAAAAAGAGACAACAGTCGACGTGGCTGACTCAGTCAACTCAGACAAGAAAATGGGTTTGGAAAGGGCGCCGTCCATCTGATGGGAGGTTGAGCCGTGGCTCCGTGTGCAGGAGAGCTATACCCTGTGCACGTTATAGAACACACTGGGTGGCCTTGACGGGAGGCTTCCATCTGTCTCCTAACAGCTATCCTGTGGATCCTTTTTCGTAGCTTTCTGTGAGCCCTTGGGATCCTTGTGACCTGGCTGTTTAACCCATTGTGTGCAAAAATATTCTGATCAGAGGTAAAATATCTCAACCTAACTCAATAAGTAATAGGTCGCATCTGGCCGTTCTGCTGACTAGTGGAGACCCGAAATTCACAGGAAATATTACATACTATGTTTTAAAATATTACTTTCGATTTTTCATCCTACTAGCCTTACAAAAAATTGCAAAAATTCAAGTCTCACTAGTCCAATGTTGAGACATTTCCTCCACCCAGCTATAACCACTGTAAGAAATGGGAACAGATGGGCCTAAAAGACACCTGATTATGAAAGGGAACCAATCCACTACTTAGCTGTGGTAAAAGTAAGTATTGTTTCTTGATTCAACTAGGTTCCGAATGTATTTGCTCAAAGAAATTGCCGTGGGTGCTGCTTGATCCCTTCTCACTAGTCATCACTTGCTTTCATTGCTTTTTAATTATTATTAAGGGCAGCGCTTTATTTGCAAGTTTAATGACAATTCCTATTACCACAAGTGGGAGTTTCTATTAATAAGGGCGAATTGGGTTGTTTTACCTCTGAACGATACTTTTCTTAACACAATGAGCTAAATAGTCAGGTCACAAGAACCCCAAGAGCTCAGAAAAATTAAGAGGAAAAGACCACTGAACAGCTGTTAAGAAACAGATGGATACTTCTCGTCAAAACAAACCAGCGTGTTTAGAGCGCACAGGAATGGCCACATTATACACGGAATCACGAATTAACATCCAGTCCTACGAACGGCGGCCTTTCCAAGCCCCTCGGAGTTCCATTTCTCACAGAGAGTAGGGAAGGAACGCAGTTTGAACTCGAAATTGGAATCTGCAGGTTAAAATCCTGGCGCCCTGCTGATTGAACCAACCCTCGCCCCTTTGCTCACTGGTCGCAAAATGCCAATAAGGGGTAAAGCAACCCAGATCGAACGCTGATGAGGCATATTATTGTTAATGCATGACGAGAAATCTAAAATTAACTGCAAGGAAAATAAAATGCTACTTTTTCCTAAAATTCACTGGATCATATTTTTGTCCAAAAATACAAATGCAGAAGCGAAGAAGTTTTAAAATCGATTAAATAATAATAAAATGATACAAAAGTAATCAATACAATATTACAAAAGAAAAATTCATTTTCCCCTTCTCAGCAGGTTGTTTTGTTTTACCTCTGAGCGGCACTTTTTTGCACACAATGAGCTAAATGGCCGGGTCACAAGGACCCCCGAGAAAGTTGGGGAGGGGACCCATTGGAATAGCTGTTGGGAGACAGATGGTAGACCCCCGTCAAGGCCATCCATCGTGTTTTTATAATGCACAGGGTATGACTCTCCTGCACATGGCGTCAAGACTTAACGTGCCATCCGACGGACGGCGGCCTTTCGAAGCCCATCGGTGTACCCTACTGACCGTGGGCAGGGAGTTTTGCGCAGATAAATCTTAACGCTGACTCAGCTAGGACTCGAACCTGGGAACTGCAGATTACGAACCTTGGCGCGCTACCGATTGAGTCACTCCCACCTCCTATTCTCAACAGGAAATAGAAAACAAGAGTTTCAATATTTATTTGAATCTATACAGTTATAGAAAGGAAAATTAAAAAGTATGTAAAACTAAAAAAAAAGAAAATTTATCTATACCGAGCTTATGAAATCAAAAAGCAAATACGTGTATGTGATTAAAAAATGATAACGTAGAGAAAAAATCGTCTGTTAGAGAGTTGGTCCCTCTATTCACTGTATAAATATTTTAAGTTAGTTGCACGGAAATTTACAATTTTATAAAAGTGTGCAATAATTAAAAAAGGCCCAGAGCTAGAAAAAAATAAGGGGGGAATTGACGCAATGTAAGGGGGGACTAAGAGACTAGATTTTCGTTGCAGTGTAACATTTCCGCTTCGTTTAAGAGGTTTTTAAAACATTTCACAAATATGCGTGAAAACTATACACGTTTAATCATTTTTTGTCTCCATTACTTTTAGCAGCATTCTCAAAGGGGGGGGGGGGTATTTTTAATCCTCCCCTCTAGATTCGGCTCTGGTCTCGGTTCATGGAGCAACAGAGATTATTTTTCGAGAACTCTTCACATATATTTGACTGATGGTTACAACTTGCGCAACTTTGGAAAAGCTTCCCACTGGAGACGATCAATCGATTTTTATAACGAAAGTGTGTGACGCCACACTTTCAGGATTTATCCTAGCCTCATGTTTCGCAGCTGGTTATCGATCAGCTGACCGATCTCAGGAACGTCGAGAGGAAATGTGTGGGTTTTCCCCGGCTTCTGAACTACAGACCACGACGCTCGACTGAAATTGACAGGGATTACGATAATCCACAATAACCACACTGTCTGCAGTTTCATAAAGCCGTGATTGACATAAAGTTCACAGTGAAGGCTTCTGCCTATCAAGCAGCGTAGTCTGAACTGTTTCCACCGGCCGACAAAATTATGCAAAACTAAAGACATTCTTCGCAATAACTGCTTAAGCCGTTTCCTTTTTAGATTAGGGTTTCAAAAGCATTTGTATTTTCAAATATTCGAATCCTCATTTCCACAGACACTTTTCACATTTTTTAAGCTTTCGTAAATCGCAATTTCTACAGATGAAGCTTTATTTGGGTCTCCATTCTGATATATAAAGATTTACTAGTCGTCATTCGAACAAATAAATCTCTAATTGTATCTGCATATGCACAGATGTTTTGAGTCATTCCACAGATGAAGCTTTAGCGATTATTATTTGCATATATAGAACTAATTTGTCTTTTTTTACGCATATGAAGAATGACAATTTTACGTATTCTTCCTCAGGGCTAATACAGTATTGAAGCAGGAAAACCATCTCGACCCCAAAAGACTGGGCAAGGCTCAGTTGGTAGCACGATCAGACTCGTAATCTGAAGCTTCCAGGTTCGAGTCCCAACTTGGCAGCATTGAGATTATCTCCGCTAACCCGCCATCCTACCCTCGCTCAGAAAGGTGACACGGATGGGCTTGGAAAGGTGGCGTTTCGTCAGATGGGAAATAAAGCCGAGGTTCCGGGTGGAAGAAAGACGTAAACTGTACATGTTAAAGAACACTCTGGATGGCTTTGACTGCTGGCTTCAATCTTTCTCCTAACGGTTTCCCAGTGGGTCCCCTTACCCCAACCTTCTCTCAGCTCTTGGGGACCCTTTTGACCGAACCATTTAATCTTGCTCGCCAAAACACTGCCTCTCAGAGATAAAACAACTCAAGACATCTTTCTCTTTCGCAACGTTACTAGCCGGATACGACATTAAAAATCTCTGCTGTTCTTATACAAAATATCTCTTTATTCTTCAGACAATTTGTCGCCTTTTGTTGATTGTCATTTCGTGCAACTGGGGACGTAACAAGGCATATTCCCTCATGCGTCACTAATGCATCTGCCGTTGAGAGTTCGCTTTCCTCACGAGGTACGTGCTATTCCATCGACGCAAAGAAATGCGCTGCATTTCATCGCAGCAAAATAAGAAAATCCATCCTTGACTTCCAAGTTTTTCTTTCAACTGCTAGTGGCATTTATCTCAGGGGATTCACTTAGAGTGTAACAAGCTTCACACCTATATCAAGGAAAAGAAAAATATCGTCTTCACGTACTGGGCTGGTTTCATGTTATTTTTTGATGGATACCTGCAAGTGTTTTTCTTTTCTCCTGTAATAGACGCGATCATTTTCAGTTGAAGACAACATTTTCCCAGCAAGCTCCTCGAGTATTGATTTTTCGAAAAGATGTTCAATGTTTTTCTGTTTATATTGTCGTTCATGCAAACTATCCCAGCTATATTTTGATATTTCGATCGAAATAATTATACTTATTAGAAGGTGTCCGAAGGGAAGTAGGGGCGGGGTGGCTCAGTCGGTAGCGCGCCAAGCTCGTAATCTGCAGTTCCCAGGTTCGAGTCCCAGCTGGGTCAGCGTTGAGACTTATCTCCGCAAAACTCCCTGTCCACAGTCAGTAGGGGATACCGATGGCCTTGAAAGGCCGCCGTACATCGAATGGGACGTTAAATGTCGCCTCGTGTGCGGTAGAGACATACCCTGTGCACGTCATAAGAATACGCTGGATGGTCTTGACGGGGAAACCATCATCTGTCTCCCAACAGCTGTTCCAGTGGGTCCCCAACCTTCTCTGAGACTTCGGGGTCCTTGTGACCTGGCCATTTAGCCCATGGTTCGCAAAAAAGTGCCGCTCAGAGGTAAAACAACCGAATGGAAGTTTTATTTACTGTTCAGATTTTTTTAAATCGGAATTTATAATTATAAAGATAGCACGCTTCAGGCATAGCAATGCAATGTGGTTATGTGAAAAACCGCGAAGCAATTGCATGCATACATACATACATATATTTTTTTTTTAAATATACTGCTCACAAAAATTAGGGGATATTTCAAAATGAATATGAAGCGATAAAAGTATCCCCTAATTTTTGTGAGCAGTATATATATACGCCGATTAGCCAAAACTTTTTTGTATAAACCATAAATATTTCTTCAGTTAATTTCATAGAGTGAAAAATATTTTGAATTTCACGAAAGGGGCCTTTAGAAAGGGAAAATGTTAGAAAGGCTTTAGAAAGCCCCTTTATAAAGGGGAGTTGAGCTCAAAAAGATTTGGAACTCTATTGGAGCAATCGATTAATAAGGTAATAGCATCCTGTGTATCTCGAAAATATAGTGTTTACAAAATATAATGAAACTTAGGGAAGTCTGCTTTTATGACCCACAAATTACTTTTTAAAACGTCAGAAAACTTTAAACGATATACTTTTTTCAGTCGAATCCTTATATTCTTTTCAAGAACACCTGCACGAAGAAAGTCTCCTAAGCATACTTGTGAATCTCTCAGCACACAAAGGGAACAGTGAAACCTATACAAGTCTTGCCTTCCTCCATTACATTCTTTTTCTTCCCATTACTTCACCTACTAACGGATATCTATGAGACGCTACCTTCCTCATCCACTGCCACAGTCGGCTGTCTAGATAACACGCTTCTTCCTCTAAGCTTTTCTGTTAACAAAAGATGTTATCACCTCATCTTTCCTCCAAAACTTCTCCCATTATTCGAAGAGCAAAACTCTCCAACGACTGGTGAGAATTTCTATAAAATCCTTAAATACCCTGCATCGTTTCGAGATAAGAATATAATAAAATTCCATCCTTCCGCCATAGACCATATCTTATTCAATTACAAGCGAGACAAGGCAATATGTCTTTAATGTTTGATATCATGACGTTCCCATAGGATGAGAGAGCCGGGGGCCACGTGCAATTTCGGTTGCTTCACGTACGTTACGAACCACGCCAGGTAATGGTTTGCGTTAGCAAGGAGAAAAACTCCTCAGATCATACTTTTTCTCTCACTAGGCAATTACCCTTCAGTAAATGGGCGAATACTTCGAAGGTTTATCCTGGCCTACGGCAATTATTTGCAATTTTCACTTACTCCTGAAACTCTTTTCAATAAATAGCGTTCAGATAGAGTTTGGAGGAACCATTGAAAGAAGTAAAAATAACTCAGAATTTTGTATTGTGTGTAATGGAAAATATTTAGCGATATCTCCGATGTAATTACGATTTTTATTACTTTTTTAACCTGGGGGGGAGGGCGTAATAGGGTTTTTGGAAGTGGGAGGGAGTTAAAAAGTGTGTAATGTGTTTATTAAAGTAAACTCATGAATGATTGATTTAAAACATTCTTTGCCATGATTCGTTTAAATTCCTTTTCTGACTACTTACTATTTCTAACCGAAACAAAATGATACAATCATTTCGTAAGTTCAAAAGTCATTTTGCGTTCAATTATAGAAACATTTTATTTTTTTTCTTCAGCACAGAATGTAAATTATTTTTGATTAAAACTTAAAAACTATTTTAAAGAAATATGAAAATGCAAGCCAATATGTAAATGAAACCTTCCACACAAGCAAATGGTAGATCACTTAAGTTAGGAGTTTCACTTATTCCATACTGGGATCAAATAACAATACTAGGCTTCGCTCTTTAAAGTCTAATGTAATACTAATCTGCAAAATGGCGACGAATACCATTTTAATTCCTTGCTATCACTTCTCATAAAGATCTTCATCTTCTTATCAATTCATCATCAATCTCATAATAAGAATATATAAAATTAATATCCTAATGTTATTGTCCCACTAAAAGACAGAGAGGACTTCATGCATCACATTTTTTACCACACGTTTCATAATCAAGGATTATTCGTAATTAACAAATTTCAAAGGGTCCTAATGTATAAATGTGGCTTTAAACTCTATATCTGGTTCTGTGGAAGGTAGAGAGACTTTCAATTTTAATACAATTCAGGGTGACTGTGTCGGAGGATGGAGAGTAGGGAGGATCGGGATCAGATCGTAAATTAATTTGTAAAAAAAAAATTTTTGTTTACATTAATTTAGGAAAAAACAGAAACTTTTTGTAAATCAAATGATGTGCTATCATTGGGGTGTTCTTTTGGAAATCTGCCAAGCTTGAAATCAATATACATTGTCAACGATGTTGCCTGTACGCCCGAAAGTGAAAAGTGTCTCGATGGGCAACCGGAATGAATTACCATAATATTTATATTACTATTGCAAGTTATCTATTTATGCTGGAAGTTTCAAATTTTGTTGGTGTAGTGTGGCGGTCAAGAGGTTTATATTGACAACAATGATTCGGGCTCTTATTCCAAGGAAAATTTCCATTCTCTTTTAAGAGACAAATGAAAATTTCTTTTTAGGTTGAATGCGTACTAAATAAATATTAGGATTCGCATTTTGTGGATCTTCTAACAATTTTAATTTCCACCATTGGATGGCACTGTAGGTATTTGGGAAACGAATGATTTTAAACGGATATTATAAAGATATATTCATACTAAAAATGTTAGTCGTAGAAAAACTAGGAAAAAAACTATTCTTAAAGAAATACAGGAATAATTTTCACCTTAAAAAGAAATATACATTTTTAATGAGTAATGAATTGGGAAAAAGCATATTTTTAAAGAATCAAGAAAATATCTGGATTAAAAAACAAAAATATACATATTTTAATAAGTACTATGAATTGGCAAAATCTATCAGTTATACACCTTAGAATGTTTGACCAAATATTGGAAGAAATGAGCCAGATAGGGTATGTTGATTATTTGTTTCATGAGCAGCTAGTTCTTTTGCGAAGAGCCGCGTGGCGCAATGGCCTGCTTTAAATGCACTCCCGATTTGAATAATATCGATCGAACAATAGATAATATCGAATCGATTTGAAGGGCCTGCTTTAAATAACACCCGATTTGAATAATATCGATCAATTATGTCGGACAATCGATAATAGCGAATCGATTAGAAGGGCATGCTCTAAATATACTCCCGATTTGAATAAAATCGATCGATTATATCGAATAATCGATAATATCGAATCGATTAGAAGGGCCTGCTCTAAATACACTCCCGATTTGAATAATATCGATCGATTATATCGAATAATCGATAATATAGAATCGATTAGAAGTGCCTGCTCTAAATACACTCCCGATTTGAATACGTTCGCCAAGAAGATTCAAAGGACACACTAATGAGTGACAGTTTTTTTTAATTATTTCTTTTACTATAGTTTCATTGTATCTACTAGCATATATTTAACTTAAAATTTTAAGTTAATATTCCATTTTTCTCAATAATATAATTTTCTAGTCTTGTTTTTCACATATCGGTTATGACTAAATTCATAATTTGAGTATTTTGTTTTTTTAACTACGGCATTTCACCAAATTTATAATTTATGTATCTTGGTATTTCTTTTACTATTGCATTTCCCCAAATTTATAATTCCAGCATCTTGTTTTTTTACTGCAGCATATCACCAAATTTATAATTTGCGTATCTTGTTTTTCTGGTACTTCTTGACCCAATAAAGTTCTCCGACCTTTGGCCAAGTAGTTTGCATTGACAACAAAGATCTTTTACGTTTAACGCCCCCCTGCCCCCTCCCTCCGAGAGCAGGGGGCGCGCGTAAGTATTTGATTTCAAGTGATGAATGAAAAATGAATTTAGGATTGTACTAGAATTAGTTATATATATCAAATATAGTAATTAATTCCTGTACTGTTTTTTCTAAATCACCCACTAATTCGAATTTCACCGTTTGAAGGGGTTGTAATCGTAAAGTAGGGAACGTCATTCTGTTAAAAAACGAGCTTTCCACATTCACCAGAGGCTGTATGATGTCATCTAGTTATTACTTATCTTTTATGCTAATCTTCATCGCAAGAAAAATTGCCTCACAGATTCATCTCATATCGCCTTTACAGTGACAACTGGATTAATTATCCCACTTGCCATGCTAGAGATTTTTTCGACCTTCAAAAGGCTTCTTCCGCTTTAACCTTTTCAGACCCGAATTTTTTCTTATAGAAGAAAAAAAATGTTTCCATTAAAACATGTGTTATTTATGACAAAAGGAAAAAGAATATACAAAACTTATTTTTTCAATATGTATCATTTCACTGAAAATCAGCACATGCATTAATTATAATGTAATGTACTTAACAATTACAAAAAGTAATGTACAGTGACTCAGAGTCTAAAGGGCTTAAGTGGTCTAAATGTAATGCTGCGTTTCAGATAAACTGGACGTCGCAGTTCGGCTGCAATTATGTTACACAAACAGACACACAAAGCAGTTTCTTGTCAGTGGTTAGGATCAAAAACGAAATCTTAATTTGCATATAGTATGCTAATAAAGAAATATCATTTTATCCAATTATCAAAGGACGCAAGTCGCAAATAAATAAGCAGCACTTAATTTATGAGATAAATCTCATTATATCTGATTTATAATATTTAAATTAGACTATTTTATCTCATTTAGCTAAGGTGATTGCATTCAACGATATACAATATAAAATTTCTCTAAACTGTTTTCCATTCCCAACAATTCTTATAATTCAGAGATAAACAGAGTTGTTTGGAGAAGCTTTCAGAATCAGTATTAACACATTCAAACTTAGGATAAACTTGACAAAAATAACAATTTGCAATTTGGCCGACAGTGTCTCATTGTCTTTTAAGCTATATATCTAACTTCTGCCATAAGCTTACCTACCTATTGTCATAGATTGAATATTTCCCTTTCCGAAGCTATTTAAACTTGATTTCCATTAAACTATTACTTTCTCAATTCCTAAGTAGGCTTTTAATTTTTTTTGAAGCTCTCTTTCTGAACTACGTTCTTTTTTCTTCACTTTGGCTTCTAGCCAGTGAGTTGACATATTTCCGATCGTTTGTTTCCCTACAACATATCCATTTCTATTTTTAGTTTTATTTCCTCCCTATCGACTGCTGTAACTGAACCATGGAGGTGCAATCGAAACTGCTCGAATTTTCTAAAAAAAAGTCACTGAACACATGGTTTGATGGTTCACCATTTCAATGCGCTGTATCATTGCTATTATAAATTATAAAGGAATATTTGATTACCCGCAACCATAGAGAATAATGACATCATGAAAGGAATTTGTATTTACCTATTTTTTTTTAATATTATACATATTCGCATTTAAAATTTTAGGTATGGCATAACATGAAGCAATACTTTAAATGTATATATTTATATCACTATACCAAATAACACACTCTTGTATTATATACAAAAAAAAAATGTTTAATATCAGGGAATGATAAAAGAGAGGGCCCAAGGAGTCCATTACACCCTGCCCTCCCCTTTTGCAAATGTTAGTAATCGGAACAGTGGTGAATAAAATGAAATTTGCATTGCTCTACCAAAATATTAAGAGACTTTTCATGTTTATATAAATGGGAATATAACTTCGAAGCTCTATAACTTTTAAAATATGCATTTAATGGAACACAGTAGCTGAAGATAAATTGAGATCGTAAACAAATCTATTTAAATCTCGATTTTCAAAATATTCGTTCAGTTACGGAGCTGGAATGTTTTGCAATAAATTAATCTCTTCTATAAAAAAAATTCATAATTAGCTATCATTGAAATAATCCTGACTTAAATTTCTAAACTATATATTTATGCCATTATATGGTTTGAAATATTCTAGCCGCCATAAAGTTTTAAATACTGAACGAATATTGTTAAAATAAATGGGGAATTAAATATATTTGATTGTAATTTTTAATTTATCTTCAGTCACATTTTTCTATGAAATGCGTATTTTAGAAGTTATAGCCCTTCGAAGTTAGATTATCATTGATATAACATGAAAATTCCCTAATACTTTGATAGGGCAGTGTTACAATACACATATTTTGTAAGAAAAAATTTTAAAAGACACTGAAACGAAGGGAAGGAATGGAACGAACCAGAATGACGTTCTTCTTCGTTCCACCCCTCTCCAATCATTTCGCCCTCCCCCTTAATTTTTTTCTAGTTCCTGGCCTGTTTTCATATTTAAATACAGATCACACAAACAATTTTTATTTGAAATATCTCGTAGTAGTAGAAAAACCCCGTTGTGGCTACTTTTCGCTAATTACGAAAATCATTATTCCATTTATCTGCAGACATTCTACGCTAAATTACTGTCATAGTTAAAATGATTACAATAAATACACCAGTTAGTTTCTCCCTAAATAAGTCGTCAGAATTAACAGAGAAACATATATCGACTCATTTCTTGATACGTTTCAAGTTTAAGGCAAACACTGAAAATTCACGCTCACATGAAAGCAAACACTATAAATCAGGAAGCCACCCATTAGGGGCGGGGGACGGGGTTGAGGGAGACAATTAGACTTCAGCAGTCCCCAAAAGCTGAAATCAAAACGGAAAGGAAAAAAACTAATTGCTGTTTTTCACGACGTATAGGATACATGAGCATATAAGATACATCCTCATTCCTGCAGGGAATATTTAATCATTTAATCAATGTATTTAAACAACTAACTTAACTAATATTATTATTAAAATTAAATGTCAGTAAAAAATAAATGTTTTTACGACTCAATAGGAAAATTTCTAGACTTTTTTTTCTTGTATTCATATGATCCGAATGTATTTTATATTCATTGAAAATATGCAAATACATGATTTGTGCTTTCAACACGGAAATCATCGTAAAATAGGGTGACATAAATTCTGAGAGTACCGCCCCAACCAAAAATCCTGGGTGAGCTCCTGCTATGATGAATTACTTAACCAAACGCCTAATTCAATAGTATAAATTTAATATCTTGAATAATTATTACAGGTTCTTCATTATGACGACTCTTTTATTAAAGTTCCATGAATTGGAATTATTTCGCAGTGAAAAAGAATAAGGACACCTACTAATAAACACATTGTAAAGCGAAATTCGAAGTTTCGTAACTTCTACCTTCCCTAACAAGGTAAAGCCTTTGCTCGATTAGTTACTCGCGAAACAGCGGGAAATTGTTTCATATTGATGGACTGCTGCGGTAATTAGAAAATGTAATTAGATGATATTATTAATCAGATTTTAATTGCTTTTCTGTGCCAAAACTTGTGCGATGACATTGCACTGCTTATGGAAGAGGTAGAGGTTGGAACGCTTGTCCTTTCCCTAAATCCTTTTCCAGCATTGTTTCTGAGAGCTAACTGATAAATGAATGCCCCAAGTAATGGAGGATGATTAATAACGATGGATATAAAAATATTCCACTCTTTTCGAGTGTTTTATGAAAATGAAATTAATAACGATTGATTGTAATCACTGTTTAGAACAAAGGTTGGTTTATGGAAAATTTATATTTTTGGTTTAAATGACTGAAATTTTTTTGTCTTTTTATTAGTTGCAATCGCAAACGAATAGAAAAATCTGGGTTAAAAAAAGCCAGATTTAAATACAAAACTTCGATGAATAATAAAAATAAACCACAGATATATATCGATATTTTCATACCGATTTTTTTTATATCGATACACTTTCAGACTGGGATCTAGAAAAGTATTTAGAGTAGGGCTCGGCAATATTTTGTTAACACGGCCACATTTGAACTGTGGAATTTGTAAGCGGAAAGCACTAGAGCCATTTGGAGGAAATACAATTATTATTAGAAATATTATTAATAATGTATATGCATGTCAGGCTAGAGGCCTTTTTAGATATTTTTTTTGTTCATGATTGGTATGTTATTTTGGATTTCTCCAAAATAGGCATATGCTACGTGGAAGGCCCTCTGTCCCGGCATCTGGAAAGTTAATTGAAGTAGCAGTGTTGCCCGCTGACAAATGACGCTGGACCCTGGGGTGAGCGGACTTCCCAGATGGCGGGGCGGAGAGAGAAAGAGAAAGGGTTGGCAACAACGAGGAGGAGAGAACAGAGCCAGTCGTAGGACGAACGGATAAAGACGTAGAATTATAAAGCTGGGAAATGCCGACTGGTAATAACGGCATTGGGCTCTGTGAATACAGCTGAACAGGCATAGTAAGCTGGTGTTGTTGTAATGCTATGTAATTGAGCATATGTCCTTGTTCTATCAAGCATGTTTGGAAGGTTCAATAAATAACTGTTATTTTTAAGTAAAGTCTGAAGTTGAACCAATTTATTGGGGAGGAGCCTCAGTATTGAGTCTCTGCAATTGTGATAAAACCGTTGATTTTATCTGAAAAACTCTTTCACCCGTCGCGTATTGCGATCGAACCGAGGGGGCATTCCTAAGTGGTCCCAACAGACAAACAAACGAAGAAGCAACATCACAATGAATAAATAAATATCCCCTCAAGCAGTTGCTTGACACAGAGGTCTGACAGGAGAACACGCTAACCACTCAGTCACCAGAATATTTTTTATTGAATCTTAAATAAAAATAATGTTTGATTACATGAGAAAATACCCAAAATTCTTAGATACGCACAAATTAAAAAAAATTATTTTATCTAAAGTACTGCTAAAAACCTACTAAAAATATTAATGAAAAGTTTGATATATTTAACATTTTGCCAGTTTAAAACACTATCGCAACAAATGTATCTTAAAAATTCACCAGAGTAATTAATGTTGCTTACGAAAATCAAAAACGTTCCAAGTGGACAAGAGCTACTAACATTATCGACATCAGAAACTTTACACCGATGATTTTTAAATCGATACAGTTTCAGACTGGATATATGTAGCCCTACACCGCAGAGAGAATACTGAGCGCTCTCATACAGTTGTTCTGCTAAGACTTCTTTGGCTTACGGCTGCTTATGGAGATATTCTATTTTGATTCTTTGACACTTCTGTCTTTGTTCACAAAGCTTCTTACCCCATCAATTCTCTTTACGAAGCGTTTTCTTCTTTACATTTGATTCCTCTACTCCCACGTAAATGCATGCAAGTAGACTTTTCAGTTTTACAAGATCTCTGCAGGTCTTTTTGCTCTTGTACCAATTCCCAGGCTTTTTACCGGAGACAAAAGCCTTGTACTTTGTGTTCTAGATGTATTTTGTTACGGAACATTTCTTCGGGGCCATTTAAGAAGCCTTTCGTTTTGCTGAAAGCTCTTGCTCGAAATTGCTTTTTGCATCAAGGAAGCATCGCGGCGGTGTCCTTTTTTATACTTTTTTATTCGAGAAGATTTAGTTTACATCATAATGAAACACAGACAAAAACGAAACAAAATATTTGATATGTAAAATAAGTTTCTATTACAAAAGAAGATAGGATATTTTCATCGCTTTTGATAAGTTGGTTTACCACTGAGCTGAGTTGGGTTATCTCTAAATTGCGAAGTCACAAAGATCCCAAAGCTCAGAGAAGAATTATATACAATAGAAAAATATACAATATTCAAGGGAAAAAATATACAACAATGAGAAAATAAAATAGATGGTGCCATTTTACGAAAAACAACCCAGAGATTTTGTTCAAATGCACCAGTGTTAAAGAAAAAGAATGAGTTTCAGAACATTACTGGATTCAGATAATCATAGAATACTTTCAGATTTACCCGGTGTTGCTCGGGTCTGAAATTCTCTAAAATATCTAGTAGAGGCATTCCCTGGGGCGGGGGTGGCTCAGTCGGTAGCGCGCCAGGCTCGTAATCTGCAGTTCCCAGGTTCGAGTCCCAGCTGGGTCGGCTTTGAGATTTATCTCCGCAAAATTCCCTGCCCACGGTCAGTAGGGGACACCGATGGGCTTGGAAATGCCGCCTTCCGTCGGATAGGACGTTAAGCCGTGGTCCCGTGTGCGGGAGAGCCATACCCTGTTCACGTTAAAGAACACGCTGGATAGCCTTGACGGGAGGTTACCATCTGTCTCACAATCCCACGACAGAAACTTTTGTTTGGCATAAAACTCATTACGATCGATTCGACCCTCCCCCCCTTCCTCTTTTGGGTGAGGAAAGAAATTTACATATTTTGAAGTACAGTCGCTCAAAGAAATATCCGAACACTGTGGTTGATTACAGTGTTCGGATATTTCTTTGAGCGACTGTACTGTATAATCCTCTCCATGCCAGAAGTTCTTAAACCGAATAACATTATTTTGAATCATTAACAGATCCAATGTCCTATTCGAGTTAATACTCGTCTGTGGGATAATAGCACTAACACTTTAATAGTTAAAGTGACTGGATTTAAAAAATTAAAATTTTACGTTATAAGTACAGTCGTCTTCAGATTTAAGCATTAAAAATTATCTAAGATCAACATAAAAGCATTTTAGTGGTCTTACACACTGAAATAATGAATGATCCAATTTGTTAAAGTAACATAACATTCTTTAATATCATGTATAAACTTAAGATAATTTGGCAAAATTATTCAGTCAACCAAGAAAACATAATGCTTAGTTAAAAATATTTTCCTTAACCGGTACTTCAGTTAATACCATGTTTTCAGATAATCTCGTATGGACAGAAAAATTTCTAATTTCGACAATATACTAATTTTTATTTAAATGCATCAAAGAATTTAATGCCTATTAATAATTTTAATGTCCGATATGAATTCTCAGTTTTTGAAAGTTTCTTTTCAACAAAGAATCTCGTGTCCCGCTCGTGCTTAATTAGAACATCAATTTCTACAGAAAGCTCGTGCTCTTTACGACCATTGCTTTACTGAAATTGCAAAGACAAGAAAAAATTTGCTTTAGCCCCTATGTCTATGGGGAAGGAGGTGCAACGGCGTTCTTTAGCATTACGTGACTTTATGATCGCTAATTAACCTATCGGATTTCTTCTTTTTGGTGCTTTTTTCATACTTACCTGTACATGGAACCTGTCTACACTCGTTTTCTGTACTTTTCACCTACTTTCTATTACAGCAATTTTAGTATTGCAGGAGAGATAGAGCGTTTTTATTTTCTAGCATTGGCTTTGCAAACTTCACGCTTCTGACGTCATCTCCTGGAAGTCTATCTATATTACAGCATTGTGGCTTTGACCACCGGAAATCAGAAGGAAATTAATTGATGCATTACTTCTTTTAAAGTCATTGGTGGTGACAGTTATTTTGAATAACTTTTAACCGTTAATGATAAGTCTATGGGCTTTTCCCTGCGGGTTCGCACATAAGTTATACTCTTCCTCTGGGCTAAGCGAATGTTCATGCAAAGTTTGCTACCTCTAGGTCTTCTGGGAGCCGAGTGCTTAGCGGACAGACACACAAACAAACACACAAATCTCTTCTTTATATATTAGTTTCAGAAATCATTACTCATAAGATAAAGCGAAAAATTGTTAGCGAATGTTTAGAAGAGCTCTTATTCACGCTATTTCAAACCTGATAACGAAATCTACCTTCATATCCGTATCAGGGATGACCAATTCTCTGATTTTGAGGGGCCAGACATTGATTGCTTGATGACCAATTCTCTGATGCTTGAGGGGCCAGAGATTGATTGCTTATGACCAATTCTCTGATCTTGAGGGGCCAGACATTGATTGCTTGATGACCAATTCTCTGATCTTGAGGGGCCAGACATTGATTGCTTGATGACCAATTCTCTGATGCTTGAGGGGCCAGACATTGATTGCTTGATGATCAATTATCTGATGCTTGAGGGGCCAGACATTGAAAGTCTCGAAGTAGTTTTGAATGAATGAAACTCCCTCCCTTTGAATGCTCCTAATGTAAAAACATTGACTCATTCAGTCTTATTTATTAATTCAGTTTATAAATGCATTCAAGGTTAATAAGTTAATTAAAATGATGAAATGATGTAATTTGACTAAATGAAATGAATTGATTTAAACCTACACAGAGTTTAAGTCAGATTATAGTAAAAACAAAATTATCTAAGCTACTGAAAAGGTCTTATTGATATTTTAAAATAAAAAACATTAAACCATGCTAATAAATAAAGAGATAAAATAACAGAATGAGATTTGTATGATAAGCAATACGATTTATTTAAGAATTCATTTGATATTTAAAGGTGTAAGATGTAAAGAAAACGTAAAAATTAACCTTAGAGTAATATAAAAATAGCAGTTACAAGTCTTAAGATAGAAATGAAAATGCAGCTGACGCTTTTCTGGTTTGATTGTTAAACGACTCAGACAGGAATAGCTTTCCCCTAGGAAGTGATAAAAATATAACTTTGACAAAACTACAAAGCAGAAAAGATATATATATATTTTAAAAAGCTGAATCGCCCTCCCTTCCCACTCATTGGGTTCAGGGATTGCTATAGACAGGCTGCAGAGATGCCTTGAGATGGAGGGGTGATACGATAAATGGAAGATCAAGGTAAACATTGAGAAGAGCACTGCCATTCACTTTAGTAGAAAACTTATTAAAAACTCGAAACGTTTATACTTTTTAAACAAACCAGTTAAATGACAAAAGTCATAAAATATTTGGGTATAACCCTACATTAAAAGCTCAAATGGGATCCTCATATTCATGATAATACCACTTGACAATGCAGTGAGATGTCAACTAGGACCTCTCCTTTGGACAAATGCTATCTTGATGATTGACCATAAATTATTATTGTACAACATGGTCATTCGTCCGATAATAACTTATGCTTCCCATATATGGGCGAACAGCACTCCCCGAATATACGCAAGATTCAGGTCTTGCAAAACAAAATATTGAGATCTGCGGTCGATGCCCCTTGGTTTGTTACTAACAGACAACTTCATAAAGACTTGGGCATCGACTACATATATATATACTCATATTAAATGCATCTCAAAAAGGTTTTTTGAGGCTATTAAAAATAATCCTAATGAGATTATTTCTTCTTTTCTTAATTATTATGATAATAATGTTCTTAATATGTACAAGAGGCCTAAAATGATGGCTTTCCCTGAGGAAAGCTACTCGTTTTTGGTCTCTTGTGCATGGTATATGCTATATTTAGCTTGTGTTTTATGTTAGCCTCTAGGGGCCCACCTGCGGGTGGTTTACTTATTAAATGTTTTTACTTATGCCAACTGGCTTATTCTCAGATAGAGATGGTAATGGGTAAAGTTCTACCAGGAACATCGCATGTCCATACACGATATACAATCTACGATAAAAAGCTGAAAATATGTTTTTATATTACAGGGTTTTAAAGTATCAGAGGGATCAAGTAAAGTGTGCAGGGTAAATTCTTGAACATTACAAAGTTTAAGTTTCCAAAATAAAACATCTTTGAATATCATAAAGTGGACAATTTAGCAAAATATGTGAAATTGTGTGTCGTACATTACAATTACTGCAGTTAGGAGAAAACGTTTTACAATATAAATATAAGGCATGATTGGTAAAGGCATTGCCACTTTTCAATCTGGTAATTAAACTAATTTTACGTTTATTAAAGTTATAATCTTCAAAATTTTGAATATTACTTATACAGTTAACCTCGATTTAGCGAACTAATAGGATAGAAAGGATGTCCGTTAATGCCGGTATTCCGTTAAATTAATAAAATAAATAACGACGAATTAATTTAAATAAATATCGACGGTGTACAGAGCGCATGACCATATCATATAATAACCAAAGCAGTACATTAAGAGCACCATTAAAGAGACTAATACATTTGTATAGTAGTGCGCCAGTCTCGTAATCTGTAGTTCCAAGGTTCGAGCCCCACCTGCACCAGTGTTGAGATTTACTCCGCTAACACCCTGTCCCTCGGTCAGTAGGAGACACCGATGGGCTTAGAAAGGACACCGGGCATTTCTAAGATTTTTTTATGGGTCGATTGACTTAGAAAGGTTCGGTCCCTCGAATGGATGTAAAGCCGTAGTTCCGTGTCTGGGTAAACCATATCCTGTGCACGTTAAAGAACACACTGGATTGCCTTGAGGGGGAGACTATTCTTCTAACAGCTGTCCAGTGGGTTCTCTTCCCCCAACCTTTTCTGAGCCCTCGGGGTCCTTGGGACCTAGCCATTTAGTCCATTGTGAACAAAAATGTGCCACTCACAGGTAAAAACAGCCCAACAAACTTTTTTCTGAATGGTTATAGAGCTCCCGTGGCTTCAAACGATTTACCAGAAACATCAACAAAAAAAAATCAATGTAACCCATCTGCATTGACACAGTCAATGCCGAGATTCTTTTCTTGTTTATTTTACAGCTTGGTGTAAAGTTTTCGTGTTTATAGGCCTGCGTGTTTTCCGAGAGCGACCGACAAAAAAAAATCAGTGTCATCAGCATTGCAAATCTGAGATGAAATCAGGCCTTCTTTCTTAATGAGTTTATTTAAAGTTTTTCAAAATGACTCAGTCCCCTCCTTTGGTGCACTTAAAGATTCTCTTAATAGCCTCTTTTTCACTTGTAAGAAAGTACAACATAAATTTTAGAGAGAATTGTGGCTCTCAGTGAACAAAGCAGATCAAACTGCAAACTTTTGCCGAACATCGGCAGAACAAAAGTATGAACGAAAAACAAAATCAGTTTCGCATGGTGCTGACGGGTGCTATCCGTTAGATTCAAGTCCGTAATATTAACGTTCCGCTGCATATGCAATTAACCAAAAAAGTGAATTAATAATAATAATAATTTATTCACATATAAGTATCATTACAAGTGATTATTGCAATATAATATATTTACACAATATGTGAAAAGGAAAAGAAAAACTCGAAATAGACAAAAATAAAATATTTCACATTTAAAATCAAGGAGCATGTCAGCCCGTTCAGATTCTATTAGTAACTGATGTATACAAATTTGGCAACATTGGAAATTTTCTGAACGTACAGCAGTAATCTTTTTATATACATTATCTAAGAATGTTTTCAAAGTCTAACATATTTAGAGCAATATTACGCAATATGTTTTTTGAAAATTGTTGAATTTTTTTCAGTTCTCATTTCAAAACTTAACATATGAAACAATTTAGGTGCAAGGTATATAAAATGTCTTTGCAAGATGTTTTTTTGGCTAGAGGCATGTAAAATAATAAACCCTTTTGTCTTTTTTTACCATGAGCTATTTTCTGAGGTAACCATTGTTATTGACACAAGAGTAATATAATTTTAAATATATAAATTTGCCTTAAATTATGGAAGTTATGAAGTATAAAAACCAAGATTTGTGAACCTAAATTGAAACACAAGTTTAAAGATTTTTTGTGAATTTTGAATAAATTATGTAAATTATGTAAATAATATCCTCCTCAAAAAGTGATTCCATACTGTAGACTAGAATATAGCCAAGCATGGTATAAATCTTTTAAGAATCCTTCAGAACTACCTTTTTAATTTAACTTAAACAAAACAAATCTAAGTCTCAATGTTAGTTTTTTGCATGATTCTTCCATTTCATGTTAGAATTAATACCAACACAAAGTCTTATAATTATTACAATAAATTAATTAAATTACCTAGGTTAAAATAATAAGTTTAAATAATTTAATAACACCATTTCAATTAATATTAAAATAATGGAAGTTCAATCAGAATCCTGAAGTTTCTTTAATTAAAAGAAAATAAATGAAAGCATTTCGAGCAGTCATATAAATTCCAAACCTTCATCAGGCGCAACTTTTAGCAAAGTCTGAAGTTATTTTTTACTGAATCCTAAAGATTAAAGACAGTTTAACGATTCCTTTGTAAAAATGAATTAAATCGATTGTAATGAGGAAAACTTAGAGAAAGAAGAAAAACAGTTTCCATTAAAAAACAATTTCATATTAAAAGCGGCTTTTAACAGTTATCGATTCAATCATCATGCACTTTTCACCATTTTCCTTCCTTTATATCTTTTTTTTTACAATTGCTTAAAAAAACACAGTCGTACTAAAAAAAATTCATCAGATCAGAATTTCTTCCGCGGGTCGCACATGACGTTGTCATGGGCCACAGGTGACCCTGGTGTTGCAGTTGTTCATCACTGCCTTAAATAAACAGAAAAAAATATGTAAACCAGAAGTTATGCCGTTCTTGTGTACCTTTTCATTTATGCCCATAGTGCTGTCGTCGACATACTTTTCACCGCTGCTAGAATATATTTCTTCAGTGTTTTTAAAAATAACATATTTTTTTTTATGAAATTTTTCCAAAGCTCCGATTAAAAGTAATCTACAACAGAATCATATTTTTTCCGTATTGAGAGTACAACTGACACTGCAAACATTACATTTCGAGGCAGTCCTGTAGCGAGCCAGGCTCGTAATCTGCAGTTTCCAGGTTCGTGTCCCAGCTTAGTCAGCGTTGATTTATCTGCCCTACAGACCCACTCTTCTCTCTGTCACAAAGGAGAATGCTGATGGGCTTCCAAGGCCGTCGGATGAGAACTTAAACCGTGGTTCTGAATGAAGGAGAGCCATATCCTGTGCACGTTAAAGAACATGCTGAATGGCCTTGACAGGAGGCTTTCATCTATCTCCTAACAGCTTCCCAGTGCGTCCCCTTCCCCCAACCTTCTCTAATCCCTTGTGGCCTATCCATTTAGCCAACTGTGGGTAAAAAAAGTGCAGCTTAGAAGCATAACAACCCAAAGCATTGCATTTTAGATTGGATTGTTTTACCTCTGAGCGGCACTTTTTTGCACACCATGGGCTAAATGGCCAGGTCACATGGACCCCGAAGGCTCAGAGAAGGTTGGGGAGGGGACCCACTGGAACAGCTTTTGGGAGACAGATGGTAGCCTCTCGTCAAGGCCATCCAGCGTGTTCTTTAACGTGCACAGGGTATGGCTCTCCCACACACGGGGCCACGGCTTAACGTCCCATCCGACGGACGGCGGCCTTTCCAAGCCCATCTGTGTCCCCTACTGACCGTGGGCAGGGCGGGGAATTTTGCGGAGATAAATCTCAACGCTGACCCAGCTGGGACTCGAACCTGGGAACTACAGATTACGAGCCTGGCGCGCTACCGACTGAGCCACCCCCGCCCCACATTGCATTTTATACCTTAAGGAATATTTTTTAAAAAACGTAAGAGTAATTGCTGAAACACAGTTCCTTATTCTTGCTCGCAGTGAAGCAAATGTCAAAAGAAAAAAAAATGAAGTTAATAAGAAGTTTCACTAACCGAAAAGTTTCTTTGACATTCGACTTCACTTATCGATTTTAGAAATAACCTAGCTTCAAGCTGCACTGCTGCAACGCAGAAAGAAATCTAATCCCGTACCTAGATTTTTAGTTTTATATTTTATGTCAATCCTGTTAGTTTCATTAAGAAAAGGAAAAAATAATTTCGAGAAACTTCCCCAGTGAACTTGATGCATAGTTTACTTCAATGTACTCGTGACCCACTTTTTCGTACCAACGGATATTGTTCCTTGTGGCGTCACTTCCTCTTAAGTTCAGCGAAAAGAGTCCTTGGTGCAAAATGAAGTGGAAATGAATTGATCCTTCTCTATGCCAGTGGTTCTCAAACTTTAATGCTTCACGTACTCCCTGGAAATGTGTATGTAACTGGCGTACCCCTTATATAGACAGATAAAACTATAGTTATAGTACAATAATGGGAATAAAATAAAACATATATATAAATATAAAAAATAAATACCCCCTCAAGCAGCTGCTTGCCACAGAGGTCTGACAGGAACCTGTCAGTTTATATGCCACAGTAGGAGATCTGAGAGGATGGCAGGACCTCAGCAGAAAAACGACACACACACATCCATGCCTAATTCCGGGGCTCGAACCCAGGTCCCTTAGATCAGTAGCCAAGCGTGCTAACCACTCGGCCACGGGACGGCAACTTTTTTTTTTTACACACATTAAATTTTGTATTCATAAATTACATATATCGATAAACACAAAAAATGACATTTTTCTCATCAGTGTTGCCAACTTAGCGACTTTGTTACTAGATCTAGCGACTTTTGGGCTCTCACGGCGTTCCCCAAAAACTTTTACCGCGTACCCCACGTTGAGAACCCCTGCTCTATGCGATAGTTCCTGTGGGATTTTTTTTTATCTTCCATTCTTAATTAAATTTTCCGTCTTGCGGCATTTGCCTTTTGGTTTTTTTAATGCAGTAGTCTTAAAATGTCATTTCTCCTTTCAATATTTAGCCCTTTTCAATAAAAAGAGACTTTTTTTGCTTTTAGAAATAATTTAATTTTTGGGGGTGGGGTGGTAATGAAGAAATATTACGATTCGCACTTTCCGAATCTCCCGATAGCTTTAACAGTGCCCTCTAACGGGAGGAAAGTGAGAAAATGCCGAAACTTTAAACGAATATTACAAACGATCTACGACAGAACTTTTGGTGGAAGAGTGTGATGGTCACGTGGTTTACATTAGCAGCACTGAGTTACACGCCCAAGGGAATATTTTTCCCACCCACCCAGGGGTGGGTGGGAAAACCCAAATTTTTTGTTTTACGAGATGCAAATTACTTTTATGTTTCATAGGTACTAATAAAACATTACTCTTTTCATTTTTCTACTCATCCATTAGTTCACGTTTGTACTATAAAGTTATGCAATGGGGGGGGGGGGGATCAAGGGACCAGCTGCCCAACCTTTGAGAATACTAGTAAGAATAATGTAGCCAAAAATTTGTTAAACTTTTGCTTCTTTCGCGTATTTTTAAAGAATTTTTAAAAGATCTCTTAAACGGAAGGGAAAATGTTATACTACAATGGAAATCCAATTTCTTGCTACCCCTCCATACCTTTTAATTTTTCCCGTTCGACTACGTCATCCCCCCCACCTCCGTTTCATTTTTTTTCTATATTCGCACCCATTGTAGTGTACTAAGTGCAGGTAAAATATCCCTTGAAATAAGAACTAGGTCTGGTGCTAATTCTTTGGATTTTTCCAAAACAGACCTTTGTAAAAAGAGGGTGTTTTTTTAGTGAAGTAAGGTATTATTTTAGTTTAATCGTTTTATATATTTTTTTTATTTCTTGGATAAAGTTAGCTAGGAAATGGTTTTCGACAAAGTTTTTTTTTTTTAATTTCTTAATTTGCTTTTTTCTTTTCGTTGTCTTTGAGTTTGTAATTAAACTTTCTTTACTTCTGGGACAATTAGATTTTTCTCTACGTTAACTGTGCGATTAGAATGGAAGTCTAGAACTTTTTTTTCACTGCTTTGGTTTCTTACAGATAGTGATTGATATTTTTTTGGTCTTATGCAATTGTTAAAGAGCTACCCAAGAACTGAATGTGTTTTCTTTTCCAATTTACATCGTGAAATTTAGGTCCTCTTCTAACGAGTTAATTTTCTTCGGGATTTCTTCTGATAGGATTTTGTTAATTGTGTTGAAAATACAGATGATATCGTCCATATATCGTTTGTAGAAAAAGGAACAAGCACATAAAAAAAATAAATAAAAAAATAAATACCCCCTCAAGCAGCTGCTTGCCACAGAGGTCTGACAGGAGCCTGCCAGTTTATATGCCATAGTAGAAGGTCTGAGAGGATGGCAGGACCTCAGCAGAAAAACAACACGCACAACCATGCCTTACCCGGGGCTCGAACCCAGGTCCCTTAGATCAGTAGCCAAGCGTGCTAACCACTCGGCCAACAGATGAAAAAATAAATACCCTCTCAAGCAGCTGCTTGACAGAAAGATCTGACAGGAGCTTGTCAGTTTAATACGCCATAAGTGGAATGTCTACAAGGATGGCGGGACCTCAGCAGAAAGAAACGACACGAACATCCATGCCTTGATCTGGGACTCGAACCAGGTCCTATGAAATCAGTAGTCAAGCGCGCTAACCACTCGGCCACGGGAAGGCTAAAAAAAAAGAACCATGCTGTCAGAAGTGTTCTTTGTAACAATCCATAGATGGCGCCCTGTTGGACTGTTTTATCTCTGAGCAGCAATTTTTTGCATACAATGGACTAAATGGCTAAGTCACAAGCATCTCAAAGGCTCAGGGAAGGTTGGAGATAGGGGACCCACTGGACAGTTGTTAGAAGGCAGATGGAAACCTTCCATCAAGGCCATCCAGAGTGTTCCTTAACGTGCTGAGGCTATCGTTCTCCTATACACGTTCTCCTATACCAGGTCGTCTTCCATATCGTTCTCCTATACACGTTCTCCTATACACGTTCTCCTATACCATATACCATCCGTCGGATGGGATGTTAAACAGTGGTTTAACATCCCATCCGACGGATGGCGGCTTTTTCCAAGCTCATCAGTGTCCCCTTTCTCACCGAGGGCAGAATGGGGGTTAGAGAAAATCACTTTCAACCCTTTCACAATTGGCCTTAGAACCCCCCCCCCCCAATAGGCGACCACCTTGTCGTGGTGGGGGGGGGGGCCTAGGGCCCAGCAAACCGGTCGAAGGCTGTGCCGACCGGATTGGACCCTGGTTGGACACAGCCAAGGCCAACCGAAGCCGATGATGCCGCTGACCGGTCGGAAGGCCGGTTGGATGGTGACGGTGTCCGAGGCCTCAACCTCAGGTGCTCTGGGTGAGCAGTTCGAGGGCTCTGCCGAACGGTTCCTGCCTGCCTAGTAAGCACGAGCCCTCAAAAAATTCTGGGTCTTACTAAGAGTCTCCACCCCGGGTGCTTGGATCTATATATCCTTGTTCATGGCTAACCGGGAAACAGATTAAAGTTAGGTTTCTTCCGGTGGTTAGCTTTCCTTCTATAGGACTGCTGTCATGTGAGGCTGGGGTTGAGGTGCGGCTATAGGGCGTATTCCTTGCCCCCGGCTCTAGATAAGCACGGCTTTTCGAAACTCATAGTGCTGTACAAGCGGAATCAGGAATTGTCGCGGTTGCATAAGATCGCAACACAAGAGAGGTGGCCTTCGAACCCGAGAATCTTATTTTTCGCTCTCCTTCAGCAAACAACGAATTGACGAAGTCGATCTCGTTTCGAAAATTCATCTCGAACCATAGATTACGTACATAGAGCACTGCCAACTCCAGTAAAGATTTAGTGATGCTGAGAACCATGGAGATTTATTATAAGGTTACACACAGCATCTATTTGTAATACTCTTATTAACACAAGAGCATTGAAGCTCATGTAGGTTAACATACAAATTATTTAAGTACTTTTCTTCTTTATGTAAAGTTGAGTACCAATGTTGTCTTTGACAACATTTCTTTATGTAAAGTGTCAATGTTGTCTTTGACAACATTTCTTTATGTAAAGTGTCAATGTTGTCTTTGACAACATTGACACTTTACATAAAGAAAATCATGTACAAAAAACAACAAAGAACTTATAAGAACGAATGAAAGCTTTTTTTTTTACTTTAACACTGAAAACAGACTGTCAGCATTAGTAATGCTCATTAGATAATTATCAGTGAGAGATCTGAAATGCATAAAATTCGTTTCATTTCGAATTATAATCGAAAATTTTAGTAGCCAAATAATCAAATTGTTTGTGTATAATTTTTTTGTAAGTAGCAACAGAAACCTTTTCCCATCATTTATCATAGAATAATTAATAAAATGCAGCGATATTTTAGCTTCTTGTATTGTTCTATAGTAGTGTTATTCAGACCTGGGAAAAATCCAGATAATAAGCCTGGTGCCCTACTGACTCAGCCAAAAACTCACTCCGTGTGAGTGGTCGCTGAAAAGATAATGAGAAGACTTTGAGGCTTTTCAGTTTGTGCTTCGAAAGCTCTCATAGATCAATGGTTGATTGATAGCCTGTTAAGGGGTAAATCCATGTGAACTGTCAAAATGTTAACTGCGAAATCTCAATTTCCTCAATTTCTCCCCGCCCTGTCCACAGTTATTAGGGGACACCGATGGGCTTGGAAAGACCGCCGTCCGTCTGATGAGGACGTTAAGCCGTGGTTCCGTGTGCGGAGAGTCCTCAAGTGCGGGAGAGCCATACCCTGTGCACATTATGGAACACGCTGTATGGCCTTGACGGAATGCTACTATCTGTGTCCAACAACTGTCCAGTGGGTCCCCTCCCCCAACCTTCTCTGAGCCTTCGGGGTCCTTGTGACCTGGACATTTAGACCATGGTGTGCAATAAAAGTGCCGTTCAGGGGTAAACAACCCAACCCCCAATTTCTTTTTACACGCCACTGATATTTCGATATGCTATTTTGACGTTCTGTCTGCTCCTCTTTAAAGTCATAAAATAACACATTTAATAAGTTTAATCTCTTTGAAATTTAATTTTTTCATGTACAGTTTTATATTTATGGTTTTTACTATCAATGCGTCCGCAGAAAATTTTCCGGTGGGGGGGGCAAGTATATTTCAAAAAGCGTCATCGCTTTTTTTTCTCTTCAGATAATGGACATGGTTTTTGGGGGGAGGGAAGTTACGGACGCCAGTGCATTTTTCATGCATTTTTTTCAAAATTTTTCTCTTTCAAGGTAGGTTAATTAGACATCATACGAAGTGCTCTTCTTCGTGTTACAAAACTGACCTGTGGCGCCATCGTTTGGCCGACTAAGTAGGCAAAAAATTAAAATCATTTGAGATCGCTTCAAAGGACCATTCGTTTGGTTTTCTTATGTCATGATAGTGATGTCATCAAGTTCATTTGTTAAACCTAAACATTCCGGCTGATAAGTTTTGGTTTTGTCGACATTTTCAGACGTCTAGTGGGATCGATGCCAAAGTGGCTTCCGTACGAAAGGTGTCCCAACAACATTATTGGGTGGGCGATTATAATTTAATTATTACTCATTGTAAGCACAGGATGATGCCATATGTAAAGCTCTTACCTCATCTACCTTTTTAATTTCTTGAGATAGTTTCTAAAGTTATAGATAGAAAGTTACTAATGTTTCAAATAGAGTTTCCAAGATCACCATCCGATAGACAGTCTTCCTCACCGACGGCATGGTGGAACTTAGCGGAGACAAATGTCCACGCTGGCACAGATAGGACCCGAATCTGGGAACTGCAGACTAGGAGCCTGTAGCCATGGCCCCCACAAGGGGGAAGGGGCTAACAAGGCTCTAGCCTGGGGGCCCGGGATTAGGGGGGGCGTGGCGAATCGACCAGCTAAGTAAGATGAACAGAAGACAAAAAGCGACATTAAAAAATATTGACTTTTGTTTTGTCCATCCAACTAAAATTAATTATTTTTTTAGGCACATTACATTATCCTCTCATCATACCGACTTTTTGTTTCGTCTTTGTGATTACTGTGTCTTACTGCTCGAAATTCTTCACCTTCAAAGTATTCACAAGACAGTTTTCGGCACTGAAAGAAGCCCGATTAGACTTCTGAACGCAATTTACGACAAAAAAATGCAAGGTATATTTACCAATATCTGCCTTGCCATTAAACTGTTCTGTAGAGTACCAGTTACTGTTTCTTCAGCTTAAAGATCGTTCAGCAGACTGGCCAATTCATTGAAAACATGGCGAAGAATCACAACTAGTCAAGAGCGACTTAATCATCTAGCAATTTTGTGCATCAAAAATGATTTAAGCTAAGCAAGTTGATTTTACTGAAGTTATTGAAAAATTTGCGACAACCAAAGCTAGAAAACATACTTTGAGATAATTTTTGATATTATGTAAGTTTTTATTATATAAATCCATATAGTTTTTTTAATAAATATAAATATTACTTTTGTGTCATCATTTAAACTGACTTATTTTTATCCTAAATCCTGTAAAGCAGCACGCTGCCCTTAACCTTAGCGGTAGATAGGGGGGCCCGCTTCAGGATGTGGGGATCCTGCCTATAGCACTACCTGCTGAGCCAACCCTCGCCCAACAAGAATTATTAAAAAACGAAAATTATCCAGGAAAACATTTGAATATTATTCGAGAACAAAATATTGTCTATGTAAATGTTTTTTACACAAACTGTTATGCATTATTTCTCAATGCGCAGGCGAATAGCGGCCAGTATCATGGTCAACCTAAATGCATACAGTGAACAATTGAGTCTCGGGCCGCAAACAATCTGCGATTTAGGAAAATGAAATTGCGCGAGAACTCCCTAGTTATAACTTGGATTTAATCATTCGCATCAATAGACTTCTAAACGTAATGCAACCCTCCATTTCCTCGTACAATCAGCAGAAATGCTCGCGTATGAGAAAACCAGTTAGTTGTCACATCTTAGATATCGATCTGTGCAAAGGTGTCTAACGTCCAAAAGAGCAGAAGAAAAAGTTCAGAAGATCATCAGAGGACGTGGACTATTGAAGCCGAAACTCATCAGCTAAAGGGCGGGTTTACACTCTTCGGGGAGGGAAGTGAATATGCCTTGCGACAGCTGGGCATAAGAGAGTCATTTTCTTCTGATCGATAGGAGACACCATTGTTCAGCACACTTTCCCCCCGCATGATCAAAGTTAAGGAACAAAAGTTGCCATTTCTCCGTTGTTTGAGTATAAAAGTATACAATGAGGCAACAGAAAGTTGCCCCGACGGAGTTTGCTTTTTATGAACTTCGGAAATCTTTAATATCCGTAGGTGATCGTTAAATAAAACGTGACGTTGAACATTAGGTAAAAAAAAACTTCCGTGTTATCAGATCAGGTGATTTGCACAATTAGCTTCAAGGTTTTTCTCCCTTTTCTTTTCTGTTGTGGAGTTTGGCTCAGTCTGTAGCGCGCAGGTTAAAGAAAGTAGTCTAGATCAGTGGTTCTCAACCATTTATGCTTCACGTACCCCCTGGAAATGTGTATGTAACTGGCCTACCCCTTGTATAGATATATAAAATTATAGTTATAGTATAACAATGGGAATAAAATAATATATATATATACACAATAAATTTTGCATTCATAAATTAAATATATCGATAAACACAAAAAAATGAAATTTTTGTACAGCAGTGTTGCCAACTTGGCGACGTTGTTACTACATTTAGCGACTTTTTAGTTCTCACGGTGTACCCCAAAAAATTTATCGCGCACCCCACGTTCAAAACCCCTAATCTAGATCACACGACCCAGACAGCTGTCAAAACATAAGAGATGAGGAAAGGAAGAAAATTAAATATAAGGTTTGTAAGTGATTTAATTTGTTTAATATTTACTTACAAGATATTTAGTTGAAAATGATATAAACTAATTTATTTATTATGTTCTTAAAATATTACTGAATATTTTTTAATTACTGACTTTTTTTAAATAAGTACCATCCCAATCGAGTTTTAAATTGCAGTGCTTTAAATTTTAATAAATTTAAATTTTATTTCTTCTGTTGGTGAGCTGTACGGGTCTGGTCTTATCTAGGTAGCTCTGCCAGGTGCGAGATATGTTTTCCAACTCCCTATCTGCCTTCGGTGAGCAAAGGGAGACTAATGGTTTTGCGACGGCAATCGTTAATGGCCGCCGTTAAGGATAAAACTTAAAACCTTGACCCATGTCCAGGAGAGTCATATCCCGTGCACTTTAAAGAATATATCTGGATGGCGTTTGACGGGAGAATTCCATATAGTCTTCATATAGAACTCCATATAGTTCGAAGGCAGGGTGGGTATAAAGCTAGGAGTCTAACCTGGGTATTGCACATTACGAGCCTGGCGCGCTACCAACTGATCGAACCCCAGCCACTCACTCCTTTGGAAACCCCTAATAATAAGGAACAATAATTTCCATATTTCCCCTTTTTAGAGGGAAGAAAGAAGGAGATAAAATATCTCATAGATTATAACACTGTCCGTTTTGTAAGTTTTCACTTGATACATAACCCGTTGCAAGCGGTCAATGGTTGGATAAATATGGAGAACATCCGTAACTCTCCTTATTTTTCCGTCGTCCGTTTTCTGTATCTTACGTCTGACAATGGTTGTTCCTTTAATGACAGATTACGAGAGATAAACCGTTAAAAGCTACGTAAAAAACAAAGTCTCATAAAATCTAAAAACAAACATAAAGTTAAATGTCATGTACAAAAATTTAGCATTTTTACGTTATATATCTCTATATATATATAACCTATAAAATCCAAGCACTTTTACGTTTCAGCAAAAAAAGCACAAAACAAAATTTTACCTAAAACTTTAATACAAGCTTTTAAATCTTCAGAAGTTTGCATTGCTGAAGAAAAACGACACTAGCTATTCCTAAACTAACTGGCGATATTAGTTACAAAATATTTGAAACGTTTTTGTGTGTGTGATGGAAAGTAAAAAAATACATCAGCTAAGATAAAAAAAAAAGCAAAATCGAGCGAGCCAGATAAAAAGTAGATAAAGAGGCAAAAAAGGGAGATCTTGGGAATAAACGGAACGCAGAAAAATAATGGGAAAAAAATAGAAGCATTTGGGAAACTAAGTTTTTGTTAAAAAGCAAAAGTAAATGATGAAAACTATTCCTTGGTGATTTCTTAGAGTGATAATAATGAGGAATTCTGTTACCACAACTACTACACAAATTTTACTTTACAACAAAGACATTTATTACAGAGAGGTTTGGTGTAGTAAATAATCAGTTCGTTATTAAGAGTTTGAAAAACAAAATCTTAGATAAACAAGAGAAAGCTGTTGTGATGGAAAATTTCATCTAGGAACATTTATTTTGATATAAAGCAAAAAAGAAAGTAAGCCACGGTGCACTAAAGAACGATGTTTTTCTGCCATCAGTTGCTGACAACTGAAAATTTGCTTGCAGAATTATTATGAGTAAGTTCACATAACGGAAACATGATATATTTCTCTTCCAGCATCACATTTTTGATAATTCTTTCTTTTGACAGACTTCAGGCTACTGCAATAAAATCGAAGTAAAAGTTAATAGATAAACGTTATTTCTTTCAGAAAATCAGGAAGCATAAAAACCTTACCATCCACCTAAAATTTAGACTGGCTTACCTTTTTTTCCCCTTGGTTTTTCTTCTTTTCAATTTATAACGTTTTTGTTTTGATGTGTTGAGCTAAAATTGTGTATTTGTTTCAGAGTTAATGCTCTTTTTTCCCTTAAACGCCCAATGACAAGTTTCGTAGAGGAATTTATTTTAATGCTAGATTTTGCGTTTGTTTGAGGAAGCATTCCAATGTTTGATCAGATCCGATTCTTCAAACGATAGTTGGAAAATATTTGGAAGAAGCATTATGAGCTTAAACTTCTTGATCAGACCGTCTAATCCATGACTCGTGAGTCGCAAGTGGCTCTTTGCAAAAGAATTTGAAGCTCATAAAGGAAAGTAATCCATATGATGATTCTCGCTCGTTTCTTCCAATTTTTTTATCAAATATTTATAGGTGTATAAAGTAAATGATTTTGCTAATTAAAAATGCATGTTTCTGTTTTTTAATTTGCATATTTTTTTGAATTCATTACTCATTAAAAATGTACAGTCGCTCAAAAAAATAACCGAACACTATGGTGGATTACAGAATTCAGAAAAAATATCTGGCAACGTTTTTTTTTAGAAATTAGTGATCTGGCAGATTTTTTAAAATCCACTAATTTCTAAAAAAATCGTTGCCATATATTTTTTCTGAATTCTGTAATCCTCCATAGTGTTCGGTTATTTTTTTGAGCGACTGTACGATTTCGTTTTAAAGTACATAATTTTTTCTACGGCTGTTTTAAAATATAGTTTTTTTCCCTAATGGCTCCTTACTAAGTTTGCGTTGGACGGCTCTGTTTTAGATTCTATCTGAAACATTTAACATGGTTATTATAATAACATTATTTTTATTACACAAAAAATTTCTAGTAATTATTTCCATACTATTAATATAAACAATGTTGTAATCAAGCACAGAATTATCAAAGTAATGTTATCTTAGTAAATTTTACCTACTCTTGCACTTGCTCCAAAATAACATATCCGAGTTCAGTTGATTTACCTCTGAGTGTCACTTTTGTCCCCATAGTGAGCTACACAACCAAGTCACAAAAACCCCAGGCGGTCCAAGAGAAAAGCCATCCATCATGTTCTTTAAAGTCCACAAGCTATAACCATTCTGCACAAGATGCCACAGCATAACATTCCATCCGACGGACGGCGGCTTTATAAGTTCATTGCTGTCCCCTGTCTCACTGAGGACATAATGGGATACCGAAGAAAAATCTAAACGCTGCGCAGTTGGGGACTTACACCCGGAAACATCTTAATCATCTAGTCGTTGAACAGTCGGACCACTATTTATAACAACTTCCTAGCCTCGGAATTGTCTGACTGTTTTCTATCATAAGTTTCTAGTCTGGAAATAGTAGGAGCGCTATTAATACCTAATATGCGCTGAGTTTCTAATACAGGTGTAGAGATTTAGCATCATTACAGGATGATTAGTACAACAATGATTTCAGTGATGTGGCTTCGATTTCGCATACAGGGAAAATTTTACCGATCTATTTCGATTGGACACAGGAAACATTTTACTAATGATCGTACTTCGATTTCACACAGGAACATTTTTACTAATCTTACTTCAATTTGACACATAGAAGCATTTTACTGATTTTACTTCGATTCAACCAATAGGAAAACTTTTACCGATCTTACTTCGATTGGACATAGAAAACATTCTACTGAATATATTTTATATAAATATATTATTCTTATTTATAGTATAATATTATTTAAACAAATTTTGCTTAGAATTTTATTATTTACAATTACAAACAGAATATTTTCATTGAGCAGTTGAGGATGTAATGTCTACGCCAAGAAATGTTCAATTAAAATGGCCCTTAATTTTTAATTGAAGAATCTTGCAACTTTCACACGGTAATATGGAAATTATGTGAAGCGTTCCTCTTTTAATCTTCACAAACAAGGACAATAACTGAAATCTTTCGCTTTTCAGTTTTTAAAATCTGGTCACTTTAAAAGTGCATAACCGATATTTTGGGAGATGAAATATATCAAAGTTTTTCAAACATTTCTCTCTAGAAACAGGAAGATTCTAGAAAAAGAAAATGTTGTTATAGTTTTATTTACAATACTAATAAAATAATTACATTTATAATTTTGTAATGGCAACTACCGAAAAATTTTCCATACAAGAGCATACGAACTCTTACCAGATCGATCAAGACGGAGGGGAAAATGATTCTAAGATTTTTTGGTGGTATCATTGTTTGTACAGGTTTCACATAAATATTCAATTCTGTCAAGTCGAAAAGTATCATTGTTTGATTAACGAAGGTAATTATTATTATTCAGTTCAATGACGTTCGGGTAAACTTTCTTTATATGTACAAGCCACAGGATATCTAATAGAGTTTGAAACTTGTTTAGAAGTTCCCTCAACTTTCACTCACCATTGATTAGGTAAGCGATGGCAGCGCGACCAGAAATTTTGGACTCTTGCGGCGGTTTTAGTCACCACCCACCGTAACTCGAAACCTGATCTCTATACCCTACGAAGTCAAAATGAGGATCGGGCCCAAAAAGCTGGCCTTGACCCGAAGGGTCGTATACACCCCAGGCAGAATGTTGCGGAAACCTTTTTTCACGCAATACTAACTTCAATATTCAATGTCTTAGCAGTATTCTAATCAAAACTGCCTGCAGACACTATAAACAGGTAAAGCATTAAAATAGTCTTAAAAACATGGCGTCTACTTCTCCGCATAATGTAATGGTTTTGCCCATCCTCTCTTTCTGGGTATCTAGAGGTGTCCGATTCGTAGTCTGCAGTTCTCAGCATCGAGTCCCACCTCAGCCAACGCTGAGATTTATCTCCGCAAAACTCTCCGTCCTGCCCTCGGTTAGTGAGGGACACCGATGGGCTTAAAAAGGCGCAGTCCGTCGGATGGGATGAAAAAGGCGGGTCCTTTGTGTGGGACAGTCATACGATGTGCACGTTAAAGAGCATGCTAGATGGTTTTGACAGAAGCTTCTATCTGTCTCTAAACTGTTGTACAGTGAGTCCGCTTCTCTTAGCCCTTGGGCAGAATCGTAGGTAGGCTTTTGGCGCCCTTGGCAAATTTGTAACTGTCCGCCCTTTTTCAGTTATTGATAATAAAATCAATACACATGTTATTTATATTATATATACTTATTGTCATTATTTTAATACAGTTACATGAATAAATATTAATTGCACATAAATAATTGCAAAAGAAATTGCATTTAATTATGGAAGTAATTATTATTTAAAGTAATTTACTTTTTCGTTGACAAAATCGTTAATAATCTCATGAAAATTAATTTTTTGAGTCAGTTCTCGCTCGATTGATAGGAAACAAAGTGATGATGTAAGCTCCTGTCCTGATATTGATCTTAAATAACTTTTAACAAGTTTTCATTTTCTGAAACTTATTTCAGCTGTAGCCACTGCTTTTGGCATGGTCAAGAATATTTTTAGAGCCAGTATTACATTTGGGTAACTTTCTTGTAATTCCTATCTGCCAAGTATATTTAATACACTGCTCACAAAAATTAGGGGATATTTCATCGCTTCATATTCATTTCGAAAATATCCCCTAATTTTTGTGAGCAGTATACATCCAAGTGATACAATTTAGATGGATTTTCCTCTCTCAAAATTCGTTTTATTTGGTGTTTTAAACATTTTATTTCAATTGTTAATTGATCCCCATTTATTTCAGGATACTCTTTTGATAATGAAACACCTTTGGCTTCCAAATCTTCACTTGTTAATGAATGTAGAGCTTCTCCAGACAGGAAATCAATAACAAAGTACAAATTATACCTATCTAACAAAATTTTACTTTGTAGCGGCATGATTTGTAAAAGCAATATGAGCAGTTGGAAATTGCACCCCAAAGCTGTTTTATGACACGCGCGGTGCGGGGGGGGGCTAATTTTCCGCCGATAAAAAGAAAAAAATATTTTTGTAGGAAGTAACGAAAATTCTAATATGCTGTCTTGACAATATGACGCTATAAACAATACGTATTAAAATTCAACGAAGTACGGGCGGCTAATCATTCGATTTTATTTTGCACATAAACGTCAGATATCGTGGAACGGCTCCTGCTGCACCAGCACCGCCCTGTGATTCCGGCGCCCTTGGCAACTGTATCGATGCCAACACATTCTTACGCTTCTGCCCATGGGGTTTTGACCAGTCCATTTAGCCCACTGTGTGCAAAAAAGTGCCGTTCTTATGTAAAAGCAACCCAATCCTGGGTATCTTATCAGCCAGAATTATGGACTCCAAATTTAGAGGAGAATATTTTCGAAAACAACGGCGTATTATATCCGAGTACAGGTAAATACAGTAAATGCTGTTCAAATCTACGATAAAAACGATAAAAAATGTAACCTGATAACTTGCAGTTATTGAGTTTCATTTGAAAATTCTACTCTTAAACAGTAAAGAATTTTGAGCTCATTATTCTGAAACAAGCCTTGGATCCTTTTTCCATTTTACGAACTGTTGCTGGCAGCATTTTAATTATACACCATGGAGAATAATCTCTGAAAAAAAGTTTAGTCTTGGAGATTAGCTCCGTTTTCATCAAAATGACATCCTCAGCGGAAGCAAAACAAATTTATTCGTGTAAGCAACTACTTGCCTTAGATTAATTTCCCTTAAATACTGTGAAAAGATGAATCGACTTCATAGTAATCTGAGATTTTTTGTGTAAGAATATTAAAAGTTGATGAGTATCAGATGACCTTCTGCTTTTCATATTACCAGCATAATCACTTTCTAATCTTCGCCGAAACTGTTGATAAATGTATTTCCAAGAAAAAAATAACGTCTTTCGTTTTTCACGTGCTTTTTCTGCATCCAGTTTTCTATAAAATAAAATAGTGATGATTACTTGTGGAAATAAAAACACCTGGGTTAATAAAATGTTCTTTAGTTTTGCAATTTATTATGCTTAAAAAATTTTAGTTGTGAAAATATATTATTAAAACTATTTTTCTTATTATTATGGCCCCTCCGCGGTAATTGGTAGCGGTGTTTTTCGTGCTAGATAACCAGAAAAAAGCGACCTTTAAAAACTCACAGATAGATGTTTTAATATGTTAATTAAAAATGTAAATCAGAATATTATAAACCATTTTTAACTGGTTTTCGAAAAACGATAAAAATATTTTCATTTCGTCGTCTGTCTATCCGTCTGTAGACATTCAAGAGTGGAATAAAACTATTTTTTCGAGTTATATAGTTTTTAATGAAATATTACCATTCGTATTTTCAGAACTTCCCAGTAACTACAATAGTGCCCTTTAACGGGGTGGGGGGGAGGCGAAATCTTGAACAAATGTTGCAAATGATTCCTTTTTGCCAGAAATTCAAGTTTTGAGTGCTATAGGATGATTATTAAGAGCTTTGCAATGTCAGCAATAATGAAACAAAGTAACTTTTTTTATTTTTCAGCGATAACTGAAAAATTCCTTTTTCGTTATATATGAACTAATATAATATTACTATTTGTATTTTCCCTATCAGTTCGGATTCCAGTGCTAAAGGTAGAATATAAAAAAAAACCCCACAGCTCTCTCTAACTAAATAATAATGTAGCCTGAGTGTGGTTAGATTATTATTTAGTGTCGCCTACTAATAGAGGGCAGGACGAGAAGTTTTGCGGAGATAAATCTCAAAGCTGGCCCAGCTGGAAAACGAAGCTGGAAACGAAGCCTAACACGTTGCCTCCCTGAGCCACCACGGTAAATAAAATTCTATTGCAGTTTTTACCATAGTAATTAATCAAAAATAATTCATATTAAAACTTTAAATGAAAGAGAAAAAAAAATAAATTATTTCTGAATAAAGAAAAATGTAACTTTCATGTGGTATGTAAATGTTTTACTTCAAACACTTTGAAAAGGATTTTAATTATGTCCTCCATCTAATATGCACCAGCCGCATGCAATGTTGTCAATATTAAATTTTTAATCCTTCATCAAACTTTCAAAATTCGAACCATTTCCGCTCGGGATTCTCTACATACCTATCTAGATGGCTGTAAAAATTTTCTGAACTCTCCTGACGTCTAATTTTTTTCCCTAATTTTCAGCTACTTAATATGATCCAACGTTGTTAATGCATTCATTTTCCACTCTCACTTCCAGATTTTAAAACCAGATTACCCCTCTGATTTCATTCCTGTAGACAAACGCTACTCCACACTCAACTCTCGCTTCATTTTTGGCTGAAATCTATCGTGCTGTTTTCCGAGTTTCGCTTATTCCCACTTTCTCTCTTCGGAAAACTCGCTGGAAGAATTGCGAATTCCGTTCGTGTTCAGCTCACCCAGCAAATATTCCGTCTCGAAAGCGTTGCTATCTCATTTAATCACAACGTCTTGCTGAAAGACAAGTAATAGGGAAGTAACTCGCTTACAGACTGACAAACATCTCGGTGACAGACACGCGTAGCTACTAAGAGGACTGATTCCAACCATCCACACGTCACGCCACCCGCCAATCCAGCCGCCAGTTACAGTCAGGTGTATCTAACACACTGAAACGATCTGGGGAATGCCGTCTTCCTAGATATAGCTTTGTGCGTTATCAGCGGGAAATGCCCCAGCGCAATAGGCACTGGCAAACAGCATCAATCTGAGTCCGTGTTAGAAGAAACTAACCAAAGCTCGTCTAATCGTGATTTATTGAGCTCTTAGACCTTCTTCTCTGGAGAATCCCGCAGAGAGAAGACACGAGGTAGAAACGTCTGCGTCTCTATCCGTCTTTCTCTCTATCTTCCGTCTTCCATCACTACTCTTCTTCTTCATCTTGTTTGTTCTCAAGGTCCAGTTGCTCTCTTCAAATCACGTGGAATCCTTGCGGAAGTAAGAGGAGTCTTAATCTCAGGAAACTGGGAGAGGAAAATTAATAGGTCAGTGTGAAGGAATGTTACAGTTAGCGGAGTTTAACAATATTGTGTTTTATCGATTTATTTATTTTTTTGATCAAGTCGGCGTATTTCATAAAAGGTTCGTCTGTGACGTTTGGGTAACGGTCGGTTAGTCGGCTCGTTTGGTAGGGTTGCCGGATCTTAATCTCAAGTTTCTAGGTTCGGGTCCCAACTGAGTCAGCATTCAGAATTATCACCGCTTGTCCCCACTATGTCTTCGATTCGAAAGGAGACACTGCAGGATTTGGGAATGCCGCCGTCCGTCGGATGAGACGTCAAGCCGTATCGCGTGTGCAGGAGAGCCTTAATCTATACAAATAAAAAGCATACACGATGGCCTTGATGGGAAACTATCGTCTGTCTCCTAACATCTGTCTGGTGCGTCCTCTTCCCCATCCTTTTCTGACCAATTGGGAACATGGCCATTTAGCGAATTATGTGCAAAAACGTTTCGCTCAGACTTAAAAGAACCTAACGTGATATATACATATATATAACACATTTCTGATCAAAAACGTCTAAACTTTTTGTAGGGGTAATCAACGTGACAAGTAAGTGTTACGAAGCAAGAGATGATTTTAAGTGATAATGCAATAAATTAGATAGTTTCTATATATCACGAGAAATATTACTAGTTGCAGAAACAGAAAGAGTATTTTAGTGTTACTAACGGCAATCGTGAACCCATTATCCGCTCCTCGTGTTGTGCAACTCAATCACTAACCAACAACAAAGACCGTACAGGTAGAAGGAGTTCAGCTTCTCTAGAGACTAATATAAAATCAAGTATTGGCATATCGCATAGGATGAAGATAACTAGAGAGGGGAAGAACGTAGAATCAATCTAAACGTAGAATCAATCTACACTTTCCTAATTATTATTCTACAGTCTCATGGAATTCGCCTTCTTAATTTTAACTCTTTTAATGACTGATAAAAAAAAGACTTAAAACCGTAACCGTTATGAACACTTTTCATTAAAATTCTGCTACAGAATATTTTATGTTTGTGCATTTCTCCTTTCTTTGTATCTGTTTATCAAAGGGTTTAAAATAAAAACGAACTTTATGAAAATTATCGTTTTTGCAAAAAAAACAAGCGAAACACGATTTTATTTCTTTTATTATATTAATTTTTAGCGAATTATTCGTTTCCAGCATAAGTCTCCGTTTCCCTCATACCTACAGTGCACGATATGAATTGAAACACGGTATGAGGTCGCCGCTAAGGCCTTATCGAAGATGAAATTCTTTTCCTTCATATTCTTCGTCAACACCTTCCCTTTAGGTTAATTGCATATACTGTGCCAACAATCTTCCTTGAGGTTCCTTACATATTCTTTGCCAACGACCTTCCTCGAGGTTCCTTACATATTCTTTGCCAACGACCTTCCTCGAGGTGCCTTACATATTCTTTGCCAACGACCTTCCTCGAGGTGCCTTACATATTCTTTGCCAACGACCTTCCTCGAGGTTCCTTACATATTCTTTGCCAATGACCTTCCTCGAGGTTCCTACATATTCTTTGCAAACGACCTTCCTCGAGGTTCCTTACATATTCTTTGCCAACGACCTTACTCGAGGTGCCTTACATATTCTTTGCCAACGACCTTCCTCGAGGTTCCTTACATATTCTTTGCCAACGACCTTCTTCGAGGTGCCTTACATATTCTTTGCCAACGACCTTCCTCGAGGTGCCTTACATATTCTTTGCCAACGACCTTCCTCGAGGTTCCTTACATATTCTTTGCCAACGACCTTCCTCGAGGTGCCTTACATATTCTTTGCCAACGACCTTCCTCGAGGTGCCTTACATATTCTTTGCCAACGACCTTCCTCGAGGTTCCTTACATATTCTTTGCCAACGACCTTCCTCGAGGTTCCTTACATATTCTTTGCCAACGACCTTCCTCGAGGTGCCTTACACATTCTTTGCCAACGACCTTCCTCGAGGTGCCTTACATATTCTTTGCCAACGACCTTCCTCGAGGTGCCTTACATATTCTTTGCCAACGACCTTCCATTAGGTTCCTTACGTATTCTTTGCCAACGACCTTCCTCGAGGTGCCTTACATATTCTTTGCCAACGACCTTCCTCGAGGTGCCTTACATATTCTTTGCCAACGACCTTCCTCGAGGTTCCTTACATATTCTTTGCCAACGACTTTCCTTGAGGTTCCTTACATATTCTTTGCCAACGACCTTCCTTGAGGTGCCTTACATATTCTTTGCCAACAACCTCCTTTGAGATTCCTTACATATTCTTTGCCAACAACCTCCCTTGAGGTTCCTTTCATATTCTTTGCCAACAACCTCCCTTGAGGTTCCTTACATATTCTTTGCCAACAACCTCCCTTGAGATTCCTTATGTATTCTTTGCCAACAACCTCCCTTGAGATTCCTTACATATTCTTTGCCAACAACCTCCCTTGAGTATCTTTACATATTCTTTGCCAACAAATTTCCTTGAGGTTCGATACATATTCTTTGCCAACAACCTTCCTTTAGGTTCGTTACATAAACTTTGCAAACAACCTTCCTTGAGGTTACTTACATATTCTTTGCCAACACCTTCGCTTGAGGTTCGTTACATGTTCTTTGGCAACTACCTTTCTTGATGTGTTACACAATTTACAGACGATCCCTATGCAGTGTTTGCCTACACAGAAGGGTTGGGTTGTTGGGTTGTTTTACCTCTGAGCAGCTCTTTTTTGAACACCATGGGCTAAATGGCCAGTTCACAAGGACCCCGAAGGTTCAGAGAAAGTTGGGGGACAGGTGTTCTTTAATGTGCAGAGGTTCTTTAAAGGTTCTTTAATGTGCACAGTCCTCGAGGTTCCTTACATATTCTTTGCCAACGACCTTCCTCGAAGTTCCTTACATATTCTTTGCCAACGACCTTCCTCGAGATTCCTTACATATTCTTTGCCAACGACCTTCTTCGAGGTGCCTTACATATTCTTTGCCAACGACCTTCCTCGAGGTGCCTTACATATTCTTTGCCAACGACCTTCCTCGAGGTTCCTTACATATTCTTTGCCAACGACCTTCGCTTGAGGTTCGTTACATGTTCTTTGGCAACTACCTCTCTTGATGTGTTACACAATTTACAGACGATCCCTATGCAGTGTTTGCCTTACACAGAAGGGTTGGGTTGTTGGGTTGTTTTACCTCTGAGAAGCTCTTTTTTGAACACCATGGGCTAAATGGCCAGTTCACAAGGACCCCGAAGGTTCAGAGAAAGTTGGGGGACAGGATCCACTGAAACAGCTGTTGGGAGACAGATGTTAGCCTCCCGTCAAGGCCATCCAGTGTGTTCTTTAATGTGCACAGATTGTAGCTTTCTCGCACACGCATTTAACGTCCCATCCAACGGACGGCGGCCTTTCCAACCACTTCGGCGTCCCTACTGACCGAGGGCAGGGCGGGAAATTTTTAGGAGATATATCTCACTGACCCAGCTGGGACTCGAACCTGGAAACTACAGATTACGAGCATGGCGTGCTACCGACTAAGCCACCTCCGCTCCTTAAACCGAAGGGCCAAAAAAATTATAACCAGCACGTCTTTATTCAAATCGAAGCAACTGCAGGTAAACAACGTCATGAAACGGTATAAATAACGTTATGAAGGTCATGAAACGGTATAAATAACACCTTATACTGAGCTCTGTTAATCAGCGTTATTCTTCTTCTTCAGATGGGAAAGGCAGCGGATCTAAGTGAGTTTGACAAAGGCCAAATTGTTATAGCCAGACGACTGGGTAAGATCATTTCTGAGACGACAAGGCTTGTGGGGTGCTCACAGTCAGCCGTGGTTAGTATCTTCGAAAAATGGTCCGAGAAGGGAAATACCATGAACCGCCAGCAAGGTGTGGGCGACCATGGCTCATCGATGCTAGAGGTGAGTGAAGGCTATCCCGTATGGTATGAGCCAACAGAAGGTATACTGAGGCGCAACTAGCCCGTAATTTGAATGCTGGTGACTGTGAATAATGTGCCACAACACACAGTACATCGAACCCTGCTGAAAATGGGGCTGCGCAGCCGCTGGCCGCTCCGAGTGCCATGCTAACCTCGGTTCACCGTCGAAAGTGCCTACAATGGGCACATGGGTATCAAAACTGTACCTTAAATGATTGGAAGAAGGTTGTCTGGTCCGATGAATCAAGTTTCCTGTTGCACCATGTGGATGGCTAGGTACGTGTGCGTCGTTTACCTGGGGAAGTGTTGCCACCAGGATGCATCATGGGATGAAAACGCCGGTGGAAGAAGTGTAATGCTTTGGGAAATATTCTGCTGGAAAACCCTGGGTCCAGTCATTCATGTACAGGAAACTATGACTCTACCATCTACCTAAATATCATTGCAGACCAGGTACATTCTTTCATGGCAACGGTATATCCCTGTAGAAATATTTTCTTTCAGTAGGATAATGCGCCATACCACACTGCCCGGATTGTTCGAGAATGGTTCGAGGAAGACTTCCAGGTATTGCCCTGGCCTCCAAATTCCCGAGACATTAATCCAATCGAGCATTTGTAGTTTGTGTTGGAACAGCATATCCGATCTGTGGCTGCTCAACCACGTAACTTGCAAGAATTAAAGGATCTGCCGGAAACGTGTTGGTACCAGATGTCTCAAGACACCATTTGAAATCTCCTACGTCCATGCCTCCCCGGATAAGAGCTGTTTTGATGGCACATCGAGGACCAACATCATATTAGGCAAGTGGTCATAATGGTTTGGCTCTTCGCTATATATTGTTCTTTACTGAAATAAGAAAATTCGTACTTTTCAAATCAGAAATTGATATTTTTATGAACTTGAAGCTGGAGGCCGAAGTAAGGTATTTAAAAATCTGATCATACCAATACATTAGAAGTAAATTAAATTTGATAACATAAATTTCTGATACACGAATACGACATTCATTGATTGGTTATGATGAAAAGAGTGTATATAATTAGCTTTTTAAAGGTATTTTAACACTTGAATTAGATTTTTAATTTAGAGTTAATTTTTACTCTATTGTTTTCCTCCATGAAAGACAGGTTTTGCCACTTAACTCAAGCCATCGTGTTAATGAAGAAATGCATTTAACAAGCACTAACAATTTTCACAGAGAGACAATTGTCGAACAAATAGGAAGCATTCACCGCAAAGAGGTATTTTCTTCCATTCTCCCAGAACAAAAGAACGACACCCTGAACGATGGCATGGCATTGCTCTCAATTACCCAGATGATGTTCTTTCTGCTACGAAGGTGCTGCAACCATTATTCTTGTCTCGTCCTAACTGTGTGCGAGACTTACCTGAGAAAGATAGGAAATGGCATCTATTCCTTTAGTAGTCCGAGGTGAATTAATACCTTAGGGTGGTATTTCTTATGTTGGCACTTAGCAGATGGCAGACATACCTATTGAAGCGATTATCGCTCTGATATAGAAATACATTTGGAATGGAAGGGGTCGTCAACAGGAATAGATCAGAATTCCTTTCCTATTTTGGTGCTGTTTGCTGTTTCTGAATTTATTCTCCCCAAGAAAGTGTAATATACGAGGGTTGTTCCAAAAGTAAGCTTACGGAGTTAATTACAGGTGGATTACAGAGATTACATAGAGTTTAATAATTATATTGGCTGGGTTGTTTTAGTTCTTGAGTACACACAATGGGGGCACACAAAAATGCACACATAAAAAAAACTCAAACCGCATTGTGTAAAACACACCCATAATGAAAACAATCTCGTAAACGAAATTGGTTGCTTATCTAATATATATAGACCAGTGGTTCCCATTTAGTGGTTCGCGAACCCCAGAGGTTTCGCACTAAAAATTCTGCAATGGCGCCTCAAGAAGTAAAGAATTGTCCAATTATGTAACAAATATATTTTTCTTCTGTGACAACAAAAGTGCATGTTTCAAGCACGAGAGGTTTGTTTCTACAGCGATAGACCAAATTCAACAAAATTTGTGCAAAAAAGAAATTTAATATGAAGTCTTGCAGATAAATTATTTTAAAATTAGAGTTTTATAATTTTTTATTTAGACTCTAAATTTTACAGGTTTCGTAATTATAGGTAATAAAATTTTACATTTTATAATTTTAATTATATAATGTAAATTTTAATTTGGAGCTTTATTTAGTCATTATTACTCTGGGGGTTCCCGACACATTTTTTTTTTGGTTGACAGGGGTTCACGGAACAGAAACTTTGGGAATCACTGATATAGACTATTACTAGTGATTGACTGACAGGTGATAAGGTAATTCTAACTATGAGGAGAAATGGTAGAGCTCCGAAAACTTGTGCCTAGAGGTAATTTGACTCGAGCAAAATCTCGAGCAAAATCAGAAATTTGACGTGTTCTTCAAAGTCAATAGAGGTCACATATAGGTCAAACCATGATATACTAGGGCTAGATACGTGAAAATTGGTGTCTGGTGGTGTTTCCTGTTATAGATTGTCGGAAACGTTAAGAAATTTCGCATGTGGAGGGTTCTTCGAGGTCAAAGGTCAGATTTAGATCTGCTGGTGCTAGACAGCTAAAAAATGGCTCCTTGGGGTATTTTGAGTCGTAGAACTCAGAAATGTTGCGACATTTTGGATGTGATGGGTCCTTCGAGGTCAAATATATATCTGTTTATGTTGGAGGATTAAGAATTGTGCATTGGTGCCTTTGAGTCGATTTCAGAAATTATGCCAAATTTCGGATGTGATGTATCTTTAGATTATACAGAAGTTAGAGGTCAAATTTTGACATACCAGTGCTGGAGAGTTAAATATTGGTGTGTAGGGCTATTTCAGGTCGTAGAACTCAGATATAAGAGGAATATTCAGATCTGGTGCCTTGTTCATTGTCAAACAAAGGTCGGAATAATAGGCTAGAAATCAAGAGGTGCCTAAGGCACTGATTGATTTCTAATACAATATATTTTTTCACTCCTAGCTTTACAATCTACAGTTCAAATAATGCTACAGTTCATAAAGGATTTACCGACTTCAGGAGTCTGCATTCCTCGCTCCTTTGGCATCTGGTGTGGTCAGGCTCTGTCATCGTTGCTTCATTGTGGGGGTGCAGTTTACTAAATCCAGCATTTTTCAGCAGAGATACACTGAAGATCGCGCAGATGGGAGCAATCCCTACTAATGGCAACAGCCCCATGGAAAGTCAACCAACCCACCACAAGCGAATCAACCATACGTGCAACATTCTGAAGCACCTATCGTCATTAATTGCTACCTGCGAAGTAATGCCCTCTGACGATGATGACAAAGGGTACTTGTGCATCGTTTACCTGGAGAAGTGTTGGCACCAGGATGCACCGTGGGATGAAAACCACCAGGTGGAGGAAGTGTAATGCTTTGGGCAATGTTCTGCTCGGAAACCCTGGGTCCAGTCATTCATGTGCAGGAAACTATGACATCTACCACCTACGTAAACATCATTGCAGACTAGGTATATCCTTTCATGGCAAAATTATGCCAAATTTCGGATGTGATGTATCTTTAGATTACACAGAAGTCAGAGGTCAAATTTTGACATACCGATTCTTGATTCCGTACTTGATTCCGAGCAAAAGGTTATTGAAACCGGTAAGGGACTAGAACCAGTTTCGAATAGTGTGCGCGTTCTTAGTGTATCTTTCCTCAAAAATACTGGATTCAGCGAACTGCACGGTGAAAGACAAGTGCTTGCGGGTAAACCCACCTTCCTGGTGAAGCACCGGCAACACCCAATGGAAGGGTCGACTACATAATATTATAACGGATCACCCAGGGTCATTTTCAAAATGGGGAAATATATTGTATAAGTAATCAGATAAAACCTTTGTTTAAACTATGAACGTTGTCAGATATGCCAATGTCAGTCATACACGGAAGAGTTAAAACGTTATGACTACCTGCCAAATATGATGTTGATCCTCCATATGCCACCAAAACAGCTTCTGTCAGGCGAGGCGTGGAAGCTACAAGATTTCTAAAGGTGTCTTATGGTATATGGTACCAACACATCACCAGCAGATCTTTTAACTGTTTTAAGTTACGTGGTTGAAGAGCCACAGATTGAATATGCTGTTCCAACCCAAACCACAGATGCTCGATTGGATTGATGTCTGGGGAATTTGGAGGCCAGGGCAATACCTGGAAGTCTTCCTCGAACCATTCTCGAACAATCCGAGCAAGTATGGCATGGAGCATTATCTTGCTGAAAGAAGGTATTGCTAGAGGGTTATACTTTTGCCATGAAAGGATATACCTAGTCTGCAATGATGTTTACGTAGGTGGTAGATGTCATAGTTTCCTGCACATGAATGACTGGACCCAGGGTTTCCGAGCAGAACATTGCCCAAAGCATTACACTTCCTCCACCAGCTGGTTTTCATCCCACGGTGCATCCTGGTGCCAACACTTCTCCAGGTAAACGATGCACAAGTACCCTTCTGTTGACATGGTTCAACAGGACGCGTGCCCATTGTAGGCGATTTCGACGGTGAACCGAGGTTAGCATGGGCACTCGAAGCGACCTGCAGCTACACAGCCCCATTTTCAGAAGGATTTCATGTACTGCGTGTTTGGACACATTACTCTCGTCACCAGCATTCAAATTACAGGCGAGTTGCACCACAGTATCCCTTCTTTTGGCTACCATACGGGATAGCTTTCGCTCACTCTAGCATCGATGAGCCGTGGTCGGCCCAGACTTTTACGGCGGTTCGTAGTTTTTCTCCCCTCGGACAACTTTTTGAAAGTACTAACCATGACTGACCGTGAGCATCCCACAAACCTTGCCGTCTCGGAAATGCTCTGACCCAGTTGTCTAGGCATTACAATTTGACCTTTGTCAAACTCACTTAAGCCTGCTTCCTTTCCCCATCTGAAGAACAAGAATAACACTGATTAACAGAGCTCAGTATCAGGTGTTATTTATACCGTTTCATGACCTTCACACGCGCCGTAGTTTATCTGGAGTTGTTTCGTTTTTCATAAAAACGCGCTGGTCATAATATTTTGGCTCTTTGGTGTATGCCTATGAACGCATTCAGATAATTGTCTATGTTTAAACTATGAAAGAAACTGGTTGCATTTCCTTGACCGTATAAAACGAGTCTATTATATCGAAACTGGTAACTTTTTTGACCATGTAAACCCGAAACCATGGAAATCAACTGCCGCGTAAATCGAGAGAGAAGTATACATAATTTTCATCCCATTCCTTTCTTCCATCTAGTTTATTATTTTCCCGTTCCTTTAACCATGTCCATCAAACTCATCAAGCTCTGGATGATTCACCTCTAACCACACTTCAAACCCGATTTGTTTCTTCTTCCCTTTCCATCATCTTTTCCTCATCCATCCTCTTCTCCTTTATAGCTGAATTTCTTTTCTTTCATCTCCGCCAAATGTTCTTTTCTGCAAAATCATTGATCGCGATTGGTTCTCTCTCGTTTGTCACCTTCGCTCATTATCCCCTCGAATAGCCTCTTCGCCATAAGAGTTAGGAGACGAGTCATTAATCATCACACTCTTCTAACTCTTAGGAGACGTCAACCAACCAATTCATCGATAATCACCCAAAGAGGTTAAATTCCATTTGGTCACATCAGGTGTCAATTCACCTCATTAACTAAAAAGTCTTGTCCGAAGATATCCATGCATTATAAATCTAAGCATAGAGATGAATGGATTTTATTCTTAGAATCATACATAATCGTTTTGAATAGATCTCACACTCGTTCACGTATTTCTTTATCTATACATTTCGGCAAGAATTTTTCCAGGGAGAAAGGGTGATGCAAAAATTGTTTCGAGGGGGTCAAATTTTTTAGGGGAAGCAAAAACAGAAATCAGTGTTTTAAGATACAAATATTTCGGTCGACCAATTCGTTAACAATTGCAGTTGTGAATATAGATAGTAATCATGCATCCATTTCTTCCCTTTTAAAATTGAACGAAATAATTAATTTACATTAAATAACAATAATTTTAGGTGTGAAATTCCTTTAAGAAATGCAAGTGTTGGTGCCTTTTTTATATGTTTTACGTTTTTTTTTTGGCCGGAAGTATTTTTATTAATTTTCTTCCGTTTTTATTAAATTCCATCCATATATGATTTAAAAAAAAATTAAGTGTAGTTTCAATAATAAGTTATTTTTTTTTCGTTTTGTTTTCAGAGATCCTTAAATTGTATTATGGTGAGTGTGTGCATGTCATTAATGAAAGGCTAGACAAAAATATTTCTATCTTCAAACATTGATTTGTTTTTTGTCCCCGTCCGAAATACACTACAGGAAATAAAAAATGCAACACTTGCAAGAAGTTATGCAAATATGACGAAATTTAGGAAGGTTGTAGTATATGGAAATGATTAGGTTTGCAGGACGATAGAAATGATTGAACAGGCCCGAGCTGATGTCACAGGTGCGGAGCAGTCAAACACAGATATAGGCAACCAAAGCTCCCTGGTTGACCAAACGTTGTAGAAATTGTTCTAAACCGATAAGGATGCCCTTACGCAGACGTAGACAGCCGTTCCAACAGTTAACAGACTTTGAGCGTGGGAGAAATGTTGGCCTTACAGAAGGTGGTTTGTTGTACAGAGCTGTGGCCAACAAGTTTGGCCACATCTATGTACGATAAATCAGCTTCTGTAAGGCCGATGATACTTCCTTCCTGTGGCAACTTCTCCTCTTCCAGCCTTCTTGTGGCAATTTCTCCTCTTCCAGCCTTCTTGTGGCAACTTCTCCTCTTCCAGCCTTCTTGTGGCTTGGACCCACTGGTGCCATATATATATGGCGCCAGTGGGTACAAGAAGGATCCATGCCACCGGATCCTTCTTGACACATGCCCACAACGATCAAGAAGACGGCGTATGTATCAGGAAGAAGACGGCTAGCGACAGGACCACTATTTGCGACGCATGACATTGCGTGACAGATTCGCGACTACAACGCAAGTGCAAAGGGACAGGCAACAGGTAACATACCGAATACCTACAGGCAGACAGTAAACAATAGCCTTTTACAGTTTTTATTGCGAGCCTATCATCCGGCACCGCGTTTGCCCCTCACATCTTCCTACATGCAAACACCTATTCAGTGGTGTCGCCTCAGACAGAACTAGAAGGAACAAGAGTGGAGTACCGTGGTGTTTAGTGACGAATCTTGTTTTTGTCTTGGTCAGCACGATGGTAGACAACGTGTTCGCCGTCATCCAGGTAAAAGGAATGCCACTCAGTGCGTGCGACATCGTCACACAGCTCCAGCGCCTGGTATCTTCGTGTGGGGTGCCATTAGTCTGACATCTCGGTCAGAACTGGTTATTAGAAGGGGATCTGTAACTGCCCAACGATATGCAACGATATGCGACCAATGATATGCAACATTTTGCAACCAGTAGCTGTTATGAACTTATGACTACCAAAGCTGCTGTTAAATCTGTCAGTTTCCACAACTCTTTAAATATTGCAAAAATATTTTTTCAAAACTGATATTTAGAAAGATTTGAAAGAGATCTTCAATTTACCTGTAGTGGCATTTTTCCGCAAAAGCTTATTTTCGAAGTTTTGAATGTGGCTTTTAATTCAGACAACTTCGAAATGTCCCAATACATGTGGGAGCGGGCTTTGATCTAGGAAAAAATTAGGAGGAAGGGAGAACTCAATCGAGCCGGAAAAAGTAAAGGTGGGGGGGACAAGATTTCAATTATACAATAGTATAACATAGATTTTCATAGATTTTAAAAAATTCTTGGAAATTGGGTGAAAAATTCATAAATTTAATAATTTTTTATTCTATTCTCATAACGACATTATCAGGGGTGGGGGCATGTCATCCCCCTAGATCAACCTTGTGTAGTAGGAGAGTACCATTAAGCATTAAGCATAATATGAAAATATGAATTTCATCTAGAAAATATTTTTTGTCTCTGTATGGTGAAGATGAGGCAAACCGACTTCAAGCTAATAGCAGAAGATGTCTGTAATACTGAAATAGTTTTGTTTAATCAAGGGAATGTGAATAAAATGAAGAACCTAACTTTTGTTTTCTGTTTTATTTCTAGCTGTTACATCGTGAAGTACATTTCTGATAATCAACAGAGAACTGCTCTATTCGTGCTTCCTAAAAAAAAGCACTCATTGCCATGACTACTTTTCTTCCTAAATCTCCAAAAGAAGAAATGCAATTTAATGAGACTGAAAATTTTTCTGCTTCTTTCGTTTCACTTGCATCGAGATACTTTCTGATTGAATTTCTGCTCTTTCTCTCTCCGTTATTGGTGTCTCTTCTTTTAATCACTCAAATAAAAACGAAATATTCATAAAAAAATATATACTGAAGCAAGAAACTTAATGAGATTACCAACTTTTCTGAGAGCAAGTCACTTATCACTCTGTTTATTTTAATCTCCTGGTGACTTGTTATTAAAGAATAACGAAAAACGTAAGAACTAAAAGGATATTACTTATAATGATTGATTTCTCTTTCGTTTGCTGGTGTTGTATCTAATGTTGTATCTGATTACAAAGCCACTTTGTTTTAATGCAAGTTCGTAACAAACCACGCTAAAGATATTCTAAAAAAAGGAAAGCATGAAGATAAAAAAATTCTGCCCTGAAGCTGTATCGAATACATCGATTAAAAATATAACAAACTCTCATTGGACCCTCGCTAATTTCATTATATCAATTTTTCTGTTTATTGGTCCACGGTCGAATGTAGATGGATGGTGTATGGTTATTAAAAGTCCCTAGGAAGGAGGAGCAATCTTGCCTTCCTTGGTAATTTCAAATAACCGAAACTAGTCGAAAAAAGCAAAAACAAAAAAAAAATAAACCAGTTGTCATAGGCAGAGGGAAGGGGACTGGAACCCCCCTCCCCTTTAGATATGGTATATGTTTTTAGTAAGATAAAGAACGAATAAAAAATTCCTCAAAATTTCAAAGATTAACGCCTTTGATTACTTATATTAATCAGCTTACACTACCTGATACATTTTTCGTTGGGACTGTTATTGATTTTACATTCCACATACTCTCTAACTTTTAGACCCCCACCCGCCTTGCCCCATAATAAATTCTTGTGTAAGCCACTGGATCAAAGTTAAGTAATGCATATAATTTGTAATAATAATTTTTCACAAGATCACTACTGTGAAAGGAAAAAAGAATATTATCACGATTTGGTGAGAATAATTTCTGGTAGAAAAATATATCTGTCCGCTCTCCAACGCTATAAGTTGGCAATATGGCTGATGCGATATAGGACGGCGTCTCACTACTTTACAAAATGAAGAAGGAAACTATCTATACCCGACATAACATACACCGCTCTAGACAAGCGTCTGAGGGCTGCGTTTTCATAATTCTTCTATTTCCAGTTTTCAGTAGGTTCTTCAATATATTCATTTACAAACAACACTCAACCGAAAAGCAAGACAAGAATATTCTGCAGCTTGTTCTGTTGTTTGTTGTTTTTTTCCAAAGTAAACAATTCTCGTATTTCATCGTTTACTTGCTTGAGCTATGTTGAAGGCGGTAAACACGAAACCCAGACTTTACCCTCCGCTTTGGCCTGCTACTTTAGGCGATATTTCAGGTAAATATATATTCTTGTAGCGGGTGGGGACGGCCGTAGAACCGATATATTTTACCTTACCCTAGTTCAAATATCCCATTTCCAGCATTTGCTCAGAGTTATACTGGAACAAACTCGTGGAGCATTAACTTGCCCTATAAGCCAATCCTCTTTCCACTTGATTTGTCTGACAATAAAATCATTTGCATATCCATATCCCTCGATGCTGCGCTCACGTGCAGCTTTGCATAAAATCAGGCAACTATTCTAGATGTTGAAATTTCAATGCCACAAAAAATATAAGATGTAAATAATAAATTATTGTAGTGATTAATGAAACATAGGCATGGCTATGTGCTTCATTTGAAAAAAAAAAACATTTTTAGTAGCTCCCGGTATCTCACGTAAATAATAGCGCCGTGTAATGATAGTGGCATTATAGTTCAACCACTATTACTATACCGAAAGAGCCAAGAAATCAATTTGTCAACAGCGCTCAGAATAGCTTTTCTTACATTTTCCTAAACAAATGACGGAAAACAAAAAGGCCACCAATGATTTATGGATGCATTAACCGGGAGATGCGGAAAAAAAACACCATTATGCTCGAGAGATAATCCTTTATGTTACTTTAAAACATAATTATGCAAATAATGAGATTCGAAGACAAAGTTAATGAAATTTGGTTTTTAAGCGATATGCGGATACATTAGCTCATGATTAAGAAAAAACGTTTTTTCTCCTCATTCAATACCTTCACCACTTCGTATTATTAGTATGATGATAAGTATCAAAAAGTTAATCATTTAAGTATCGAAAAGTTTGTTAGTAGCACACATTGGCATTTTAGAGATTACGTTTTAAAGGCCTTTTTCTGTAAGCGCCGTTATTTAAGACCCTTGATTACATCACGTCTTTTAAATTTCAAGATTGGTTGTGGGGGGGGGGGAGTAGACATAAAAGAGAAACCGATATTTTATTAACTTTTATAACAGCGGTTATGAATTTTTTTTTTTCGCGTACCATCAAATGCATAGCAATTTTTTGTGCCAGTGCTAGGTAAATATAAACTTACAGCTAGGTAAATATAAAAAAAGTATGGAAACGATGTTTTGTAAGTTTATATTTACAAAACATCGTTTCCAAACGTTTTTCAAATGAGGTGTATGAATGAAATAGGTAGTATGGGCAAATAGCATCACTGCATTTCCTACTGAGTGTGTGAAGGTGGCTCAGTCGGTAGCGTGCCAGGCTCGTAATCTGCAGTTACTGCAGCTGGGTCAGCGTTGAGACTTATCTCCGCAAAACTCCCCGCTCTGCCCACGGTCAGTAGGGGACACCGATGGGCTTGAAAAGGCCGCCGTCCGTCGGATGGGACGTTAAACCGTGGCTCCGTGTGCGGGAGAGCCATACCCTGTGCACGTTAAAGAATACACTGGATGGCCTTGATGGGAGGCTACCATCTGTCTCCCAACAGCTGTTCCAGTGGATCCCCTCCCCCAACCTTCTCTGAGCCTTCGGGGTCCTTGTGACTTGGCCATTTAGCCCATGGTGTGGAAAAAAGTGCCTTTCAGAGGTAAAACAACCCAACCAACTGTGTGCATTAAGCTAGGACAGCACATCTGATGCTACAGGTGATACGTCCGACCAGAGTGTGTGTGCATTTTACTGATTCCCAAAAGTCGAATATTGCAACAAGGCCCGAAAAAGTAGGAATATTATTTTCAGATTGGAACAATGGTTGTTTATTACCTGTAAAGTTTCATAATATACTGTATAGGACAACGGAAAAAAAATTTCTCGAATTAACCATTGTGAAACCTTTTAGCCCTTTCTTTCAAACATTAAAATTTTTCCCAAAAATCGCGAAGTTTGGGGATTTTGCAGTAACCTTATACGATTCGAGTCAACGGCAGTACCAAGCTGAAAACATTGGTTCTCGTCCGATCACTCGAAGCTAAGCAACTTTGGGTGCGGTCTAGTACCTGGGAGATTGACCACTTAGGAACACCGCGTGCAGTTGGCAAGTAAAAATCTGCTGAGGACCCGCCATACTCACAGATGCCTCTACTATGGCGTATTAGACTGACAGGCTCCTGTCAGACCTCTGTGGCAAGCAGCTGCTTGAGGAGGTATTTATATTTTTATACGATTCTATTGTTATTTTTGTGCCAATTCTTCTGAACAAAATAAAACCAAAAACAACACTGTTTTACCTAATTTTAATATGCAGAACATACTGAAGGAATCACTTTACACATAAATTCAATGCTTCACTGAAAATTTTACAGAAATAATTGCATTATTTTACAAATTTGTAACAAAAACAGCAATAGGAATAACAAATGTGGTCAAATATCGTTTAAATTTTTGACATAAACGTAAGAGGTCGCGTTCTGTCCAAAGCGCAGTGGTTGTGCACCATTGAGTTAGAATAACTGTCTTCTGCGAATCCATGTGGAAATGAATGATGGCACTAAACTTGCGTACTACTGGCAGAACTTTTGTTTAAAAAGGCTTGGAAATAGCTACTTTATAAAAAACACATGCTCCATAGAGGCAGTTTTTCAGCAAATAATTTTATCGATAGTATATGAATGAATAATCTTAAAACTAACAAAACAATGACACGAATATGAAATTCCAGACTTAGAGAGTAGCTAACTATAAAGGTGAAGAGTTTTCAAAAAAATTATGACGGTCTACTCCACCACTATATTTTTGTCAATGGACAAAAAATGTTATTTTAGAAACACGTGAACTAGATGAAGCACGAGGACCGTGGAGCCTGCGAAGTCATTTTATATGGCCAACAAGCCGGGAGGAACGCCCCCCCCCCCCCCCCACCGAAATCCCGTAATCTCATAAGAAATATCAAACTTGTCTATCTGCTTTAGACTCCAAAAACGGTGTCTTTTTATAATTTTATTTTAACCCATATTATATGTTCGATACTGAAAATAGAGTTATAAAAGTAAACAACAATAAAATTTTATTCCACATAGAATATCATTTTAACCTTTCCTATCAAAACTAAATAAAACGCTACAAAACTAATTTCTTGCCACAAGCATTAAAATAATAACTAAAATAAAAATAAGTAAATAATTTACCCCTCAAGCAGCTGCTTGCCACAGAGGGGGGCTGACAGGAGTCTGTCAGCATAACACTCCATAGAGAAGATCTGTGATGAATGGAGACCTCAGCATATTCCATGCCCTTACTCGGTGCCACGATCCTGAGTCCCTTCGATCGGTGGGGCACGGTAGCTCAGTCACACCCTCGCCCCACTGATCTGCAGTACACCAGGTTCTTATCTGCAGTTCCCAGGTTCGAGTCCCACCTGGGCCAAAGTTGAGATTTATCTCCTCAAAAAACCCCAGGTCAGTAGGGGACAGCGATGTGGGTGCCCTCGTAGGGGAGTGGACTCTTTCAGTAGGGGATAGCGATGGGCTTGGAAAGGTCTCCGTCCACTCGATGGGAGGGTAAGTCGTGTCTCAGTGTGCTGGAGAGAGCCATACCCTGTGCACATTAAAGAATACTCTGGATGGCCTTGACGGGAGGCTGCCATCTGTCTCCCAACAGCTGTCCAGTGGGTACCCTTCCCCCAACCTTCTTGGAGCCCTCGGGGTCCTTATGACCTGGCTATTTAACCCATTGTGTGCAAAAAAGTGCCGTTCAGAGGTAAACCAACTGAACTCTTCGATCAGTGGCCTTGCACGCTAACCATTCCGCCATGAGCAATACGCTGTAAAAAAAACATGGTAGCGAACTGCGCTTACTAGTTTAGCTCGACTGAAATTTAGATTTATGTTTTGATATTAAAAAATTAAGATTTAAATAACGCATATAAATATACAATTTTAATATCATAATAAATTTAGATAATATATATATACAATATATAAGATTTAAAAGTATGAAAGACTAAATTTCCGCAATGTAAAATGCTGTCCGCCAAAACAACAATATAAAATATAATTACAGTGAAATGTCAGTATAAAGAACGCCAGAATAACGAAATATTCAGTAAAACGAAATATTTTTCCGAATTCGGCCAGTTTACTATCATATCTCTACGTAAAAATATTTCATTTTAATGAATACCAGTATAACGAAAATATCAGTTTAATGAAATAAAAAATTACCCCGTTACGAAAAAAAAAGATCGTTATAGCGAAATTTGTAAAAAGAAAAATCCTTAAATAATATGTATAATGTACATTTTAGCATCTGGCAAAGCTACAATAATTTAAACTCTGTGAATTATCTAACCCAGTGGTTCTCAACCTTTTATGCTTCACGTACCCCCTGGAAATGTGTATGTAACTGGCGTATCCCTTGTATAGATGCATAAAACTATAGTTATAATATAACAATGGGAATAAAATAAAGCACTGACTTTGTTACTAGCTCTAGTGACTTTTGAGCTCTCACGGCGTACCCCATTTTACCGCGTAGACCAAAGGGGTACGCGATAAAAATTTTGGGGGTACGCCGTGAGAGCTCAAACGTCGCTAGATCTAATAACAAAGTCGCTAGGTTGGTAACTTTACCTTTCGCTCACTTTACCTTTAAATTTCAAACACGTCGTTCTGTAAATAATCCATTTATTAAAATCAGAATAATCTGTCTGATCGTTAGAGATTTGTTACGAAATAAACTCACCATCCAACAAACTCGAAAATCTGAAAAGTCCAGCAAAATCAGGGATTATCCATTTATTAAAATCAGAATAATCTGTCTGATCGTTAAAGATCTGTTACGAAATAAACTCACCATCCAACAAACTCGAAAATCTGAAAAGTCCAGCAAAATCAGGGACTTCCTTTTCTCTGGAATAATTAATCAAAATACAGCATACTTATTAGTTTATCCCATTAACCTTTCAATTTTATGGCCAAATATTTCAGATTTAATAGAAAGAGACAAAAATCATTGCCAATTAACATTTTCCAGAATGCAATGTGCATTAGTGTAATAAATTTCCGGCCCCGATGCTCCAGTGATTTATTTAACACTGAAGAGCATTAAATGTTTCTAGCAGTAACTACTTTTAACCACCTGAAGCTGTTATCAGAAGTTTGTTCATCATGACTAACACTAATGTCACGGTCAAAAGACCTTTCAAATAATGCAAATAAAACGTCTCCCTAAGAAAGCACCTCCAGACAGTTTTCTAAGCGCCGCAATTAAATACGTGAGAAATTGATAAACCACTTTGGTGGTTTTTTTTAATAACTCTTTGCCTTAATTCCACGGTGATCATTACACCTGGCGAATTATAAGTGCATAAAATGGAGAACGTGAAGAAATAATGCCTTTAGGTAAAAGAGGACAGCATAATGCGATGGTGGAGCTTTTGCAAGCTCCTTTGCTTGATTGCTTCCATCTCTAAATGGGATGCGTTCATCAACTTGTAATCGAATGCAACCAGAGTCTGGGAGCTGACGTCAGCAAAAAGAATGCAGACTGAAGAGGATCCTTCGCATCGCTTGAGGGAGAAAGTCGATGTTTTATTTGCGATAAAAAGGACAAAGCCAAAAAAATGAGGAATTTGCATTCTCTTAAACACGCCGTTCTCTTAACGCTACCGGAAGTCGATTTCGAAAGAGTTTGAGTTTAAACTTTTTCAACTGAGTGCACTGCGTAAGTTTGCTCGAGATATTATCTCCAGGATTTCAAAATAAAAATGAGCTTTCCATAAATTGAAATAATTTCAAAATTGCAGGAACATCTTGCAAATGATACAGATTGCAGAAAATGTTGTCATCGAAACCGAAAAACCTTTATTATCTATTTATTGGGGTCTATATAATCGAGTTTTACCCGATTTCAACGAAATAGCAGATTTGATATTCGGGTTAAAAACAAAAAGAAAACGCATTCCATAATACACAGTCGTATCAGAATAATATGACCACCTACCATACGTATACTATGGTAGGTGGTCATATTTTTCTGATACGACTGTGTAGTTTGTTGTCTTTTCTCACAAAAAAGATTAAATTAGTATACTGTCGATTTATTTGCTTTTTTGTCAACACTACATAATAATTATTTTAATCTTCTGTTTTTATGCTTTATTGTTTTTGTAAATTCTTTTGCTGAAAGATTTTTGTATTCAGTTATGAAGCAACTGCTTGAGATTTTTTTCTCATAAATACTATTTATACATTAGTCTCATTCCTATTAAAATCTATTAAGTTCAAGTTTTTAATGTGGTTATCAAAAAAAAGGGGTGGGGTCTCAGTCGGTAGCACGCCAGTCTCGTAATCTGTAGTTCCCAGGTTCGAGTCCCAGCTGGCTCACCGTTGAGATTTATCTCCGCAAAATACCCCGCCCTGCCCAAGGTCAGTTGGTGACACCGATGGGCTTGGAAAGGCCGCCGTCCGTCGGATGGGACGTCGGATGGGATGACACGGTTCCATGGCTTCGAGTTAAGCCATGGAACCGTGTGTGGGAGAGCCATACCCTGTGCACTTTAAAGAACACGCTGGATGGCCTTGACGGGAGACTACCATCTGTCTCCCAACAGCTGCTACAGTGGGCCCCCTCCCCCATCCTTCTTTAAGACTTCGGGGTCCATGTGACCTGGCCATTTAGCCCATGGTGTGCAAAAAAGTGTCGCTCAGAGGTAAACCAAACCAATGTGGTTATCAAACTTATAATTTATTATAATCCCAGCAGTGTTAGTATAATCATTATCTTGCCCTTTAAATATATTAAATTAGTATTAGAATTATTATCGAGTAGTGCTATATCATGGTGGGAATCTGTTCTAACAAAGATGCGATCTAAACGACTGATGCTATCATTACAGCTTCTGGTTCGAGAATTAATACAATGCATAAAGCCATTCAGAAGTAAAGAATCACAGGATGTGTTCTGTATATCCTTGAAATAATAAGCTGAAGAATATATCAGCTTATTATTTCATGAGCTTAAAACCATGTTCACTCATTAAGTTTAGATAATCATTAACATCATTTGTGGTTTATAACAAATCAATGTTTATTTGTCAATGTTACCCATCTATGCTATATAAAGTGACCTTTTCTTTGATCCACAGCATGCAAGTATTGACAAAGTGTAAATTCCGAGAATCGAAATTATTTTTCAACTGATTCTTCTCAACTAGCAGAGATGATTAACTTGTTCATTTTGTTCCCAACCCAATCAGCAAATTATTATCCTTTTATTTTATTGTCATCGTGGGGGGATTGACGGTCCCCCGCCCCGTTTTGAGAAAGCAAATAATGGTAATGGAGGCAAAAATGAGTAAAGTTATTTATATGATAAATTTCATCAGTGTTCAATGTCTTTACTATGACACACGATTCGAACCTCCAAAGACAGTATCCCTACAAATTCCCGCCCTGCCCTCGGTCTGTAGGAGACACTGATGGGATTTGAAGGCCGTCGTCCATCGGATGGGTCGTTAAACCGTGGCTCCGTGTGCAGGAGAGCCAAACCCTGTGCATGTAAGGAACACGCTGGATGGCCTTGATAGGAGGTTTCCATCTGTCTCCTAATAGCTGTTTCAGTGCCTCCCCTCCCCCAGCTTTTTCTGAGCCCTCGGGGTCTTTGTGACCTGGCCATTAAGACCATTATGTGCAAAAGAGTGCCACTTAAGAGGCAAAACACACCAACCAAAATCCAAAGACAGGGATCATTTTTGCTCATTAGGTGCGTAATACGTTCAAATTATTCTACTAAACGTTAGTCTTAAATACAATTGCTAAACACTAAGCAGTCTTTTTTTCCCTTTTGTTTCGTTGATGACGACCTCGTCTTCACGCCTCGTTATCTTTCAGTAACTGAAGCACAGTTGATGTCCTGCAGCAAGAATGATCGGTCGTATTGATCCGCCTAGCAAAGAGACAGCCCATAATTACACTGAGTCTTAATACGAGAAAATTGTCCTTTCACAACTATGTTTTGACACGCTGAAGTAATGTGATGGATTAACTCCAGATCGAGTCTCCAGTTTGTTACTTCCACATGGTTCGCTCTTCAGATTAAGTCCTTCAAACATCACACAGAACTTATGAGAAGTGCTCCGGAAAAGAAGAAAGCAAGCTGCGAAGATGCGGGAGAAGATTTCGTCGAATCCCAATTCCCAGAAGAAAAGAATTGCAATGGCAGATGGTATAACGCAGCGAGAGTCAGAGTTTTAGTAGAGGATAACATAGTCATGTGTATCAAGCGCAAGACGGGAATTGTTAGTGCTGTTCTATCTTTGAATCGCACTTTTTTTTTGGCACACAATAGGCTAAATGATCAAGTCATAAGGACCCAAAATGGCTCAGTGAAAGTGGGGGGGAAGGGAATCTCCTGGATAGCTGTTAGAAGATAAATGGAATCATCCCATCAAAGACATCTAGCATATTCTTTAATGTATAAAGGTTATGGCGGTTCCCCTGCATAAGGACCACGTCTTAACGACTCATAGGACGGATGGCTGTCTTTCCAAACCCATCGCTGTCCCCTTTCTTACCGAGGGAACAATGGGGGTTAGAGGAGATAAATCTCAACGCTAATACAGTTAGGACTCGAACCTTGGAACTGCATTATGTGTCTTGTGCGATACCTACTCAATCAAACACTGCCCCCTCCCCCCCCCCCTCAGAAAGGAGAGTTACAAATTGAACGTGTATAACATAGTTCGTAGAGACTGGAATCGCCCAGTGGAGATAGCATTAGAATCTGAACCGTGTATAACCTAATTAGAGTTAGTAGGGAATGGAATGACTTAATTCTAAAAGTATTAGAATTTTATTCGTGGATAACCTAGGTATAGTTTGCGGAGAGAGGAATGGCGTAATGAAGAAAGTGTTAGAACATGAATCGTGGATAACTTATTTATTGGGATTGGGAGCGGGATAGCTTGATGGATGGTGTTTCGGAATAATCTAGTGATTGTTTATAGTATTTAGGACTCGAATGGTATGGTTTTAATGCACGGATCGGAACATTTACTGATCCAAAACAGCGCAAAAAAAACAATAGAAATTCTCCGAGAGCTGCAAATCATATTTTTTGTGGCGCTGTGGGGGGGGGGAAGGGAGGGGTTGACATAATAGCAAAGAAAAAACTATAAATTATTAAGAAAAATAAAACCATAATTTGTATAATTTTAAAATAGGATGTTCAATACACAATATAACTATTGGAAGATATTATTTAAAAATGACTGCGATTTATCAATGTGACTTTTCAGTTTCTGCCTTGTTCATCAACTTATTTGAATTTTGAGTGCATTTGGTCATCTGAATTGCAGCAATGCTTCAATCTATCGTCTCCCAACCTGTTTAGGTACTGGTTTTTTAATGAAATACACTGAAGTAACTAGATTGATGTGAGTAAATTGTTGATAGTTGAAGCTAAAAGCCGCGTGTTATAGTGTGCTAGAAGCTCCCGCTTTATGACCCTTGTTCTAATGAATGAAGCGTCAGAATTTCTACCACATATGTTATAATGTCGCTTTGTGATGCTATAACTTCTATTTTCCTTCTGCGTCGGTTGCAACTGGCTGCCATAGTTACGCTCTCGCGATAAGGGAAGACAACTACCCTACTGTAAAATCAATCTTCCGTAAATCATTGGGAATTTGGAGACATGACTCGAATAACAGAAGTTTAGTGATATTATAACTTCTTTTTCCCTCCATCTGTTGCAAGTGGATGGTACAGTTACGCCCTCGTGATCAGAAAGGCCAACTGCCCTGTTGTAAAACTGATTCTCCCTAAGCCAACAACAGTCCAGAGACGCGACTCGAATACCACAAGTTAAAAGTAGGAAGATCATCTTCGGGCCTTTATTGCCCTCCAGGGGGTCAGAAGAAAGTGGAGGGGGTGAATGTAGAGTTTGGAGGGAAAGAGAATGAGAAAGGAAAAGAGCAGTCGAGGAGGGATGAATAGCGTGAAGAATAAAGATTTGATTTATATTGCTTTATCTCTCAGAGTCACTTTTTGAATACAGTTAGCTAAATGGTTAGGTCATAAGGACTTCCAAGGGCTTCGAGTTAGGTACGGTATGAAGATAGGTTAAGTTTTTACCTACGTAACTGAAAGAAAATAATACTTGAAAATGAAATCTACAAAATAACTACTAGGAGACTGATGAAAACAATCTCGTAATAGTTAGTATAGGTAGAACTACCTACGTTAGTTAGGTAGGTCTACTTATACTACTGTAGGGACTAGAGCCTACCTAACATACGTTATTTAGGTACCTTACCTACGTTAGTTAGGAAATAATCAGTGAAAAGCGGACATTACGAAATAATACTTGGTGAAAAGAAGGCGTTAGAAAATAATACTTGATGAAATGGAAGCCTTGAAAATAATGGTGAAAAGAGGGTGTTAGAATATAATACTTGGTGAAAAGAGGGCGTTAGAAAATAGTACTTGATGAAATGGAATTCTTAGAAAATAATAGTGAAAGGAGGGTGTTTAGAAAATAATACTTGGTGAAATGGAAGCTATAGAAAATAATACTTGGTGAAATGGAAGGTATAGAAAATAATAGTGGAAAGATGGTACTGGAAAATAATACTTGGTGAAAAGCGAGTGCTAAATACTAACACTTGGGGAAAAGAGGGCGTTAGAAAATAGTACTTAATGAGGAGGGGCGTCAGGTTCAAAAGGTTTGGGAACTTCTTCGACAGACGTAAGGCTTTCCAAGCTAATTGATGTTACCTTTCTCAGGGAGAGCTCCAGAGCGGTAGTTAGCTGAGCAAATCTCAACGCAGAGAGAATGAGACTCCAAGGTCGGAACATCAGCTCTCGAACGTGGTACATAGCTGACTGAGCGGCCCAACGAAGCAGTGAGAAACCTGTAAAAAGAACTACAGCATCATCAATCAACAGTATTGAGAGAATTTCAATAACTTATAACTTAAAAAAGTGGCTAATGAATGATGATGATTTTATCGACTTGAAAGAGGAAAATTAATAGTAGATACTGTAGGGTGTAAGAAACATCTAGCAGTGAACCTGCAACAGTTCAGATAAATCCGGGTAACGTAGCATCCATTTATAATCCTATATTCTTGTTAGGTTCATTATATTTTTTAAATCCACGTATAGATTATTAGGAATAAATTTTTGTATTACTATGAGCGAAACAGTTTATATATTCTGAGAAAATTAAAGTTATTAAATTATCAAATCGTTAATTATAAGGCATGATGCATTTAACCGTAACTTAGCTATTGTTTATAGGGATTAGTTCTCGAATAGTCTAAATAGAGAGCCTATTAGGATTTTGTGATGTCCTACTCTGTATTCGGAATACGATGGGACTGAGCCAAATGTCGTGGCTGCCGGAGGACGATGCGATTAATACTTAGAGAACTTCACCCTCACTTCGGTGAAAAGACAGGCTCTCGGGTTTTTAGGCCCGTGGCACTGTATGCCTGATGTTCGCTGCGTTGAATGATGAATTGCAATAGTCCATCAATTTACTGCTCGAGAGTTAGATAGGGACGACACAGTTTTATTTACAGTTTATACACATAAGTGCTGGGGATGCGCTGAACTCTGTGGGCCTTTGCTGCCTTGTTGCTGCAAACATTAACAATGTGGTGGAGAATCGCACACTCTGCAAGATCTCACTTTACAGACCTAAAACTCGGCGAAAGGATAATCAACCTTTGCCTACACTGTGGTTCACTCTTAATCCACAAAACTATTATCAGATTCTCCAATAATCTCGATTCCCTCTTAGAATCACATCCTCCCTTTAAGACTTTACTACTTCGAGTAAGGTGCGGCGTCCTTCTGACGCGTATCGAAACAACTCCCTCGTTCGAAAGCCCACACCAAACTAATGCTTCAAATCTCCTGCCTAGCCTACTCGCTGCACTCGCGCTCTAGGCTAGTCATTTACGGCCATAAACGACTGCTGGCATTCGTCACCATTTGCATGGAGCAGCTTTAGACCCGAAAAACACCAGACTCGTAATCTGTAGTTCCCAGGTTCGAGTCCCAGCGGGTCAGCGTTGAGATTTATCTCCGCAAAATTCCTCGCCCTGCCCATGGTCAGAAGGGGACACCGATGGGCTTGGAAAGGACGCCGTCCGTCGGATGGGACGTTAAGCCGTGGCCCCGTGTGTGGGAGAGCCATACCCTGTGCACGTTAAAGAACATGCTGGATGGCCTTGATGGGAGGCTACCATCTGTCTCCCAACAGCTGTTCCAGTGGGTCCCCTCCCCCAACCTTCTCTGAGCCTTCGGGGTCCATGTGACCTGGCCATTTAGCCCATGGTGTACAAAAAAGTGTCGCTCAGAGGTAAAACAACCCAACAACACAACCCGAAAAACAACCTCGTGAGTCATCTCCAGCACACGAACACACTCCATACATAAAAATATATACAACAATAAAATACAACAAACATACAATAAATAAATAAATATAAAATTCGGGAGACATGACAGATTTGTCCCGAAAATTACTCTGGAGGTAGTTTGTAGGGTTTCAGACCAGAATGACCTGAGACAGGGTCGTATCTAGGGGGAAGGGGGAAGCATTCCCCCCTATGATAATGCTAATAGGGGAAATAGAGGAAAAATTATGTATAATAAATAGTGTATTGAGGATGATTCCGAAAATAGTTTATTTTATGTAAAACATATTAGATTTCACGATAGAATATCGAGATTTCGAGATCGGAGAATACCCAGCAATAGTAATTTGGAGGGTTACTATATATTGTGGCTGGGATTTAAACTTAGAGTGTATATATAACTTATTGGCTTTGAGGCCAAGGCTGCCTTAGTGGACTGTTTCTCGGGATTCCAGGATGTTAGAGGTTTGTTTTACAGGATTCTAGGATGTTAATAGTTTGCTTTTCAGATTCTAGGATGTTAATGGATTTGCTCTCAGAATTCTAGGATGTTAATGGATTTGCTCTCAGAATTCTAGAATGTTAATGGATTTCTTCTCAGGATTCCGGAATGTTAATGGTTTGTTTTATAGGATTCTAGGAAGTTAATGGTTTGCTTTTCAGATTCTAGGATGTTAATGAATTTGCTCTCAGAATTCTTGGATGTTAATGGATTGTTCTCAGAATTCCAGGATGTTAATGGTTTGATTCTCATGATTCCAGAATGTTAATGCTTTGCTTTTTCGGGATTCTAGGATGTTAATGATTTGCTTGTCAGGATTCCAGGATGTTAATGGTTTATTTTTCAGACTCTAGGATGTTAAAGGTTTGCTCTCAGTATTCTATGATGTTAATAGTTTGATTCTCAGGATTTCAGCTTGTGAGCTATGAGTTCAAAAGTGATTAATTGATTTTGTGTCAGAATTTATTCAGGAAGTATACGTAGCAATGATGATGTTTAGGATGGTCTAATGCGAGCTAGTCGTATCATGTTGTTCAAATTTTCATCTTATTAAAACGACATTCAATTCAATAGGGTCATTAAAAAATATATATTTTCCAATTTTCATTCTGGACGGATACATATTTTGAAAGAGCCAGAGTTAGGGCATGCCTGGTCTAATAAATAGTAAATTTTTCGTGTAAATATTACATTTTAAAATAAATGATTCTAACCACAGCTGAAGCAGAGATAATAAATTCTGGAGAAAAGCACATGCTGTCCAGTTCTTTTTACTTCTTTCGTGCATGTAAAAAAAATTAGCATTCAGTAACAGCATTTTAAAAATATTGTTGCGGATCACAAAAATGGATAGCCACTGAGCGTGAGTATTAAAAGCTATATTTCAAAACCAAATTCAATACAAGGTAAATTGTTACAAAGGAAATATGGATGAAGTATCTTATTAACAAATCAACTATTAACATGCACAAGTCACCAATCTTCCTGCGTAGAGCACACAATATCAGCTCTGTGTATTTTACTAAATACTACCTTTTACTTGATTTACCAGGTCACCCGAAGATCTTCACTCGTAAACCAATTCTCGTCCTGTGCTAATAACTTTTCACACACTAGCCGAACAAAAAGACAGTCCGTGTAGACATTCGAAGTTAGCCATAAAAGTTCCCACTTTTATACTTCCGCGTATACACAACACATCAAGTTACTTCTTGATACTTAACGATAAAAGATCCCACTTTTATCCTTCCGTGTATACACAACACATCAAGTTACTTCTTGATACTTACGCGCCTGTCTCAGAACAGCTCACCGTCCATTTTCGAACTCACCGACCGTTACAACACAACGACCGTTACAATACACAACGACCGTTACAATCCACTGTTCTCAAATTCTCCCAACGTTCTTATTCGTTGGCTGAAACTTTGCTTTCGGTTGCCAGATTCCTTCTGTCGTAACACTGCCCCCTTCCTAGGTCTTGTTCGTCCCGAACAATTCTGGATTCCAAAGTTTCTTCAGTTCTTCGATGAAACGGGGCCAAACGATCCACGTGAATCACCTTGCACTTTGTAGCTGGACGTCGACGAATGCGATATACCACGTCTGTGTCAAAATGAAAGCGAATCTCATTATGACGTAGATTTCATTTCTGACTGAAGCCTCGTCCACAAACATAATACGTGTAAGGCCTATAGCCCTTGTGAACACGTTTATGTCTCTGCAGGGAGAAGAATCGACTAAGAGTTTTCGTGCAAAACCTGTAAAAAGTTTTCTTCTTTGTCGAAAGTTTTCTTCTTTGGATTTTTACTTCTATCAACAGTAGCAAGGAATGAAAGTCATTAGTGACATAAAATCTAGGGAGGAGTTTCATCCTCCAGTCTGACCCTTTTGTCAGTTGACTTTCACTTAATTCAGAACTGTCGTGATGAACCTTCAGCCATATTTCACCTGATTCAATTTGATCCCCAAGGTGCTTCACAATTATATCAGCTCCATAATTCTTTTTAGCGCTTCGGTCCATCTCCTCCTTCCATACTCTTGCTAGGACTGCAGCTTCTAATCCGACAACCTTACCTGTTTCTCCTGTATAAGTGAAATCAGTGATGTGTCGGGCTGCTAGCAATATTTTTTCTGTTTTACCTTCACATAGCCAGCTTGCAACATCTTCAGATACTCCTTGTTCTATTAACATGTTACGAAACTTGTTCAAAGCATTGCCGTTATGCAGAACCTTACGGACACGTGATGCTTCATCTACCCTATTATCCGCAATGTTCACAAAACGCAGAAGTTCTCCTAACTCTTCGACGAGCTCTTGCAGTTCCAAGGATCCGTTACCAAGGAAACACTGAACAGCTTCCATCACTTCCAGAGAGTTGTCAACAGAGTTTTCAAGAGGTGAATCCATGTTGCTGATAACAGCTGAACAACTCAAACTCTTCATTCCACGAGCTTGTGATGCTGCAACCATTTTCTTAACTAAATCAACAGCAACATCTTCTGTACTGATGAGATCAATAGCTTCTTTTCCGAATTCAACATCATAAACCAAAGCGCACACTCCTTCAGCCAGCTTTTTGGACACAATTGAGCATCTCATTAGAGGAACGCTACCTACGGTAGCCGTCGGATCCTTGCAGCGGTAAATCTCCTTATCTGTTGGCACCAGCTCCTCTGTTTGTCCTACGATGCAGCATCCGACGTCTTCCCTCATCTGCTCGATTTTATCTTTAGTGCAGTCGACTGTGAAGCCAGGGATGGATTCCAATTTGTCCAGAGTATCTCCCGTCAATTGGCGAGCACGACCGGAGATCATAGGGACCTTGAGACCTAAAGCAGCAAGTGCAGGAGCCAAGACAAGACTCACTTTGTCGCTGACACCTCTTGTGTTGTGTTTATCCACCATCCGATGGCGCCACTCGGGTCTCCAGCAAAACACATGACCCGAGGAGGTCATAGTTGCTGTTTCTTCCGAATTCACCTTCTTGGAGCTCTCATTGTAATCGTGATAAAACTTTTCTATATCCTTATAATCTAAATGGTTATAATGTCCAAATCTGCACATTGACTGTTCAGAAAAGAAATTCAGCGTGGCTACGTTGAAATTATCTGAGGGATTCACTTCTCTCTGATCGTAACTCTGAGGCTTAGTTTCATCCAGAAAGTTAGTCTTTGAAGTACTGTCTCTGCCTGAAGCTCTTTTACTAGCATCACCTGTTATGCTTCTAAGCCATCCTTCGGAATTCCTCTTCCTTAAATCCCCACTTTCTATAAACGATTCGAGTGTGGCTATATGCTTCGGAAAAATCTCTCCGACTTCCGCGGTAACGACGAAGGGCACTTTGTATCTATGATGAATGGACGCCTCTTCTTTACTCGGACCACTCTGCGAAACGTAAACTCTGTTTCGTTCCTCCTCATTACCACTCGTTACTCTGCCTTTGCGATAATTGTCCATGACACATTTTGCTGACGGCGAGGAATAGAATACCTTTCGTGTGGATCTCTCTTCAGATCGTGCCAGACTTGTATACCTAGGTATTTTGAAGTGCAAAGCGTACTGTATAGTCTCACAGCTCTCTGATCTGTGTGATTGTTCTTCACAGTTCCTAGACATGTCACCAGCGACATAGACACTCTGCCATGCATTACCAGTAGTTGCGTGGTCAAAGGCATTATCTGCGCTATCTCTACAATTCTTGATTTCCAGTAGCAGATCCACATTTTTATATGCGTTGCCTTTCTCTTTTTCTTTTCCATGTTTACAATCTAACTTAACACTATCAAGATCATCTTTTTCACTGACAAATTCAACATTTAAACTATTGCATTGTCTATTGAGTTCGGTTTTACTATCCTTGAACTGATCAATAATCTTACCAACTTGAGGAGCCACTTCATCTCTCATCTCAGTATTTTGTGCGGCCATTTCGGCTTTCAAGTCACCTATTTTATCGCTTTGGGCAGCTAGATCACTTTTAATATCAGTCATCTGCGTAGCCATATCGGCTTTCATATCAGTCACCAGCGTAGCAATAACGGCTTTCCTATCAGTCATCAGCGTAGCAATAACGGCTTTCCTATCAGTCATCAGCGTAGCCATAATGGCTTTCCTATCAGTCATCAGCGTAGAAATAATGGCTTTCCTATCAGTCATCAGCGCAGCCATATCGGCTTTCATATCAGTCATCAGCGTAGTCATATCGGCTTTCATATCAGTCATCAGCGTAGTCATATCGGCTTTCATATCAGTCATCAGCGTAGTCATATCGGCTTTGAAGCTATTTATCAACTTTACTAATTCATCCATACTTCTAGTGAAAGGCATTCAATTAAATTAATCCCGCTTCTGACACCAAATGTTGCGGATCACAAAAATGGATAGCCACTGAGCGTGAGTATTAAAAGCTATATTTCAAAACCAAATTCAATACAAGGTAAATTGTTACAAAGGAAATATGGATGAAGTATCTTATTAACAAATCAACTATTAACATGCACAAGTCACCAATCTTCCTGCGTAGAGCACACAATATCAGCTCTGTGTATTTTACTAAATACTACCTTTTACTTGATTTACCAGGTCACCCGAAGATCTTCACTCGTAAACCAATTCTCGTCCTGTGCTAATAACTTTTCACACACTAGCCGAACAAAAAGACAGTCCGTGTAGACATTCGAAGTTAGCCATAAAAGTTCCCACTTTTATACTTCCGCGTATACACAACACATCAAGTTACTTCTTGATACTTAACGATAAAAGATCCCACTTTTATCCTTCCGTGTATACACAACACATCAAGTTACTTCTTGATACTTACGCGCCTGTCTCAGAACAGCTCACCGTCCATTTTCGAACTCACCGACCGTTACAACACAACGACCGTTACAATACACAACGACCGTTACAATCCACTGTTCTCAAATTCTCCCAACGTTCTTATTCGTTGGCTGAAACTTTGCTTTCGGTTGCCAGATTCCTTCTGTCGTAACAATATATTTAAAAAAAAAACATTCCAAAGCAGTAATTAAGCTAAAATGTATTTTTTATCCCCAAATCAATGGTTTTTGTAGAATATCCACAACAATAAATAAATAAATAAGTCCCTAATGAAGAATTAAAATTTGTTAAATTAATTATATTATTTTTAATAAATATACGAAAATGCCTAATCCAAATTATTTTCTGATATAATATTTTTTCTACAATTTCCTAACAAAACTCTAAGAAATAAATTGTGGGTCAAAGTTACTCCCCCTCCCTTTCCCTTGGTAATGTAAGTGTTAATGATTGGAGGTAGTTTTCAGCAGACTAGCACTAAAAACCGTGCATATTTAGATGCCGTACACTTAATGATTCTGATCTTGATATGTAGGGTGGAATTCGTACTGCAGTGAAAATAATCATACAATTATACTGCAAAATTAAGGTACCAATCTTGATGCAAACCAAATCAGAGTACAAGCTCAGAATTATTTTCTCGATTAATGGATTTCGTCATAGTGATAGAGTTGTCAATCTTTGCATTTATCTTCATAAATGATAGCAAACGGAGAAACAAGGTGCACTTTTATCACCACGTATGCACTTGAGTATATGGCGACAACCATGAATCAAGAACAATAATTTAGAGTGCAGTTAAGAATAATATCTTAATTTTAATTAGTTAATAATGTTAGAATTATACAGGCTGAGTATTCTTAATCCGAAATGCCGACCGAAAATGTTTCGGATTTTGGAATACGTGATACGGTGGGTTGTGTTGTTTTACTTCTGAGCGGCATTTTTTTGCACACTATGGGCTAAATGGCCAGGTCACAAGACCCTGAAGGCTCAGAGAAGGTTGGAGGAGGGGAGCAACTGGAACAGCTGTTGGGAGACAGATGGTAACCTCCCATCAAGGCCATCTAGTGTGTTCTCTAACGTGCACAGGGTATGACTCTCCCGCACACGGGGCCACGGCTTAACGTCCCATCCGACTGACGGCGGCCTTTCCAAGCCCATCGGTATCCCCTACTGACCGTGGGCAGGGCGGGGAATTTTGCGAAGATAATTCTCAACGCTTACCCAGCTGGGACTCGAACCTGGGAACTACAGATTACGAGCCTGGTGCGCTACCGGCTGAGCCCCCCCCCCCCCCCCCCCCCCATGGTATGGTGGAGTTGAAGAGAAAAAAATTCAGACTTTCGGAAAAATATATTTTTATTTCACATATAAAACACGAATATAAATGCAGCAAACTAAAACTGTAAATGCATTTATTCAACATCTTGGGAAGGAATCGAAAGAGATTGATGGTCCAAGAACCGGATTCTCCAGAGATTAAGAAGAGACATCATGTTGGTTGGCCACTTTTAATATTTTCTGTAATGTCATTTGCCTCATTACCAAAGTTTTTGTTTTAAAACCCTTTCTGGGGGTAAGACTAAAAAATGCGATTCATCCTTATGGGATTCCCACAGAGAATCTCCCTCTTTTAACTGTTCTTTTGTACGAAAGATGCGAAAATGTTTGCGTTACGGACCACGTTTTTTTATGGACGGCCTCAAACAGTAAGTCATATTCCTATCCTAAAGGACTGCCTGCTGAGAGCGAAGTTACAGATTTCGGATTGGGGATATTCAACTGTACTATCAACCTTAACGATTTTCTCACCGATTTATCAACACCAAGATAGGAAGACGTTTATCCCACCACCATCTGCATTTTTAGAGAAAATAAACCATACGTCGAACCTTGAACATTTTGAACGTCAGTGGGATTCTTCCTCTAGGATTCGAAAAAATTTTTAAATTCTACATTAATTGACAAGAAAAATTATGGGCTATGAATCTCATAGTCGTGCTCTTCAAATTTTATTAATCACAGTAATGATTTCCCTCCCAACTCCTCACCTTTTCCAGAATTTAGATTAATCTCCTCTAAACCCCCACTCTGCCCTGGACAACTATTCGTTTGTAAAGACCACAGTGCGTCGGATGGACGTTAAGCCGTTTTCATTATAGTGGAGAGTCATATCTTGGGCAAGCTAAAGAATACGCTTTATGGATGGTCTTGACGGGAAGCTGCTATCTGTCTCCTAACAGCTTTCAGTGGGTCTCCTTCTCAGTCGTCTCTGAAACCTTGGGGGTTCATGTGACCTGGTCATTTGTGTGCAAAAAAAAGTGTATCTCCGAGGTAAAATATTCCAAGTTAACCTCCAAATTCTGATCAAAATCGGTTCTCTTTTATTTTTCCCCTTGGCTAAAATCCATTACATTCCGTTTTCAGGAGCGCAATATCCTCTGCCCGCTAAAGAACACGCTGGATATAATTGACGAGCGGCTACCAACTGTCACCTAATAGCTGTTCAGTGGGTCTTTTCACCAATCCTGTCTGACACTTTTAGGTCCTTGTGATCTGGCAATTTGTGGTAAAAAAAGTGCCACTCAGAGGTAAAGCAACCCAATCCAATCTCCAACATCTGATCAAAATCTTTCCTCTTTTATTATTGCCATTGGCCAAATCCATTTCATTTTGCTCCCCCCCTCCCCCCCTCCCCCACACCACCTTTCCACCTCTTGACGAAATCTTGTGGATATCCCTGTATCTATCTAAAATCTCTTTCGGATTCTCTCTTCCTTTTTTTTCTACTCGCACTTCCACGCATTCTGCAAAATATAGACTTAACGCTAACGTGACAAATAACTTTCTCTTTCTTTCGCTCTCAGGTGAATCACGGCAAACAGAAGGGGAATAATGAGAGTCGGAAAACAAACAAAAACTTATGCAGTTCATTAACTCTCTAAGCTTACTTCAGATAGGTCAACAAAAGAAGGCTTGATTTTGATGCCAAAGCTGTCGCTAAGGCCCTTTAACTCTCTTCTCTGGTGTCTCTTCCCCAATCTTGTCAAACTGCTGCAAGTAGAAGTCATAGCTCACTGACAATAAAATGTGACACTGGGGATTTAAAAGCGCCAAAAGTTGCAGACACTTCGGAATTAGTCTTTGTCTTTCTCGCAGTTTCTACTTCAATACATACAGTATATATATGTGTGTGGGCTTTTTTTTTTAAACACATTTCTTTCTTTTACTCACCAGATGTGCTTTATTGTTCATGATCGATAAGAGCACAGGCAAAGATTCAGTTCAGAAGATTTAATGGGTTGTTCATTGGTCTTAATGTTCGGCTGGGATCATGGAAGGCCAAAGTGAGAAATATAGATGGAAAAGGTTTAGAGTGATTTCGATACCTTTCTTTTGTTTCGTCGTTGAGTAAGCAGAAGTTTTTTATTTACACCGGAGTGTTTTCTTTTACTTCGTTTAAGATTTTTTTTCTTACCCAGTAAAGAAATTATTAGGTCATAGATCGATAACTCTCATTTAAAAAAAAAAACGTTTATCAAAGCTTAATACACAAGAGGGCAATGACTAAGGCAGTGGCGGAAAAGGATTTTTTTTTTGCAAGAAAATTTTGTTTCCAAATATATCTTTGCATTGGTTGTTATTGGGTTGTTTTACCTCTGAGCGGCATTTTTTTTCACACCATGGGCTAAATGGTGGCCAGGTCACAAGGACCCTGAAGACTCAGAAAAGGTTGGGAGAGGGGACCCACTGGAACAGCTATTGGGAGACAGATGGTAGCCTCCCGTCAAGACCATCTAGTGTGTTCTTTAACGTGCACAAGGTATGGCTCTCCCGCATATGGGGACACGGCTTAGCGTCCCTTCAGACGGACCGCGGCCATTCCAAGTCCATCGGTGTCCCCTACCGACCGTGGGAAGGGTGGGAAGTTTTATGGAGATAAATCTCAACGCTGATCCAGCTGGGACCGACTGAGCCACTCCCTTTTTGCATTTTGATAAATGGCACGTTACATTCACATTAAAAAATGTAGAAAAAGATAGAGTTGTCCAGTATTAAATAGTTTTACCTTTTAAAAATTAGGGCTTACTTTGATCTTACCGTCTCGGTGGACGAGTGGTTAGCGTTCTTACGTTTTTCTTGACGTTTAGCGTTCTTCTGAGCAGAGACCCGAGTCGAACACAGATAATGCATCGGTGTTTCCTTTCTAGATTGTCTTGCTGACGTTTCGACTTCGTCACAGATCTTCTCTATGCCGCATTCTAATGATTGGTCCCTATCAAACCTCTGTGGCAAACAGATGCTTGAGGGGTAAAAAAACTTTAGCTTTATTTCTAACCCATTAATGAATATAGATATTGAAATATAATGCTCTGACTTTTAAACGTACAGTGAGCAAACATTCAGACTAATGAACAAAATATGGACATCGCCTTTTCTTTCGCATATTGGCAAATCAACACCCAATATTCTATGTTTCAGAGACTTTCTCAATTCTAGGAAAGGAAAATGGAAATGAGCTCTTACACCCCACGCAGCTAAAGGTCAAGAATGTCATGACCTCTAAAATAAAGACAGGAAAAGGACCACCTTCCATTAGTTAGATATCTGTGGACTTTGAGAATAACACTGGCTCACTGCAAAAATATCTAGGACACTGCATGTGATTAAACCTGAAAAGGATTGGTTGTTTTAGCTCAGAGAGGCTTTAATTTTGTGAACACAATGTGCATTTAAAGGGTCCATAGCAGTCAGATCCATTCTACAAACATTAAGGAATAATTTGGGAATCAAAGCTATCCATCGGTTTAGGGGCTGGGCCGGGGAATGGTCTGAGAATAAGACTTGATTCTCGAATAGGATTTCCCAATTACTAAATTTACCCCCCACCGGACAGGAAAGCTTAAAATGATACTTTTTGTTTTATTTTTTGCATTTATTTTTAGTATAGCACATATACTATGGGGTTAAATTATACTTTGCACGTTTCGGATTTCAAAGCAGACAGTATGGGATGCAGAAACAGCCGCTCGACTCAACTAGTGCAAAATGCTTTCTGTGCAGTATTGAAATTTATATATATATTTTTTTTTTCGATTTGCAACGTATTGGATTTGATGCTGCAGCAAAGTTAAAAATATTCAAATTGCAATCTCAGAGATTGTATGAACAGGATACAAAAAACAAATATGCGTTGTCTCATAATATTTCCCTTTAATTCCTTGAGACTTAGAATTCTTATCAGCTGCCTGCTTATATTTCCCAGCAAAAAAATGAAAAAACTCTATCGTTTAGTGCACAAGCCATAAAATAATAATCACAAAGAAAGTTACAGCTGTCAAAAGTGAAGTTCAATCTGTATTCTCATCTTTCTCGTGTACCATCATTTGAATTTCTTAACCGTTAACGGTTTTTAGAAGTGAGTTACCTGTAATATCCCACATCTGCTATTGCATTTACCAAATAATTAAATAAACATCAAACTACTGCATTCGACTTCTTAAGTGGCCTAATGGAGGTTCTGAAACCTTTTAGCAATCACAAAATGAGCGAAGTGTTTGGTCTTAATACAAAGAAATTAATCGTCAGAAGTTTCCGCAAAACTTTCCTTGTTAATGACTCAGCTCTTGGTTAAACGATAAAGAAAAAGAGAATGCTAATGGAGCTGAGTAAACAGAAAATCCTCTGTAAAATAAACGAAAAACGTTTGATTAATCTGTTTTTCCCTCTGCTTAGCTCAGCTTATTTCTGTTAATGTGCATTCTCGTGTTTGGTTGAATTTATAATTTCAGATGTTGTATCCCAGCAATTAAAACGAAAATAAACTTTCGTTACACAAAATAAAGCTATCTTCCCTCTAAGGAATGAACAAAAATATCCCATTAACAGATATGTAAGAAAAAATGCAAGAGATAACTGCAAATTTATGCATGAACCATGATGTAAAGTTTCACTTTCTTTCGTAATGAGCAATCTTAGGAAAAAGAAGGTGTTTGCATACATGCATTATCGCATTATTGGCAAATGGATATAGGTAAGAGAGAGATTTGTAAATGTTCGTGGTAGCTTGCATGCAGATAGAAAGAGCAAAGAAAATGAATGGAAATATTAATTATGGTAAAATATGCAAATGTAAAGCTTATTTTTCAGCATAAGTCGAAGATTGTTCTTCATTTAATTAGAAAGATTGATGAGAAGGAAATTTCGTTCATCATAAAGGCACAATCTAAACTTCCTTTGGAGGAATGTACCGAAAATGTTTCAATAAATCTTCTGAAAGCTTTAAGAAAAGAATTAATAATTCTTATAAGTAGTTGCTATTTTGTTGCAACTAATCGCTTACTGTCTAGTGCTTTGATCTGTCTTCTACCGTGGAAGTTTAATGACAGGCCCAATCGTCCTTTTTTGCTGCTAGATATTCTCACGACAGGTGCACCCTACATTTACTCCAATATTTCTCTTGAATGTAGGATACCTTTCGAATTATTTTCACCTGGACTGTTATAAAAGCTTCAAGTGAAAAAAAATCAGCTTTTCCCGAGACCAATAGTAAAATGTATATGAGGACCCAATTGAGTGGGGCGGGAGTGGCTCAGCCGGTAGCGCGCCACGCTCGTAATCTGTAGTTCCCAGGTTCGAGTCCCAACTGGGTCAGCGTTGAGATTTATCTCCGCAAAATTCCCCGCCCGGCCCACGGTCAGTAGGGGACACCGATGGGCTTGGAAACGCCGCCGTCCGTCGGATGGGACGTTAAGCCGTCTCCCCGTGTGTGGGAGGGCCATACCCTGTGCACGTTAAAGAACACGCTGGATGGCCTTGACGGGAGGCTACCATCGGTCTCCAACAGCTGTTCCAGTGGGTCCCCACCCCCAACCTTCTCTGAGCCTTCGGGGTCCATGTGACCTGGCCAGTTAGCCCATAGTGTGCAAAAAATGCCGCTCAGAAGTAAAACAACCCAACCCAATTGAGTAAGAGTACGCAAAGATCTTGATACCGAAGTGGAAAGAAGGATTTCGACCATATAATTTTCAAGTTATCAGGACGATATTTTTTTTATGCTGCTTTACATAAATTTGACGTTGAACAGTAATTCAGTTATTAAAGCTACTGATGTATTCATGAATATATAGTACTGACTAGACAGAAAATGAAAGAATTTTCACCACATGCAGGAGTACAAACCAGATTCGACACTCCATAACTGCTAAAATAAAAAAATTCTTATCTTTCTCGCCCTGCAAAGTCAAAAATAAAACTCGCTAAATTTGCATTCCCTTGAAACGAAGGTAGAGTGCCGCCAGTTTTTGATGAGTAGGTAAATCGATCGCAACCTTCCTCTGAAGTGAATACAAATTCACCATCTTACGCTTTAGTTTTATTTTTAACCGATATTTTTATCAATACCCAATATACATATTCTTACCTCATCTTACCTATATCTTGTGATATATACACAGAGAAATAACATATGTACACATGTTTATTTTAGCATACTTCCGTTCATGAGCGTCGGCAGAAAGTTTTTCGGGGAGGGCAAAAAAAAACCAAATCGATGTTTGTAGAAATATTTTGATCGAGCGTTCATTAATGAGAGAAGGTGGAAAAACAACAATCATTGATATCTCATACCATAATACAGGTAATATGATTAGTGTCAAAACACAAATGTTTCGCAAGAATGCACTACATCTATCGGGATAATGCTACGTTTTACCACTACTCACCGTCGCGGCTGAACAGTAGTATAGAAGAAGAGTCCAGCCTTTGGCAAAACCCAACAATAATCATCGTCCTGGGTCGCCACTAACAAGGATATTGAGAATCCAAGTTGATGCGGCGTCCGTGACACGATACCATAATACAACTAAGATGCAAACTCCGCAAAACTTCCAGTCCTGCACACGGTTAGTAGGGGACACCGATGGGTTTGGAAAGGCCGCCATCCTTCGGATGGGACGTACGCTGTGACCCATGTGCGGGAAAGCCATATACTGTCCCTGCTGGGTCAGCGTTGAGAGTTATCCCCGCAAAACTCCCCGCCCTGCCCACGGTCAGTAGGGGACACCAATAGGCTTGGAAAGGTCGCTGTCCGTCGGATGGGACGTAAAGCCGTGGCCCCATGTGCGGGAGAGCCATACACTGTGCACGTTAAAGAACACTCTGGATGGCCTTGACGGGAGGCTACCATCTGTCTCCCAACAGCTGTTCCAGTGGGTTCCTTCCCCCAACCTTCTCTGAGCCTTCGGGATCCTTGTGAACTGTCCATTTAGCCCATGGTGTACAAAAAAAAGTGCCGCTCAGAGGTAAAACAACCCAACCCAAAAGCCATATCCTGTGCACGTTAAAAAACCCGATGGATGGCTTGACGGTCTGTCTCCCAACAGCTGTTCCAGTGGACCCCTCCCCCCAACCTTCTCTGAGCCTTCGGGGTCCTTGTGACCTGGCCGTTTAGTCTATGGTGTGCAAAAAAGTGTCTCTCAGAGGTAAAACAACCCAACCCAGAATACAAAACGAAATAACAGGGAAGATTATTATTAAAAATAATAGTTGAAAACTGTGTTGAAAAACGTTTTTTTATATTAATAAATAAATAAAAAGTATGCTTCCTAAAGCCAAAGGAAACGTAAAAAAATTAATATTACATTTTGTTAAGGAAAAAAAACATTAATTAATTGGTACACCTAATATTATTCATTTTAAGTTAATTTTCGATCAATTTTTCACGGGAAGGAAACTGCTACTTTGCTCCTTCCTCCTAAAGATACCCATGCTTCCGCTTATTTGAAATATCTTCCACAATATTTTTTCTCACGGTTTTCTTTTATCTTAATATTTACTTGAATTCTATGCTGAAAAGATTTATCTCAAACTTCCCGCTACTTGCTTAATCTGAGCCTTCCTCCTTTGGCATCTCGAAGTGCCATAAATCCTTCTTTTGCCTTCCAGAAAACCGCTCAAATCCATCAACTCACATAACTATACTTGACAAAAATGAAACGAATGGTGGAATTCTGAAAGATCGCTCCCTACAAGCAAGATAACTGACAACGGCAAAAATCTCCACATCCTCGTTGCTATGGTTATGAATAGATAATTCCCTGTTAACTACGGTTTAGCACATCTTTTATATCTGAGTTTACTTACTCTCAGAATGGCAACTGTAATATGACAGAAAGCCATCCTGGTGAAGAAATACGAACGTTCTCCCGTTTTCTCTCTTTACTTTCTTCTGCAAAGCCAACGACATCATTGTATATGGTTATTGCCAACTCAAGACCTCCCCCAGCTTGACTTTATGGGAGAAGCGAATTTAGGGACAACCCAAGGTGACTGTTCCCAACATATTTTGCTTCAAGTTTCAAGAAGTGGTCGTGAGAAAAAGCACATCACCCGTACCATTCTTTCGTAATCGATAGCGCTCACTTTCTCTCGATAAATAGGCAGATATTCCTTTGCAGAAAGAGTGCTGACCACTGTTCCATCCAGCACTGTGCGGCTAAGCCCATTTTTATGGCTCTGAGCTCCGTTTCAAAATGGCTGCAATACTAAGTGTATAGAGATGTTCGCTTTATGGGTTTATTTCTTGTACTGCCTCCTAGAGGAACCAGAAAGTCTGTACTTAGCTCGTTTGTTGAAATACGTACAATTTGTGTCGATAACGACCTTAATTCTAAATTTTTCTCTAAGTTACGGCGCGTCAAAACAGTTGAAATTTGTAACAACGGAAAAGTTACGGTTCTTTCAGTTGGATGTTTGTACATACTAAAACAGCATTTTTTGTTTCCGTTCCGGAGAATATTTTTCGGCCGTTGGAAATATTGTACGAATTCTTGCAATCATTTCCAGGAACGGGGGTGGAGGTGGCTCAGTCGGTAGCGCGCCAGGCTCGTAATCTGTAGTTCCCAGGTTCGAGTTCCAGCTGGGTCAACGTTGAGATTTATCTCCGCAAAATTCCCCGCCCTGCCCACGGTCAGTAGGGGACACCGATGGACTTGGAAAGGCCGCCGTCCGTCGGATGGGACGTTAAGCCGTGGTCCCGTGTACGGGAGAGCCATACCCTGTGCACGTTAAAAAACACGCTGGATGGCCTTGACGGGAGGCTACCATCTGTCTCCCAACAGCTGTTCCAGTGAGTCCCCTCACCCAACCTTCTCTGAGCCTTCGGGGTCCATGTGACCTGGCCATTTAGCCCATGGTGTGCAAAAAAGTGTCGCTCAGAGGTAAAACAACCCAACCCATTTCCAGGAAAATAACAAATTATCTTTCTCGTACTAACCACTTTTTTAACGGACTTCTCAACCGTTTTATAAGTGTTAAGTGGTTTTACCTCTAAGCTGCACTTTTTTGCACACAATGGGCTAAATGGCCAGGTCACAAGGACTCCGAAGGCTCAGAAGGTTGGGGGAGGGGACCCATTGGAACAGCTGCATTTGCTATAGTTTCGAATTTACTTTGCTTGCAAATGAACACGACTCCAAACATGGATGCAAATGAACACGACTCCAACAGCTGCACATCTGTTGGGAGACAGATGGTAGCCTCCCGTCAAAGTCATCCAGTGTGTTCTCTAACGTGCACAGGGTATGGCTCTCCACACACGGAGCCACGACTTAACGTCCTATCCGACGAACGGTGGCCTTTCCAAGCCCATCGGTGTCCCCTACTGACCATGGGCAGGGCGGGGAATTTTACGGAGATAAATCTCAACGCTACAGCTGGGACTTGAACCTGGGAACTACAGATTACGAGCCTGGTGAACTACCGATTGAGCCAATCCCCGCCTGTGTTAAGTGTGTGAATGAATAACTTAGTAATACCAGTATTATCCAGACCATAACATATTATCTTTCTTCTTTTTGCGACACTCCTTTCTTATGTAGGGCAGAGTAAGGATTAGCAAGGAGAGTATCGAAGTTGAAAGAGTGGGGACTCGAATCCCGTATCATCAAGTTACAAGTCTGGAACTCTACGAACTTAAGCAGTCCTCATAAATACTGAGCTATCAAAGTTTAAGAAAGAAATGATGTCTTAGTTATACCAACCATCTCACGTGTTACTTTTTCAGTGACAATATTTTTCTACATAATTGCATTGAGAGCCGAATTTAAAGGGGAGCCTTGGCACCAGGAACCCAATCTTGATTTATTTAAGGTTTTTTTTATTTTACTTTTTAATTGTTCATTCGACAATTTTGCATATATAGCGCAATTTTACACAAATAATGTGCTTTTCATTATGTTTTCCCATATTTTCTGCTGAGGGCCTGCCATACTCACAGACTTTCTACTATGGCATATAAAATGGCAGGCTCCTGTCAGACCTCTGTGGCAAGCAGCTGCTTGATGGGGTATTTATTTATTTATTTATTTTTATATGTCGTAAGCAAGCAGAGGATTGCTAAAATTCTCTATTAGATTTCGTTTATTGGGAATAGAATAAAACATTGTATTTTTTTCGAAAAAAATTCGTAATTTACAGCATTTAAGGGAGTGAATCACTGCAACTGTTACAACAGACATGATGAACCGATTCAGTAATAATTACAGAAAAAAAAGCCCTGTAGACAAGAAACACTTGAAAAATAAAAATTGTTTGTCCTGAATGGGACACGACTCACTCCTTCCAGAAGAACAAGCTTTAAAGTTTTCAACAAAGTGACGCTACATTACATTTATAAATTACTTTAAAATGTGACATTATTTTATAATGACCCTGTATATGCAATTTTGTAATTTACACTAAAACCGCAAATTCGCAAACTGAAACATTAAAATTCCCTAATTTAAATTAGTAATCAATTTAAGAATTGAATAAATTTCACATGGTAATTTAGCAATCTAAAAGATTGTACTGATAGCTTGCAGCCAATTCTGCATACATGTACAATTTTATATACAAGCTATATCTGGCCACACATCTGTCCATTGATAGCGTTTCCCGTTTGACGCGTATGCCTCCATTGATAACGTACTATTCCATTGATAACGTACTATTCCATTCACAACGTACTACTACATTCATACATAACTTTCGAGGTAGCAGAGGTGATGACAACGCCCTCAGAGATTTCAGACAGGTACAGTCGCTCAAAAAAGTATCCGAACACTATGGTTGATTACAGAACTCAGAAAAAATATCTGGCAGCGATTTTTTTAGAAATTAGTGATCTGGCAACCTTCGTGTCACGTGACACAAAGGTTGCCAGATAACTAATTTCTAATAAAATCGCTGCCAGATATGTCACGTGACACAAAGGTTGCCAGATAACTAATTTCTAATAAAATCGCTGCCAGATATTTTTTCTGAATTCTGTAATCAACCATAGTGTTCGGATACTTTTTTGAGCGACTTTACTTACCCAGGATTTGGTTTCGAGCGGGAGGGGGGGGGGGGTCGAGATTTTTTTTTCTTTTTTTCGTTCCCAAAATTCAGTTTCTGGGAGTCTCTGAGAATTTAGCCTGGAGGGAGGAGGGGAATCTGATAATAAAACTTAAGTATGGTTTCAAAATTACTAAAATATTCCACCGAACAGGAGAGGTTAAAGTGATATTCTATGTGGAATGAGATTTTATAGTCGTTGTTATTTTATCCATTTTTTTAGTGTCGGATGTAAAAATTGGGGCTAAAATAAAATTAGGCAGAGACAAATGTTTTGGATTTCAAAGCAGGTAGACAAGTTTGAGATTTTATACAAGACGACAGGATTTTTTTTCTCTCTACCAGAGAGAGGGGGGGGGGGGCATGGTGCTCCCCCAGAGAGGGGGGGAGCACCCTGTCCCCTGTCCCCTCTCTCTGGGTAGGTCTTTGATTTCCGACATTTGCAACGGGATTATTCCCGATCTTCGGCAGCTAGGAACCCGATCTCTTAACCTAATATATGACCACAGAAAATTTAACACCACTTGGTCAAGTAACTGCGGAACTACAGGACGCTGAAATCTACCGCCACTCAATGACGTCACCATGGATGTAACTGGGACGTAATCCTCGAGACGCAATGGGACGTGCAAGACAACAGACAGGAGGGAGACAGGTGGACAGACGTTGTTATGTACAGACGTATATAACAAGACAACGGACAGGAGGGAGACAGGTGGACAGACGTTGTTATGTACAGACGTATATAACAAGACAACGGACAGGAGGAAGACAGGTGGACATACGTTGTTATGTACAGACGTATATATCGACGCCCGCCCATCGTTGTCTTATTATTATTATATTGGAATATGAATTTTATTATATATAATTCTGTATTAATTTAGAGTTTGAATTCGAAGTTTGCATGCAAAGTCCATAAATGATGGCCTCCTTTTCAATCCCGAAGACGGAATTTTTATTTTCAACTTCACGTCATTTAATGGTTTCTGCAAGATAAGAAATTAAAAAAGGAGCATTTGACAAATAAGCAACGATCCATGCGATGAACTGCAGACTGAAATCGTTTGAAAAGACGCATCGCTTCATAACGATTTTTCATTTGCAACTTTTCCCAACCTACGTCGGAAGACATCGCTACCTTAATTGCTCTCATGTATCAAACTAATTACTCTAATGATAAACAAAATGCCTCGCTTGAATTTAACACGAACGTTTGAACAAAAACTACCAACCGAAAAATCCGGAAGGAAAGAAACCTCATCTCCCCTTCGATAATTATTTTCTGTTGTTGAGGCTGATCTTACACGTGCAGAGGTTAACTCAAATTAGGAGTCATTGATGCCGAATTTAAATGAGACTTTGACACATAAACGTTTCATTTGCTTGTAGTTAGGGAATGATTCTACAGCAATGTTTCTAAATCTTTTATGAACGGCGGAAATCCTGATTTTGTTAAGTTTAAACAGAAAGAGGGAAAAAATATTAACTCTGTTGGTGCTTTTTTTCTTTCTTTTCAGCCATGGCTCATTTACGCTTTTTACTTTTATCTCTCATCCGTTTATGTTTTCTGCTTTCACTTTTGGCCATTTATATTTTTGTTTTGTTTTCGTCTTTGGCTCATTTATGCTTTTTGTTTTCGCTTTAACATTTTTGTTTCCGCCTCTGACAATTTATATTATTTTGGCCTCATCTGTGGCTCATTTACATAAACATATATCAATATCAATATAAAATTATAACGAGCTATACCCAACTGAAGTAACTTAATACTTGAGTGATGGTGTATAGTTAAAATAAAAATACAAGTGCAAAAACACTTATACTATTCGTTTATGAACTTTTTCGAATTTTTGTTTTTATGAGCGTTTCGTATTCGCCTCTGGCAATTGATAATTTTTGTTCTCACCTGAGGTCAGTCTTCAGACAATAGTTAAGAGGGTGTTATTTATTCATTTATTTATTTATTTGAATCACAACTTCGCATGTTTCAGCTTTCGGTATGTTAAATATCTATCATAAAAACATCAATTTCCTAACGGCTGTCCAGTGCATTTCCTTCACCAATTTTCTCTAAACTTTTGCGGCCCTTGTAGTAACCTGGTCATTTAATCCATCTTAAAAAAATGTATCTCCCAGAGGTATAACAACCAACCCAAATCTTTTAGTGTGATTTTAAAATGATGTGATGATTAATAAAAAGTGAGGTTTTCAATTCACACGGTACAAAAAATACTTAATTTCGATATCAAGATGGCGGCTTCATCAGAAGGGTTTAGTCTCTCGAACCTTGCACAATATCACGATTTTGGGGATTTTCAAAATATTTCAACCGGTCTCAGCATTATAATTCAGGGAAAAATCTTGAAAATTTTTCAGGTGGTGGGAGAGGGAGGGAAAATCTTGAAATTCCGTTATATTTTTCTTAAAAAATGCTGTTATCAAACAGTGCAGTAATGAAATTTTACCCTAGTAGTTTTTGAAAAAATATTCTAATAACATGAGGCCATACACGTTAACCATTTTCTTATCTCTATCGTGATTGTCAAAACACCATGTGGGGACATGCCAACCAACCCCCGTTCCCTAGATTCAACTTTGACAGTTACATTTTTCGATGACTTCTAATAATATTCCGTCAATAAAGAAATCCCAAGAGATACATTGATTGAAAATAATTATCCAGCACAAGTGTTTTTCTAAAGAGCATATCAGAGATTCAGGGACGTACCCAAGGGGGGGGGGCATGGAATCCGGAACGCACCCCCCTAAAATCCTGTCGTCTTATACGAAATCTCAAACTTGTCTACCTGCATTGAAATCCAAAGTAGTTATCTTTGCATAATTTTATTTTAGCCCGAAGTATATGTCCGATACTAAAAACAGATTTCAAAAACCTAAAAAATTATATTCTATGTAGAATATCAATTTAATCTTTCCTGCCCCGGTGGAATGTTTCAGCAATTGAGAAAGTCTACTCAAGTCTTATTCTCAGAACGAAATTCAGAAATTAAATCCTGGGTACGTGCCTGCAGAGATTTATGCTTCAACACACACATCAAAGATCATTAATGCTACCATAAAAACTAAAAGCTTTTCTTTACTGAATTCTCCAGATCATTTTTAATTAACTCAGCTAGCTTATAAATCTTAGGTTATGCGGCAAACTTGCCTCAATGGAAATAAATAAGAAGTCACTAACATAATGAAATAATTGTTGATCAGGACCCAAAACAGTACATGACATATTTGAATTGCGAATCAGACAATTCAGAAAGAAAAAGCATAAATGGAATAAAATTGCACTTGCTGTGATGCTAGCAAAAACAGATTCGCCTAGTTACCAAGTATATATGTATATAAAAAAAAACATCAGACAGCTGTAAATAATAAAAACAATCGAAACGAAATAATCAAAACGCACTAATTACATTCCTGTTTCATTTCTATATTCTATCAGTACATCAATAGATAATTTATAAACGGGTAATGGCATTAAGGAGTCATTAAAAGAGGGATGTTTATAGTTATTCCAATTCAGTTTTTGCCGTAATCGGCGAAATGTAGTGTACATCTTAATGCTAATTCTTCTAAAGGCGTTTACAGAATCATTCTTAGCACTGACTGGGATTTCTTTCCTTTCTTACTATTAGTATACTAAAATCAATGACCTCAATAGCTAGTGGAAAATTGAGGTGTAGCATACGATGCGGGAACCTTTTCACTCGCTTAGATTGTTAATAAATATACAATGTGGTCTCGAGGTTTAAATGTTTCCTAAGCCGTCGCTCAAAGAGATACGTAGTAGCTGAAAGAAAAGCGGTCACTTAAAGTGAAGATAACCAGAAAGGTGAACTTTGTTTAGTGGGCGTATATTTTTTTTCTTTCGGATAATACTATCTGCACCAGTGACTATCAGAGAAGGCACTACAGCTTCCTAGGGGGCGTTTTAGAAATCTGTGGGGGTATTTTAGAAATCTGTGAGGGCGTTTTAGAAATCTGTGAAGGTGTTTGGTTTGCCAAACCGAAAACGCCAGCGCTACTGCCATTTTGTTTTCAATTAGTTGTGTACAAGAAAAATTATTCTGATTTCCGTGAAGATAGTTCATAGATTTATTCCATTCCATTAGTTAGAAAATAATAATTGGGAAAAGATGGCGTTAAAATAAAGTATTTGGTAAGAGGGAAAATTTTTAAAGAGGAAAAAACATTAGATCTACACATTAATATCTGCCATCGTACTCTCCACAAATGCTGCAGGGAGGCCTGTAGCGCGCCAGCTTCGTAATCTGTAGTTCCCTAGTTTGTGCTTCACCTGTGCTAGCTTGAGATTACCTCCTCTGAACCTCATCCTGGGTTAGAAAGACAACACCGATGAGCTTGGAAAGGCCGTCTTTCGTCGGATGGAAACGAGAGAGAGCCATACCCTTTACGTGTTATAGGACGTGGGTTGGGTTGTTTTACCTCTGAGCGGCACTTTTTTTGCACACCATGGGCTAAATGGCCAGGTCACATGGACCCCGAAGGCTCAGAGAAGGTTGGGGGAGGGGACCCACTGGAACAGCTGTTGGGAGACAGATGGTAGCCTCCCGTCAAGGCCATCCAGCGTGTTCTTTAACGTGCACAGGGTATGGCTCTCCCGTACACGGGCCACGGCTTAACATCCCATCCGACGGACGTCGGCCTTTCGAAGCCCATCGGTGTCCCCTACTGACCGTGGGCTGGGCGGGGAATTTTGCGGAGATAAATCTCAACGCTGACCCAGCTGGGACTCGAACCTGGGAACTACAGATTACGAGCCTAGACCGGAGTCTGCCATCTGTCTCCTAACAGCTGTCCAGGAGGTCCCCTTCCCCAAACCTTCTCTGAGCCCTTGGGATCCTTGTGACCTGGCCATTTAACCCATTGTGTGCAAAAAGTGCCGTTCAGAGATAAAACAACACAACGCGCAACAATTAGGGATAGGATGATAGATGTAATGGATGAAACATTACGATTCTCACTTTCCGAATCTTCTAAAAGCTAAAATTTCGCCCTCTAACGATGGAAATGTTTGAAAATTGCGAACTTTTTAACGAATATTTCAAACGATGCATTTTTGCTAAATAAATACCCCCTCAAGCAGCTGTTAGCCACAGAGGTCTGACAGTAGCCTGTCAGTTTATATGCCATAATAGAAGGTCTGAGAGGATGGCAGGACCTCAGCAGAAAAATGACACATACAGTCGCTCAAAAAAAGATCCGAACACTATGGTTGATTAGAAATTCAGAAAAAATATCTGGTAACGATTTTTTTTTATAAATTAGTGATCTGGCACCTTCGTGTACTGTACGTATTCCCACCTCGATAGGGAACCACCTTGTCGGGGTGATGAGGCTTGAGGGCCTAAATGAAGTCGGGGGCTTGTTAACTGAAGCTGCTGCAGTCGGACAGGCCAAGATGGAAGATGACCGGACTAAGAGTTCCCGTCACGGGAGCAGAGGCAACTTGGATCTTTATATCCTTGTTTGTGGCTCCCCGGGACATAGATTAAAATCCAGGTTTTTGCAGCGGGTTATACCATGGGTTCAGCTTTGCTCCTATAGTACTGTTCACCCTAGACTGTCGTGTGTTGTGCTTTACCTATATGGTACTGTATGTAGCCGACCATTAGATAAGATAGTGGTCAACATGACATTATCCCAATACTAGTAGCACTTCAGGCGGAACGAGTGGGTCTTGTCATTAAATATATTTACTCCCAACTTTATGGTACATGCAACTGCTTTTAAGGGATAATTAGGAAATTCATTTTTAGTTGGATAACTAATGAAATATTACTTTTCACATTTTTAAAATCCTTAGGTAGTTTTAATTTGCATCGTTAGAGAGCACTAAATATTGAAAATGTGAAATCTCTAAAGAACATTTCATCAGTGGAAGCTGTAGGAGCACGAAAGATGAGTTCGGTCTAAAAATTATAGAGATGACTTTGGGCTTGGGCTCAGAATAGTTTAAAATTTGAATATTTCTTCTAAGTGTAGAAAAAAAAAGTTAAAATATTTTCAAAATTTTTGATTATAATTTTAACCTTTTAATTAGTCTTTAGTGATTAAAAAAAAAGCACCTGAGACTTTTGATTTTTTTTCGTATTCTCTGAATAACTGCGCTTTTAACGATATTACCCATGACCTTTCAGTTTCCACTAGCAGTTCAATTATTTTTCGTTACAAATAGCATTAGCATTTTAATATTAAAATAAAACAAATTAGCTACTTGAATTTTTGTATATATGTCTTCTGATGCGTCAGCGAAACTTTTTCCTCACATCGGGCTCCTTCTTAACAACTGTCGAAATGATTTAGGCTCGGACGGACTCCTGCTCAATGACTTTAGTCTCGGGCTTGCGGGCGAGCGCGGGCTCGAAATATTGAGTTCGAATATCTCTAATAAGCACTAACAAAATATTAATATTTGCATTTCTTCAATCATCGATAAATTCGAATTAAAACTTTTCAAGAGTGCAAAATTTGGTAAAAGAAAAATTTCGTTCTCTTTGAAAGCAAGATTTCCCGGCGGGGGTGGCTCAGTCGTTAGCGCGCCAGGCTCGTAATCTGCAGTTCCCAGGTTCGAGTCCCAGCTGGGTCAGCGTTGAGACTTATCTCCGCAAAACTTCCTGCCCACGGTCAGTAGGAGACACCGATGGGCTTGGAAAGGCCGCCGTCCGTCAGATGGGACGTTAAGCCGTGGCCCCGTGTATGGGAGAGCCATACCCTGTGCACGTTAAAGAACACGCTGGATGGCCTTGACGGGAGGCTACCATCTGTCTCCCAACAACCGTTCCAGTGGTCCCCTCCCCAACTTTCTCTAAGCCTTCAGGGTCCTTGTGACCTGGTCATTTAGCACATGGTGTGAAAAAAAAAGTGCCCTTCAGAGGTAAAACAATCCAATGCAAGATTTCCGTATTCGCCAGAAGGATATGTTTTCTTCTAGTTCCAATGTGTCGCTTCATTCAAAGCAATAAATATATATTTCAGCTTTCGAATTTTTGGGGACTCTTAAACTTTACCTAGATTAGAACCTCTGTGGTTGAAAGTTCGGCTTTGCTCATATTAAATGCTCCAGCATCCATAAATCTTAAAATATTGAACTACAGTTCGAGACTGAATCAGATCCGATTAATATCTTTAAACTTCTGTCTCGTTTTAAGACTGAATCAGATATGATTAAAATCTTTAAACTTCTGCCTCATTTTCCATTAAAAAAATTCTTATAAAAGAGCTTCGACAATACCAATTCCAGCGGCAGTGACTCTTTAGTGACTAAAAAAAAAAGCAGGGCTCTAACCATAAAATATATTTTTAAATATATTTATAATATTAATTATTAATTTTAAATATAAAATACATTTATAAAAGAAATCCAACTTTTAAAATCTCCAGCCAACGTACAGTCATTCGAATTTTGTTTTCTCTCTGTGTCGCTTAAAAGCTGCTAATGCCAAATCATTCCACCATTCGAATATTTTTAATGAGGGACCTCTAGAGAATTGCCTTCGAATCTTGGCTGCAAAGCAACATCACTTTGCACTTAAAGTAGCTTTCTGCATCGGCAATCTCTAAGTCAGTCATCTTAAATTGTCTATCTCTGTCGCCCTCTTATCCTATACCCCTCTTCCTTCATCTCTAGTTCACTACCTTTTCTACCTTCAGACTCTTTTACTTCTTCCTTTGGCCTTCGTGTCTGAATTCTGCTCTCTTCTGGTGTCGTCTGTGAAGCACATTTGGCTGAAGCCACGCCTGACTACAACTCCCGCAAAACCCACTCGGATTCATCGATCATTGCTACGTGTGCCCCTCGCTAGACGAACGCCGTGATGAATTAAAGCCTGGAGCGGAAGAAAATAAATGCGAATCTTTTTTTCCCGAAGGCCCTTCTTCGTTCCACTTGTTATCACGAACGAATTCGGAGAAAGTAACCGCCTTAGAGCTTCCTGCTGAGTTATTTTAACTCTGACAATCCCTTTTGGTGTACACAATGGGTTAACTGGCCAGGTCACAAGGATCTCAAGAGCTCAGAGATTACTTGAGGAAAGGGACCCACTGAACAGCTTTTAGGAGACAGATGTAAGCCTCTCGGGAAGGCCATCCAGAGTGTTTTTTAAAAAACACAAGATCTGACTCTCTTACACAGAGGTCACAACTTAACCTCCCATCCGACTGACGGCGGTTTGCACACTGAACTTCTAAGGAAGAGCCAACTTCCCTACTTATTAGAGAACTAGTTATTTGTAAATTATTTTCCAAACATAATTTTAAAAGATAACTGTCATACGTAATTTTATTGATTATTCTTTTTATTTCGTCATTTTCCTCGTTGTTTGGTTACAAAGAAAAAGAACGGGTTCGAATCCAGGATTAAGTCATGAACATTTCATTTGTCTTTCAACTGAGAAATCGCCTCCCACACAGATCTACATCTATGGGTTGGGTTGTTTTACCTCTGAGCGGCTTTTTTGCACATCATGGGCTAAATGGCCAGGTCACAAGGACCCCGAAGGCTCAGAGAAGGTTGGGGGAGGAAACCCACTGGAACAGCTGTTGGGAGACAGATGGCAGCCTCCCGTCAAGGCCATCCAGCGTGTTCTTTACCGTGCACAGGGTATGGCTCTCCCATATACGGGGCCACGGCTTAACGTCCCATCCGACGGACGGTGGCATTTCCAAGCCCATCGGTGTCTCCTACTGATCGTGGGCAGGGCAGGAAGTTTTGCGGAGATAAGTCTCAACGCTGACCCAGCTGGGACTCGAACCTGGGAACTGCAGATTACGAGCCTGGCGCGCTACCGACTGAGCCACCTCCGACCCCGACCCCCTACATCTGTGGAATTAACTCAGTAGCCACTTTATTAGGATCTCTCTCATGATATGTCAATCAAAAGTATACTTCGGAGATCTAGTGGTCAGCATGTTTGGCTACTTATCAAAGGAACCCGAGTTTGTGATTCCAATACCAGAATTTCTTTTTTGTTTTATCAAAAACTACCTTATCGAAAGAGTTGTTTAGATTCTAACACCAGAATTTACGTTTTTTGTCAAAAACTGCCTTATCGAAAGAGTAATGTGGAAAGGTGCATTGTCGGTGACGCCAAATTCACTTGCTGGCCCAAGATTGTATTTTCCCCACACAGCTCTTTCGGTAAGGCAAGTTTTGACCAAATCGGAAATCCCCGTTTTGGAATATGCGCCATATTCGCTTCCATGTTTCACAAAACTTAGAGATCCCTTGTAAGGATCCCATTGTGAATCAATCAAAAATATTCTCAGAAATATAATGGAAATGTAAACCATATGATGGTTAGAGCCCTGCGCAAATAGAAAAGGTTCTTTCCCCCATGAACAAAACTTTATCAGCCTCCGCGTAATTGGCTACTTAATAAAATGGTTAATTAATGACCATTTATTAATGACCATTAAAATATGCGGTAAAAAATAAGCCTGTCTTTCAGAAAAATGCCTATTACGAAACATTTACCAGTATTATCCCGTGGCCGAATGGTTAGCAGGCTTGGCTACTGATCTAAGGGACCTGGGTTCGAGCCCCGGGTAAGGAAGGCATGGCTGTTTGTGTCGTTTTTCTGCTGAGGGCCTGCCAACCTCACAGATCTTCTACTTTGGCATATAAACTGACAGGCTCCTGTCAGACCTCTGTGGCAAGCAGCTGCTTGAGGGGGTATTTATTTTCATTTTATTCAATGTGTGGTGCATGAAACATAAAATTCAAAAATGAAACCCTAGGAATCTATATCATTTTCAAGTAAGAATAACATGATTTAATATTTAACTTTAATAATTATTTCATTTTTTATGATCTGGGATATACAATATTCATCTTTAGTGTCACTTGATGAATTACAGTTCTTCGGGGAATGATAGCGAGCGTATACATATGCAACAAGATAGTTCAAAGTTCATGGGAAAGATCGAATTTCACTCTACTAGGAACGTTTATGATCACAAATCTATCCATCAACAATTTCTGCTCTCACGAAGACCAGTCACACTACGTTACATCATCAATATCGTACATAAGAAGTACAAAATCCATGATGAAAAATAAAACGTAGAAAATTTTTCGTCTATTTATAAACGACCCAAACATATAGGAAGCATTTCAATGTGTTTTCCCCTTCTTTTCGTCAGAGCTCTATTTCAATCAGTCCCTGGGAATGCCATCCTTTTCACATAGAAGGAAGGTTGAATGCTGCAAGAAGCGAATGATAAATGGATTGGGTCCTCCGAGTTTGATTCTATTTCTAACCGCTGCGACGAGGAGACTTTTACTTTCTCATCAGTCATCCATTCCCAATAGTGCTCTGTGTAGTTTGAGATTTCTACCACACGCTTGAAAGATGTCTTTATCGTTGGCTGATGCAACCCGGGAGCGAGCTCTTTGATTGTGAGCATTAAGAGGTGACGTCTCTTCAATCCATCAGTCACTTTCTTCTCCAACCAGAAAATCCGAGGTTGAAAAAAAAATCTGAATTGCATTTCTTACGCTGTCTTTATTGGTGAGATTTACTACACTTCGCGTTCTTCTGGGTGATATTTGCAAAACTGTTGTTTTCAACTGGTCAAAATGAAATGACATGGATTATTCGGATGTTGAATGCTTTACACGAATCTATTTGTTTTTAAAGACACAAAAGTGCGGTTGTTTTCACTTATTACGCAAAACTGACTTACGTTAGGAGTCGGAAACCAATGAGATGCGGCGTCGAGAAGGAGGGCCAACTGAGGTCCAGGGGTCTGATTTTCCGGAATTCGGAAAAGTGTTTTATTTCCCATAAACATGGATGTTCACGCATAGTCCTATAATTTTTTTTTTTTCAATAAAATGAAAGAGAGAGTTTTTTCCTACACGAAAGAAGGAGATAACCTAGAAACTATTCGACTTGTAATTTTTTTTCATACAACATAAAAAACCATATACAGGGTTCTTACTGGGTATTTATATAGTTTTTCACACATAATTATGCTGTATTTATTCATATGATGACAAAGGTATAGAGGAGAAATTGTCTATAGCCGGGTGGGATCTGAATCCACGACCTTCTGATAACATGCCAGGTGCTCAGTTTGTGTTATCAGGAGGTCGTGGGTTCGGATCCCACCCGGCTAAAGATAATTTTTCCTCTGTACTTGTTGTCATCATATGAATAAATACTGCATTATAGCGTGTAAAAAAGTATGTAAATACCCAGTTGGGTTGTTTTTACCTCTGAGCGGCACTTTTATGCACGCAATGGGCTAAATGACCAGATCACAAGGACCCAGAAGGCTCAGAGGAGACTGGAGGAACAGATAGTAGCCTCCCGTCAAGGTCATACAGCGTGTTCTTGAATGTTCACAGGATATGTCTCTCTCTTAAACACGGGGCCACGGCTTAATGTCCCATCCGACGGACAGCTCGTCAGTGTCCCCAACTGACTATGGGCAGGGCGAGGAGTTTTGCGGAAATAAATTAAATACCCAGTAAAAGCTGATGAGATGTGGATATAATTAATAACATATACAGAGTTATGTATTTAGATCCATTCTTTGCTTCGATTTTCATTTAATGTTATAGAAACATCATTTTAGCTCGTTTGAAAAAAAAAAGAGCTAATATTTTTAATTTGTTTTCTGTCTGTCCGTCTGTAGATATTAAATTCTTTGTTTTTTAGAGATTATTTAAAAATTCTTCTTTGGTTGGATAGATATTCGCATTTTCTCAATCTCCGAATAGCTTCAATAGCACCTTCTTACGTTGGAAAATTTGGAAATTGGAACAATCTATTTATGGTAGAAATTTGCAATTCTTGTCTTAGAACCCCCAACCAGCCCTCAGTGAGAAAGGCGACAACGCTGGGTTTGGATAGCTCTCTTCCATCAGATGGAATACTAAGCCATGGTCTCTTGTGCAGGAGACTCATAACCTGTGTTTGTTGTTCAAGAACACTCTAGGGTGGCCTTGACGGGAGGCTTCCATCAGCTTTTTAACAGCTGTCCAATGGGCCCCTTTTCCCATCGTTCTCTGAGCCCTTTGAATCCTTGTAACCTGGCCATTTAACCCATTATGTCCAAAATGTGTCGCTCAGAGTAAAACAACCCAACCTAATAGGAAAGGTGGCATATGCAGATATGACGTTAATTTAGTTCCAATTCAAAACTTTTCAGAGTGCTGCTCGAAGATGAAGATTTGGCTCTCTATGTGTCTTAATCTATGGGTTGGATAGATAAAAAAAAAATGGTGCCACAAGACGTGTTGTCTCATCCTATGATAAAAACTAACATTTAAAAAAATTAAGTTTTTGTAATGACACTAACGAACAAATATGAATGAGGTTCCCTTATATTACGTAAATTTGAAGTTATTCATAGTTAAACACTGAAATATAATTGTTGAAAACACACAGAAATCCAAAATCCTCATGCAGTCATTGGCTACTGAGGTCCAACCAGACTGTGTAATTTTGTTCTCCAAACAGGTCTGTGTTGAGCTACACCTGCTGCATTCGTTCCTGTAGCCCAATTCTAGCAAGGTCCTGTTCGATATCTTCTGCTACCAAATCCTAAAGCACGCTATTCATAACCGACACACTCCCTTTAGGCACGCTATTCATAACACTATTCGCCAATCATGCAATATAGTCAAACTAATACAGTCTCTCCTTGCACAATAATTGCCCAATGCAGGTTGCCGACTCCTTTGCCTATTCTCGCCATTACTGAAACATATCAGACTATCTAATGGCCAAGATAATGCATATGCATCTAGAATCAAAGATATCAAGTTTCCTGTTATCTTGCTTACAAAGGAACCAAGATTCACTGCCATAACTAATCCTAGAAAGAATCAAACTATAATATTATACAGCCTAATTTTAGTCTTTAGGTGTACACACCTATTTTTCCACACTCTCCAAAGATTCTTAAAAGTCCCAGAAGCAATCCTCATTCTTCTGTAATCTCATGCTGCACATCACCAGTATCTCTTAATCAGCTCCCAAGATAATAAAACTGAGACACTTGCTCAAGAGTGCAATCGTTCAAAGCAACTGAAGCACCACCTGCCGATTTTTCAATACTTTAGTTTTTCTCCCTTTTTATCACCAAACCTACTCTATTACCAGTCTAATCAACAACCCTAATTAAAGAATTCATTTCATCAACATCTTCTGAATATTCTAAATCAGAAATTTCAAATCTTTAGACCATTTAAGGCCAAAATCTACCCTTTGTAGGGTTTTCCGCATAACACAACCAATAATCAAACTAATGAGAAAAAGAGACAAAAACGCACCCTTGTCTAACTCCAGTAGCAATGCTGAGCCAATTACTACAAGCCTACCAACTCACACACACGACTGTGTTATTACAGAGAGCTTTCATTATGCTAACTAACTTGTCAGATATGCAGAGCTCTCATTATGCTAACTAACTTGTCAGATATGCCATACGATCTCACGATGAAGCACAATTTAGAACGATCAATAGAAATCTTTTGAAATCTCGTGCCACAAGATCAAATTCTTTTCAAATATATGAAGATGGTAGCCACAGGTTTCTGAAACTCTATACTTTTCTCAAGAATCTAAGTGAAAATATATATTCATTGAATAGATGTGAATGAAATCTTTATTTTCACTAACATTTTTCATAAAAAATTTATTTACGAATTTATGGAACTTCGAGTTTGACTTTCCACTGTCATAACATGGGAACGTTTGCATTTTTGTCTCTAAAGCACCTGTATTTCTAGGATGGTGTATCTAACTGCAAAAGTATATATTTACAACTTTTCTACATGCCGTTCAAAGTTCTAATTGCAATCGATCTTTAAACCTCCACTGTGCAATTTTTCTAGTAAATTTCTTCGCCTGCAAGAGCATAAGGATTATATTTCATTCTCCAGTAATAACTACAAGTGTATAAAATATATTCCTGAAAGATTACTTCTCCGATACTGGTTTTTTATCAAAGTTTTAATGTAATGGCTGCTGAAATAAATGGAGATTAAATTATACATCAAAGATCAAAATTCTGAGAAATTCAATGCAGCAAGTTTTATCTATCATCATTTCCTACACTTAGTGGATGAATCTGATTCATTATAAGCAGCAAAACCGAATCATTCAAATATTTCAGTCTCAATTATCGATGAGTAGTTTTCTCCCCTCCGTCCAACGTATTTCAAGATTTATTATCGATACAAATGCTTTGAAACTCGGGAAGTGTAATAGTAGTTGTTTATTTTTTAAGGCGACGAGAATACCTTTATTAGTTGTTGTTTTTTTCTAGACACCGGTTTTCCTGGTTTTAACATCGAGTTTTGAAACACTTATCTGTAGGACAGAAAGTTGAAATAATAAATATGACGTCAGATTCCGAAATCTAGAAGATACTTATGTAAATCAACCCAAGAACACGTACCGAAAATGGTCGAATAGTAGCCCAGGTTACACTTTACATTTTTTTGGCTTCTATCCGGCACTGGGTCCCGGACGGGTCCAAGCATGGTTCATGGCATTGAATATGTCACATACGGTATATTGAGTTGGATTAAAAGGTACAATTAATCCGAGCACACAAGCTACTGTTCAGTTGCATTTAGTTTTGGTCGGAAAACTGCAATTATAGTCTTCTTGGCAAGTATTTTCCCTACTTTCTCATTGATAACATTTGTTTTAAACATCCTAACAATGCTTTCTTTCCCATGGGAGAAATATTCATACATTTTTGTTTTTTAACAGTTCATTAGTTTCATATTATCTCTTTAGTTTTAACTAGATTAATTGTCTTTACATTGTAATTAACTCCCGTATTTTTTCTGTTACCCCTTCTAACACAAAGCTTGAAGAAAGAAAAATTATTGTCAAGCCTATGGGCGGTAGAGGTCACATGAGGATTCAGGCAGTTAAATCAATCTGCTTTAAAATTCTGCAATCTGAAAAAAATCTGCTTTAAAAAATAGTAACCAAAACAAGTTAAAGGTTACAAAAATAAAATGCGATCCTAGTTTTTCCCGCTTCCAAAAAAAGGAGTCAAAATGGGCTAACAATTTTGACCACCGTGTACGGGAGAGCCACACTCTATGCTCGTTAAAGAACACGCTTGATGGCCTTGACGGGAGGATACCATCTGTCTTCTAACAGCTGTTCCAGTGGTCCCCTCCCCCAACCTTCTCTGGGCCTTCAGTGTCCTTGTGACCTGGCCATTTAGCCCATGATGTGCAAAAAAGTGCTGCTCAGAGGTAAAACAACCCAACCCAATTTTGACCACCAAATTTGTTCAGATCGGAACAAATATACAATAAATAAAATATTACATTGAGGGATTTACTGATTTGCCCCATTGGGGAGTTGTTCCTAACTCAAGAACATATGTGAGCAGCATGTCAGTGGGACATAAGCGTGGGAAGGATAAATTGTATTATGTAAATTGTCTCGACAGGTACTTCTGATGTTGATTGTAATAGACTCTCCGTCACGGAAAGTGACGGAGAGTATCTAGAAAAAAATATGGGGGAGGGGGACAAGAAACTCAGTCGGGCCAGAAAATGTAAAGGAGGGGTGGGGGGGGGGGGCTGGATTTCCATCTCAGTGACATTTTCCCTCCCGTTTCAGGTGTCTTTGAAAACAAATGTTGAAAAAGGCATAAACTATACATAACTTTAATAATGATTTTTCCTCTAAGGGAGAGCAGGGCACCCCGTAGATCCGCCCATTGAGTAGGTAATATATTAATTGCATTGTGAAGGTGAATAGTTAGAATTACAAGTAGAAGATTAAAAACAGCCTGTATGTACCAAATAAGCTATTTTATCGTAGTTCGATTGAAAGTTAATGAATAGTTTCTGTCTTCACGAGTATACCAAAAATTTGTATTATTAAAATTTAAGATATTTTAATTTAAAGCATTCCCTCATATTATCGTCTTTTTTTCTTTTGCCATTAACTACGAACAATGCAAGTCTTAAAATAACTATTATTTTAGGAAACTTTTAAAATAATTCTTGGACATCAACACACACATATCGGAGATTTTACGTTTTTCACTATGAAAATTAAAAAGGTTGTTTCGAAATTCTAGACCACATCTCCCCTTTAGTTAAGGTCTAATTGCTCTTATTGAATAAAAATTAATTTGGAAGTTCTTAAATTCGAATATAATAATTATAATTATTGAATAACTGATTGATTTTGAGAATTAGCCTATTAGGGCTTGTTAAATTGAGGTACACGGAATGCAAAGACGCCTTACAGAGGAATGAGAGCAGTATGACATGGACATTTTCTTCATTCGCTCAGACCAATAACATAGGAAAGTGATGTAGCCTTGGTTCAAGACTTTCTACAAGACCTTCCACCTTCAGATTTATCTCTCCTAACCTCTCCCCGCTCCCTTCCTCAGTCAGAAATGGGACATTGATGTTCTTGAAAAGGCCGCCATCCATCGAATGGGAAGTAAAGCCGTGGCACCATGTGCAGGAGAATCATACCATGTGTTATGTCCCTTTATTTATTTTTATTTATTGTATTTTTGTTGTTGTAAATATATATCTGTATTAAGCATATTTTTGGAAGTGCTGATGTGGCGATGTGACTCATGAGCTGTTGTTCGGGTCTGAGCTGGCTGACTTGCAAATGCTCACAAGACGAAAAGCACTTTTACGCTAGCCTCTGGTGCAGGTGCTTGAATATGATTGAATGATGCCATCCGACGTTCCACTATTCAGGACAGTACTACATCTTATGGATGGCACCAAAAGCCACCTTTGTGTGCTGGTTGAGGCCTATCAGAACACTAACATTAAGGCTGCGAAGCAGCGGAGAGAGTAATTATCGTCTGCATTACTTTTATATTATCGAAATCTTCTGTTCATTCATATCTCTGATTTTGATACTTTCGAATTTTGAGCCTTGTGTGCTGGTTGATGCCTATCAGAACGCTGATATTAAGGCTGCGGAGCAGTTGGGAGAGTGAGTACCTATCATCTACATTAGTTTAATATTATGGAAATCAGTCAGTTCATTCATATCTCTAATAATGGAACTTTCGAATTTTGAACCGTGCCAATGATTTATTGCCAACATGGTTAGGTAGCATTATGGTCTAATTTTTACTGCAACTCTGTACATGAATTGTGCCGAAAGTCTACAATTTTCAAGGGGTAAATTCGAGCTCTTTTAATTTTAAAAACATGATATTCGCTACTTAAATATCAGTTATTTGGGACAGATGTCCAAGTTCGAAGCTCTCGTAGTTTTGGATGGTTGGGTGAGGGGACCGACTGGACAACTGTTGGGAAAAGGGTGTCAGCCTCACGTCAAGGCCATCCAGCGTGTTCTTTAACTTGCGTGGGTGTGTCTCTCCCACACACAGGACCACGGCTTAACGTCCCATCCGACGGGTGGCGGCCTTTTCAAACACAACAGTGACCCCAGGGGCGTAGCCGTGGGGGGCATGCCCCCCCCCCTTAAAGTAACTCGGAGTTGACAAAATTCGAAGCGACTTCGTAAAATCTATGGGTGGTAGCCTACCCAGGGGCGTAGCCATGCTTCCCCCTCAAAGTAACTCGGAGTTGGCAAAATTCGAAGCGACTTCGCAAAATCTAGGTGAGGTGAAAATTTGTAATTTTTTTTTTGGAAAATTAAGGGGAGTTGTCAAAATCGAGGCAACTTGGCAAATCTAAGGCAGTTTGGAAAATGGAGAGACGGCAAAATTTAGAGCAGTTGGCAAAATTCGAAGTCAGTTAGTAAAAACAGGTGAGTTGGCAAAATTCGGAGTGACTTGGTAAAATCTTGGGGAGGTGACGAAATTCGGAGTGACTTGGTAAAATCTTGGGGAGTTGGCAAAATTCAGGTGAGATGTAAAAATTAGGATTTTATTCCTGCAAAATTATGGCGAATTGGCAAAATCTAGGGATAGTTGGCAAAATTCGGAGTGACTTGGCAAAATCATAGGAAGTTGGCAAAATTCAGGTGAGATGTGGAGGTGAAATTCTTTCTTCGATTTTAGTCAACTATCCTGAATTTCACAAACCCAATCCCAATTATTACAACTCGCCCGTATTTTCCAAGGGGATTCGAATTTTGCCAACTGCCCTACATTCTGTTAAGTTTCCTCAATTTATCCAACACTCCTTCATTTCACAAAACAAATCTCAATTTTCACAACTCGCCTATATTTTACCAAGTGCATTCGAATTTTGCGAACTACTCTAGATTTTGCGAACTCGCTGTAATTTTACAGAAAAAATCTCACTTTTTAAATCTTCTCTGAATTTGCAAGCCACTACGAATTTTATCAACTCTCCTTAATTGCACAAGAAAGGCACAATTTTCACAACTCCCCTGTATTTTACCAAGTGGCGTCCAATTTTGCCAACTCCCCTAGATTTTACCAAGATCTAGGGAGAGTACTTGATTTTTCCAACTCTCCTTAATTTCACAAAACCAATCGCAATTTTTACAACTCACCAGTATTTTACCAAGTGGTTTCCAGTTTTGCCAACTTCCTGTTTTTGCAAAATTTTGCAAAGTTTTCTCGATTTTATCAATTGTCCTTAATTTCACAAAAACAATCCCCAGTTTCACAAATTGCCCGTATTTTACCAAGTGGATTCGAATTTTGCCAACTCCCTCAAGATTTTCCAACTCTCCTAGATATTGCGAAGTTGCCTCGATTTTGCCAACACGCCATAATTTTATAGAAAAAGACCGCAATTTTTACATCTCACCCGAATTTTGTCAACTCTCCACGATTTTGCCAAGTCACTCAGAATTTTGCCAACTTTCCTAGATTTTCCAACTCGCCATAATTTTACAGAAAAAAAATCCTAAATTTTTACATCTCACCTGAATTTTGGCAACTCCCCACGATTTTGCCAACTCCCCAAGATTTCGCCAAGATGTCCCGATTTTCCCAACTCTCCAAGATTTTACCAAGTCACTCCGAATTTTGCCAACTCCCCAAGATTTTGCCAACTCCTCAAGATTTTACCAAGTCACTCCGAATTTTGTCAATTCCCTAAGATTTTGCCAACTTACCTGTTTTTACTAAGTGGCTTCGAATTTTGCCAACTGCTCTAAATTTTGCCGTCTCTCCATTTTCCAAACTGCCTCAGATTTGCCAAGTTGCCTCAATTTTGACAACTCACCTTAATTTTCCAAAAAAAAAAAAAAAAAATTGAGGAGTTTGAAGCGATTTGGCAAATTTAGGAGAAATGTAAAGATTGGGATTAGTGTCATGAAATTAAGGAGATTTGACCAAATGAAGGCAAAAATTCATACTGATTTGCTACAATTCAGACGAAATGTAAATATTGGAAGTATTTCTGAAAAATTATGGCTAGTTGGCAAAATTGGAAGTCAAATGGGAAATTACAGGTATTTGGCAAAATTAGAAGTCAGATGGCAAATGTAGGAGAGCCTTAAAAATTGGCGTAAAACCGAGCGAAAATCTAAGCAAGTTTGCTCAGTTGGCAAATTTTGGCAAAATTTTGCTCGAGTTGGAAAATTTTGGACTTCTCCCCCCCCCCCCCAACCATATTCCTTTGCTATGCCCCTGAGTGACCCCTATTCACTGTAGGCAGGGCGAGGAGTTTGGCAGAGACGCGTCAAGGGACGCCGCGCTCTTGCTCAAAAACTTTAACCTTAAGGAGGGTTTGGTTCTGTGTGAACCAGGTTGTTGGCAAGGATTGAATATCCCTTTGCCGAGTTATAGATCTGTAGAGAGAATCTGTGAAGTGCAGTTTTCCACCTCATTGTATGTTGCAGCAGCAAAGGCCAACGGAATCGAGCTAATCCCCAGCAGCGTAATTGTATATAAATGTAAATAAATTATGTCATCCATATACGACTCTCGTGCTTCAATTGTTGGACATATTTCTACACATCACTTGGCACAGCAAGGCTGAGGCATATGTTGGTACAGATGAAATACCCGAGAACCTGTGATTTAACTTAAGGGTGAAGGTAATTAAGAGACTAGTTGATCTCTGCTAAAGAGCGCAATTTATATCATCTAGCTCAACACATTTAGCGCAGTTCAGTTCGCAGCATACGTAATTACACGTACCGAAGTAAGAATCTGCATCTCCCAGCACCACCACCGTGTTTGGTGCAGTAACGACAGCATTACCGTTAATATGCCGAAGATGTCCATTATGCTAAAAGGAGAAGTATAAGGAAATTTCCGCTGTGCTAAAGAAGAAAAGAGCTGTCCCATGGCCGAGTGGTTAGCACGCTTGGCTACTGATCTAAGGGACCTGGGTTCGAGCCCTGGGTAAAGCATGGATGTATGTGTCGTTTTTCTGCTGAGGTCCTGCCATCCTCTCAGATCTTCTACTGTGGCATATAAACTGACAGGCTCCTGTCAGACCTCTGTGGCAAGCAGCTGCTTGAGGGGGTATTTTTTTTAAAGAAGAAAAGTGCAGAAATTTAGAAAATTCTGTGTTAGTGATTCCATGAAAGTAAGGAAGCTGAAAGCAGTTCAGGGGGCTAATTCTATTTTTATACTAGTTTGAGTTGCCAATGATGTTTAGGAATCGCGATAAAACTAAGGGTGGAACTGAGCAGGGCAGGAGCATTGATTTAACCAGACATATTGAGGCTGGGGAAAGTGGGGAAGTTAGCGAAATTGATAGCGACGTTGGGGTAGGACGGGTGCTAGCGAATCCAGTCGAAACGAGTGATTCCGGTCCGAAAACAATCTGAGATGGAATGATGAAATGGTGAAGAGAGAAAGTTATAGGGAAGAAAGAGGATTGGGAAGAGAAGAAAGAGAGAAAGAAGAGATAGGGAAATAGAACTTAGATGATTAGATATAGAAGGAAGTTTAGGTATGGAAAGGGCAAATAATAGTAGCCGAGGAAGTGAAAGGCCAGTGGATTCGGTAGATCTAAAATTAGAAAGGCTTCAGAAGATTGTTAACCCTAATAACTATCCCTTACCGAAAAAAGCAGAGGAATTACCAGCTTATTTCGAGACAATGGAGAAATTGTTCAAACAGTACGACATAACGTATGACTTGCAAAGAATCCTTTGCTAGGGGAGAGAGAGTGAGAAACATTTTTACTCTGTGACGAGGAAATTCAAAACTATGAAAATATTAAATCTGTCATGTTAGAAGACAGCAAATTGACTCCGTTGGAGTACAAAAAGAAGTTCGATTCTACGTTTAAGTTCTCCTTCGAAACCTGAACTCAGTTTTCATCTCAAATGAAGAGTCATTGATCTATTACCACTGGGTGCATGAAATCATGTTGCAGGAGAATGGATCGTAGAAAAATTGCCACGAAATTGCAGAGAACTTTCTGCAGGCTTAAATAAATAGGGAACACAGATTCAGCCAGTCAACTACAAAATTAAATTTTTATCGAAGGAATTTGGGACAAAATTGGAACCCACAAAACAAATTGGCAAAAAACAAAGTAGTGATTTTAAAGGAAAACGGTATGAGAGCTTTTCTTCCAAGAACATGCTTTATCTGCAACTATAAGGGGCATTTTGCTAAGGAATGTAGAAAGAATACGGAAGTGGCCAGAGCGTTTAATGTAAACACTCACGAGTCGGAGCACATGGAGGGGGGTGGGTCATTATTGCAAAAGTTGGTCACCAGTTTATGACATCAGAATCAGATGCAAGATTGGAAGGCTGCAACGCAAAAAGGCGGAAATGCAGAGGTCCTTGTCAAGGCATAAACGATTGTTCACATTCAGTGTGAAGATATTGTGAATTCAGAGGCTCAAGTTTTTGTTGTAAAAGGTTCTTTAGTCCCAGAGAAATATGAGTCGGAGACAGATTTTACTAGTTAATGCTTTCGGAGGTCAATTGGAGTCAATCACTGCCCCTCTCAAACGAGCTACTGATGGGTCAGGTGGGAGTATATTGGAGAAAGTGTGAAATTTTGTATGCAATGGTGGATGAATTGAATGCTGATATGCTAATTACTCCGAATAGTTTACATGCCCTGGAGGAGGCTGCTAGAGACGGACAAGATGAGGTAATGGGCATTGAACACCCTGGGAGAGTACAAGAGTATTTACGTAGGACAGAGGCAGAAATAGACTGAAATGAAACGCTCCTCAGGCATTAATGGGAAGCACAAATCCCAGGTAGGCACCTGACAGAATATAAGGGCGTGAGGAGAAACAGGAAATGAGTATAGAGATGGGAATGACGAAATGGTTGTATGATCAGGGTAGAGCAAAGATGAAAAAAAGGATCTGGAAGTTTCCCTTTATCGGAGCAGTGGACAGTCCTTGTCACTCAGATAGGTGGTGACGAACAGGATGCAGGCGCTGAAAGAACTGGGAGGAGCTGAACACAGCACAGGAGAGTCGATAATTGAATAAACTCTAGGTTGGGGCAAATTGTTTCAAGCAGGAACAGCTGATAGGCATGGGAGGTCAATATGTGATAAAGAACAGGGTCGATAAAATTGCAGGCTACAAGATGATGCAACTGGTGGCTCCCAGACGAGACATATTCCAGAATTAGCGCACGAGCAGGTATTCGGATACCACCTGGGAATAAAGTATGGAGCAGGTGAAATATTCATTTTTCTAGATGGTTTAAAGATATTAGCTTTGCAATATCTAAGTTAAATGTCAGCACAAGGCTCCAGTAAAGCTAAAGGTGTCCAGTAAACACCTGTGGCCAGGCCACAGGTCCCCCTTGAGGTAGTGAACTAGATATAATTAGACCTATTAACCCAGCTTCAGCGAGAGGTTATAAATTCGTACTGTTTAGATCAGTGCACGAGATGGCCGGAAGCCGTCTGTTTGACATCTGTAACTGCGAAGGCTACATGTAAAGCCCTACTGGATATATTCTTGAGGACGGGTACACCTAAAGTAATAAACAGTGGTAGGGGTTCGAACTCTCAACTGATCAGTTTTTTTTAAAAGTGATTAGATCTTCTCCACGACTGTCAAATTTGGAAAATGAAAATCTTCAACTCTCAGAAAACCATCATCCCATATTCGCTAGGGACAATATGTTTCCTTATAGTTTACTTTATATACTCAAGACAAATGCTACGTTTAAAAATAGTAAAGGTTCCATAGATAAACTTGACTCAGATTCTTCGCAAATGTTGGAAGCTCAAACACCTCGAACATCATTGCAGATTTCAAGTTTCAAAACTTTAACGATTCTTTTTACTCAAGATGATTGTTACGTTGGTCGGAAATGAGAATGTTGAGTTAATGGCTTACAAACTGATAATTTGAATTCTGACCAACTTTCTTAGTGTGTTGAGGAAAAAGGGCAAATCTAGAATGAGATGGATGAGCAGTATCAAAAAGCACCTTATTAAAACTATTCTATAATAGCTAAATGTAACACAGCTAGTGCTTTGGATAGACATGACTGAATAACTAAATCAGTCTAAACCGCTGTATTCTACGGTTACTTCAGATTATGTATTTACAATGAAATATAAATATCCCCTCAAGCAGCTGCTTGACACAGAGGTCTGACAGGCTCAAATATGCCATAGTAGGTCTGTGAGGATGGCAGGACCTCAGCAGAAAATTCGAACCCAGGTCCCTTATATCAGTAGCCAAGCGTGCTAAACCACTCGGACCACCAATTTAATTTTTTCCCTTATCTAATAGTTCAGAATTCACTTGAACAGTCAATGTGGTTGCATGAGCAAAGTTTAAATCCACCCTCCATTTTAACTAAAGCTCAAGGTAAATTAAATGTGCAATGTTTAGAATTGTCAAAATTACTATTTAGTGAACATAGTCTCCCTGCTTTGATTTTGATGCAACACTAATGAAATGGTAAGAAAATAAATAGTTATCTGAAAATGCTATGCCAATTTTATTTAGAAGTTGGAAAGTGTTTAATATCACACACAAAAAACATTTTATTACACATTCAGAAAAGCTTAGCCAGCTTAACTGCAATAACTACTTTGTCATATGGATAGTGCAGCATGAAAATAAGTGATGGTCCATTTGAAATTGTTCCACAAGCTGAAAGATGACATCACCAGTGTTTTAAATAAGACATACCAACATGGAAACATATCTGCTCATTGCTTTTGAATTACTTTTGAGTCAATTGTGGTGAAATCATTAAATCTCTTCAAAATGGTCTGCCCCTTCCTCTCCCTGGTGGGCCATCATCATTTACATTAGACTTTGGATTTTTTATTGTTTCATCAACTGATAAAATAAGACATGTTGCTTCTGTGGCTCCAATCAGAGCATTAATCTTCACAACAGCTGGTTCCCATACACATGCTTCAAAATTATCAGTTATGTCTTCATTGTGAATGTCGACTCCAAACCATACACCACCTAAGAGGGAAAAAATCAAAAAGATATGTGGTAAACTAATAAGTTCATTAAACACATTTACTAATTGAAAAGTGTAACAATAAGTTCTATAAAACAAAATGAAACTATTTTACCTTTAAATATTTAAAAGCTTCTTAAGAATGAGAGTCTATTCAGCACACCAGCAGAAAAGATGCACTATTGAATAACATAGCCTCTTTGCAGTGCAAAATAAATAATCAAGTTTATCTTTGCACTGTTCTTAACCCTTATAACACTGGTGCAGATTATTTCACTGGGACTTAATCATTAGGTGTCAGACAATAAAACACTGCCATTATTTAAAAAATATAGCAATTTATTCATTAATCCAACAGAAATGTTATTATGATTCAATAAAACGCATATCATCAGAAAAACATAATTTGATTTTTGCCCTTACACTTTATCTTATCAGCTATATTTTTTTCAATTCTGTAATCATTTTGGCTAGTAAATGGTAGCCATGCATAACTTTTTTTTCTTCAGATTACAATTTATTACACAGTACAAGAAATATATAGAAAAAACAGGAATACACAGAAGAAATACAAAATTTACAAACAAACAAAGCATATATATATAAAACACATGTGCCATGTAACTGTGCTTTATTGCTCTATGATAATGCAGAGGATCGACAAGGCATTGTACATAAGATATGGCCCTGTATATCTTGTGGTGCAGGCTTCTAGTATCTTTCAGAGAAATATTCTCTTCCCTTTCAAGGGAGAGAATATTTCTCTGAAAGATAATCTAAACAAGAGAATACATAGGAGATAGGATGGCTACCAGATCAACCTGGCCTACTGATTTAGAATTCTGTGCCCACCTTTTTTTCCACACCTACAAAGGAAAAATCAACTTTGCAGTGTCTCAATGCTCTCCACTTAAACCAACCCCACTGACTATGATTTTGGATTATGGACATTTTGCACTGGTGGGCTTATGTTGAAGGAAAATCTATCACTGTGTTTTACACTTGTCTTTGGGTTGCCAGCCCCAATTGAATAAATTTCCCAATCAGAGACTATACAAGTATATCAACCCTTGAAACAAGTTTCTGAATCACCAATCCTACAGTAATGTTTCTGATGTTAGCTTTCTGGTTCTCAAATAAGCATAATGGATTTTGATGATAGAGTTGAGTTCTTATTAGCATGGTGGCTTCAGCTCCTATTAAACTGGAAAAGGGCCTTTGTCTCATGCAAGCAATTAGAGAGATGTTTTTTTTCTTCCACACCTTTCACAACAAATCTAGTTTCTTTTGTATAAAAAAACACATACTACAACTACCAGTGGCTGTTTCTACAATGATGGGGTTCAACATGCCACAATAGAGGATAATTATCAGTGGTCAGAGCACCTGGCATATCATTAGGGATCCTGGGTTCAGATCCCACCCAGCTCAAGGCAATTTTTCACTATGCCCACATTGACATACAGCATAAGTGTTCAAAAAGTTATTGCTATGCTGTGATAAAAAATGTTATTAATACAATAGTTAATGTATGTTAACTCCCTCGTTTGTATCTACAATAAGGCAGTTATACCCCCCCCCCCATCTTAACATCATATTTAAAAGAAATCCGTCCACGTAAAATTGTTAGAAACATTTTAATACTCCCAATAAGAACAAAAAAGTATTGGCTAGGCCACTGTGAAGATATTTTTTAAACCTTAGTGCACCTAGCTTGCAGGCACTTTAGCCAAAAATCCCCCAAAGACAGCCACACAGAAAAATGTGTGATTTGTACTGTAAAAGCAAAACATGTTAATGCCAATGAAGAGACTATGCTTGGAGGCTACCAAAACACATGACTGATAGTTTTGTTTTACGTACATCTAACATTTTTATTTAAAACTAAATGCTCCTTCTGTGAATATATAAGATATAATACTGTTCATTATTTTAGAATAAAATTCAAATGGAAGAAAACTGCTTTTTTTTACTACATTATTCCAAAAAGTTCTAAAGTTATTATACTTCCAATTTCAGTTAAATATTTTGCTTTATTACAGTTCAGAATTAATCCTTAAAGTGTCATGCTTTTCTCTCTAAAAGTGCAATTCAACTTACAAGTCTCATTATGAAACAAACGATAATAATATAGTTTACATTACATACTAAAAGAGCTTTTAATTCTGAACAAAAAAATGTAAAAATTAAAAGGAAAAAGAAAATGGTACATAACTGCAAAAAACATGTTCAAGTTCATTTGTAGTGATTTTTGAAAACCGATTAATTTCCTTGAAATAATGAGTTGAAACAAAATTGGTTGTCCAGATTCATATCCCAGTCGTGACAGCCAATTTTTTTCAACTCATTATTTCAAGTGTTTCTTGTCTAAAGACACTTTCATGTGATAATCTATTACTGATTGCAAAATTTAAAGGGTTAAATGTTCTTCCATTTGGTGTATTTTTAATATGACTTGAAGACAACCTAAGAGGTTTTACCTGGTTTCTAGGCTTAACATGATATACTTCTGTTCATTAGTTATTTCACAATAAAATTGCATTTTTTTCTTTCTGCTGGAACCACCTAAAATTTAATTCAGCACTAGCAAGGTTCACTATTACAAACTTTTCCCTTTAAAGGTTAATGACTAAAGTTTTCTTGCTTAATCATAATGGCAACAAAATTTAAAAACCAAAAGATTTTTTCCAACAAAGTGTAAGTTTTCATTCTAAACTTATATTTCTGGGAAAAAAAAGGTTTCTGTATTGACTCTTAAAAATTATTACAAAGTTAAATTTAAATATCTTTCACTAAAATTATTTACCAGTTGCATGTTTCTGTCGAAGTTTGTTTAAAATGTTTGTAGCATCAAATCCTGCATTATCACACAGCTGTCTTGGGATAACTTCTAGGGCTTTTGCCATTGCTCCTATAATAAGCTGATCTTTCCCTTTAACTGTTCTTGAATAATCACGCAAAAACTTTGACAGCTCCATTTCAATAGCTCCCCCACCTGAATAAACAATTACAACATTAATGCACTTATGCTATTTATTATCTCACTTATGTTACAATGTACTAAAATCAGAGTGTGTATCATAAATTTAATAAAACTATCATAATACAGCCGTCCCGTGGCCGAGTGGTTAGCGCGCTTGGCTACTGATCTACGGGACCTGGGTTCGAGTCCCGGATAAGGCATGGACGTTTGTGTTGTTTTTCTGCTGAGGTCCTGCCATCCTCTCAGACCTTCTACTATGGCATATAAACTGATAGGCTCCTGGTCAGACCTCTGTGGCAAGCAGCTGCTTGAGGGGGTATTTAAATTTTTTTTTTTAATCATAATACTGTATATATATATATAGAAATAAAACATAGTTGAAATACAGCAGCTTAATCTATCAGTAACGGTAAAAAGAATTTACAAGATGGATGCCAAAATGGCATTAAGACATGTGTCTATATTTCAGGTACAGAGGTATTCCTTTATCTACACAAATGTAGGATGACAATTTCTATTTTTACAGAATGAAATTCTTTAAGTGAGATAACAAAATTTAAGATTTGTAGGTATGATAAATGTCAAACAATGCGAATTGTTACTTTTGATGCTTTTACAATTCAATGATTAAATTTCAGGTGCACATAATGCTAATCGAAAAGGTTAATAGCTTAGATGTTATAAAGTCTGAGTGCACAGAAAAGTTCTGTGTGCTATTGTTACCCTTACTCTTAGATTATACTGCTGTTTCATTTATTATATAGTGTTAGAGCTTTATTAAATTCATTACTTATTTTATACATGGTGATAACTTTAATCTTATAATACATAAACACAGTAAACAAAAATTATCTACATTACTTCACGGATACTTTGCAAACTAGTAGTAAGCATTTCATATTACATCTGGGGTAAAGTTGCAAGAATAAATATATTACAATGAGAATCATTCATTACCATTTAGGAAACACAGTTTACAATTAAATATTTACTCTGGAGATATGTGCAACAACAGAACTCAAAACTATTGTTATAAACATATAATTGGTAGACAAGAATGACTACAGGAAAAGGAACACTATTAAACTACAGGAAATTGCATTATCCAGGAACTATGCACATCAGCTTTTGATTAATATTTTAGCAGACATTCAATTCTAAAGACTAATGCTTCTAAAACTATTTTTTATTGCTTCTCAAATGGATACTGTGATTATAAACAATAATTTGAATTGATCAAAAATGAATCCGCTAGTGATTTGTAATAGCTAAAGATCATTAGGATTACTCAAAGTGTTATTTTTAAACAGTAGGACTTCAATGTCAGGAAATTGCGATTTTTAACCAAAATTTCTGCCGAATTTTATAATTAAACTTTAAATGCTTCGAAACATTTTTTTAAAAAAATTTTTCATACTTCTTTCTCACTTTTCCAATATATTTTTCATTTAAATTATTGTGTTTTTAAAGCAAAATTATTTTTTATGACACTGCTTTTCTTAGGCTTAGTTTGCCAATCATCAAAAGTCTAAGGGTATACATTATATGCATAAATGACTAAATAATTTAGAAAAGCAAAATAAACAAATGATTTAAGCAATAATAGAAATATGAACTGTTTATATTAAAATAATTTAGAAAAGCAAAATAAACAAATGATTTAAGCAATAATAGAAATATGAACTGTTTATATTAGAATAAAATATAGAAAAAAATGGGAATATATATATATTTTTGAAATTTTACTAAAGTGAAAAAAAAAACAGTAAAATTTTGCAAAGCGGGCCAAGTGGTTAGCACATTTGGCTACTGATGTAAGGGACCTGGGTTCAAGCCCTGGGTAAGGCATGGATGTTTGTGTTTGTTTTTCTGCTGAGGTCCTGCCATCCTCCTGTCAGACCTCTGTGGCAAGCAACTGCTTGAGGGGGTATTTATTATTTAATGAAAATACTTAAAAAATTTAACCTACCACTTTTTTCTTTGAACATTTATCATTAAGTACAATTAAATGCTATTTCTTTTTGTATGCCAACACGTCATATTTCTGCCATAAAACGAGTTGTTGTTTTACCTCTGAGCAGCACTTTTTTGCACACCATGGGCTAAATGGCCAGGTCACATGGACCCCAAAGGCTCAGAGAAGGTTGGGGGAGGGGACCCACTGGAACAGCTGTTGGGAGACAGATGGTAGCCTCCTGTCAAGGCCATCCAGCGTGTTCTTTAACGTGCACAGGGCATGGCTCTCCCACACACGGGGCCACGGCTTAACGTCCCATCCAACGGGCAGCCTTTCCAAGCCCATCGGTGTCCCCTACTGACCGTAGGCAGGGCGGGGAATTTTTGCGGAGATAAATCTCAACGCTTACCCAGCAGGGACTCGAACCTGGGAACTACAGATTACGAGCCTGGCGCGCTACCGACTGAGCCTACCCCGCCCCGCCATAAAACGAAGCATGCCATATTTCTGTTCATTAGTTACTCCAGGATGAGGTTCCAAAGCTGTTTACTTTATTTTCTGAAAACACTTTGAAATAAATCTGGCCACCACAGTGAGTTGTTTTCAGAAACCCAACACTGTAATGGTTAATGACAATGTTCATAGTTGTATTACACATCTAGCAGTAATAGTACACATCTCTTGTTTAGTTACATTACTCATATAGCAGTATACAAACAAAAAGTAGCATTAAGTTGAAGCCAAACTCCATGAAAATATCAGCAACAAAGACAGTAAAACCATGAAATGCTCATGTACACATGAAAAATTGTGCTTTCGGTTCAGAGTAAATATTTTTGCAGCAACAGCTTTACAGTTGGCTGCTTATTTATGGAACTCCTAAAAACTGCTTTTTTACATAATGAACAACAATTGATAACTTGATCATACTTTTCAAAAATATAATTGGTGAAATTAGATTTTACTGTAATAAAAAAGTCATCAGATAGTGTAATAATGTCATATTTCTGCCATAAAACGTGTACAAGTGGTAGAGCTGACCATACTAGTCATTATCATACACGACAGAAATGACAGCAGAACAAATAGTATGAATATTGGGCAGAACAAGTATAGTATATATTCCATTGGTAAATATCATGGTAAATATTCTATTGTAGAAATATATCTGACTAACACACGTTCTTCAGTTACCTCTAGCTTGTGACTTAACTGAAAAACCCCAAACAAGAAGTTTCATACTATGCACACAGAACACTAATTTATGCACATATATACACAATGACAAAAATTATGCCACAGACAACATAACATTACACCAGTTGACGAAATTCTACTAAAAACCAAAAAACATCCACGAGCTTCAGTAATGCTTTAATTTACATCTTGCATTTTCAACAAAAGGATCTACTTCATGTTCAGGTATGATGCATGTTCAAAGGTATGCCCAATTCTGTCTGCTAATGCTTGCATGAAGTCTGACTCAACTAAAGAGCCTTGTGCTGCTGTTCACCCTTTATATGGATGATGCAGTAGCAATTAGGTGTAGACTTTTGTTTTTGCTCTTCACATAGATCATACATTTATTTTGGTGTATATGAAATGAAGCTACAACCAAAGACAGATAACTTTAAATGCTCTAACTAAAAAATTCTTACCAGCCACAACTGAATCATTCTTTAAAGCACGTCTCACAATCATGATGGCATCATGCAAAGATCTTTCTGTCTCCTCAATAAACTGTTCAGCCCCACCTCTAAGTATGATAGTGACAGTTCTTGTATTGGGACAACCAGTGAACATATTATACCTAGAAAAAGATTTTTATTAAATATATTAAAGAGTAAAATAGAGTTTAAATTAGACTTTAAATTGTTATCTTAACTGACAAGAGAATTAAGTGAAATGTTGTATGTGTTTAAAAAGGCAAATCATTTTCTTGTAAATTTGAAATCTAGCTTTAATTAAGAGTGGTACCAGTTAAAATAGAAATAATCTTGTCAAATCTTTCTGTATATTATACAGAAATTTTTGAGTTCCCCATTCTTTATCAAGCCGTCCCGTGGCCGAGTGGTTAGCGCACTTGGATAGTGATCTAAGGGACCCGGGTTCGAGCCCCGGATAAGGCATGGTTGGTTGAGTTGTTTTTCTGCTGAGGTCCCCCGCCATCCTCACAGACCTTCAATTAAGGCATATAAACTGACAGGCTCCTCTCAGACCTCTGTGGCAAGTAGCTGCTTAAGGGGGTATTTATTATTTATATTCTTTATCAAAAATTCAACCCCCTACTGCTTCATGCAGCATTTGCTTTCGTTACAACAAAATTTAGGGTTACAATCAATATTTTGTTGCACTGATACACTAGGGTAGGGGTTCTCAACATGGGGTACACGATAAAATTTTTTGGGTACACCGTGAGAGCTCAAAAGTTGCTAGATCTAGTAACAAAGTCAGTGTTTTATTTTATTCCAATTGTTATACTATAACTATAGTTTTATATATCTATACAAGGGGTACGTCAGTTACATACACATTTCCAGGGGGTACGTGAAGCATAAAAGGTTGAGAAATACTGCACTAGGGTGATTCATAAGTCTGCATTTTTTGCCATGCAAAATGTGTAGTGACACATCACTGTGTTGCATTTGCATACCTCTGAGGGTAGTACTAAGGGAAAGTATAAAGTCCATTGCATCAGCCCATAACTATCATGTGTATTAGAGCTTTGGCTTCCATCATTAGAAATGTTGTACAATGATTGAGTATTTAAATTTGTACAATTTATGTCTTTACTGGAAAAAAAGATTAAAAGCTACTGAAGCAACTCAAGAAATATGCATAGTGGAAGGTGAAAGGTAGTCTTGATTCAAGATGCTCAAACTTGGTTTGAGAAGTTCAAAAGTGGTGATGAACCTCAGAAGTTACTCATGATCGGGATTGCCAATATTGATAGACAACATTCTGTGCCACATGTTAAAGCTGATCAATCGATAAGCATTTGCAGGCTCTCATCTGAATTTGGTTGCTCACAAGCAACTATAGCACAGCATCTGCACCACATTAGTTAGGTAGTAAGGAGTTGCCGAAGTGTTCTAAATGAACTGACTACTGAACAAGCAAACAGTCTCAAAGTCTGCAAGCAATTCTTCTTTACTAATCCATGTGACCACAATTTCAAACAAATTGTTATGTGCAATGAAAAATGGATTTTTCTTTTTAAACAATCTGAACACGCAAAAGGAGTGGCTTGATTCAGGCCAGCTTGCAGTTTCTGTCCCAAAGAGGGGATGATTTGAAACGAAGGCAATACTGCATTTGGCTTCGTTTCAAATCTCAATCATTAGAGCTTCTTCCTCAGCCATTGTATAGTCTGGACCTAGCTCCTTCTGACCTCTTTCACTCTATGGCTCATTTGCTTCAAAAGTAAACATTTTCAAATATTTCAGGAAATCAAACACAGAAGTCAGGAGTTTTACACCTCCAAGGACCAAGCATGGTATCAAAGATGAATGAAACAACTTGCAGACAGATGCCTACAAACTACTGAAAATAATGGTTTACATTTCATTGAGCAAGGTTCATTATTTATATTGTAATAATCATTTCTCAAGTACATGATAAAGCACACTTATGAACCACCCTAGTAGTACAGGCTAATTTGATATTATAGCACATAATTTAATAATGTAATAGTAAGATATTTTAAAGTAAACTAGAGGCACTTAAAGTATCCTCATAATTAGTTCTCTGCTGGATTAATTTTGCAGTGCTTTCAACATGAAAGCTAAAAGAACTGCAAAGCCTTATCTTGAAGTAAATAACTATTGGGTTGGTAGAACAGTAATGGCTGTTCCATCAAAGACAACAAACCTGAAACACAAATTATCATAAATAATGAATTGCCAATCCACAGTATAAAAAAGCTCCCAGAACTAAATAATCCCATTAGAGATAACAAGCCTAAAAACATGAATTATCATAAACAATGCACCACCATCTGCATTACTTAAATAAACCAGAAGAAAATAATCTCTTTCAAGATAACCATTGTAAACAGAGCATGTTGCTAAAGAAGAAATCATCCCATTTCCCACTCAACACAATAATAGGGAACAGAATTAACTAAATGCCATAAATCGTTTTCAACTTTCAGTACTTGCCCAAGGCAAATTTTATTCCTTTAAGCTACATATATGTGAATTAAATCCAAATTGCATTATAAAAATACAATTATATGAATAGCCTGCCCCTTCCTTTAAAATAAACTCATAACTTTTATTGACCTTAGAAGGCAAAAAAAAACAACAACAACAAACAGAGGCCACATGAAAACATACCAACAGACAATCTAATAAATCAATCAATTGATGAAAAGCTGTATACTGTATGTTATCCACTTCTGTTACTTTACACACCTTAAGAACATATTTTTGATATTAATGAAATCTAACTTAATTGCTAATAATCAACAATATGTAATAGGCATCAGGTTCAATAAACACTTGTTTAGAAACAATCTATGAAAAATCAACTCTGTTAAAGAATTTGCATGGATTTTGCTGTGTGTTCCATCTGAAAATGATCAGATGGAGTCATAGATTTCCTCTGATTGGTACACAGATGAGCCCACAAGCAAGAACAGATTAGAGATTGGGGACACAGCTGCTGCACATGTAGTACAGTAAAAGAGCTAAACCAGAAACAATTATTTGCTTTCATTAACCTCTTCTTAGGATTGAGTTGGGTTGTTTTACCTCTGAGCACTTTTTTTGTGGACTGCACAGCTGGTAGCCTCCTGACAAGTCAATCCAGCATGCTAAAATGCATAGGGTATGGCTCTCCCATATGGCTCTATGTCTCATCCAATGGATGACAGCCTTTCCAACCCCATCAGTGTCCCCTACTGACTGAGGGCAGGGTGGGGAATTTTGCAAAAAGAAAAATCTTAATGCAACCCAGCTGGGACTTGAACCTTGGTGAATTGGCAACAATGTAGGTACTGTTCCAGCAGGCAAACGTTGTGTGTTGTGTTAACTCTCTCTGAGGTGTTAACTCTATCAACAGTGACTTCGATCTTAGTAGGGCAAGTCCTAGAATGAGAAGGCCTGTACAAACTAGTAGTAGTTTCTAGGACCCTTCTCTCTCCTATATGCTAAAAATAAAAATAAAAAATCAAGTCAGAGCCAACAATGACCAATATATAACTGACTGAACAAAGAATTATTTTCTCTGAATATGGTTGTCCCTTTATATTTAAAAACTGGCCATTACTTTGGCACCAACCCCAATACAGCTAAGTTATGTTACTATATAAAATACAATTGTTCATTATAAGTTAATTTACAAATTATTTTCAAAAGAATGAATTTCTATTGGAGGGGAGCTTCTTAGGGTTGGGTTGTTTTACCTCTGAGCGGCACTTTTTTGCACACCATGGGTTAAAGGCCAAGTCACAGGGACCCCGAAAACTCAGAGAAGGTTGGGGGAGGGGACCCACTGGAACAGCTGTTGGGAGACAGATGGTAGCCTCACATCAAGGCCATCCAGCGTGTTCTTTAACGTGCACAGCGTATGGCTCTCCCGCACACGGGACCACAACTTAACATCCCTTCCGACGGACGGCGGTCTTTCTAAGCCCATCAGTGTCCCCTATTGACCGTGGGCAGGGCGGGGAATATTTGCGGAGATAAATCTCAATGCTGACCCAGCTGGGACTCGAACCTGGGAACTGCAGATTACAAGCCTGGTGCGCTACCAACTGAGCCACCCCCGCACCTTAGCTGCTTAGGAATGTTGCTTACTGGCATTATTAAAAATTAAAAAATCTTGGATGCAAGTAAACCTGATAAAATTTTTTAAAGAAGCAATTAGTGAAATATTAAGTAGCTAGCAAATTATATTAAATAGGTAGCAAATAATTTCCTATCCCTCATTAATATTTTAAGTGTCTGATTATTTGTGATTCATTAAAATGCAATTTTTATATTTTACCATAACATAAATACTATGGGTTTTTGGGTAAAATGAATACCTATTGAGGGGTCTGTTTTTTTTACCTTGCTACAGGCACCAAAAAGTCTTGGTTCCTCACAAGATAAAATCGGCTTTTATCACCAGTAGAAAGTGCATCATCTAGCAACTATGTCGATCTCTTCAGCTTAACATTTTAATTGATTTTTGTTTAAATTTTTTTTTACACTTCTACTTTCTAAATTATCTATTATTCTACAGACACATATTGTGATTATAAAGTCTTCAATGTTTATTAAAAATGGAATTGACTGACTGTAATGTATTATAATTTGTCACTGTGAAATAGTGTTGTCTCTGGATAAAAAGATTTGATAAAGTTCTATTTTTTTAAATAGTAGTTTAGTTTGGCAAAATTTTTACTTAATTTAATTTACTAACTCGCATTCAGAAATTATACTTTTTTAATTAAAATTTTGCTAATTACAGTAGGCCCTTGTTCACATGCATAATTAACAATGCATGTGATAATAAGTAACATAGCTATGTTCATAAGTAACATAGCTATGTTCATATGTAACACAGTTATGTTCTAAGTAACACACATATATATATAACAATACCTACTTTATAGGTATTTTTTAGAATATGATTCTTAAGGTTACTTCATTTTCTGAAACACTGAAAATTAAAATTCGCCATTATAATGATATTTAAAAACTTACTTCTTTTTAAGGTTATGAGAATTAGTTAGCATGTGGGACAGTAATTTGGAATTTCATGTCATCAGAAACAATTCTTAAGTGAACTTTAAAACCATAAAAGAAAGTTACCTTTCTCCTCCAACTTGGATTTCTTCAAACATTGCACATGTGCCTAAATTACTGTCATTTACATCAAAACACGTAGACAAAACTGAACCTCCACAAGCTTTCATTGTTCTTTTAAGATCCTCTTCTGGAACTCTTCCAGCACAAAACATATCTCTGATAAAGAAAATGCTATGTAAATACAGCATCTGACAAAATAGGTTACAACAATATTTAAAAAATACTTATTATTGTTTCAATTTCAAAACAAAAACTAAAATTAATTATGGTCAAAGAAATTCAGGTAAACTCTTTAAATTTTCACAAGCAAAAACAAGTGGGAAAAATAAAACTAAAAAATTTAGATATTAGTGTCAATTAAAGATTTATGCAATATATGGAACAAGAATTAAATACCTGACTGCATTAAAATTCTGACCAAGTGATTAGCACACTTGGCTCCTAATTATAAGGAACCTAGGTTCGAACCCCAAGTAATGCAAGGATGTTTGTGTTGTTTTCCTGCTGTGGTCCCGCCATCCTCACAGACCTACTATGGTATGTAATCTGACAGACTCCTATCAGACCTCTGGGGCAGGCAGCTGCTTCAGGGGATATTTATTTATTTTTTTAAAATTATTTACAAGTCTTAGTGAAAGATCACACTTTGCACATATGAATGAAGGAGTTCACATTTAAAATGCTTATCTTTAATTTGACAAAATTCCTAATGAAAACAAATATTAAAAACCAAGTTAGATAAACATCATCATATACTTCATATTCAGCATCACTCAAGCCATATTTAGTCTTGCTTGAGTGATGCTGAATTTAATAAGACAAAAACCAATACTTACAGGCTTTTTTTAACAATATCATACAAGTTATTTATACTATTGTATTTATAAATAAATTATCCTTCAATTATAAAATGGCAGTCTCTAAGACCTCAGAAAAAAAAAAAACAATCCATGGATTATCTGGGAGTTTCAAATTTCTTTGCTCTGCAACCAAGGACCATGGTATAGCTCAATTAAAATGCATTTTTTCTCCAGAATTTGAAGACTATCCACTCACTTTACAAATATATAATAGATGGGTGTGCTAGCAAGAGAGCAAAGTCTAGTAAGATGTATCTCCTTCACATTCTTTCCATTTAACATGTTAAGGCAGCTTGAGTGCTTATATTTTAATTGGCTATGCAAACCTCCTCCTGCATCTTTAGTTGGGAAAATGGTGCATCTTCATTTTTAGTCTACAAATCAAGTGGACTTCCAAGCATATCAATATTGCTTAGATATTGCTGATATTATATTCTTAGATGAAATCTGCAACAATGCCCTGTACATCACTGACAACTTATATCTTTTCAGGGTGTTTTAGATGTCCAGAAATGTGAAAATCTAATACAGGACTAAAGGAATGTACCAGGCATCCCAACCATCCCTCTTAAACATTTGTCACTGTTACTTGAGCTGTATGGGAGCTGACATTGTTATGCAACAAAACTACCTTCTTTACTAGAAACTCAATCAACTGCAAATCCTGATGGTCAAATTAAAATGTCTGCATGCTACACTTGACCCTTACACAAACTCCTTTGTAGCTGCTGTTAATCAGGATTTCATTTATTCTATTAAAATGTATATTCTCCTTCTATGGACTTGGTAATATAAATCAAGTCCAACTCTCAGAAAATAAATGTTGCATGACTTTCTGCACCAGAACAGCACAGACAGACATGAGTAATTTCTCTTCCACAAATGTAACACTACATACTTATTCAAGTATTTAGCTGACAATTTGTGGTACCTGGGCATATTTAGGGTGTTATTAATACACCCCAAATTAAGTTGAGATATTTATTTTTGTTGGGTTGTTTACCTCTGAGCTGCACTTTTTAGCACACACAGTGGGCTAAATGGTCAGGTTATAAAGACCCCAAAGGCTCAGAGAAAGTTGGGGGAGGATACTAACTGGACAGCTGTTGGGAGAGAGATGGTAGCATCCCATCAAGTGTGTTCTTTAATGTACACAGGGTATAGTTCTCCTGCACACAGCTTAACATCCCATCTGACAGATGATGGCCTTTCCAAGCCCATCGGGTCCCTTGTTGACAGTGGGCAGGGAATTTTGCAGAGATAAATCTCAGTGCTGGCCCAGGTGGGATTTGAACATGGGAACTGCAGATTACAAGCCTATTTATTTTTGTACATTAATAAATACAAATAAGAACTGTAACACTTTAAAATAGTTTTAGCTTTTAAAGCATGTGGAGATTCCATCAATTCTATAGAAAACTTTTTGCAATGATAGGCATTAATATAAAATGCTCCAGTTTTAACACTTTAAAAACTAAGCAAATACTGTTGAAAATTCTAGAGTAGATAGATTTCAGAGTTGCTGTTAACCAGGGTTTCATTTATTCTACTAAAATGTATATTCTCCTTCTATGGACTTGGTAATGTAAATCAAGTCCAACTCTCAGAAAATATGTTGCATGACTTTCTGCACCAGAACAGCACAGACAGACATGAGTAATTTCTCTTCCACAAATGTAACACTACATACTTATTCAAGCATCTAGCTGACAATTTGTGGTAGCTGAACATAATATATTTCAAGTGCTATTGATAGTGGAGTATTTAACAGTTGCTAGGCATTCGTTTTTGAATTAATAAATAGAAATAATAACCATAACACTAAAATAATTTTAGCTTCTAAAGTGTGTGGAGTTTCCATCAGTTCTGTAGAATTTTTTTTTTTGCAATGATAGGCATTAATATAAAATGTTTCAGCTTTAACACTTCAATTGAAAAAAATATATAATTTAACAATTTTAACATATTAAGTGCTACAGGATATCAATAAAAATTAATCAGCATTATAATACATTAAGCAGCTTTTAAAGCAGGAAAACATGTATCTAGCTGATAATTTATCAATATGATAATTCACATTAATTTGATTTTAGATATAGTTGAGCACCATGCATGAGCCTCGGAGAGCCCGTTTCACAGCAGCACGTAGGTAGGAACGTTGGACCCATCGAATAATGGTTTCTTTTGTCCTTATTTGAAGAGCAAGTTATCTGTGGGTAAAGTATTCATATTTTTCTCAACAGATGGCGTCGTAATCGTTTTACTTCCATGAATGCAGTTCTAACTTAGAAATATCCTATAACTGGAATATAATCTTTACAGTATTAGTATGGATAAGAATATAAGCTGGCTTCTTTTCATAAGCACTAGAATATCTATATAAAAATATGATGTCAAGAATCTGAAGGATGCTGATTCTGGCTATATCAAATGTTTTAATTACTAAAGGCACCTATTTTGCCACAATTTAAAACTAATGACTGTTTTTATTTTATTTAGTCCACTGAAATAATTATTTTACATTTTTTACACACATATATGTATAGATTCTTTTAGAAAAGTAGGAATAGAAATTACAAATCTATCTGTTTAGAGGGTGAAAAATGTTTAAGTCAAAACTATATTTTTATTGGTTAGCACATAAAAACCAGTGGTCACTTCACTTGGAACATCCCAATACACCCACAAAGATCCAAAATCAAAGCTGTACAAGAGTTAATCTTGCATTTTAAGATTCAATTCTTTTAAAATCATTTCTAAAAGTAGAAAGATTTTATTCAGAATTTCTTTTTCTTAATATAGTATTATGTAGAGATCCTCTACTGGTTATTGCAGTGATTCTGATCTCGGTGAAAAGTCCCTTACTAGCACATAAAGAATTAACTTGTCACTGTAAGAAATAAGTAGTTAATAAAAGGAACATATGTTATATTTTTTAAATTAGAATTCTATACATCTTGAAAATTAAGCATCTGTCTCCTCTTTCTAATCTACATTGAGGCTTTATATTTACTACACTTTTTAGTAGGAACTGTTTAAATGTGAATTTCAGCACTACTGATATGATGAGCAGATTAATAGGAACAGTATTGGCCCAAATAACACTAACAATTGTTACAACACCAAAATCCTAACAGCACACAGAAACATATATACCTGTCAGCAAAGTATTGTGTTGCTACATCCCCAATAGGTAACTTTGAAAGGACAACCTTTGCTCCACTTTCATGAATTTGCCTAAGTTTCTGATATAAAATATTCCACTCAGCATCAACAATATTTTGATATTCCTAATAAAGGGAAAGAGAACATCAAACTCTAAAAAATACTTTTTTAAGCTTATCTTACATTTTGGATCATAAATATGAACTGGTAAATGCTTAATCAGCCAAATTAACAAAGATAAAAAAAATAATACTACTTCTATTACTTTTGACACACAAAATGCAGTGACTAGCCTTTACTAACACACCCTGCAATCAATTTGGATCCCAATAACTAGGGTTGTTAAAACTAGCATGGTGGTGTTAATTTAGTTCTAGTGTTTTTTGGTAACACTACCAGAATATGCACACTTTCCACTCATTACTCTGGGATTAAAACAAATTAAAAATTTAGACTGAAAATAGTCCAATTATATATTAGAAATTTTACATACCTTTCCTTAAGGGGGCATAGGAGTTTCTCGGGTTGAAAAAAAATCGATTTTTTTTTTTGCATTTTCTGATATCTTTACCCCTAAGAATGAGAATCCAAAATTGTTTTTAAAATACTGAAATAATACAGAAGATATAACACTTTATGTCGAGCGCCGCGCATGGGCCTCGGAGAGCCCGTTTCACAGCAGCACATAGGTAGGAACGTTGGACCCATCGAATAATGGTTTCTTTTGTCCTTATTTGAAGAGCAAGTTATCTGTGGGTAAAGTATTCATATTTTTCTCAACAGATGGTGTCGTAATCGTTTTACTTTCGTGAATGCAGTTTCTAAACTAAGTTCACAGTTGTTTTATAGTCTGCTGATGGAGTGTCGTTTTATTTCGGCGTGTAATTTTCAAATAAAAAAAGTAAAATATGAGTAAAGCTAAAGGTTCTCGTGAGGCCCACGGTAATGGTGCAATTCGGAAGGATTATTCACAAAAAAGACGTTTTTCGGTCAATCGTTGGGATGCTTTAAAAAAAATATTTATTATTTTATCGTGGATATTTATTTAATGACTGAAGAAAAGCACTTTCTTGTAATAAAGAGAAGCAATATATTTTTAATGACTGAAGAAAAGCACTTTCTTGTAAGAAGGAGATGCAATATCTTTTTAATGATTGAAGAAAAGCACTTTCTTGTAATAAGGAGATGCAATATCTTTTAATGATTGAAGAAAAGCACTTTAAAAACTCATGTAAGTTGAAAAAAAAGCAGATTTATATTGGTGTAAACTTATTCCAAACTTTCAAATGGGTTTTTATCGAAACTATGTTTTCAAAGTCGGTACCGGTGATAACTCAATAACAAATCACTCAATTGACTTGTTTCTTTTTTCTACTTATAGCTTATGAAATTCCCTAGTCCTTATCAGATGCTTTTTTGAAAATTTTAATTTTTTTCATTTTTTTTTATAGTTAAAACTGGAAAAAAAAAAGCTAAAAATTGACTTTTTTTTTGAAAGGTCACCATTTTGTTAAAAATTCGAAAATTAAAAATCCCATCTGATATGGACTTTAAAATTTAATGTACTTCAAGAATTTCTTTTGTTTGTTTGTTTCAGATGAACATGCAGGGCGATTTAACCGGTACTGCAGACCTCTGTACGGTGTGCAGGCCAGTATTGGCAGAGCTGTGGTAGAGGTTTCTTTTTGAAAATTTGACTGAATAAAATTTTTTTTTATAACTACATGAAGAAATGTAATTTCATTTTAAAAAAATCATTATGACACCTTTTTTATTTGCGCCAAAAAAAACTATGAAAATTGCCTTTTTTATGGCCGAGAAACTCCTATGCCCCCTTAAAGTGATAGAACATCAAAACACAGTTGTACACAAATTTATGCATGCAACTATTAAATTCAATATGTACAGTATAACATGTTTAAAATAAGCTCACTGGACAAAAAAATTAGTCATCTCCTGCTGTAAGAGGATTACGTCTGTTTGACCGCAATAGAGAGCGCACCAGTAATAAATGCATCGTACAAATAGCTGTTTGCTACGGGGTTCATACAGTGATAAGTAGTTGTGTGCCACGTGTGTGTTAGTCGCTCCGTGAAATATGGGTCACGCCAAAGATGTGAATGAGTGGCAAAAACGTGATATTGCGTTTAACTGAGCCAAAGAGCATAGGATATAAGAAGTTGCTGCCTTTGCAGGTGTGTCAAAACGTACCGTCCAAAGGGTCTTCCAGCAGTGGTGTACATCGCAGTTCACCGCTAATCATCGCCAGAACTGTGGCAGAAAGACTGTGCTCACCAATAGGGACCACCGCAGTGTGTCATGCACTGTTAGAGCAAACCACTTTGCAACGAGGCAGGAATTGCTCCAGTCAGTCAATGCAGGTCTACAACAAGCTGTTTCTGAATGAACACTCCGAAGGAAACTGCATGCCATGGATATCTGGAGCAGAGTACTGTGGAAGAGACCCATGTTAACAACTCTGCATGGCTACAGTGGGCACGGCGCCACAAAGAATGGACTGTCGACTCTTGGAAGCATGTGATCTGATCAAGTGAGTCACATTTTTGCTTGTACTTGAAGATTGCAAGGCGATGGGTACATTGTAAGCCGAATGAAGCCTTCCATGCGGACTGTGTGCAAGGTTCTGTTCAAGCTGGAGGAGGCTCTGTGATGTTCTGGGGGTGTTTCACATACAAGGAAATGGGTCCTTTGGTTGCAGTGATGTCACACTTGAACCAGAAAGGCTATATGGAGCTAATGGATGACCATATGTTGCCTTTTGTGCAGCATCTCCACAGTGAACACCAGAAGGATACACCAGTCTTCCAAGATGACAATTGTCATGTGCACAGGGCTGGAAATGTGTCGAATTGGCACGACAAACATTCTGAAGCCTTCGAACATGGCCCGCCAAATCTCCGGATTTGAATCCCGTAGAAAACTTGCGTGGCTATTTTGGGCAACGAATGTAGTGCCGTCCCAGCCATCCGGCCAATCTTTCCAAACTGCGGCATTCGCTGCTGGAAGAGTGGATGAATATTGATGTGCACTACATCCGCACACTGGTGGCATTCATGCCAAACAGGATTTCGGCTGTTCATCGGTCACACGGAGGCATTACATCCTATTAGGTGACATTCAGCTAGGGGTGATGTAATTTTTTTTGTCTGGTGAGCTTATGTATGAATGAATAAGAACTAAATCAATAGAAAATACGTGAGCGGCACCATACTGGGAGCAGTAACCAAACGAACTGCAAGCTGCTACTAAAAGAAGAAGGGTATTCCTTGAACAACCAAATCTGAACAAAGGGAAAGAGAAACATGTCCAATGAGAAGAGTCAAGTGACCTACAGCAGCAACGTCAAACATAAGGGATGAGGAGCTACACATCAAGTGATCCTTGTGATGTGTTTTTGTGGTTACATGCAGTTATCGTGCAAAAGAGCTACTAAAAGAAAAAAGGGTTCCCCGAATGACACAATGCAGAATTTTATGACTCAAAGCATGTTTCTTAATTGTTTTATAACACAGCTTCAGAAATAATGCAAACCAAAATTATGCAAAGTGGGGTGGTCTGGGTATATTCAGAAAACATAAATCCTAATATTTTATCAATACCTATCCAACACAAAAAAAAAGTTGACTGTTTGCTAATAGATAAAATGAAAATACTAGCTTGCTTTTTTTTCTTTTGAAACAAGCTAAACACACATTCAGAAATTTATTACATTTTTAAACAGCAAATAGTATTTTTTTAAACATCATTACGAACCAACACAAAACCGTGTGGATCTTTTCTCTAATCATTGATAATATTTGTTATGTGTATTATTATAAATGACATTGCCTTAAACTTTTTAAATACAATGTCAAATATTGGTTTGGGCATTTTTGTTTAAACCTAGCATATTTACATTCCTAGATAACTTTTCAGTCAACATTTCTTATAACGAATTTAGAGATATAATGAAGTTTTTCAGCTGTCCCTTCAAATTTGTTCAGTATATTTCTATTTATAATAAAGTCACTAGTAAAGAAGTAAAGCTCATTCTCCTTCACTTTGAGTTTTAAAAGTATACTTATGCTGTTTTTATTGCAATTTTTTTTTATTCTTTCTGATAAAACAAACCTTTCCCATTCTCAAAGGTTCTTTAAACAAAGCACAAGAATTAGTCAAGATCAAGTTCCCTTGAAAGTTAATCTTTTTTACAGTAACTTTTTTCATAAAACAGAAGAACATGTTCTGTCACCAATCCTAGGTGAGAGAACCTGTTTTCTGGCCTATGAAAGGTCATTACGATTTTGAACTTAATCATTGAAGCTCTACATAACAGCCTAGACACCAGATCAACACTATCATTTCAAGAAAAGGAATACACCAGGATCAATTAAGCACTGAAATCTGCAAATTTCATGATTGTTCACAGTCAGGAGCATTCCTAAAGGATCAGGGATCTAATCACAGGGTAAGAGAAAAATTCACTTAAGAATTTCATTGTGAAGATGGTAGAGGAAGAAAACAATGAACCACAAGATAATTTTTGTTCACCTTGTCTTATGCCAATTCTGGAATTGCTTATTGCTCTTCACCAAGAGAATAGTCTGACAGTGAGCTGCTACAGTTTCATATAAGGTGACCCATGAGTGAAAAGTACTGTTTGGCACATAAAGGGGAAATCATAATAAAATGTGAGAAACACCAAAAGAAAGCTGATGTTGTCAAGGTGTTTGGGATTCTACCAAGTTCTTTATTTACAGTTTTAAGAAATAAAGAACAAGGATTGGTGGAGACTGCAAAATCAAAAGTGCTGCTTCAAGAAAAAAAAAACTATATCCCCATAATACCCTGATGTTGAAGAAGCTCATTTCTAGTGGTTCATAGGAGCCAGAGCTTAAAATTTACTATGCAGTCCATGGCTTCAAGTGAAATGACAGTGTTCATTAGATATAGGACTTATTAAAAAAAATAAGTAAATAATCTTTATTATCAGTTTAACCCTTTCATTACCATACCTCCCCAAAATGGGCAAGATTTTAAATGAACTGTTCCAATCAATGCTATTCCTTCCTGTTCACTATCTCTTATCTGCGGTTTGGGTCAGTATGGTAGATAAAGCATTAATAGTCTTATTACATTTTAATCTTTATTATTTTTGCTTAACTATCTAGAATATTTCCATGAATTTAGAGAAATAATGAAGTTTTTTGGCTGTTCCTTCAAATTTATTACGAGTGTGTTTGACTGTATTATGTACTTTTTGATATATATATACAGGTACTAGAAATAATAATAAAATAGTAGTAAAATAGTAAAGTTTCATGTTATATCAATTGAAAATCACATTCAGTACTCTGTTCTTTAATATGTTTTTTAATGAAAAATATGTCTAAAGATAATAATCTCAATCAAATTTATCTAAATCTCGATTTTAAACAATATTGTTCAGTATTCAAAGAGTTATGAATGCTGGAATATTTAATAGTCTCCAAAAATTGATCAAAATTTAATTATATAAAATTTATAAATAATATAATTATTATAAATTTAATATTTAAAATAGGTTAAGAAATCAGAGATCATAGTTCACTCTAGTAGAGCATTGGTTCCAATGCACCTGGTACTGATCTCTTAACTATTTTAATGTTTGAATTAAATTTTGGGTTAATTCTTTTGTAGCCTGTTAAATATCCCAGTATTCATAACTCTTTGAAATACTGAACAATATTGTTTAAAATTGAGATTTAGATAAATTTGATTGAGATCTTTATCTTTAGACATGTTTTTCATTAAAAATTATATTGAAGAAGTTATTGAGCTCTGAATGTGATTTTCTATTGACATAATATGAAATTGTTTCCATTTTTCTGTCCAATACCTGTATATTACCAGGTTATGACAAAAAAGTTCACTTTGACTGAAATGCAGAAATGCAGTGAAATTATCTTTTTCTGCTTACAGAAGGCAAATGAAATTACTTTATTGAATAATTCCAGCAATCTTGTTGCTTTCTTTTTTGGGAGTATATTTTTACCCGTGATTAATACACCTTTAAGAAGTTTTTGAAGTCTCTTATGTTAATAGGTATTATAGTTTTTTACATTTACAATATTTGTATTCAATTTCCAATACTTCTTGCACATTAAAGTTATTTTTATTAGAATCATAGGATCATCGCTCAGTGCATGATGACTAAGCATCAACTCACTAAACATGAACCACTATAACGAATTTCTATCACTTGAATTATCAGAAAAGAGTGTTGATCTAAATGGAATACATTTCCACAACTGAATCAAGCATTCTTACTATTTGATCTATTGGTCTGATGCTCTTGTTTTCCTTGTTCACTGCAGTATTTTAAAAAAGCATTTAAATTATTTCAGGAAGAAAGTTTATTTTACACATTTTTTTTTCTAATTTAATAAATGTTTATTTAAAGGTTTCTCAATTTTTTAAAACAAAAAATTAACTAACCTCAACACTATCAACTCTGACTTCTGCATTTTCTTTTTCTGCTTTTAACTCCAGTTCTACATTTAACAAGACTATTTTTGGATTGATATACTTTTTACGTTGCATTTCAAATCCAGCATATGAAAAGGTTTTCTTGAATGCAACACCTGAAATTAACTGGGATTCCTATATAAAAAATTAAATGTTTTAAAAAAAATAGCTTTTACACTAAATACCAATTACAAGTACAAATGAGTCACTGTATATTTTAAAATATAGTAGATAATACTACATAAAACATTGCATTACGAGTATTCATTCAAATATTCCATGATTATATATATATTAACTCAACAAGAACAGGGTTAAACAAATTTGATGAAGTACACATATGATCAGGTCCAGATCTAAAAAAAAAATTAAGGGAGGGGAAGTAAGTAACTCAGTTGAACAGGAACACATAGGTATATAATTTTTCCATCTACTTCAGTGGCTTTTACAATACTAACTGTGCTGTATTTTAATTAATAATTTGTTGCATAATATTAACAATTTACTCACATTCACTTGAACATATTTCTGGCAATATATATATATACATTTGCCTCCATTCTGGTTAACATTTTCAAAGAGTGAGAGGAAGCATGCCTTCCCACTCCCCTAGATCCAGCCCTGTCTATGGTAGTTTGCTATGATCATGATTTCAAAAATTGGAAACCTTACCTCAATATCATGTAGAAGCCCAAAATGCCTTTAGGACAGATAGAAATCAACATGGAATACATTCACTGAGTGCTTGGAAGGAGTTTAGTACGATGGGGAACAGTTCCCAATGCAGCATTCAATTTCTTTAGGAAGTGGAGTGTGCGACTGTATGCTATATTCCACTGCATCCCATATATTTTCAATGGGGTTAAATCAGATGACTAGGGTGTTTAAGATACCAAATTCTTGATCTTGATCATGTTTCTTTTACACATACGCTGAAAGGACAATTCATTTTGCAGACCCACCTAATAACATGGGTCCACCTTTCGCCTTCACAACAGCACCAATACTTCGTGGCATGGACTCTACCAGGTGTTGGAAATGTTCAGGTAGTATTGCAGCCCATGATTTCAGAACAGCTGTCTGTAAAGCAACAAAAGTTGTGGGTGGTGAGTTTCAGGTTTCAATGTATTAATGCATTTTGCCCCACAGATGCTCAATAGAGTGCAGAGATTGAGAGGGTTGGCCATAAGAGGGTTGTGAACTCAATGGAATGCTCCTCCAAAGTCCTTCCCAAATGGGAACAATGAGATGGGATGTTGTCTTATTGAAAGAAGGCATCCTACTTTGTGAAATTGATAGCCATGAATGGATGTACGTTGTTGGCAAGTACATCAGCATAGCCTTGTTCAGTGATGGTGGTCTCAATGATGATAGTGACCCATGCAAACACTCCAGAACATTACACTGCCACCATCAGCCTGTAACACTCTGACTTGACTTTCTGAAAAATCTCCCCCATTATCGATTTTAGAATGAAGGATTAATGCTTTTTCTTTCAAGATTGGCCCACTTGATTGGTGTTCCTCTTCAATGCTCTTGGCATGAACCATAACCAAAGTGCATCACCGACAATTTTATTTTTTGGCTTTTTAAGAGTGCACCAAGAAGAAAGCGTTTATTTAGACTCAACTTAAGTGCAAAAAACTTGTAAAGATTTTCTATTCCTTCTCGTCATTTACTGTGCTTTTACCAACACCTAGTTCATCATAAATATCCTTTACTGGATCACCTTTGTCAATAAGTTCCAACGCTTTTAATTTCATCTCCATCTTAATGACATTATGCTTACATTTGCACCCTCATTTTGTACCACACAATAATTAATAGATCACAAAATACACTCCTATATACACACAGTATACTGTACTGAAAGCATACTGTACACTGCTATATTCGCAAAGAGAAATTGAAGCAAATATGTACTATAAACAAAACACACGGCAACTTGCTTCTGCTTCTTGGATCTGAAGCAAATAAACAAAACAAGTGGCAATTTGCTTCCGCTTCTTGGAACAACTGGTTAAAGTGGAGGCTGGTTGAGTCGAGACCGGATAAGAGAGTCTACTGTATTGCATTTTTAATTAAATTTTCAGCTAAATTCTTATAACTAGTCTCCAGTGACATTTCTCTGAAAAAAAAAAACTATTCTAAAAGTTAAAAAGCTTTGAATGTGACTTTCTATTTGAAAAACATCAAAATACCTTAATAGTTTCATTAATGTAATGTATATCATCAGAGCTGCAGAAAAAAAATGGATAATTTTTTAGAAACGCAAACTATAATTTGCATTGAGCTTATACATTAAGTCCCAAACCTGACTGGATATACTTATCATGACCAAGTAAAAACAAGGGTACTTATATATATATATACAATTTTATACTTGATAAAAAAATTACATATTGTTCTGTGACAAATGAAATTGCTGACTGACTCCATATAAAAGTATTGTTTTGGTTCAAATAGCACCAATTTGATTTGATATAGGTCCAAAAAGTACAAAAATTTTCTATTACAATATTCCACTTTTTTTTTCTTACTTGTACATGTTTTGATTTTATCATTCTAGAGATAATTTGGTTAATTTAAAAAATTTGGAAAATTCTCTTTAAAAGAAAGCAAATTTACATCTTTTTGTGAGTAAATTGAGCTTGATTATGGATCCTGGACTTGCTGCACTTGTGTACTCTGTTGAGGGAGAATCTGCTGCTGTGTTTTCTGTTTGCTTCTGGGTTGCCAGCCCTAAGTGAACAGAGGCATGGGATACCTTATATCAGCTGGTGGATAATCCTAATCAGAGGCCATCGCAGGTACCTGAACCTTACTTAGCTAGTTGGGCATCGTCAAGCCTAAACTGGAGTAATGTGTCTCAGGCAGGCCATATGGCTCTTGAAAAAGTCCACTTGAAAAGGTGGTGCCTGAAGTTCCTACCAGCATCGGTGACTTCAGCCTTTAACGGAGGAGGAACAGGGGTTTGCCCCATGCCTGCGATCAGGGGGCTGTTTGATATTGTTGGCCCTACCAATCTCAATAAACCTAATTTCTTTAAAAATCCTACTAATCATTTTCTCTCTGCAGGAACGTGAGGACATTACATAGAGATTATTCTCTTGATGTCCTCACACAGGAATTCCAGTGCTATAACCTAGATATTCTAGGCTTGCAAGAGACCAGATGGACAGGTAAAGGCGAGACACTTAAAAATAACTTTACATTTCTCTTTACAGGGAGGGAGGATGGAAAGCATCACAGGCATGGGTCTGCTGCTCAGCAGACATGCTAGTGATGCTCTTCTAGGATATGAGTGCATTAATGAAAGATTTTTTTACAGCAAAATTTCAGACAAGCATTAAAGACTTGAATGTTATCTGCTGTTATGCCCCCACTGAGGATGCCGATGAGGATAGGTTTTACAGACAACTTCAGGATATTTTGAATTCTGTCAAGAAAGAAGATATTACCCTTGTTCTAGGTGACTTCAATGCCAAAGTTGCTACTGACTCTGACCTTTGGGGAGGGGTAATAGGCCTTATTGGTAGCTGCAATGGGCAATGTCTCCTACAGGTACATAAACTCAATGGTTTCAGAATAACTAACACATATTACAGACACCGCAACATACATAAATACACATGGGTTTCACCTGATGGGCTGCATTGGAATATGATTGATTATATATTAATTAACAGCAAATGGGCTAGTTCTGTTAGAAATACCAGGGCATATAGGGGAGCTGAAATTGGATCTGACCATTACCTTGTTAAAAGTGTCTTGCAACTTAAACTTAAAAAGTGTTGTGCTGGGGTTAAAAAATTTACTTTTAATACTGAAGCTCTGAAAGACCCAGTTATAGCCAAAGCTTACCATGATAGGTTACTTAGTCATTATGACAGTCATGGTATGCTTAATACTGAAGTTGAGGAAGAATGGGATCATTTTAAATAGGCTTTTTTGGACACTAACAGTACTCTTTTAGGAAAAAAGGAGCAGAGGAGGCAGAATTATTTGAGTGATAAGGCACTTGAGCTTATTTCAGAAAGAAAGAACTGCAGGAATGTCCTTAATTAATACCCTATTAGTCCTAATAGAAAGGATTACAGACAGCTTAATAAACGTGTAAAGGATCAGATAGCTGCTGATAAGAATCTTTGGCTTGATGGCTTGGCTGACAAAGCCGAGGAAGCAGTTAGACAGCACAACAGCAGAGAACTATACCAGATAGTTAATGTTTTGCATGGTAGAAAATGGACAGGCATACAAGGATTGCAGGATAAACAAGGTAAGGTTATAGAAGGTGAGGATTCTGTCATGGCTAGGTGGGCTGAGCATTTCAGTGATGTTCTAAACAATATGGTTAGTTCTACTCCTATTGTTTGTAATGATGATAGATGCATTGGTGGCTTTAATGTTGGCCCTATAACACAATCTGAAGTTATTTTGTCTATTTCTAAACTTAAACTTCATAAATCCCCAGGGGTAGATGAAATTACTACAGAAATGCTCAGAGCTGAGAATGATGTGGATTCAGAAGTGGTAGGGGATGTGTAGATCAGATATTTTCACTTAGGCAGATTCTTGAGAAATGTTTAGTTTCAGAAACCTTTGGTTGCTAGCTTTGTTGATTTCAAAAAGGCTTTCGACTCTGTTGATCGTCATAATTTGTGGTTGATTGTGAGATCATATGGTATACCAGACAAGTTAGTTAGTTAGTTATAATTAAGATTCAGTTAGTTATAATGAAAGCTCTCTATAACAACACTGAGTCGTGTGTGAGAGTTGGTAAGTCTTGTAGCAACTGGTTTAGCATTACTCCTGGTGTTCAACAAGGGTGCATTTTGTCTCCTTTTCTGTTTAGTTTGGTTATTGATTGTTATGCGAAATTCACTTCAAGGGAATGATTTTGGCCTTAAATGGACTGGAGATACGAAAATTTCTGATTTAGATTATGCTAATGATTTAGCCCTTTTGGCAAATGATGTTGATGAGATGAACTCTTTCATTCGAACTGTTGATGAGACTGGTAGTAGAGTAGGTTTGGTTATAAACAGAGAGAAAACTAAAGTGATGAAAATTGGTCAGGGAGGTGTGATTCAGTTCATCTGAATGGTTGCAGTCTTGAACAGCTGTCACAGTTTAATTACCTTGGGAGCTATGTAACAGATACTGGTGATGTGCGGCATGAGATTAACAGACGAATAGGGATTGCTGCCGGGACTTTTAAGAATCTATGGAGATTGTGGAGAAATAGGCATATACACCTAAAGACTAAAATTAGACTGTATAATAGTTTGGTTCTTTCTAGGGTTAGTTATGGTAGTGAAACTTGGATGCTGTGTAAACAAGATAACACGAAAGTAGTTGCTTTTGATTCTAGATGCTTATGTAGTATCTTGGGTATTAGGTGGTTTAACTTTGTAACTAATGATGAGGTTAGGCAAAGGAGTTTGGCCATGTTACCCGTATGGATAATTATAGATTGGCGAATAGGGTTATGAATGTATGCCTAGAGGCCTCAGAAGGAGGGGGAGGCCTAGGATGCGGTGGGCAGACAATGTCAAACAGGACCTTGTTAGAATTGGTGTGCAGTGGCTGGATGCAGCAGATGTAGCTCAGGACAGATATGCTTGGAGAATTAAACTGCGTGGTCTGGTTGGACCTCCGTAGCCCATGGCTGTTTAAGGATGATGATGTGAGCAAAAATGAAAAAAAAAATTGAGAAGCAAATCAAAATTATACTAAACCAGCCATTTTATGAACTTTAGTTAAAAAGCCAAATTCTTCTCATTTACTGAATTGAAGGTTATAAAGTACACTGAAGAGCCAAAACATTATGACCAGCAAGTCTTTATGCAAACCAAAGCAACTGCAGGTAAACAACGGTGTGTGTGAAGGTTATGAAAGGTATAAATAACACTTGATACCGAGTTCTGTTAATCAGTGTTATTCTTGTTCTTCAGATGGGAAAGGCAGCAGACTTACATGAGTTTGACAAAAGTCAAATTGTAATGGCCAGACGACTGGGTCAGAGCATTTCTGAGACAGCAAGGCCTGTGGGGTGCTCACGGTCAGCTGTGGTTAGTACTTTCAAAAAGTGGTCCAAGGAGGGAAAATAACAGAAACCACTGGCATGGTGAGGGAGAACCATGGCTCATTGATGCTAAAGGTGAGCAAAGGCTATCCTGTATATCACCAGAAGAAGGGATACTGTGGTGCAACTTGCCTGTGATTTGAATGCTGGTGACAGGAGTAATGTGCCACAGCACACAGTACATCGAATCCTGCTGAAAATGGGGCTGCGTAGCTGCAGGCCATTCCTAGTGCCCATGCTAACCTCAGTTCACCATCAAAAGCACCTACAATGGGCACGCGAGCATCAAAACTGGACCTTGAATGATTGGAAGGTCATCTGATCTGATGAATCTCATTTCCTGTTGCACAATGTGGACGGCCAGATACGTGTGCATTGTTTACCTGGGGAAGTGTTGGCACCAGGATGCACTGTGGGATGAAAACAAGCGGTGGAGGAAGTGTAATGCTTTGGACATCATTCTACTGGGAAACCCTGGGTCCAGTCATTCATGTGCAGGAACTATGACGTCTAACACCTACCTAAAAAATCAATGCAGACCAGGTACATCCTTTCATGACAATGGTAAATTCCTCTAGTAGGGCCTTCTTTCAGCAGGATAATGCGCCATGCCACCCTCCAAATTCCCCAGACATCAATCCAATCAAGCATCTGTGGTTTGTGTTGGAACAGCATATCCAATCTGTGGTAGCTCAACCACATAACTTACAAGAATTAAAAGATCTGCTGGTAATGTGTTGGTACCAGGTACAAGACACCTTTAGAAATCTTGTAGCTTCCATGATTCACCAGGTAAGAGCTGTTTTGGAGGCACATGGAGGACCAATATCATATTAGGAAAGGTGGTCTTATTGTTTTGGCTCTTCGGTGTATGTATGCACGAAAACTTAACTAGTTATCATTACCTGCTTAGGGTGTGTTGTTCAGTAGCATGCTGAGCTCATAATCTTATGTCTACAGATTTAACCTCTTCAGTGGCAAGTTCTTTAGGTGTTACCAAAGCAGTTTTTGAATTCATGTTTTGTTTATAATATTGTGCCATTTTAAAAAGTTCTTTAATGAAACAATTACAATTAAAAGAAATATATTAAATAAATACGATTAAAAATAATATTTATTAAAGCTATAAAATTCTTCAATTTATTTGAATATGTATAGAAACATTTGTCATATGATATGCAGGCCACAACCCAAATATTTTTCCGGGCTAAATACTAAAGGGGTTAAGCCCCCACTGTGGCTGCATTGAGATTTCCTCCACTAACTGTTGTTGCTATTGCTCAACTGAACAGCACCTTATTTGCACACAATAGGCAAAATGGCCAAGTCACAAGACTTAGAAAAGGTTGGAAGGGGGGGAGGACCCAATGGATAGCTCTTAGGATAGATGGAAGCTTCCCATCAAGGCCATTCAGTGCTCACCTACACAAGGCCATGGCTTAACTTCCATCCAGTGGATTGTGGCCTTTCAAGCCCAATGGTATCCCCTCTTACTGACAATGGACACTAACCCTTACTCTGCCATTAGTGTGAAGGAGTAACCAAAGAGATTGGATGTGGGAAGCTTCTGCTTCTTAACAATTGTTCAATGGATCCCTTTCCCATATTTAACTCTAAGCCCTGTGACTTAGCTATTTCCTCAGAAGCAAAACAACCCAATCATTACGTGTCAAGCTCATAGATTTCACAAAATAGATTTTACATAATCTTGATATTATTGTTATATTATCAGCAATGTCACTATCATTTCGAAAAGTTTTTTTTTTTAATTCAGAACTACATTCACTTTATTATAAAACCCAAGTAATGAAAGTTGTCAATAAAAATAACACTTTTAATTGTTTAATTCATTACTGAAGTTAATGTTTAAGTCAGCATCTGAATTAATTCTTTTTTACTCAAAATTGAAAATAAAGTCATTGAAATAGCAGACCTCAAGTCCACCTCCTTGAACTTTCTTTATTCCTATCATGTTCAAAGGCAATAGTTCATCCAACTGGGTTACAGCATCAACTACCATTTTTGCAAAAAAGTGTTTCTGTGCAGCTATCAATTTCGAACTTAATGTTGTCATAGCACATTTTTCTAAAAGAGCACGGTGTTCTCTGAAAAGTTAAAACATTTTTAAGTACCATAATATCTTAATGAAATGTATTGCAGTGAAATCTGTAAAGTTGGTCACTTAAAAGTCTACCACCTACCTATTTCATCACATTTTTATGAAACCAAAGGATAATATATGCTATATAAACTGCTGGCCGTTAAAAGTGCAACTCCAGGCAAGACAAGAGATATCAAAGCCATATTTAGTGAATACACAGCTTATGTCACAAGGATCAAATGATTACAAATACAATTCGGTTAGACTTGTGGAATACAGAGAAATCAGTATCTTGTGTAGCCACCACGAGCAGCAATAAGCACTGCTACACAGTCCAGCATTGAGAGGATGAGACATCAGATGTGTGTTTGGAGAATGTCAGTCCATGCAATTTTGATATGTAGCCAAAGTTCATCTGTTGCAGCAACTGCTGGTGTCTGGTGTGCTAGTCATCATGAGATCATGAACCAGACATGTGCAATTGGGGACAGATAAAGTGAATACAGGCCAAGACAGAAGTGTCACATGGTGGCTATCCAGGAATTGTTGGATGATGCATGCCACATGGCGAATCTTCTGTTGGTAAATGGCACCAGAGAGCCCCTGAAGATAAGGTATGACCACAGGCTCCAACACCTCAGTGATGTAATGCTGGCTGTTCAAAGTACTGGTAATGTGTACAAGGCGCGTGCGTGAGTAGAGTCCAATGGCACCCCATACCATAACACTTGGGGCTGAACCTGTATGGCACTGCATCATGCATGTCTCACTGAGCCTTTCACCATGGTACTGCTACATATGGATTCGTCCATCATGGTGCTACAGTGGGATTTGTCAGAAAAGATAATGCGATGCCATTCACACATCCATGAGCAATGTTCTTGGCACCATTGCAGTCGCATACGCCCGTGTTGTAGTCAGTGGTAGACGAAGCAGTGGCTGCTTAGTAAAGATGCCCGGATGTTGCAAATGACGTCAAACCATATGTGCGGACACTGGTTGATGTGCAACACACCCTAACTGTTGAGCTAAGGTGTTTGATGTGGATGATTCAAAGCCATGCACGAGATATGTCCTCTTGTTAATTTGTGTGACAGAGTTGTTGAGATCCCTCACGTCGGTGAGTTCATTCCTCCTCTACCCACTGACGCCATATTCTCATCACTGTGGAAGCATTCCATCCAATATGAGCACCGATATCTCGGTATGATAATCCACCTTTCCACAATCCCACAATTCTCCCTCAAAGTCGGAAACCTGGTTGTATGGATGCCATGCTCTTTGACAGGGCATACTTGATCCTTTAGTGCACAAGAACTGTGAGCAAACACAATTCCAGTGCTTTACACCAGCTCTTTTTAATCTCCTCTTATACCACTTCCAGGGGGCGTTACTGTCACACATGATGTGCATGTGTGCTGCGCTTTTAATCATTTACATGTTCTCCCATGGGCTACCCATCTTGCATATTTCGGGACAATCTGACGAGTTCTTCCTGGAGTTGCACTTTTAATGACCAGCAGTGAATATACACATGGTCAATCCTCTAGTAATTTTGCCACAATGTGGGGACTATAAGTGGCCAATTTAGACAAGTTTCACTGTAATACTGAATTAAATACAAATGTATTATAATATTTATATACTGTGACCACCATGTTATATTGTGGAAAATCACTGCATTAAATATTATGTATGCATTTTAGTTTCAATTAACACCAATACTAATTTAAACTGTATGAATCAAAATGTTCTTACACAATCACACAACTGACAAACTGAACAGAATTGCAGCATTCTTGCCCTATAGAGACTACAGAAATTATAATGTTACAGTATAGAAAAATGTTCATTGCTTGGAAATAAATAAAACAGGCTTCAGCATTTAATATAAATAAAAAAAAAAATAAATACCCCCTCAAGCAGCTGCTTGCCACAGAGGTCTGACAGGAGCCTGTCAGTTTATATGCCAAAGTAGAAGGTCTGAGAGGATGGCAGGACCTCAGCAGAAAAACGACACACACATCCATGCCTTACCCGGGGCTCAAACCCGGGTCCCTTGGATCAGTAGCCAAGCGTGCTAACCACTCGGCCACGGGACAGCTAATATACATTAGAAAAATCCCCATTTAAATTCAACAGGACCCTTAACACACTGACTGCCACATATATTCATTTATGAATGATGTTAACAGTTCAACAGGTTTTAATTCGCCATATTCATGGGGGGCAGCACTGTGTGTTCCGCTAATAGTGAGAAAGGGGGCATCAATGCCATAATATTTGGGAAATTACAGGGGGAGTGGGCATTCCTAATTTATTACAAAAGCAAACTTTTCATCACTCAAATCAAACAAGGTGCACCTTTATCATATCCTATATGAAAATAACTTACACAAACATGCAGCACTGCCTATGTTACACAATGAAAATTACAAGTTGGAAGAATGAAATTTCAGAGCAATTATGTGAACTAATACAAACTTAAATTCCAGTTTTTGGCTCAATTTATGTAATATGTCACTTATATTAATTAATGGCAAATACATATTATTATCAATTATTAGAGTAGGATTATCATTATATATTAATTATCAATGCATATTTATTATTAATACTAAGGGCTGGATCTATTGGGGGGGACTGGAAGAGAGTTAGAAAATTTAACTTACATTTATTATATGCAATTTCTTTAAAAAATACTAAAATAGAGGGAAAACTTTACCCTAAAACAGGTTTTACTCAATCTTCCCCTTCCCCACCCTTTCATTTGGATCACTTTACCCTTACTTTTTACAAATCTGAGTCTGTTATTACCAATTAAGTTAAAATTTGATATAAAAGGTGTACAAAACACAGATTTTGGCCATGATTGAAACACCCACTATTTCCTCTACTACACACCAAGAGTTGCCACTGTTGGTCCAAGCACTTTCTCAAAAAACCATTGACAATTATTTCATGCCTTCTGTAGTGTTAATTTATGCAATATTAACTGTTTAACACCCCTAAGGCTCAAATAGTGTTATTCTTTTGTCTTTATCCTTTTCTGAGATTTCTTGGGTGTTAAAGGTTAAGTTGATCAATTATTAATCAATGATGTCTACTGATAGATATTAGTGGTTATGTCAAATTTATATATCAAAAGAATGCATGCTGCCGTCTTGTCACCTTGCAACTCTATCAATTATAGATGAAACCAAAATAAGCCTTGTAATTCAAAGTCAGAGTTTAGCAATGGTCATTTTGCATCTGCTAACTGATTATGAATTAAATTTATTATCTAATACTTTTAAATATTTACATTTCTGTAGTGCTGAAAGTCTGCTTTGATGAAAACAGCAGAAACAAGTATATATATATTTATATATATAAGTATATTCACAGATAAGCTTTAAAACTGAACAAAAATGCATGACCTGCAGACAGTCAACCCAGATAACAATGCATATGAGCGAGAGCCATTCCCATTGCAATGCCAATCATGAACCACAGATTAGAAAAGTTCCCTAATCTGTGAGGTGACCTCTCTCACCCTGAAGCATTAAAACAAGAATGAATATGGCCGAATTAAGGGATCTGGGTTCAATCCCCGGGTAAAGCATGGGATATGTGTGTGTGTTGTTTTTCTACTGAGGTCCCACCATCCTCACAGAACTTCTACTATGGTGAATAAACTGAGAGGCTCCTGTCAGACCTCTGTGGTAAGCAGCTGCTTGAGAGGTATTTATTTTTTTTTTATAATTAGTTGTCTAGAATGGAGAGGAGTGAGATGGGCTCATTTATTCACCTACTAAGATACAGCTGTACAGTGGTCAAGTGGTTAATGCACTTGGCTAGTGATCTAAGGGTCCTGGGTTCGAGCCCCAGGTAAGGCGTGGATGTTTGAGTTGTTTTTCTGCTGAGGACCTTCCTGCCTCATAGACCTTTTACTATGGCATATAAACAGAGAGGCTCCTGCCAGACCTCTGTGGTACTGCTTGAGGGGGAATTTTTTTTATTTAGATACAAATTTGCAGCTTTCAACTCGATAAAAGAATTTCAGTGTGACCTTTGCTTACCTCCTACTTATGCTTTGCCTGGAAATGGCCAGCTAAGTTCTATAAATTCCCTCTGACCTGCAGGGCATTATTGTAGGTGAGCCTGTAGTCAAACACAGATTAACAAGCAGGAATAGAAGTGCATCTTTAGTGAAATAAAAAAGATAAAATGGAAATAATTCTTCCCTTTATCATTCTCCTTTTGGAAAAATGAGAAAATACTATAAAAATTTGAGAGCAATTTTCTTTAAAAAGGCAAAAACTGAAAAATACAAAATTCAGATTTCCATATTTCAAACAAAAGTTTGATAAAATAATTTTTTTTAATCAGATAGTTGCTGCACTAACATACATTGTCAGAACCCTGGATCATACCCAGGAGAAAATATGACTATTATATCAGATTGGCAACACCATCTATAGTGTGGCGTGAAAGAAATAAAGACTAAAATAAAATAAAAACAATGATGATAAATAATGAGATAAACTTCACTGTTCAACATCCACTAATAAATCAGCACTTTGACATTGATTCTAATTTTAGAAGCACCTTGACGTCGATTCTAATTTTAGAGGAAAAACTGTCTTGAACTGGGTGGGATACGAACACATGATCTCCTGATAATTATGTTATCAGGAGGTTGTGGGTTCACATCCCACCCGGCTCAAGACAATTTTTCCTCTAAAATTAGAAGACGTCAAAGTGCTGATTTATTAGTAAAAACAATGATGCACAGTCTGTATATGTTCAAAGAATCTGAATTGAGAGGCCAAGGATGAATGTATCCGTTTTTAGTACAACAAAAAAAATTGATTTTTTAAAAATAAAAATTGCTGTTGTAATTTTTTTATATATATCTTATAAAAATTATATAACTCTGGCTTCAAAAATAATATTTTGTTTTTCAATTTGATACATATTTTATTAAACTACAATATGAATAATTTTATAAAGCCATCTGATTGCCATTTCTTAGAAGCATTAAACAGTATTGCTGATTTGCTTGTTAATGTTCCTATTTGCTGAAGCAACCTTATGATTTAAGCTCACAAATTTGATTTAAACTATACAACAAATTTTTCCTTAAATTTCCGAAAATCTCCTAAAAATTAACAAAAACAAAACCCTGCTATTTTTAAAAACGGCATATTTTGGAAGTAATTACAAAGTATATACTGCCATTTTTTTTCCTGTTTCACACTCTTTTCTGTCGTAGACCTATTTCAGTATTACCAAGTTATTTTTTATCATTTTTCCCAGCATTCTATCATCTTCCCCACCTTAAAATTGAAACTGGAAGTAAACACATCCTTCTCAGAAATTCTGGTTGCAGCTGAATTTAATTAGTTATGCTTCACTGAGGCAAACAAGACACAGATGGCTGACAAATGCTATCTCCTTTCTGTGTCCTATAAGTGTCGTTTAAAGTTTTGGTTCAGCATATTGGATACCCTTTGTAAAGTTAGTATTCTTTTATATTTAAACCTTAGTTTTCATTTCAGCAGTTTATTTTCGAAAATTAGTGATCTTTTGGCCAATTGATAAGTATTTATCTTTTCATAGTTATGCTACATCATATGGCCGGCCTACAACTTGTTGCTGTGGATATTTTAACATCGCATTAGGCTATGTGTTAATTTTTATTTCATTATTTATAACTTTTACAGTAAAACGTTAATCTAGTATCATTTTTCAGAAAATAAATGGTCTTGGATATGGAAGCAAATTAATTTCTGTAGATTTATTTCCGTTAGTGATCTTTCGATCAGCCAATTTATTGATCATTCCAAGTTATGCTAGATAGGAGGCTGGCTTAAAAATTGTTGTGGATATTTTATTTAACATCCCATTAGGTTATATGTAATTTTTCTTTTATTATTTCTTGTTTTTTAGTAGAAAAACTTTTAGCTTGTACCGTTTTCTGAAAATGAATGTCTTGGATACAGAAGCAAAATAGACTTCCTTGCTACGGAAATCAGCTGTCATGTGGGAGGGCAATTTCGGGAAGGCATCCCCGTCCACTAAAATTAACATAGAAAGTTTAATAAAGAGATTTTTCTAGAGTCCCCCCTAGAAAAATATAATTTTTTTTTTGCTTTAGTGCACAAACCTTTCTGCACTTAGCTAAGATCGCCAACACCCAAAGAAAAAACCAAAGATAAAACCAAGATCAACACCCAAAGAAAAAATTTATAATGTTTAGCAAAAAAAGCAGCCAAGAAAGCTTTTTTCTATTTCATAACCAGTTCAGAAAATCCTGTGAATGTGAGAAGTCCAAGTCACGTTGTACAACATTGGCTGTGTTTAAAATATACAATACTGAAAAGAATCATTAAAAGAAATAAAAATCGTATTTCAGGTTGAATATTATATTTTTCAAGAGGAAATTGCTTTTCAATAAATATATATTTTAACTATTTTTATTCATCAGGTTTTCCAAAATGAAGCCTTAATTGTATAGTGCAATCTTTTTGTTTACCATATCATATTGAAAAAGGCTTATTAAAATCAATATGCTTGCAAATTTGTTTATATTATTTAAAATTCGTAATTCTGTTTAATTTGTTATATAACATGACCTATTTCTGTTGATTTTTTTTTTTATTTCTAAAGTTGACTTGTTTATGTGACTCAGCACAATTGGCTAAAAGCCTGGATTTTCTCAGAGTATGGTACCGAGAAAAAAATTACAAAACAGAAAAATATTTATTTGAAATCAAAAATTTTTTTGTTATTCAGAAAGTCATTCTATTCATGTGCATTGTAATAATTTCTATTATTTTTTTTAAATACATTTTTATTTGTGTTGCCAGATACTTTTTTACTATGACTCTAAAAAAAGCCCTATTAAAATAAAACATATCTTTTTTGTTAAATACTTTATTTTCAGCAAATACAGAATTAAATACTGATTAATTTGGAATACATGTCATAATTCCTTTCATTAGTTATTTAGCAAGAAAGTTCTAAAGTTAGTTTTTTTTGTCTGAGCATAGGGAGAAAATAACTTGGCCTCTGGATGGAAACCTGTTTTTTAGGCTGGACACTGGAAGGGTTAATGGGAATATGGATAATTATTAACCTCAAAAAATAGTCCCCAAGGGACCACATTTATTAAAGCACTCATAAACTTTGGAAAGACTGGAAAACTCATCTGCTGTGATGGTATTCTGTTCTGCATTCATGTTCTGAATATCATCAACTGCATCAAACCAGTGACCTATCAGTCTCAATTTCAATTTGGGAAACAAGAAATCTATTGGAGCCACACTGGGAAAATAAGTCATTATATTTTTAAAAGCATTTTTTAGAAAACTACATTGGTTGAGAATCAGCTTGCATTAATAACATCCTAGCTCAAGGAACATATAGTGAACAATTAGTATTCTTCACAATACAAAGTTTAAAAAATTATCCTCAGGCAGTCACAAAGTGTTAGAGAGGATTTAAATAGAGAAAACACTAACTTTCATGACTTGGCAGTTTTCAATTTTTAAATATAACACATTTTGCAACTTAAAATGATACAACTTACAACTGTCAGTTGCTGGGATAATAAAATATAACAAAATAAAAAAAGGAAAATTTTATTACTTACTTTAAATCCTCCCAGCGAACCTGGACAGATATTTCATTTGTTTTGCTGACTGCCTAGATAAGAGCAAATTGCATTTTAACACTTCTACAATTTTCTATACAGAGAGTGAACAAAATTACTATTATTACCACTATAAATTCAATCAAATGTATAATGCAGCACTCTTTTAATAGCATGTTGCATCTGAAGGCTACCTATATTACACGAAAGAAAAAATGGAGAACATATTCAAACCAGGTTAAATAAGTTGGTTTTGTTAAATGAGGTTACTGTTCCCATTCAAGTGGATCAATTGAAAATCACACTTATTAACCACAATAAATGCTTCATAACTTTATTCCTTTTTTCAATAAAAGTGGTAATTTTGGAGCTGCTCCAGCCAGTTACTAACTCAGAACTACCTGACCTTCTCATGGGCCATCCAACGTTTGGCGTCCTGTGCCGACCTCCCCGTCCCAAGAGATGGTCATCTAGCCAGAGCTCCTCGATCAATGGAGCTGGGCCAGAAAGGGAATCGATCACTGATGATCAGGTACCATAAACCTGTCTTGCTGATTACAGAAAGACACATTAGCCATTCCTGGGGTTGGTAAAATGTAATTGGTCCATACCATCCATAGGTAAGGAAGTAAGATTTTGGTTCATTCTGTATTGGGCTTTCAATGTTTGAGAATTACAGAATGATAACCAACTCCAAGTTTAAAACAGTAACAAAGAGATTTATTTCAGAAGATATTTACAGAGTCTCCCCGAGTACTGATGTTGGCTACAACCATGTGCAGATTGCTTAACAGGTTGAGATTCTATGCACCTAACAGAGGAAAAACTCTCACCTCATGAATTATCTATTCACTGAGCAGCCGCTGTCTTTGTCTGCTCCAGCCAGTTACTAACTCAAAACTACCTGACCTTCTCATGGGCCATCCAATGTTTGGCGTCCTGTGCCGACCTCCCCGTCACAAGAGATGGCCATTAGCGAGAGCTCCTCGATCAATGGAGCTGGGCCTGAAAGGGAACCGATCACTGATGATCAGGTACCATAAACCTGTCTTGCTGATTACAGAAAGACACATTAGCCATAAACAGCCTTAGTGGTGGGAAAAAGGAAACAGTTTCACTCAAAGGTTTACAATGCAAGGTCACATACAAATATATACATGAAATGACAAAATTATCTATGTATTGCATCAAAACCTGACAGGCCCCTCCTTCATCAAGAGTTATCCACGCTGAACATAGCCTGATAACTCAACTGCAGTGATAACACTGCTACAGCCAGAGGGGGTTTCCTAAAATTTTCGATATGTTTTGAAACCAAACTCTTTGTAAAACAACATGAGCATAGTTAACAAATCAATAACAAGAAAATCACTTAAATATTTAAATATACAGACTGCACACTGATAAGTACTTTAAAGTAATTAGTGTTTGCCATTCCTTATTTACAAATAATTCTACACAGTCTTCTCTAGCTTTCCTCTCCTGGATGCTTTAATCTAGACAGAGAACTAACAAGCATTGCTTCACCAATCAGCTCTCCTGGCCAACATCCTATAGAGATGGGAGTATTAGATATTCTTTTCTCTGTAGACATTTCATTGACGCAAAAATTTTCCTTCTTTTCTTTATATTTCAGTATATTCTTATTTCTCTTTTTAACTTCTTTTAATTTGTTTTTTATACCCTTTTTAGGCACCTTATCGCCAAAATAACCTCGAGTTGTAAGATCTGTCTTTGAACAATGGTTTTTAACCAGTGACTCTGTACAAAATGTCATCTCCTGTGCCAAGGGTTCAGAAACTTTAGAATAAATTTGTACACTATTGGAATGAAATTGCTAATTTCCACATTCACTTTTGCACAATGAGATAACTTATTTTCAGCTTTCTTTAAATTTGAAATATTGTTATTTCTTTGTGTACTTATTTCCTCCATACATTTATTAGTATTATTGTCTACATTTAGAACATTATTACATCTCTGTACCTTATTATCAGTTGTACATTTTGTAGACAAAATCAACACTATTCAATGCACTATGCTCAATACTCTTAGTTGCTTCGTTATCTACAGCTGTATAATTAGCATGTTTATGTAACATACACATCCTTGTTCAGGAGCATCGGGTTGCATAGCTTAGGAGTAGTAGCACAAAATACCTCCACTGGAAAGTTAGAAATCATCGGTTTTCCGTTAACTTCAGCAAGTTGCAGTTCTACTTTATTCACGTCAGCGATGATCATACCACTAAACACGCTAACAAGATCTATTTTTCCACAAGGTTTGAGGGAACGTGCTGGGATCAAGTCAGATCTGAGTTCCAGTATCCAGAATGCTATTAATTTTAATATTACCAACTTTGCTAACTACCTCGCCCAGTTCTTGCACCAACTTATTCTTTGATCTATTACTACTTTCCACCTGGATATTACTATTATGCAATTTTGAAACTCTGGCAATAATAGCAGTCTCCTTATTACTTTCTTCAGCATCATTCACTCAAACTTGCTGTGTGAGTGTTTGCTCATGCTGCCTTCTTTTAGGGCAATCCTTCCTAAAATGTCCTGTAGCTTCGCAAACATAGCATTTTGCTTATGAGTGGGCAGGCAACATTCTTGCTTTATCAGTACTTTGTGGCTTTACATACTGGGAATGAAAATTCCTATGGACTTGAGGCATCTTGTACTTCATTTGCTCCGCAAACACAAGCCTTCTAGGAGCTGGTATGCTGTGTGCATCGAACTCAGCTGTTTCAGCTAGCTTTTGTGTTTCGAACCACGAATCGCCCTCCTGGCAGATCACATAGCTCAGTGTTTCTGCAGGCAACAGGGTTTTAATTTTGTCAGTGACTATTAATTTGGTAAGATGCGACTGATTTTGTACATTTCTACTCTTAATATAATAATTCAGAGAATTCTCCAATCTACTGGTGAAACTATACCAACTCTCGTCTTTTTAGCTTCATCAAATCTTTTCCTATAAGCAATGGAAGTTAAACGGCATTCAGATAAAATCTTCTCTTTGATCAGTCCATATGATTTTAACTCCTCAATGCTGACAGAAGTTATCGTGTTTGCCGCAAACCTTCCCAATGGTGTCAAACTTTTTTTTCACTATTATGCAATTTAAACTCAAGTTTCATGTCTGAAATCCATTTAAAATTTACTTTTATGGTAATCCAATGGATGGTTTCGGTAATATTATAAAAAATATTACAGTAGCATATAAAAATTTCAACACTTCTGAATTTTTTTTCTAATAGCATTTGTGAGCTAATACTGTTCACTATACAGTATTTTATGTATCATTCGATAAAGTACTAAATTCTCCAGCAAATGATGTGCAATTTATGTATATTACCGAGTGGTTAGCGAGCTGGTCTATGGATCTAAGGGACCTGGGTTCGAGCCCCGGGTAAGGCATGGATGTATGTGTCGTTTTTCTGCCGAGGTCCTGCCATCCTCTCAGATCTTTTACTTTGGCATATAAACTGACAGGCTCCTGTCAGACCTCTGTGGCAAGCAGCTGCTTGAGGGGGTATTTATTTTATTTATTAGCTCATAAATGTTCTCAAATACAAAACAATTCTGTTTGGTGATATAAAATTAAAAGTGTAACATATACTTTTTTCATTACTTCATTTTCTGGTGGATTTAGAACAGTATTTAACATTTATCTATCAAATACCATATATTTCCGCAGATAAGACGATTGTTGAATCATAAAAAAAGGCCCCCAAAATCTGAGTCGTCTTATAGGACAGATACAAAAAAATTAGATTGAAATTTATATAAATTGAAACCATTATAAAATAAAACAAATCACTCACCAACTGATCTTGAAAATTACTATAACTTATCGAAAAATCTATCATATTATTTAAATACGCTATATGATAATACATTACATTGTAATAGTAAATAATACATTACACTGTAATAGTAAAACAATACTAAAACAAAATAAATATTAAAAGTTATGTTTATTGAGCTACTGAGGAAAAAACAGACAAACCGTAATTATTTACTAGTACAGAGTAGGGTATGTCCACAAATTAGAATAGCCCATACAACGCTTTTGTGAATAGTCAAGGTCATTACCCGAATGCCCGAATCAGTGTGAATGTTTGTGTATAGGACATAATTCCGTATACACTATACAGTATTATTATCCAGATGATGATTGCCGATCTAAACTAAATTCATAGGCCATTGATAGTTTGGGGTCATCTTATAGGACAGATATATGCTAAAACTATAAAACTTTGATGAAAATTTATACCTCGTCTTATCTGCGGAAATATACAGTATTTATAATTTTATCTTTACTAGTGTAAAACTTTTTTTATCTTTACTAGTGTAAAACTTTACTAGTGGAAACCAAAATTTAAAAAGCATGCAAACTATTAGCCACACTATATATAAAAACACAGTGTAGACACGAAAACATAAGATAATACTATAGTTCAAGAGTATATACATACCAACTGCAATGCTTTTCGCAAACTCTTTATGATAATCTGTGGATGGACACCTTCCTCAATCAATGGTTTACACTGTTTCAAAAATTCAGATGCCAAAAGCACTACTGTTGTTGTACCATCTCCAACCTAAAATAAAAATCTGTTCATGAATTACATTTTACTATTTCTCTATATATTAATATCAATGCCAACAAAATTTGCAAATTATGCTACCTAATTGCTAAACCTTTAGCTACCTTACCCTCTTACATGGTCCAAGATATCAATGCTGAGGTTTCTGTTGAAAAATCTCCCCCATTATTGATTTTAGAATGAAGGATTAATGCTTTTCCTTTCAAGATTGGCCCACTGATTGATGTTCTTTTTTGATGCTCTTGCTATATATTGTATAAATGAATATACTATAAATATGCTGAAGCTGCCTTCTACATTTATAATTTGGAAGCATCTGCCATGAAATTAAAACATTTGAGTATGCAAAGTTTGCATATTTAGAACAAATATTGGTATATAGTTAGTAGTCACAAAACATTTGCCTGCTGGAACAGTAGCTAGCTCCCTAACAGACACACACAGCCTTTCACAAACATTTTTGTTGGAAGAAGTTTCAAATTTAGCCATCTCATCTAAATTGTAGATTTGTTCTGCACATACGCCTTCTTCTTCAATAAGCACTAAAAGTTCCATTGCTGCTAAAGGATCAGTTGTCAATTTCTCACCACAAACACCAAGGTAATGAACACCATGCCATTTTTTCCAGGGAGAAAGCCATCCCTCGCTTGCTGAAAAAACTCCCCCATTATTAATTTTAGAATGAAAGATTAATTCTTTTTCTTTCAAGATTGGCCCATTGATTGGTGTTCCTTTTTAATGATCTTGCATAAACCATTACCAAAGTGCATCATCGACAATTTTATTTTTCGGCTTTTTAATAGTGCACCGAGAAGCGTTTAGACTCGACTTGAGTGCAAAAATCTTGTAAAGATTTTCTATTCCTTCTCCAATCATTTACCATGCTTTTACCAATACCTAGTTCATCATAAATATGCTTTACTGGATCACCTTTGTCAATATGTTCTAATGCTTTTAATTTCATCTCCATCATAACATTATACTTACGTTTGCACCTACTCATTTTGTAACCACACAATAATTAATAGATCACAACACACAATCTTGGGTACACACAGTACACTGTAATATTCACGAAGACAAACTGAAGCAAATATGTATTGTACTATAAACTAAACATGTGGCGACTTGCTTCTACTTCTTGAAACTGAAGCAAATAAACAAAACAAGTGGCGACTTCCTTCTGCTTCTTGGAACAACCGGTTAAAGTGGAGGCCGGTTGAGTCGAGATCAGATAAGAGCCTACTGTATCAAAAAAAAAACCATCAGTTGAAGGACATAAAAATATCTAAATTTAACTTTTCAAAAGGTATCAAAATCTTTATATAGGTCTTTAATACTTTTGTTTTCTCATAAATAAAAAATGCATATTTTGCTGGTAGTTTAAATTTCTTCTTTTGAACGTTTATGACCAAAGTCCCAAATCTTAAAACTTCACTTTTGTTGCCAAATTTTTTTTTCTGATAATATTTTATAGTAAAAATACTTGTGAAGACTATCCTTTACAGTCTACCTTATTAATGTACTCAGTAGGAACACAAAAGAAAACCATTATGATTTATATTTTTCTGATAAATCCTGAGTTTGCCCATATGTTATCATTAAGGTACTGTACATCTGCCTATGCTAGAATGTAATCGATAAGTGGCCTCATGCAAGCTCCATAAAGCAGTTACTCCATTTCCCTATACAGTTCAATGGAAAAGACTGAATGATGACAGCTCCAACAATAACAGTGGCAAAATGAAGATAAGGTTGCATTGATTTACTTCCTCATCCAACCTAACTGCAAGACTTTGTTTCTTGAAGAAATTCAATTATTCTGCATAGAGTACATGGTGTAACTGCAGTTTCCTTCAATATGTTTGAATTATTGCTGTTGCACTACTGTTGATATAATAGTACAGTGTCATTATCAGAGAATGGCGGGCAAAGTTAGCAGCATTGTCTATCTGTTACAGAAGTTTCACATGCCTGCTTTATACCTGAAAAATCCATGTAATATGCAGATCGCATTGCAGAGAACCACTCTGCACCCCCCCCCCCCCAATGGGAGAAATGTGAACTAACTTTTTTTTGTTGTTGTTATAGCCATTCTGCAGCACATTGTAGATTACACATACACCAAATTTTGCTCCATTCTGGCCATTAGGTAAAACTGCAAATAACTCTGAATAAAGATAAACTCTGTATATATGAGTATAAATAACAACAATGTAAATTCAGTTTTAAACCTACATGAGCTACAAAATATATATGGTCAACCTTCTTTTCACAACTATAAGAATATGTTTTAGTAGTGCAGTACCCCTATATTAACACATAATACGAAATTTTTTGGTTAATTAAAAGGTTTCAATTTTAATTATTTAAAAACTTATATCCAAAGTTACCACTTACGAGAAGAAAGTGTTATTCTTATTAAAACTAACTAGTCAGTTTGTGAATATGTCTAGTGCATAGAACTATATCAATATCTAATTCTCAGCAGTTTTCAACAGTGAATCTTAAATCTTTTTGAATACTAACAAAGTAAATATGTACCTCAGAATCCTGTGATTTAGCAATATCTACTAATGTTTTAGCAGCTGGATGTACAACCTCTAAGGACTTCATGATTGTAGCTCCATCATTAGATATCACAGCTCTGCCTGTAATTTGTTAATAAAACAATGAAACAACAAGTAGAGAAACACTTTAAAATAGTGCATCTTACTTAGGCTAAATGTAACAACTTTAGAAAATTATAATTTGTTGATCATTTAACATTATGCAAAATTTCTAGAAATAATTATACAGTATGTCGCTTCATAAAAAGATTAACTGCTCGAAAAATGTTAAATTGAATAGATTATTCCAATTCCAATTAATTTTACAATGAAAATAAACATTATAATTTTTTCACCAAGAATTTTAGCTTTTTCCAGCTTTTAAAATTATTAATATTTTAATTTTCTTGCACACATTACTATAGGTGCATCTATGCATTTTTATTCTCTAACATTACATTTCTTTATTCTATAACACTGATAACTTGCAGTGTAGACTTTGCTTATTCATCACAATGCTAAATCCAACAAAGTAATGATCAAATAAGAAAAACCTGCTAAAGATACAAGAATATTGTCAAGATTTACAATTACAGCATTTAAAAGTTGCACTTAAATGGAATATAAATAACACACTCATAATTAATCTTTTATAAACTGCCCTACTAAATATTAGAGAATTTCCATGTTATGCCAATGGATTTCTAACTTCCAAGCTCTATAATCTATAAAATATGCGTTTAATGAAAATATGTGACTAAAGATAAATTAAATCAGTAATTTTTCTTGATTTTTAACAATAAATAAAATAAAAATAAAAACTCCCTCTTTAGAATTTAAATTTAAAACCATTTAAATAAATATACATTTTTTAGAAGTTTGTGTAATATTAATTTTAATATCAGACAATTATGAATGATTTTCATACAAAATAATTTATTGTTAAATATTCCAGCTTCCATAACACTTTAAATGTTGAATGAATATTGTTGAAAATCAAGATTTAAATAGATTTGATTATGACCTTTTGCTTCAGTCACATTTTTCTATTAAGTATATTTAAGAAGCTGGAGATTTCCACTGACATTACATGGAAATTCTCTAATACTTTATTAGGGTTCACCCATTTATTAATATAAATAAGAGTATTTTCTGTAAAATGAAAAAATATGAACTATTTTCTATGGAATTGTTCTTATTAATACACAGCAAAAATATCAAAGGGCAATTTATTTACCAATGGCAAATAACTAAAGAGCTCCTTAAAAAACACCATATAACCAGATATTTGTTTTGTCTAAGAGTGAATTTAGGGTAAACAACAGACTATCAATAACAGCATTGAAATACTGCACACCCAAAAGTTTTTACATTTTAACTATAAAGATTTTGTTGTAGCAAAGGAAAATTTACCACTTAGGACAGTAATTTTAAAATTTGTTTAAAAAAAAAGAGGTAACATTTTTGTTATTTGCCTGCAGACATTCAACTTTCATTTAGTTTTTAGAGATAATGAAGAATTCTTTTTGGATTGGACAGGTACTGATGAAATGCTATCAATTAAGCCCTCTAACAGTAGAAAATGCCATAATTTTAAACAAACATTGCAGATGATCTACTTATACTAGAAGCCTGAAATTTTGGTAGTAGAATGTGATGATTAAGAGGTTTACATTGGAAGCAATTATTTCTCCCCTATAAAATCCAAGTTTTACAATGGAAACACAAGCAGGAGTTGATACATATTAACTTTAAAATCTTCTTTAGTTTATGTTAAGTACCTGTGAAATATTGATACCAATAATAGAATTTTATACATAAACACTGAATAATTAAACTTAGATGCAATTGATAAGCCTGCAGTTTATTTCTTTTAGTCTTCAATGGGTTGTAAAGATTCCCACATACTTTGTAAAACATTTGTAAAAGAATGTAATGTGTAGTTACTCAATCTGACCATTCAAACACCACTCCTTTTAAAGTCATTTAATCAATAATTATTGATTAAATAGACCTATGAATATCATGCATTAGTGAAGTCAGGATTACATTAAGTAGACAGTTATTACAATCCTACATAATTATTTTTAGCAACTGTTCAATCACCTTATAAAATCCTATTATTAAGAACACAAAAAATATGCAGATGGAAAAAAAATCCAATTATGTACCTTTGTCATCTACAATAAGTTTGTCCATTCCCCTTGGGCCTAAAGTAGTTCTTACAGCTTCTGCTACTGCCGAGCATGCATTTATATTACTAATAAGTTGTGGTTTGCCTTGATTATTCTCTGTCCCTTCTTTAAGAAAGATAATTGGAGGCTGCTGCAATAAAAGATACAAATTAGTATTATTGGTATTGCAATCAATTGTACCAATTAATACATTTTAGAATGTTTTGCTTCAATGAATAGTTGGATAATTTCATTTGCTTTGTTAATTTGACAAAAATATCAATAAATATTTTGTGGTAAAAATTTTGCAGACATACAGGACTTGATGTTTCTGGAGAGGTGCAGGTTCAAGTCCCATATATCATTGAAATTTTTTCCACAAAATATTTATTGATATATTGATGTTAAAAAGTCAACAAGTAATGCTGTCATTGCCATCTATGTTCACAAAAATAACTTTATATTTGAAAATTGTACTTAAGAGAAAAAAAATTGCATTACACTGATCAATAGCAAGTACAGAGATTATCTGTTGATATAAAATAAAAATAAAATACCCCCTCAAGCAGCTGCTTCCCACAGAGGTCTGACAGGAGCCTGTCAGTTTATATGCCACAGTAGAAGGTCTGAGAGGATGGCAGGACCTCAGCAGAAAAACGACACAAACAGCCATGCCTTACCCAGGGCTCGAACCCAGGTCCCTTAGATCAGTAGCCAAGCGCGCTAACCACTCGGCCACGGGAGAGCTGTCTGTTGATATAGAATTCAATAAATACTTCTGCAAAGGAAAAAAAAAAAGTTTTGCCAATTTCTGCAGAAGTCTTTATTGCATTATATAGAACCTTTTATGTCATAAAAGTTAAGAAGTTCACCATTCACCATTTTATTTTTGCATTGCTGTCAATATAAAAATGGCATTTCAATAATGTGTATCTACTGTGTTAGCAAAATACTAGTTTAAAAATTATTATCAACTTTATATTGGATTGATGCAAAGTAATGGGAAAAAATGTGAACCATGCATTTGCCATTGTGAGGAAATGTGAAAAATGTGGTCTTGTTAACAACATAAAACACAATACATGCATAGCTCTGGTATCTAATGAAGTTCGGTACCTACATTTACTCCATATAAGTGGCAACACGCATTTCACAATGGTGATGCAAGATGTGTGCATTTGTTTCATCATGCTGTATGAATTTGGAAATGGTGTTGGTGTTCAAGAATGTTTGGGGAAACTGTTCAAAGCTTATGGGGACAAAGTCATCTCTAAAAGTACCTGTTACCTGCGGTTTATACAAATGAATTCACAGCTCACCAATCAAAAATGGACATTTTTGCACTTGTTTTAGCACATTGGGTATTTAACCCCTGTGGCTTTTTTCAAGTGCAGAATGGGGGTTCATAGTTTACGATATCAGAAGTTTTCGTGCTTGTTTTAGCCTATTGGGCTATTTAACTTCTGAGGCTTTTTTCGAGTGTGAAACGGCAGTTTGTTGTTTACGATTTTGGGCATTTTTTGTGTTGTTTTTATATTTTTTTTCGATTTTATGTTATTTTAAACATTTTTTTTTGGGGGGGGGGGGGGGAATCTAAGTTTTTGTTTTATATGTTTGTCATTGTGACTATTTTGGTTTCATAGGTATGGTGAAAATTGCACTACTTTCAGGGGGAAAAAACTAAATGGCAGTACCAGTACCGCTTTGTAAATAATTACTCATGAAGTTTTCTCTACATCATTTAGAATTTTTAGAATTATTCACATTAAACTGCATTTGTTCTCACAAAGCTGATCTGGGGGGGATGCAGGACACATGGCAAATGATCTTAAAAATGTTACATACACAGAAGACTCCACAGAGCTCAGAGCTCAAAAGCTTTTTTTTTGTCATTATTAGAGCCACATGCAGAGAGACAAGTTCTATCCACACCTGCAAAACTTTATCAGCATCCACGTAGACTGACTACTTAATAACTTTCAAGATTTTGCAAATGCCTAAGGTCTGAATATGTTTGCAAGTAAAAAAAATCAAGTGTGATGGTTTATTAATGACATCATTAACTGAAAAAATATACTGTGATGAAAAATAAGCCTTAGTTAATATTGGATAAAACTTAATAAATAAATAATAATCACTCAAGCAGCTGCTTGCCACAGATGTCTGACAGTTTAATACACCATAGGTGTCTGTGAGTATGGTGACACTGATCAAGGAAGGAGATATTACACCTAGGACAAGTGTAATATCTCCTTCCTTGACTGAATTCAAAATATCCTGAAGTTGTCCATAAAACCTATCCTTCTCATCCTCACTGGTATCCTCAGGGGGGGGGGGGGGGGCATAACAGCAGATAACATTCAAATCTTTAATGCTTGTTTGAAATTTAGCTGTAAGAGACCTTTCATTAATGCATTCATATCCTTAGAAGGGCATCACTAGTGCATTCGCTGAGAGGCAAACCTAACTAACACTTGGATATGCTTTTCATCTTCCCTCCCTGAAAAGAAATATTTAAGATTATTTTTAAGAATCTGTCCATCTGGATCTTTCTCCATCTTTTACCATCTTTATCTGTCCATCTGGTCTCTTGCAAGCCGAGAATAACTAAATGGAGTTGATAAAACATATCATACTATTCACTTGGGGCTGTCAACCCCAAACAAGAAGAAAACACTGGAAGATTTTCCCTCCACAGTAGCCCACCAGTGCAGCAGGTGGCTACTGTGGAGGACATTAAGAGAATAAGCTCTGTGGAGAGTCTTCACATTGCAACTACCTGTGGAGAGAAAATGGTTGTTTAAAAAATGTTTAAAGTGTGATGTTTAAAAAACACTTTATTGAGAGAAGGAATGCCAACAATATCAAACATCCCCCTTATCATAGGCATGGGGCAAAGACCTGTACTCTCACTACTATAAGCTGAAGTCATCTACACTGGAAGACTTCCTCCAATGTAGGATTTGATGATGCCCATAGAAGCAAGAGTTCAGCTGCCTGTGATAACCTCTGCTCAGGATTATCCACCAGTTGATAAAACATATCATGAGACTATTCACTTGGGGCTGTCAACCCACAAACAAGCAGAAAACACAGTGGAAGATTTTCCCACCAGTGCAGCAGGTGGCTACTGTGGAGGAAAATCAGGATCCATAATCAAGATCAGAGCTGTATTCCAGTCCAGTTAGTGTATATGTTCAGCAATAGGACCCTGTGTGTCCTGCTGAGGAATGTGTGGTTGACCACTCTTCAGCAGAGTATAAAAAAAGAAAAGTAGCTATAGTTGTCCAGATCAGTAGGTGACACTGATTTAGAAGCCCTCCCATTCCCTTCCACAAGAAAGTATCTCGTTTGAAAGGTACTAATGGCCTGCACTAAGAGAAGGTGGGATCAGACATTATGTGCTAGGCCTGGTCAATTCTATTCATCATCACAGGAGATTGGAGCATAACTCTCCTTCCAATGACTACCTAGCTACCATTTACAGACATAGTGATATACTGGGTAATAAAAAGGAGTATCTTCCAATAACAGTGGTTAGTGCACTTGGCCACTGATCAAAGGGATCTTTTTTAAGTGACTTCAATGCCAAAGTTGGTATTGACTCTGACCTTTGAGGAGTGGCGATAGGCCCTTTTGGTACCAGTAACTATACCCAATGACAATGGGCAACATCTCCTACAGCTAAGCAAACTTCATAGTTTGAGAATAACTAACACTTATTACAAACACTGTGACATACAAAGTACACATGGATTTCCTCTGATGGGCTGCATAAGAATATGATTGATTATATATTAATTAACAGCAAATGGGCAAGTTCTGTTAGGAATACCAGGTCATATAGAGGAGCTGAAATTGGATCTGACAACTTAAACAAATTGGATCTTGCAACTTAAGAAGTGTTGTGCTAAGGTTAAAAATATTTACCTTTGGTTCTGAAGCTCTGGAAGACTCAGTTATAGCTAAAGCTTACCATGATAGGTTATTTAGTCATGGTTTGCTTACTAGTGAAATTGAGGAAGAATGGGACCATTTTAAACAGGCTTTTCTTGAAACTAACAGTAGTCTTAGGAAAAAAAGGGCAGAGAAGACAAAATTATTTCAGTGATAAGGTATTTGAACTCATTTCAGAAAGAAAGCTTAATAAACATGTAAAGGATCAATTAGCAGCTGACAGGAATCTTTGGCTTGTCTGACAAAGCCAAGGAAAGGAACAGCACAGAGCTTACTACATAGTTAATATTTTGTGTGGTAGAAAACGGATAGGTATACAGAAATTGAAGGATAAACAGGGTAAGGTTATAGAAAGTGAGGATTCTGTCACGGCTAGGAGGGCTGAGCATTTCTGTGATGTTCTAAACAATGTGGCTAGTTCTACTCTCATTGTTTGTAATGTTGATAGATGTATTACTAGCTTTAATGTTGGCCCTATAACACAATCTGAAGTTATTTTGGCTCTTTCTAAACTTAAACTTAATAAATCTTCAGGGGTAGATGAAATTACTACAAAAATGCTTAGAGCTGGGAATGTTTTGGTTACCACATGGATGACTGAAATTTTGAATATCTTTTATGATAAAGGCATGGTTCCTACGGATTTTACCAGAGCTATTATTATCCTTATTTTCAAAAAAGGTGATCGCAGTTCTTGTGATAACTATAGGGGTATCAGCCTACTCTCTGTTCCAGGTAAAGTTCTTTGCATGATTGTGCTTAATAGAATTAAGAATCTGGTTGATGGGCAATTGCATAATGAGCAATGTGGATTTAGAAGTGGTTAGAGATGTGTACATCAGTTTTTTTCACTTAGGCAGATTCTTGAAAAACGTCAATTTTAGAAACCTTTGTTGATTTCAAAAAGGTTTTCACTCTATTGATCGCCGTAATTTGTGGTTGATTGTGAGATCATATGGCAGACAAGTTAATTAACATAACGAAAGCTCTCTATAACAACACTGAGTCATGTGTGAGAGTTGGTAAGTCTTGTAGCAATTGGTTTAGCATTGCTTGTGGTGTTCGACAGGTGTGCATTTTGTCTCCTTTTCTCTTTGGTTATTAATTATGTTATGCGAAATTTACTGCAAGGGACAGATTTTGGATTGAAATGGTCTAGAGCAGTGGTTCTCAACCTTTTATGCGTCACGTACCACCCTGCAAATGTGTAACTGGCATACCCCTTGTATAGATAAATAAAACTATAGTTAGAGTATAACAATGGTTATTTTTACTTTGATACTAGATCTAGCAACTTTTGAGCTCTCATGGCGTACCCCAAAAAATTTTACCGCATACCCCACATCGAGAACCCCTAGTCCAGAGATCTGAAAATTTCTGATTTAGCCTTTTTGGCAAATGATGTTGATGAGAGAGTAGTAGAGTAGGTTTGGTTACAGAGAGAAAACTGGTGATGAAAAATTGTAAGTGAAGGCTGTGATTCAATTAATGTGAATGGTTGCAGTCTTGAGCAGATATCACAGTTTAATTATCTTGGTAGCTATGTAACAGATACTAGTGATGCGTGGCATGAGATTAGCAGACTAATAGCGATTGCTGCCGGGACTTTTAAGAATCTATGGAGAGCAATCTAAGCATCTATGGGTTAGTTATGGTAGTGAAACTTGGAAGCTTTGTAAACAACATATCAGGAAACTTGCTGCTTTTGATTCTAGATGCTTACACAGTATCTTGGGAATTAGGTGGTTCAACTTTGTAAGTAATGGTGAAGGAGGCAAAGGAGTCAGCAATCTCCTCTGAGTAGCATATTGTGCAGAGACTCCTTTGGTTTGGCCATGGATAATTATAGATTAGCAAATAGGGTTATGAACAGTGTGCCTAAAGGTGTCAGAAAGAGGGGGAGACCTAGGATGCAGTGGACAGACAATGTCAAACAGGACCTTGTTAGAATTGGTGTGCAGTGGCCATATGCAACAGATATAACTCAGGTCAGATCTGTATGGAGAACTAAATTGCAGTCTGGTTGGACTCCGTAGCCCGTGGCTGCTTGAGGATGATGATGAAACTTTGTGATCTCCCCCATTATTGAAATTTTCACATATTTAATTTGTTTTCTTTTAACACTCCAGTATCATTTCGAATTTATATTCTGTTTAGCCAGCAAAAGATTGGGTCAGCAGAGTTTATGCAGTCCTCAGGCAACAAATGGCACTACTCAAGACACATACGACACTGAAATGTAAAGTATGACATAGAAATGTAACCTTTGGCTGTTGGTGGCCTATGGTTCTATGATTTGTTTATTTTGGGTAGGTAACAAAGTCGTGTCATATGTGTGATTTGATGTGAATGCGACATTTGTTTGCTTTTTTTTGCCATTTTTCGTTTAGCACTGCTTGGGATAACATGCCACCTATTTGGTTAGAGGTAAGTGATATGTATAATATATTTAATGAGGGATTTTTTGAATGATGGCAGAAGAGTGGTAATTAATATGTTTTTTTTTTAATTTGGTTAAAATATGTAAATTACAAGTTATTTTGGAACTTAAATTATTTAATGTTAGGAGGGTTGTTGTTGAAAGTGTTTGCCAACTGTTTTGCAATGTTATGGTCATGTCATTTGGAAATGGGAGTTGAGTAGCTCTTTGTGACTGTGGGGGAGTTTCTTTTAAGTTCTTTGGGGTGAGGGCCATTTGAAGGGGGAGGAGTGTTTAGAACCAGTTTAGAATTATTTGAAATCTTTTTTGTGCTTAAAAAGATAATAAAATTTTGTGTTTTCTGAAATGAGTTCAAATACCTTATCACTGAACAACTCTAACATTTTTGTGTGTTTAGTATGATATAGTATGTGTTTTGTTGTGAGTGGAAGAAAATGGCAAAAATTTAGAATGTGGGGAAATTAAGTGGTAAAAATTAGAACACTTTAATGGGGGTGTTAGGGTTTTAAGAGAATAGTTTGTGGTGAAATGTGTGTAGAGTTTTAGAGGATTGTGATGTAGTAAGGGAGTGGTGGTGGAGTATGTAGGAAGTTTTTGTGTGTGGAACTGAAAATGTTGGTAATAATGAACACGTGTATTTCGTTATAATAGTTTGAGATGAATTGAGTGATTATCAGTAGTTCTGTATAGTATAGTAATTATTAGTGTATTATAGTGATATATTTTGTTTGATATTTAGAAGTCTTTTAAAGTTACTAATATGGTTTATTGTTAATATCTGGAAGTGTTTGATGGCTTTTTTTATATAGAAATTTTGGGTATTGTAGAATTGTCGAGTAGTAGGTAGTCACTGGAAGGAGAGCTATGCACCAATCCCCTGTGATGATGCATAGAACCGGCCAGGCCTAGCACCTAATGTCCGACCCCGCCTTCTCGTGGTGCGGACCGTTAGTAACTTTCAAAAGATATACTCTTGTGGAAGTGAACGGAAGGGGAGGGCTGCCAGATTAGTGTGGCCTACTAATCTGGACAACTATGGTTACTTTTCTTTTTTTTCTACCCTGCTGAGGAGTGGTCAACCACACAGGGTCCTGGTGCTGACCATATAAACCTACTGGACTGGACAGATATATGGCTCTGAGCTTGATTATGGATCCTGATTTTGCTGCACTGGTGGGCTTCTGTGGAGGGAAAATCTTCCGCTGTGTTTTCTGTTTGTTTGTGGGTTGACAGCCCAAAGTGAATAGATCCACAGGATATGTTTATCAGCTGGTGGATAATCCTGAGCAGAAGTCATCACAGGCACCTGAACTCTTTGCTTCTATTGGCATCGTCAAATTCTACATTGGAGGAAGTCTTCCAGTGTAGATGGCTTCAGCCTTTAGTAGTGGGGGAACGGGTCTTTGCCCCATGTCTGCGATTAGGGGGCTGTTTGATATTGTCGGCATTCCCTCTCTCAATAAGCATAGTTTCTTTAAACATCCCACTAACCATTTTCTCTCCATAGGTAGTTGGAATGTGAGGACTCTACACAGAGCTTTTTCTCTTAATGTCCTCACACAAGAATTCCACCGTTATAATTTAGATATTCTCGGCTTGCAAGAGACCAGATGGACAGATAAAGGTCAGATTCTTAAAAATAATCTTAAATTTCTCTTTTCAGGGAGGGACGACAATAAGCATCACCAAGGCGTGGGTCTGCTTCTCAGCAGACACGCTAGCGATGCTCTTCTAGGATATGAGTGCATTAATGAAAGGTTTCTTACAGCAAAATTTCAGACAAGCGTTAAAGACTTGAATGTTATCTGCTGTTATGCCCCCACTGAGGATGCCGAAGAGGTTGAGAAGGATAGGTTTTATGGACAACTTCAGGATATTTTGAATTCTGTCAAGAAAGGAGATATTACCCTTGTTCTTGGTGACTTCAATGCCAAAGTTGGTACTGACTCTGACCTTTGGGGAGGAGTAATAGGCCCTTTTGGTATTGGTAGCTGCAATGGCAATGGGCAACGTCTCCTACAGGTAAGTAAACTCAATGGATTCAGAATAACTAACATTTATTACAAACACCGCAACATACATAAGTACACATGGGTATCACCTGATGGGCTGCATAAGAATATGATTGATTACATATTAATTAACAGCAAATGGGCTAGTTATGTTAGGAATACCAGGGCATATAGGGGAGCTGAAATTGGATCTGACCATTACCTTGTTAAAAGTGTGTTGCAACTTAAACTTAAAAAGTGTTGTGCTAGGGTTAAAAAATTTACTTTTAATACTGAATCTCTGAAAGATCCAGTTATAGCCAAAGCTTACCATGATAGGTTACTTAGTCATTATGACAGTCATGGTTTGCTTACTACTGAAGTTGAGGAAGAATGGGATCATTTTAAACAGGCTTTTTTGGGCACTAACAGTACTCTTTTAGGAAAAAGGAGCAGAAGAGACAAAATTATCTGAGTGATAAGGCACTTGAGCTTATTTCGGAAAGAAAGAACTGCAGGAATGCCCTTAATCAATACCCTACTAGTCCTAATAGAAAGCATTACAGAGACCTTAATAAACTTGTAAAGGATCAGTTAGCTGCTGATAAGAATCTTTGGCTTGATGGTTTGGCTGACAAAGCTGAGGAAGCAGTTAGACAGCACAACAGCAGAGAGCTGTACCAGATAGTTAATGTTTTGTGTGGTAGAAAACAGACAGGCATACAAGGATTGAAGGATAAACAAGGTAAGGTTATAGAAGGGGAGGATTCTGTCATGGCTAGGTGGGCTGAGCATTTCAGTGATGTTCTAAACAATGTAGTTAGTTCTACTCTCATTGTTTGTAATGTTGATAGATGTATTACTAGCTTTAATGTTGCCCTATAACACAATCTGAAGTTATTTTGGCTCTTTCTAAACTTAAACTTAATAAATCTTCAGGGGTAGATGAAATTACTACAAAAATGCTTAGAGCTGGGAATGTTTCGGTTACCACTTGGATGACTGAAATTCTGAATATCTTTTATGATAAAGGCATGGTTCCTAAGGATTTTACCAGAGCTATTGTTATCCCCATTTTCAAAAAAGGTGATCGCAGTTCTTGTGATAACTATAGGGGTATCAGCCTACTCTTTTGGGGCGGGGGTGGCTCAGTCGGTAGCGCGCCAGGCTCGTAATCTGCAATTCCCAGGTTCGAGTCCCAGCTGAGTCAGCGTTGAGATTTATCTCCACAATCCCGCCCTGCCCACGGTCAGTAGGGGACACTAATGGGCTTGGAAAGGCCGCCGTCCGTTGGATGGGACGTTAAGCCGTGGCCCCGTGTGCGGGAGAGCCATACCCTGTGCACGTTAAAGAACACGCTGGATGGCCTTGACGGGAGGCTACCATCTGTCTCCCAACAGCTGTTCCAGTGGGTCCCCTTCCCCAACCTTCTCTGAGCCTTAGGGGTCCTTGTGACCTGGCCATTTAGCCCATGGTATGCAAAAAAGTGCCGCTCAGAGGTAAAACAACCCAACCCAACTCAGCCTACTCTCTGTTCCAGGTAAAGTTCTTTCCATGATTGTGCTTAATAGAATTAAGAATCTGGTTGACAGTCAATTGCGTGATGAGCAATGTGGATTCAGAAGTGGTAGGGGATGTGTGGATCAGATATTTTCACTTAGGCAGATTCTTGAGAAATGTTTAGAGTTTCAGAAACCTTTGGTTGCTGGCTTTGTTGATTTCAAAAAGGCTTTCAACTCTGTTGATCGTCATAATTTGTGGTTGATTGTGAATCATATGGTATACCAGACAAGTTAGTTAACATTATGAAAGCTCTCTATAATAACACTGAGTCATGTGTGAGAGTTGGTAAGACTTGTAGCAATTGGTTTAGCATTACTTCTGGTGTTCGACAAGGGTGATTTGTGTCTCCTTTTCTCTTTAGCTTGGTTATTGATTATGTTATGCGAAATTCACTTCAAGGGAAAGATTTTGGCCTTAAATGGGCTCCTTTTGGCAAATGATGTTGATGAGATGAACTCTTTCATTCGAGCTGTTGATGAGACTGGTAGTAGAGTAGGTTTCGTTATAAACAGAGAGAAAACTAAAGTGATGAAAATTGGTCAGGCAGGCTGTGATTCAGTTAATCTGAATGGTTGCAGTCTTGAGCAGGTGTCACAGTTTAATTATCTTGGGAGCTATGTAACAGATAATGGTGATGTGCGGCATGAGATTAACAGACGAATAGGGATTGCGGCCGGGACTTTTAAGAACCTATGTAGAGTGTGGAGAAATAGGCGTATACACCTAAAGACTAAAATTAGACTGTATAATAGTTTGGTTCTTTCTAGGGTTAGTTATGGTAGTGAAACTTGGACACTTTGTAAACAGGATAACAGGAAACTAGATGCTTTTGATTCCAGATGCTTACGCAGTATCTTGGGCATTAGGTGGTTCAACTTTGTAACTAATGATGAGATTAGGCAAAGGAGTTTGCAATCTCCTTTAAGCAGCATATTGTGCAGAGAGAGACTCCGTTGGTTTGGCCATGTTGCCCGTATGAATAATTATAGATTGGCGAATAGGGTTATGAACAGTGTGCCTAAAGGCGTCAGAAAGAAGGGGAGACCTAGGATGCGGTGGGCAGACAATGTCAAACAGGACCTTGTTAGAATTGGTGTGCAGTGGCCAGATGCAGTAGATGTAGCTCAGGATAGACTTGCTTGGAGAACTAAATTGCACAGTCTGGTTGGACCTCCGTAGCCAATGGCTGCTTGAGGATGATGATGATGATGAGAATTGTCGATGTGGAAAAATGACAGTTTTTGTTTTTCAGTTTGTGTTGTCTGGGAGGACATTATTTAGCTTTGGGGGCTTTTTTATAATTCAGTCAGCAGTGCACTGGTTCCGATTTTTATGTTTTTTGGTTTGTGTTGTCTGGGAGGATATTATTTAGTTTCTGGAGCATTTTTTATAATTCAATAAGCGGTGCACTATTTCCGTTTTTCTTCTGTTTTGGTATGTGTTGTCTCCGATGTGATTATTTAGTTTCAGGGGCTTTTTCATAATTCAGATCCGTTACGATTTTCTTGTTTTTAATATTTGTGTTCGATTTCATTAATTTGGGTGATTTATTTTGGTTACTTTTGTATATGTGACTTGATTTACTTGTTTAGTTTGTGAAAATATATTAATAGTGTTTTTAAGTATTGGGAAAAGGTGGGGGGCAGGGAGATTGCAGGAATTTGTACTATGTAGGAAGGCAAGTGTGTTGTCTTGGTTTCTTTGTTTATGGGTTTTTTTATGATTTTATTTTTTAGTAGTTGTGTGAATCATAAAAAAGGACCATTTTTGTTATGCTGCAAAAAATTTAATAGACACCTACTGCCATTAGATTGTTTCTTTCACATAATTTATTCACTTTTTTACTAAAAGACCTACTGCAAAAGATAGTTTCTTTCGCATATTTAAAAAAAAAATGTTGTAGCTTTATCCCCCAAATTTTTTTTCTTCTTAAAGTGAATATCATCATTGAATTCTGAGATATCCTAGATTTGAAATCAGATTTCTTTTCCCATTATCTCGTTGCTCTTTCCACTCATGTCTGCCATCAATACTGCAGTAATGTTAGCTTAGATTCTTGCAGATCTCATCAAAGATTTTACCACTATATGCATTACCATAAATTTCTTTAATCTGTGGCTTAATTCACTACTAGTATTAATATTAATATTTTATCTGCTGAAACCTTTTACATGTGGATATCCCCATCAGTACTGGGTTGTCAATATATCTCAACAAGCACAGGACCTAAGATTTTTGGGTTGTTTTACCTTTGAAAAGCATTTTTTTTTCACACAGTGGGTTAAATAGTCAGGTTCACAAGGATCTGCAGGCTCAGAGAAGTTTTAGGGAGGGAACCCACTGGAAGGTGTTAGGAGACAGTAGCCTCCCATTGAGTTCTTTAACATGCACAGGATATAGCTCTTGTGCACACTTAACATTCTTAGATCAGATGATAAAGGGGGCAAGGCCCCTTTTACAAAGTGGTCCAGTTTAGGAAGATGATAATGTTAGACACACTTAATGTCCCATGTGATGGACAATGCCCTCTCATTAAGGTTATCTGGCATGTTGTTTAGCATTCACAGGATATCGCTCTCCTACACACCGAACCACATCTTGATATTCCATCTGATGGTAGTCGTCTTTCCAAACCTATTGATTTCCCCCCCTCCCCTAGAATGAGGATTTAACAGTGACAAATTTTAATACTGGCCCAGGTGAGACTTGACTGGGAACGGCAGATTACAAGCCTGGTGCACTACCAATTAAGCCACTCCCACCCTAGGACATAGAGGTTGCCTAGTTTAGGTACAGTCATTACTTGACATGTATTTTGTCTTTTATTGAATACAAAATTTGATTTTCATCACATTTTAAAGAAATGTAACTATGGGCTATAAAGGAGAAAAAGAAACCGAGATAATAAACTTGAAGAAGTTTCTTGCCATGATTGACGTAATAATAATGAAACCTGCCTTGGTGTCAAAATGCTGCAGCTTTCTTCCAGAATTGCCCTGAAGGGGGAAAAATGTGATCTAAACTGGAGACCTTTCAACCACTTTCAACTTTTATTCAATGTGTGTTGCATCCTCTTTTGTTCATGCATGCATATTTCATTCAGCATTATATACTTTCATTATATTTAAGATTTCATTAGCTAGCTTAGTAGCCACTCGTTTTCCTACCTTTAATTTTTCAAAAAGATAATAAATGCAAAATATATATTTCAAGCAGAACAAAACGAAATAAATCAGCAATTAACAACTGGGCGTTGTTACACCACATGCTTAAAAAAATAGCAAAATTTAAATGAAAATTGTGTCCTAGTAATGTGAATAGTGTTCATATTAATTGTTCCTATGTAAATAGTTTCAGAAACAGTAAAAGAGGTGAAGATGAAAACAGATTACTTACCATCATGTTTATGTAATAAAATCAGACAATACAGATTATCATTACCTAGGTGCCTTTTTTCCCGACTACTAAGCATTAGTACAGTTGCGGTTTCAATAAGAAAAGACTACTAAGAGAACTAAATGACAAAAACACCTCAAGTTGGCCTACCTAATACCAATTTCGTCTTTTAAGATGAATCAAACTAAAAGGCTTCATATAATATAACAAAAATATTAGAATGTAAGTCAGTTAATGCGCTTTCAAATTTTTTATACATTACGCGAAAAAAAATTGCAACACTTGGAACGATTAATGCCATTTTATTGAAACGCAGTCAGCTGTTAACATACACTGAAATGTGCGATTGATTACATTCATCATCATCATCATTATCATCATCATCCTCAAGCAGCCATGGGCTACGGAGGTCCAACAAGACCGTGCAATTTAGTTCTCCAAGCAAGTCTATCCTGAGCTACATCTACTGCATCTGGCCACTGCACACCAATTCTAACAAGGTCCTGTTTGACATTGTCTGCCCACCGCATCCTAGGTTTCCCCTTCTTTCTGAGGCCTTCAGGCACACTGTTCATAACCCTATTCGCTAATCTATAATTATTCATACGGGCAACATGGCCAAACCAACGGAGTCTCTCTCTGCACAATATGCTGCTTAAAGCAGGTTGCAAACTCCTTTGCCTAACCTCATCATTAGTTACAAAGTTGAACCACCTAATGCCCAAGATACTGCGTAAGCATCTGGAATCAAAAGCATCTAGTTTCCTGTTATCTTGTTTACAAAGTGTCCAAGTTTCACTACCATAACTAACCCTAGAAAGAACCAAACTATTATACAGTCTAATTTTAGTCTTTAGGTGTATACGCCTATTTCTACACACTCTCCATAGGTTCTTAAAAGTCCCGGCAGCAATCCCTATTCGTCTGTTAATCTCATGCCGCAAATCACCATTATCTGTTACATAGCTCCCAAGATAATTAAACTGTGACACCTGCTCAAGACTGCAACCATTCAGATTAACTGAATCAGAGCCTGCCTGACCAATTTTCATCACTTTAGTTTTCTCTCTGTTTATAACCAAACCTACTCTACTACCAGTCTCATCTACAGCTCGAATGAAAGAGCTCATCTCATCAACATCATTTGCCAAAAGGGTTAAATCATCAGCATAATCTAAATCAGAAATTTTCGTATCTCCAGCCCATTTGAGGCCAAAATCTTTCCCTTGAAGTGTTATTCGCATAACATAATCAATAACCAGGCTAAAGAGAAAAGGAGACAAAATGCACCCTTGTCGAACACCAGAAGTAATGCTAAACCAATTGCTACAAGCCTTACCAACTCTCACACACGACTCAGTGTTATTATAGAGAGCTTTCATAATGTTAACTAACTTGTCTGGTATACCATATGATCTCACAATCAACCACAAATTATGACGATCAACAGAGTCGAAAGCCTTTTTGAAATCAACAAAGCTAGCAACCAAAGGTTTCTGAAACTCTAAACATTTCTCAAGAATCTGCCTAAGTGAAAATATCTGATCCACACATCCCCTACCACTTCTGAATCCACATTGCTCATCACGCAATTGACTGTCAACCAGATTCTTAATTCTATTAACCACAATCATGGAAAGAACTTTACCTGGAACAGAGAGTAGGCTGAGTTGGGTTGGGTTGTTTTACCTCTGAGCGGCACTTTTTTGCATACCATGGGCTAAATGGCCGGGTCACAAGGACCCCGAAGGCTCAGAGAAGGTTGGGGAAGGGGACCCACTAGAACAGCTGTTGGGAGACAGATGGTAGCCTCCCGTCAAGGCCATCCAGCGTGTTCTTTAACGTGCACAGGGTATGGCTCTCCCGCACACGGGGCCACGGCTTAACGTCCCATCCGACGGACGGCAGCCTTTCCAAGCCCATCGGTGTCCCCTACTGACCGTGGGCAGGGCGAGGAATTTTGCGGAGATAAATCTCAACGCTGACTCAGCTGGGACTCGAACCTGGGAATTACAGATTACGAGCCTGGCGCGCTACCAACTGAGCCACCCCCACCCCAAGAGAGTAAGTTGATACCCCTATAGTTATCACAAGAACTGCGATCACCTTTTTTGAAAATAGGGATAACAATAGCTCTGGTAAAATCCTTAGGAACCATGCCTTTATCATAAAAGATATTCAGAATTTCAGTCATCCAAGTGGTAACCGAAACATTCCCAGCTCTATCAAAAGAAAAAAAAATGGATTACCTATCCTGTAAAGTGGTAATTAGTATGATGTTGAACTGCCATACGCATCAATGCATTCATGAACACGATGCGGAAGGCTACCGTACAGCATTATAATGTCCTCCTAAAGGATATAACGCCAAATAGCGTGAAGTCCCTGTTCCATTTCAACGGTAGTGGTTGACACTCCTCTCGAGGGTTGATGGATTCATATCCATGGTTGGAGCTGTTAGCCCATCATGTCCCATACGTGTTCAATGGGTGACAGATCCGGCGAGCGCACTGGGCATGGTAGTTGCTGAACGTTTTGCTCGTGTTGATACTACAGACTAATGCGGGCTGTGTGGGGACGGGTGTTACTCTTGCTGGTAAAAGGTTTCGTGCTGCTGAACAAATGGGACAGCCACTAGCTGAAAAATGTTGGTAACATATCGTTGGGTAGTTAGAGATCCCCTAATGACGACCAGTTCTTCCGATAAGTCCGGGGGTGGGGGTGGATCAGTTGGTAGCGCGCCAGGCTCGTAATCTGTAGTTCCCAGGTTCGAGTCCCAGCTGGGTCAGCGTTGAGATTTAACTCCGCAAAATTCCCCGCCCTGCCCACGGTCAGTAGGGGACACCGATGGGCTTGGAAATTCCACCGTCCATGGGATGGGACATTAAGCCGTGGTCCCATGTGCGGGAGAGCCATACCCTGTGCACGTTAAAGAACACGCTGGATGGCCTTGACGGGAGGCTACCATCTGTCTCCCAACAGCTGTTCCAGTGGGTCCCCTCCCCCAACCTTCTCTGAGCCTTCGGGGTCCATGTGACCTGGCCATTTAGCCCATAGTGTGCAAAAAAGTGCCGCTCAGAGGTAAAACAACCCAACCCAACCGATATGTCCGACTAATGGCACCCCACACCAAGACAATAGATGCTGGAGCTGTGTGACGATGTCGCACGCACTGTCTGATGTTCCTTCTCCTGGATTACGGTGATTGTGTTGTCTACCGTCGTGCTGAGAAAGACAAAAACGAGATTCGTCACTAAACACCACGGTACTCCGCTCTTGTTCGTTTCAGTTCTGTTTGAGATGATACCACTGAAGACGTGCTTGCATGTGGGCAGATGTGGGGCAAACGCAATGCCGGACGATAGGCTTGCAATAAAATCTGTAGAAGCCTGTTGTTTACCATCCGCCTGGTAGGTATTCGATGTGTTACCTGTTGCCAATCCCTTTGCAGTTGCGTTGTAGTCGTGAATTTGTCACACAATGCCATGCATCGTAAATGGCAGTCCTATCTTCCTGATCCTTGTCGGTGTGTACTGGATCCTTCATAAACACACTTGAGCCATATGTGTATGATGGTGCTGGGATTGTGGCCAACCTTGTTGGCCACATCTCTGTACAACAAACCAGCTTCTCTAAGACCAACGATTCTTCCACGCTCAGGGGGCTGGGGTGGCTCAATCAGTAGCATGCCAGGCTCATAATCTGTAGTTCAGTGTTTCGAGTCACAGCTGGGTGAGAGTTAATATTATTCTCTGAAAATTCCCTACCCTGTCTACAATCAGTAGGGAACACCGATAGACTTGGAACAGCCGTCCGTCTGTTGGATGGGATGTTAAGCTGTAGTCCCATGAGCGGGAAAGACATACCCTGTGCACTATAAAGAACATGCTGGATGGTCTTGACGGGAGGATTCCATCTGTCTCCCAACAGTTGTTCCAGTGGGTCCATTTCCCGCAACCTTCTCTGAGCCTTCGGGGTCCATGTGACCTGGCCATTTAGCCCATGGTGTGCAAAAGAGTATCGCTCAGAAGTTGGACGTTTGTGATGTTTCTCTGTCAAAGTCTCGCCATCCTCTCAGACCTTCTACTGTGGTATATAAACTGGCAGGCTCCTGTCAGACCTCTGTGGCAAGCAGCTGCTTGCCACAGAGGTCACAAAAACAGATCATATAGCCACAAGTGCATCCAATATTAGGCATTTTCAGTCGCAATTCGTCGTTATTGAATATTTCATTTCGTTTAAAAGGGCTTTCCAATGAAACAATCCGCGAAGCTCCAGCTCAAATAGGGAAAAAGTTGATATTTAGAACATTTTTCGCTTTTTCTCGTGAACCAGAGGTCGGATAACATTTCTGTAAAGTACGTGTTACTCATCTTTAAAAGGGATTTCCAATGAAACAATCCGTGAACCTCTAGCTCAATTAGGGAAAACGTTGATTTTTAGAATATTTTTGGCTTTTTCTCGTGAACCAGAAGTCGGATAACATTTCTGTAGAGTACGTATTACTAGACTTCAAAAGGGCTTTCCCAATGACGCTATCTGCGAAGCTGTAGCTCAATTGGGGAAAAAGTCGATTGTTAGAATTTTGTTACACATTTTTGGCTTTTTCTCGTGAACCAGATATCGGATAACATTTCTGTAAAGTACGTATTACTCGTCTTTAAAAGGGCTTTCCAATGAAACAATCCGTGAACCTCTAGCTCAATTAGGGAAAACGTTGATTTTTAGAATATTTTTGGCTTTTTCTCGTGAACCAGAAGTCGGATAACATTTCTGTAGAGTACGTATTACTCGTCTTTAAAAGGGCTTTCCAATGAAACAATCCGCGAAGCTCTAGTTAACCAAAAGTCGGATAACAATTCTGTAAAGTACGTATCACTCGTCTTAAAAAGAGCTTATCGACGGAACAATCCGCATAACATGTAATTTACAGAATGGTGATCCGACCTCTGGTTCACGAGAAAAAGCCAAAAACGTCTAACGAAAATTCTACATATCAACTTCTTCCCTAATTGAGCTAGAGCTTCGCGGTTTGCGTCATTGGAAAGCGCAGATAAATACGAGTAATACGTAATTTACAGAAAGGTCATCCGACCTCTGGTTCACGAGAAAAAACCAAAAGCGTGTAACAAAAATTCTACGTATCAGCTTTTTTCCTAATCGAGCTAGAGCTTCGCGGTTTGCGTCATTGGAAAGCGCAGATAAATACGAGTAATACGTAATTTACAGAAAGGTCATCCGACCTCTGGTTCACGAGAAAAAACCAAAAGCGTGTAACAAAAATTCTACGTATCAGCTTTTTTCCTAATCGAGCTAGAGCTTCGCGGTTTGCGTCATTGGAAAGCGCTGATAAATACGAGTAACACGTAATTTACAGAAAGTCATCCGACCTCTGGTTCACGAGAAAAAACCAAAAGCGTGTAACAAAAATTCTACGTATCAGCTTTTTTCCTAATCGAGCTAGAGCTTCGCGGATTGCGTCATTGGAAAGCGCTGATAAATACGAGTAATACGTACTTTACAGAAAGGTGATCCGACCTCTGGTTCACGAGAAAAAGCAAAAAACGTGAAAGAAAAATTCTTCATATCAACTTTTTCTCTAATTGATCTAGAGCTTCGCGGATTGCGTAATTCGAAAGCGCTGATAAATACGAGTAATACGTACTTTAGAGAAAGGTCATCCGAGCTCTGGTTCACGAGAAAAAGCCAAAAAGGTGTAAGAAAAATTCTACATATCAACTTTTTTCCTAATTGAGCTAGAGCTCCGCGAATTGCGTCATTAGAAAGCGCTGATAAATACGAGTAAGACGTACTTTACAGAAAGGTCATGCGACCTCTGGTTCACCAGAAAAAGCCAAAAACGTGTGACGATTATTATACACATCAACTTTTTTCCTAATTGAGCTTCACGGATTGCATCGTTGGAAAGCGCTGATAAAGCCGAGTTACACGTATTTTACAGAAAGGTGATTAGACCTCTGGTTCGCGAGAAAAAGCCAAAAACGTGTAACGAAAATTTTACATATCAACTTTTTCCCTAATTGAGCTAGAGCTTGGCGGATTGCGTCATTGGAAAGCGCTGATAAAGCCGAGTTACACGTACTTTACAGAAAGGTGATCCGACCTCTGGTTCACGAGAAAAAGCCAAAAACGTGTAATTTATGCATATCAACTTTTTTTTAATTGAGTTAGAGCTTCGCGAATTGCGTCAATGGAAAGCGGTGATAAATAGGAGTAATTCGTACTTTACGGAAAAGTGATCCGACCTCTGGTTCACGAGAAAAAGCCAAAAACGTGTAATTTATGCATATCAATTTTCTTAATTGTGTTAGAGCTTCGCGAATTGCGTCAATGGAAAGCGCTGATAAATAGGAGTAATACGTACTTTACGGAAAGGTGATCCAACCTCTGGTTCACGAGAAAAAGCCAAAAACGTGTAATAAAATTCTAAATATCAACTTTTTTTAATTGAGCTACAGCTTCGCGGATTGCGTCATTGGAAAGCGCTGATAAATACGAGTAATACGTACTTTAGAGAAATGTCATCCGACCTCTGGTTCACGAGAAAAAGACAAAAACGTGTAAGAAAAATTCTACGTATCAACTCTTTCCTAATTGAGCTAGAGATTCGCGGATTGCATCATTGGAAAGCGCTGATAAATACGAGTAACATGTACTTTACAGAAATGTGATCCGACCTCTGGTTCATGAGAAAAAGCCAAAAAGTGCAATAAAATTCTAAATATCAACTTTTTTTAATTGAGCTAGAGCTTCGCGGATTGCGTCATTGGAAAGCCCTGTTAACGACGAGTAATACGTATTTTACAGAAAGGTCATCCGACCTCTGGTTCACGAGAAAAAGCAAAAAACGTGTAAGAAAAATTCTACATATCAACTTTTTCCTAATTGAGCTAGAGCTTCGCGCATTGCGTCATTCGAAAGCCCTGTTAACGACGAGTACTACATACTTTACAGAAAGGTCAGCCGACCTATGGTTCACGAAAAAAAGCCAAAAACGTGTAACAAAATTCATAATTCACCTACAGTTTCGCGGATTGCGTCATTGGAAAGGCCTGTTAAAGACGAGTACTACGTAATTAAGGGAAAGGTTATCCGACTTTCGCTTCACGAGAAAAAGCCAAAAACGTGTAACAAAATTCATAATTGAGCTAGAGCTTCGCGGATTGCGTCATTGGAAAGCCCTATTAACGACGAGTACTACGTATTTTACAGAGAGGACATCCGACCTTTGGTTCACGAGAAAAAGCCAAAAACGTGTAAGAAACTTCATAATTGAGCTAGAGCTTCGCGGATTGCGCCGTTGGAAAGCCCTGTTAAAGACGAGAACTGCGTACTTTACAGAAAGGTCATCCGACCTTTGGTTCACGAGAAAAATCCAAAAACTTGTAACAAAATCCCTAATTGAGCTAGAGCTTCGCGGATTGCGTCATTGGAAAGCCATGTTAACGACGAGTAGTAGGAAATTTACAGAAAGGTCATCCGAACTTTGGTTCATGAGAAAAAGTCAAAAACGTGTAACAAAATTCATAATTGAGCTGGAGCTTCGCGGACTGCGTCATTGGAACTCCCTGTTAAAGACGAGTACTATGTACTTTACAGAAAGTTCATTTGACCTTTGGTTTACGAGAAAAAGCCAAAAACGTGTAACAGAATTCATAATTGAGCTAGAGCTTCGCATATTGCGTCATTGGAAAGCCCTGTTTACGACGAGTACTACGTAATTTACAGAAAGGTCATCCGACCTTTGAGTGACGAGAAAAAGCCAAAAACGTGTAAGAAATTTCACAACTGAGCTACAGTTTCGCGGATTGCGTCATTGGAAAGCTCTGTTAAAGACGAGTACTACGTACTTTACGGAAAGGTCATTCGAACTTTGGTTCACGAGAAAAAGCGAAAAACGTGTAAGAAAATTCCTAATTGAGCTACAGCTTCGCGGATTCCGTCATTGGAAAGCCCTGTTAAAGACAAGTACTACGAAATTTACAGAAAGGTCATCCGAACTTTGGTTCACGAGAAAAAGTCAAAAACGTGTAACAAAATTCATAATTGAGGTAGAGTTTCGCGGCTTGCGTCATTGGAACGCATTGTTAATGATGAGTACTATGTTCTTTACAGAAAGGTCATCCGACCTTCCGTTCACGAGAAAAAGCCAAAAACGTGTAAGAAAATTCCTAATTGAGCTAGAGTTTTCCGGATTGCGTCATTGGAATGCCCTGTTAAAGACGAGTAGTATGTATGTTAGAGAAAGGTCATCCGACCTTCGGTTCATGAGAAAAAGCCAAAAACGTCTAAGAAAATTTATATTTGAGCTAGAGCTTCGCGGATGGCGTCATCGGAAAGCCACGCGGATGGCGTCATCGGAAAGGCGAGTACTACGTACTTTAGAGAAAGGTCATCCGACGTTTGGTTCTGGAGAAAAAGTCGAAAACGTGTAACAAAATTCATAGTTGAGCAAGAGCTTCGCGGAATGCGTTATTGGAAAGCCCTGTTAAAGACGAGTACTACGAAATTTACAGCAAGGTCATCCGACCTTTGGTTCACAAGAAAAAACCAAAAACGTGTAACAGAATTCATAATTGAGGTAGAGCTTCACGGATTGCGTCATTGGATAGCCCTGTTAAAGACGTACTTTACAGAAAACTTGCGTAGTGAAACTTTTGGATAGCCCTGTTAAAGACGTACTTTACAGAAAACGAAACTACTTACGTTTCGTTACAGAAAACGAAACGAACGAAAAAGCCAAAAACGTGTAACAAAATTCATAATTGAGTTAGAGCTTTGCGGATTGCGTCATTGGAAAGCCCTGTTAAACACGAGTACTACGTGCTTTACAGTAAAAAAGCCAAAAACGTGTAACAAAATTCTACGTAGCAACGTTTTCCTAATTGAGCTAGAGCTTCGCGGATTGCGTCATTGGAAAGCGCCGATAAATACGAGTAAGACGTACTTTACAGAAAGGTCTTGTAAACTCTGGTTCACGAGAAAAAGCCAAAAACGTGTGACGATTATTCTACATATCAACTTTTTTCCTAATTGACCTAGAGCTTCGCGGATTGCATCGTTGGAAAGCGCTGATAAAGCCGAGTTACACGTACTTTACAGAAAGCTGATCCGACCTCTGGTTCACGGGAAAAAGCCAAAAACGTGAAAAAAAAATTCTACATAAAAACTTTTTTCAAATTGAGCTAGAGCTTCGCGGATTGCGTCATTGGAAAGCGCTGACAAATACGAGTAACACGTATTTTACAGAAAGGTCATCCGACTTCTGGTTCACGAGAAAAAGACAAAAACGTGTAAGAAAAATTCTACATATCAACTTTTTTCCTAATCGAGGTAGAGTTTTGCGGATTGCGTCATTGGAAAGCGCTGATAAATACGAGTAATACGTATTTTACAGAAAGGTGATCCGACCTCTGGTTCACGAGAAAAAGCAAAAAAGGTGTAAGAAAAATTCTACATATCAACTTTTTTCCTAATTGAGCTAGAGCTTCGCGGATTGCGTCATTACAAAGCGCTGATAAATACGAGTAATACGTATTTTACAGAAAGGTGATCCGACCTCTGGTTCACGAGAAAAAGCAAACAAGGTGTAAGAAAAATTCTACATATCAACTTTTTTTCCTAATTGAGCTAGAGCTTCGCGGATTGCGTCATTGGAAAGCGCTGTCAAATACGAGTAATATGTACTTTAGAAAAAGGTCATCCGAGCTCTGGTTCACGAGAAAAAGCCAAAAACGTGTAAGAAAAATTCTACATATCAACTTTTTTCCTAATCGAGGTAGAGTTTTGCGGATTGCGTCATTGGAAAGCGCTGATAAATACGAGTAATACGTATTTTACAGAAAGGTGATCCGACCTCTGGTTCACGAGAAAAAACAAAAAAGGTGTAAGAAAAATTCTACATATCAACTTTTTTCCTAATTGAGCTAGAGCTTCGCGGATTGCGTCATTAGAAAGCGCTGATAAATACGAGTAATACGTACTCTACAGAAAGGTCATCCGATCTTTGGTTCACGAGAAAAAGACAAAAACTTGTAATAAAATTCTACATATCAAATTTTTTTAATTGAGCTAGAGCTTCGCGGATTGTGTCATTGGAAAGCCCTGTCAAAGCCGAGTGCTACGTACTTTACAGAAAGGTCATCCAACCTTTGGTTCACGAGAAAAAGCCAAAAACATTCATAATTGAGCTACAGCTTTGCGGATTGCGTCATCAGAAAGCTCTGTTAAAGTCGAGTACTACGTACTTTACAGAAAGTTCATCTGACTTTTGGTTCACGAGAAAAAGCCAAAAACGTGTTACAGAATTCATAATTGAGGTAGAGCTTCACGGATTGCGTCATTGGATAGCCCTGTTAAAGACGTACTTTACAGAAAACTTGCGTAGTGAAACTTTTGGATAGCCCTGTTAAAGACGTACTTTAGAGAAAACGAAACTACTTACGTTTCGTTACAGAAAACGAAACGAACGAAAAAGCCAAAACGTGTAACAAAATTCATAATTGAGTTAGAGCTTTGCGGATTGCGTCATTGGAAAGCCCTGTTAAACACGAGTACTACGTGCTTTACAGTAAAAAAGCCAAAAACGTGTAACAAAAATTCTACGTAGCAACGTTTTTCCTAATTGAGGTAGAGCTTCGCGGATTGCGTCATTGGAAAGCGCTGATAAATACGAGTACGACGTACTTTACAGAAAGGTCTTGTGAACTCTGGTTCACGAGAAAAAGCCAAAAACGTGTGACGATTATTCTACATATCAACTTTTTTCTTAATTGACCTAGAGCTTCGCGGATTGCATCGTTGGAAAGCGCTGATAAAGCCGAGTTACACGTACTTTACAGAAAGCTGATCCGACCTCTGGTTCACGGGAAAAAGCCAAAAACTTGAAAAAAAAATTCTACATAAAAACTTTTTTCAAATTGAGCTAGAGCTTCGCGGATTGCGTCATTGGAAAGCGCTGACAAAACGAGTAACACGTATTTTACAGAAAGGTGATCCGACATCTGGTTCACGAGAAAAAGCCAAAAACGTGAAAAAAAATTCTACATAAAAATTTTTTTCTAATTGAGCTAGAGCTTCGCGGATTGCGTCATTGGAAAGCGCTGACAAATACGAGTAACACGTATTTTACAAAAAGGTCATCCGATTTCTGGTTCACGAGAAAAAGACAAAAACGTGTAAGAAAAATTCTACATATCAACTTTTTTCCTAATCGAGGTAGAGTTTTGCGGATTGCGTCATTGGAAAGCGCTGATAAATACGAGTAATACGTATTTTACAGAAAGGTGATCCGACCTCTGGTTCACGAGAAAAAGCAAAAAAGGTGTAAGAAAAATTCTACATATCAACTTTTTCCTAATCGAGGTAGAGTTTTGCGGATTGCGTCATTGGAAAGCGCTGATAAATACGAGTAATACGTACTCTACAGAAAGGTCATCCGATCTTTGGTTCACGAGAAAAAGACAAAAACTTGTAATAAAATTCTACATATCAAATTTTTTTAATTGAGCTAGAGCTTCGCGGATTGTGTCATTGGAAAGCCCTGTCAAAGCCGAGTGCTACGTACTTTACAGAAAGGTCATCCAACCTTTGGTTCACGAGAAAAAGCCAAAAACATGTAACAAAATTCATATTTGAGCTACAGCTTTGCGGATTGCGTCATCAGAAAGCTCTGTTAAAGTCGAGTACTACGTACTTTACAGAAAGTTCATCTGACTTTTGGTTCACGAGAAAAAGCCAAAAACGTGTTTCAAAAATCCTAATTGAGCTAGAGCTTCGCGGATTGCGTCATCGGAAATCCCTGTTAAAGACCAGTACGACGTACTTTACAGAAAGTTCATCCGAACTTTGGTTCAGGAGAAAAAGCCAAAAACGTGAAACAAAATTCATAATTGAGATAGAGCTTCGCGGATTGCGTCATTGGAAAGCCTGTTAAAGACGACTTTACGTTTGGCGTACTTCACAGAAAGGTCTTCCGACCTTTGGTTCACGAGAAAAAGCCTAAAACGTGTAACAAAATTCATAATTGAGCTAGAGCTTTCCGGATTGCATCATCGGAAAGCCCTGTCAAAGCCGAGTGCTACGAAATTTATAGAAAGGTCATCCGACCTTTGGTTCACGAGAAAAAGCCAAAAACGTGTAACGAAAATTTTACATATCAACTTTTTCCCAATTTGCGCTAGAGCTTGTCGGATTGCGTCATTGGAAAGCGCTGATAAAGCGGAGTTACACGTAATTTACAGAAAGGACATCCAATCTCTGGTTCACGAGAAAAAGCCAAAAACGTGTAATAAAATTCTACATATCAACTGTTTTTTAATTGAGCTAGAGCTTCGCGGATTGCGTCATTGGAAAGCGATGATAAATACGAGTAATACGTACTTTACAGAAAGGTCATCCGACCTCTGGTTCACGAGAAAAAGCAAAAAACCTGTAAGAATAATTCTACATATCAACTTTTTTCCTAATTCAGCTAGAGCTTCGCGGATTGCGTCATTGGAAAGCGCTGATAAATACGAATACTACGTACTTTAGAAAAAGGTCATCCGACCTTTGGTTCACGAGTAAAAGCCAAAAACGTGTAAGAAAATCCCTAATTGAGCTAGAGCTTCGCGGATTGCGTCATTGGAGCGCCCTGTTAAAGACGAGTACTACGTACTTTAGAAAAAAGTCATCCGAACTTTGGTTCACGAGAAAAAGCCAAAAACGTGTAAGAAAATTTATAATTGAGCTAGAGCTTCGCGGATTGCGTCATTGGAAAGCCCTGTTAACGACGAGTACTACGACGAGTACGAGTATACTTTACAGAATGGTCATCCGACCTTTGGTTGACGAGAAAAAGGTAAAAACTTGTAACAAATTTCATAATTGAGCTAGAGCTTCGCGGATTGCGTCATTGGAACGCCCTGTTAAAGACAAGTACTACGTACTTTACAGAAAGTTCATCCAAACTTTGGTTCACGAGAGAAAGCGAAAAACGTGTAAGAAATTTCATAATTGCGCTAGAGCTTCGCGGATTGCGTCATTGGAAAGCCCTGTTAACGGCGAGTACTACGTACTTTAGAGAAAGGTCATCCGACCTTTGGTTCACGACAAATAGCCAAAAACGTGTGACAAAATACATAATTGAGCTAGAGCTTCGCGGATTGCGTCGTTGGAATGCCTGTGAAAGACGAGTACTACGTACTTTACAGAAAGGTCATCCAACCTGTAGTTCACGAGAAAAAGCCAAAAACGTGTAACAAAATTCATAATTGAGGTAGAGCTTCGCGGATTGCGTCATTGGAAAGCCCTGTTAAAGACGAGTACTGCGTACTTTACAGAAAGGTCATCCGACGTTTGGTTCACAAGAAAAAGAGAAAAAAGTGTAACAAAATACGTATTTGAGCTAGAGCTTCGCGGATTGCGTCATTGGAAAGCCCTGATAACGGCGAGTACTACGTACTTTACAGAAAGGTCATCCGACCTTTGGTTCACGAGAAAAAGCTAAAAACGTGTATCAAAATTCATAATTGAGCAGGAGCTTCGCGGATTGCGTCATTGGAAAGCCCTGTCAAAGATGAGTACTACGTACTTTACAGAAAGGTCATCGGACATTTCGTTCACGAGAAAAAACCAAACACGTTTAACAAAATTCCTAATTGAGCGAGATCATCGCTGATTGCGTCATCGGAAAGCCCTGATATAGAGGAGTACTACGTACTTTACAGAAAGGTCAGCAGACTTTTCGTTCAAGAGAAAAAGCCAAACACGTGTAACAAAATTCGTAATCGAGGGAGAGCTTCGCGGATTGCGTCATTGGAAAGCCCTGTTAAAAACGAGTACCACGTACTTTACAGAAAGGTCTTCGGATTTTTCGTTCACGAGAAAAAGCCAAACACATGTAAGAGACTTCATAATTGAGCTAGAGCTTCGCGGATTGCGTCATTGGAAAACCCTGTTAAAGACGAGTACTACGTACTTTACAGAAAGGTCATCTGACTTTTCGTTCACGAGAAAAAGCCAAAAACGTGTTTCAAAAATCCTAATTGAGCTAGAGCTTCGCGGATTGCGTCATCGGAAATCCCTGTTAGAGACCAGTACGACGTACTTTACAGAAAGGTCATCCGAACTTTGGTTCAGGAGAAAAAGCGAAAAACGTGAAACAAAATTCATAATTGAGATAGAGCTTCGCGGATTGCGTCATTGGAAACCCTGTTAAAGACGACTTTACGTTTGGCATACTTCAGAGAAAGGTCCTCCGACCTTTGGTTCACGAGAAAAAGCCTAAAACGTGTAACAAAATTCATAATTGAGCTAGAGCTTTCCGGATTGCATCATCGGAAAGCCCTGTCAAAGCCGAGTGCTACGAAATTTATAGAAAGGTCATCCGACCTTTGGTTCACGAGAAAAAGCCAAAAACATGTAACAAAATTCATAATTGAGCTAGAGCTTTGCGGATTGCGTCATCAGAAAGCCCTGTTAAAGAAGAGTACTACGTACTTTACAAAAAGGTGATGCGACATCTAGTTCACGAGAAAAAGCGAAACACGTATAACAAAAATTGTACGTAGCAACTTTTTTCCTAATTGAGCTAGAGCTTCACGGAGTGCGTCATTGGAAAGCGCTGATAAATACAAGTACTTTACAGAAAGGTCTTGCGATCTCTGGTTCACCAGAAAAAGGAAAAAACGTGTGACGATTATTCTACATATCAAATTTTTTGCTAATTGAGCTAGAGCTTCGCGGATTGCATCGTTGGAAAACGCAGATAAAGCCGAGTTACACGTACTTTACAGAAAGGTGATTCGACCTGTGGTTCAGGAGAAAAAGCCAAAAACGTGTAACGAAAATTTTACATATCAACTTTTTCCCTAATTGCGCTAGAGCTTGTCGGATTGCGTCATTGGAAAGCACTGATAAAGTGGAGTTACACGTAATTTACAGAAAGGACATCCAATCTCTGGTTCACGAGAAAAAGCCAAAAACGTGTAATAAAATTCTACATATCAACTGTTTTTTAATTGAGCTAGAGCTTCGCGGATTGCGTCATTGGAAAGCGATGATAAATACGAGTAATACGTACTTTACAGAAAGGTCATCTGACCTCTGGTTCACGAGAAAAAGCAAAAAACGTGTAAGAAAATTTATAATTGAGCTAGAGCTTCGCGGATTGCGTCATTGGAAAGCCCTGTTAACGACGAGTACTACGACGAGTACAAGTATACTTTACAGAATGGTCATCCAACCTTTGGTTGACGAGAAAAAGGTAAAAACTTGTAACAAATTTCATAATTGAGCTAGAGCTTCGCGGATTGCGTCATTGGAACGCCCTGTTAAAGACGAGTACTACGTACTTTACAGAAAGTTCATGCGAACTTTGGTTCACGATAGAAAGCGAAAAACGTGTAAGAAATTTCATAATTGCGCTAGAGCATCGCGGATTGCGTCATTGGAAAGCCCTGTTAACGGCGAGTACTGCGTACTTTAGAGAAAGGTCATCCGACCTTTGGTTCACGACAAATAGCCAAAAACGTGTGACAAAATTCATAATTGAGCTAGAGCTTCGCGGATTGCGTCGTTGGAATGCCCTGTGAAAGACGAGTACTACGTACCTTACAGAAAGGTCATACAACCTGTAGTTCACGAGAAAAAGCCAAAAACGTGTAACAAAATTCATAATTGAGCGAGATCATCGCGGATTGCGTCATCGGAAAGCCCTGATATAGAGGAGTACTACGTACTTTACGGAAAGGTCAGCGGACTTTTCGTTCAAGAGAAAAAGCCAAAAACGTGTAACGAAATTCGTAATCGAGGGAGAGCTTCGCGGATTGCGTCATTGGAAAGCCCTGTTAAAACGGAGTACCACGTACTTTACAGAAAGATCTTTGGACTTTTCGTTCACGAGAAAAAGCCAAACACGTGTAAGGGACTTCATAATTGAGCTAGAGCTTCGCGGATTGCGTCATTGGAAAACCCTGTTAAAGACGAGTACTACGTACTTTACAGAAAGGTCATCCAACATTTCGTTCACGAGAAAAAGCCAAAAACGTGTAAGAAACTTCATAATTGAGCTAGAGCTTCGCGTATTGCGTCATAGGAAAGCCCTGTTAAAGAAGGGTACGACGTACTTTACAGAAAGTTCATCCAACTTTTTGTTCACGAGAGAAAGCCTAAAACGTGTAAGAAACTTCCTAATTGAGCAAGAGCTTCGCGGATTGTGTCGTCGGAAAGCCCTGTTATAGACGAGTGCTGCATACTTTACAGAAAGGTAATCCGAACTTTGGTTCACGACAAAAAGCCAAAAAGGTGTAACAAAATTCCTAATTGAGCTAGAGCTTCGCGGATTGCGTCATCGGAAAGCCCTGTTAAAGACTAGTACTGCGTACTTTAGAGAACTGTCATCCAACTTTTCGTTCAGGAAAAAAAATCGAAAACGTGTAAGAAAATTCCTAATTCAGCTAGATCTTCTCGGATTGCGTCATCGAAAACCCCTGTTAAAGTCGAGTACTACGTAAGTTACAGAAAGGTCAACCGACCTTTCGTTCACGAGAAAAAGCCAAAAACGTGTAACAAAATTCATAACTGAGCTAGAGATTCGCGGATTGCGTCATTGGAACACCATGTTAAAGACGAGTACTACGTACTTTAGAGAAAGGTCATCCGACCTCTGGTTCACGAGAAAAAGCCAAAAACGTGTAACAAAATTCGTATTTGAACAGAGCTTCGCGGATTGCGCCATTGGAAAGCCCTGTTAAAGCCGAGTATTACGTAATTTACAGAAATGTCATCTGACCTGTGGTTCACGAGAAAAAGCCAAAAATGTGTAACAAAATTCGTAATTGAGCTAGAGCTTCGCGGATTGCGTCATTGAAAAGCCCTGTTAAAGACGAGTACCACGGAGTTTACAGAAAGGTCTTCCGAATTTTCGTTTCCGAGAAAAAGCCAAACACGTGTAAGAGACTTCATAATTGAGCTAGAGCTTCGCGGATTGCGTCATTGGAAAGCCCTGTTAAAGCCGAGTACTACGTACTTTACAGAAAGGTCATCCGACCTTTGGTTCACCAGAAAAAGCCAAAAACGTGTAAGAAAATTTATATTTGAGTTAGAGCTTCGCGGATTACTTCATTGGAAATCCCTGTTAAAGACGAGTACTACGTACTTTACAGAGAAGTCATCCGATCTTTGGTTCACGAGAAAAAGCCAAAAACGTGTAACAAAATTCATAATTGAGCTAGAGCTTCGTGGATTGCGTCATTGGAACGTCATGTTAAACACGAGTACTACGTACTTTACAGAAAGGTCATCTGACTATTGGTTCACGAGAAAAAGCCAAAATCATGTAAGAAAAATTCATAATTGAGCTAGAGCTTTGCGGATTTCGTCATTGAAAAAACCTGTTAAAGCCGAGTACTACGTACTTTACAGAAAAGTCATCTGACCTGTGGTTCACGAGAAAAAGCCAAAAAGGGGTAAGAAAATTCATAATTGAGCTAGAGCTTCGCGTATTGCGTCATCGGAAAGCCCTGTTAAACAAGAGTACTACGTACTTTACAGAAAGGTCATCCGACATTTAGTTCGCGAGAGAAAGCCTAAAACGTGTAAGAAACTTCCTTATTGATCAAAAGCTTCGCGGATTGCGCCGTCGGAAAGTCCTGTTAAAGACGATTGCTGCATACTTTACAGAAAGGTCATCCGAACTTTGGTTCACAAGAAAAAGCCAAAAACGTGTAACAAAATTCCTAATTGAGCTAGAGCTTCGCGGATTGCGTCATCGGAAAGCCCTGTTGAAGACGAATACTGCGTACTTTAGAGAAATGTCATCCGACTTTTCGTTCAGGAAAAAAAGCCGAAAACGTGTAAGAAAATTCCTAATTGAGCTAGAGCTTCGCGGATTGCGTCATCGGAAAACCGTGTTAAAGTCGAGTACTACGTAAGTTACAGATAGGTCATCCGACCTTTGGTTCACGAGAAAAAGCCAAAAACGTTTAACAAAATTCACATTTGAGGTAGAGCTTCGCGGATTGCGTCATCGGAAAGCTCTGTTAACGACGAGTACTACGTACTTTAGAGACAGGTCATCCGACCTCTGGTTCACGAGAAAAACCCAAAAACGTGTAACAAAATTCATAATTGAACTAGAGCTTCGCGGATTGCGTGATTACAAAGCCCTGTTAAAGACGAGTACTACGTAGTTTACAGAAATGTCATACAAATTGTGGTTCACGAGAAAAAACCAAAAACGTGTAACGAAATTCGTAATTGAGCTAGAGCTTCGCGAATTACGTCATTGGATAGCCCTCTTAAAGACGAGTACCACGTAGTTTACAAAAAGGTCTTCCGACTTTTCGTTCCCGAGAAAAAGCCAAACACGTGTAAGAGACTTCATAATTGAGCTAGAGCTTCGCGGATTGCGTCATTGGAAAACGCTGTTAAAGACGAGTACTGCGTACTTTACAGAAAGGTCATCCGACCTTTGGTTCACGAGAAAAAGACAAAAACGTGTAAAAAAATACGTATTTGAGCTAGAGCTTCGCGGATTGCGTCATTGGAAATCCCTTACAACGTCGAGTACTGCGTAATTTGGAGAAAGGTCAGCCGACCTTTGGTTGAGGAGAAAAAACTAAAAAGGTGTATCGAAGTTCATAATCAAGCTGGAGCTTCCCGGATTGCGTCACCGGAAAACCCTGTTATAGACGAGTACTACGTACTTTACAGAAAGGTCAGCGGACGTTTCGTTGAAGAGAAAAAGCCAAAAACGTGTAACGAAATTCGTAATCGAGGTAGGGCTTCGCGGATTGCGTCATTGGAAAGCCCAGTTAAAGACGAGTTCCACGTATTTTACAGAAAGGTCTTCCGACTTTTCGTTCACGAGAAAAAGCCAAAACGTGTAAGAGACTTCACAATTGAGCTAGAGCTTCGCGGATTGCGTCATTGGAAAACCCTGATAACGACGAGTACTACGTACTTTACGGAAAGGTCATCCGACCTTCGGTTCACGAGAAAAAGCCAAAAAACTGCAACAAAATTCCTAATTGAGCTAGAGTTTCGCGGATTGCGACATCGGAAAGCCCTGTTAAAGTCGAATACTACGCAGTTTACAGAAATGTCATCCGTCTTTTCGTTGACGAGAAAAAGACAAAAACGGGTAAAATAATTCATAATTTAGCTAGAGGTTCGCGGATTGCATCATTGGAAAAATCTGTTGAAGATGAGTACTACGTACTTTATAGATAGGTCGTCCGACCTTTCTGGTAAGTCAACGAGTCCGTCAAGGGAAAGCCCTGATAACAACGAGTACTACGAAATTATAGAAAGGTCGTTTGAACTTTGGTTCACGAGAAAAGGCCAAAAACGTGTAAGAAAATTCATAATTGAGCTAGAGCTTCGCGGATTGCGTCGTCGGAAAGCCCTGTTAAAGAGGAGTACTGCGTACTTTACAGAAAGGTCATCCTAATTTTGGTTCACGAGAAAAAGCCAAAAACGTGTAACAAAATTCCTATTTGAGCTAGAGCTTCGCGGATTGCGTCATCGGAAAGCGCTGTTAAAGACGAGTACTGCGTAGTTTACAGAAAGGTCATCCGACATTTGGTTCAGGAGAAAAAGCCAAAAACGTGTAAGAAAATTCCTAACTGAGTTAGAGCATCGCGGATTGCGTCACCGGAAAACCCTGTTATAGACGAGTACTACGTACTTTACAGAAAGGTCATCCGTCTTTTGGTTGACGAGAAAAAGCCAAAAACGGGTAAAAAAATTCATAATTGAGCTAGAGCTTCACGGATTGCGTATTTGGAAAGACTTGTTAAAGACGAGTACTACGTACTTTATAGATAGGTCGTCCGACCTTTCTGCTAAGTCGACGAGTCCGTCCACGAGAAAAAGTCAAAAACGTGTAACAAAATTCATAATTGAGCTAGAGTTTTGCGGATTGCGTCAAGGGAAAGCCCAGTTAACAAAGAGTACTACGAAATTTACAGAAAGGTCATTCGAACTTTGGTTCACGAGAAAAAGCCAAAAACGTGTAAGAAAATTCATAATTGAGCTAGATCTTCGCGGATTGCATCATTGGAAAGCCCTGATAACGGCGAGTACTACGTAATTTACAGAAAGGTCATCCGACCTTTGGTTCACGAGAAAAAGCTAAAAACGTGTATCAAAATTCATAATTGAGCTGGAGCTTCGCGGATTGCGTCATTGGAAAGCCCTGTTAAAGATGAGTACTACGTACTTTACAGAAAGGTCATCGGACATTTCGTTCACGAGAAAAAACCAAACACGTGTAACAAAATTCCTAATTGAGCGAGATCATCGCGGATTGCGTCATCGGAAAGCCCTGATATGGAGGAGTACTACGTACTTTACAGAAAGGTCAGCGGACTTTTCGTTCAAGAGAAAAAGCCAAAAACGTGTAACAAAATTCGTAATCGAGGGAGAGCTTCGCGGATTGCGTCATTGGAAAGCCCTGTTAAAAACGAGTACCACGTATTTTACAGAAAGGTCTTCGGACTTTTCGTTCACGAGAAAAAGCCAAACACATCTAAGAGACTTCATAATTGAGCTAGAGCTTCGCGGATTGCGTCATTGGAAAACCCTGTTAAAGACGAGTACTACGTACTTTACAGAAAGGTCATCCGACTTTTCGTTCACGAGAAAAAGCCAAAAACGTGTTTCAAAAATCCTAATTGAGCTAGAGCTTCGCGGATTGCGTCATCGGAAATCCCTGTTAGAGACCAGTACGACGTACTTTACAGAAAGGTCATCCGAACTTTGGTTCAGGAGAAAAAGCGAAAAACGTTAAACAAAATTCATAATTGAGATAGAGCTTCGCGGATTGCGTCATTGGAAACCCTGTTAAAGACGACTTTACGTTTGGCGTACTTCACAGAAAGGTCTTTCGACCTTTGATTCACGAGAAAAAGCCTAAAACGTGTAACAAAATTCATAATTGAGCTAGAGCTTTCCGGATTGCATCATCGGAAAGCCCTGTCAAAGCCGAGTGCTACGAAATTTATAGAAAGGTCATCCGACCTTTGGTTCACGAGAAAAAGCCAAAAACATGTAACAAAATTCATAATTGAGCTAGAGCTTTGCGGATTGCGTCATCAGAAAGCCCTGTTAAAGAAGAGTACTACGTACTTTACAGAAAGGTGATGCGACATCTAGTTCACGAGAAAAAGCGAAACACGTATAACAAAAATTCTACGTAGCAACTTTTTTCCTAATTGAGCTAGAGCTTCGCGGAGTGCGTCATTGGAAAGCGCTGATAAATACAAGTAAGACATACTTTACAGAAAGGTCATGCGATCTATGGTTCACCAGAAAAAGGAAAAAACGTGTGACGATTATTCTACATATCAACTTTTTTGCTAATTGAGCTAGAGCTTCGCGGATTGCATCGTTGGAAAACGCAGATAAAGCCGAGTTACACGTACTTTACAGAAAGGTGATTCGACCTGTGGTTCAGGAGAAAAAGCCAAAAACGTGTAACGAAAATTTTACATATCAACTTTTTCCCTAATTGCGCTAGAGCTTGTCGGATTGCGTCATTGGAAAGCGCTGATATAGCGGAGTTACACGTAATTTACAGAAAGGACATCCAATCTCTGGTTCACGAGAAAAAGCCAAAAACGTGTAATAAAATTCTACATATCAACTGTTTTTTAATTGAGCTAGAGCTTCGCGGATTGCGTCATTGGAAAGCGATGATAAATACGAGTAATACGTACTTTACAGAAAGGTCATCCGACCGCTGGTTCACGAGAAAAAGCAAAAAACGTGTAAGAAAATTTATAATTGAGCTAGAGCTTCGCGGATTGCGTCATTGGAAAGCCCTGTTAACGACGAGTACTACGACGAGTACAAGTATACTTTACAGAATGGTCATCCAACCTTTGGTTGACGAGAAAAAGGTAAAAACTTGTAACAAATTTCATAATTGAGCAAGAGCTTTGCGGATTGCGTCATTGGAACGCTCTGTTAAAGACGAGTACTACGTACTTTACAGAAAGTTCATCCGAACTTTGGTTCACGATAGAAAGCGAAAAACGTGTAAGAAATTTCATAATTGCGCTAGAGCATCGCGGATTGCGTCATTGGAAAGCCCTGTTAACGGCGAGTACTACGTACTTTAGAGAAAGGTCATCCGACCTTTGGTTCACGACAAATAGCCAAAAACGTGTGACAAAATTCATAATTGAGCTAGAGCTTCGCGGATTGCGTCGTTGGAATGCTCTGTGAAAGACGAGTACTACGTACCTTACAGAAAGGTCATACAACCTGTAGTTCACGAGAAAAAGCCAAAAACGTGTAACAAAATTCATAATTGAGCGAGATCATCGCGGATTGCATCATCGGAAAGCCCTGATATAGAGGAGTACTACGTACTTTACGGAAAGGTCAGCGGACTTTTCGTTCAAGAGAAAAAGCCAAAAACGTGTAACGAAATTCGTAATCGAGGTAGAGCTTCACGGATTGCGTCATTGGAAAGCCCAGTTAAAGACGAGTTCCACGTATTTTACAGAAAGGTCTTCCGACTTTTCGTTCACGATAACAAGCCAAACACGTGTAAGAGACTTCATAATTGAGCTAGAGCTTCGCGGATTGCGTCATTGGAAAACCCTGATAACGACGAGTACTACGTACTTTACAGAAACGTCATGCGACATTTAGTTCAGGAGGAAAAGCCAAAAACGTGTATCAAAATTCATAATTAAGCTGGAGCTTCCCGGATTGCGTCATTGGAAAGCCCTGTTAAAGACGAGTACTATGTACTTTACAGAAAAGTCATCCGACCTTTGGTTCATGAGAAAAAGCCAAAAACGTCTAACAAAATTCGTAATTGAGCAAGAGCTTCGCGATTGCGTCATCGGAAAACACTGTTAAAGACGAGTACTGCGTACTTTAGAGAAATGTCATCCGACTTTTCGTTCACGAGAAAAAGCCGAAAACGTGTAAGAGAATTACTAATTGAGCTAGAGCTTCACGGATTGCATCATCGGAAAGCCCTGTTAACTTCGAGTACTACGTAAGTTACAGAAAGGTCATCCGACCTTTGGTTCACGAGAAAAAGCCAAAAACGTTTAACAAAATTCATATTTGAGCTAGAGCTTCGCGGATTGCGTCATCGGAAAGCTCTGTTAACGACGAGTACTAAGTACTTTACAGAAAGGTCATCCGACCTTTGGTTCACGAGAAAAAGCCAAAAACGTTTAACAAAATTCATATTTGAGCTAGAGCTTCGCGGATTGCGTCATCGGAAAGCTCTGTTAACGACGAGTACTAAGTACTTTACAGAAAGGTCATTTGACCTTTGGTTCACGAGAAAAAACTAAAAACGTGTATCAAAATTCATAATTGAGCTGGAGCTTCCCGGATTGCGTCATTGGAAAGCCCTGTTAAAGACGAGTACTACGTACTTTACAGAAAGGTCATCGGACTTTTCGTTCACGAGAAAAAGCGAAACACATGTAACAAAATTCCTAATTGAGCTAGAGCATCACGGATTGCATCATCGGAGAACCCTGGTATAGACGAGTACTACGTACTTAACAGAAAGGTCAGCGGACTTTTTATTCAAGAGAAAAAGCCAAAAACGTGTAACAAAATTCGTAATCGAGATAGAGCTTCGTGGATATCGTCATTGGAAAGCCCTGTTAAAGGCGAGTACCATGTACTTTACAGAAAGGTCTTCCCACATTTCGTTCACGAGAAAAAGCCAAAAACGTGTGACAAAATTCATAATTGGGCTAGAGCTTTCCAGATTGCGTCATCGGAAAGCCCTGTTAACAACCAGTACTTCGAAATTTACAGAAAGGTGATCCGACCTTTGGTTCACGAGAAAAAGCCAAAAACGTGTAGCAAAATTCGTAATTGAGCTAGAGCTTCACGATTGCGTCATCGGAAAGCCCTGTTAAAGACGAGTACTAAGTACTTTACAGAAAGGTCATCCATCTTTTGGTTGACGAGAAAAAGCCAAAAACGGGTAAAAAAATTCATAATTGAGCTAGAGCTTCACGGATTGCGTATTTGGAAAGACCTGTTAAAGACGAGTACTACGTACTTTATAGATAGGTCGTCCGACCTTTCTGCTAAGTTGACGAGTCCGTCCACGAGAAAAAGCCAAAAACGTGTAAGAAAATTCATAATTGAGCTGGAGCATCGCGGATTGCGTCATTGGAAAGCCCTGTTAAAGAGGAGTACTGTGTACTTTACAGAAAGGTCTTCGATTTTTCGTTCCCGAGAAAAAGCGAAACATGTGTAAGAGATTTCATAATTGAGCTAGAGCTTTGCGGATTGCGCCATTGGAAAACCCTGTTAAAGATGAGTACTGCGTACTTTACAGAAAGGTCATCCGACATTTGGTTCACGAGAAAAAGCCAAAAACGTGTAACAAAATTCATAATTGAGCTAGAGCTTTCCAGATTGCGTCATCGGAAAGCCCTGTTAACGACCAGTACTTCGAAATTTACAGAAAGGTCATCCGACCTTTGGTTCACGAGAAAAAGCCAAAAACGTGTAACAAAATTCGTAATTGAGCTAGAGCTTCGCGATTGCGTCATCGGAAAGCCCTGTTAAATACGAGTACTAAGTGCTTTACAGAAAGATCATCCGACCTTTGGTTCACGAGAAAAAGCCAAAAAACTGCAACAAAATTTCTAATTGAGCTAGAGTTTCGCGGATTGCGACATCGGAAAGCCCTGTTAACGACGAGTACTACGCACTTTACAGAAAGGTCATCCGTCTTTTGGTTGACGAGAAAAAGCCAAAAACGGGTAAAAAAATTCATAATTGAGCTAGAGCTTCACGGATTGCGTATTTGGAAAGACCTGTTAAAGACGAGTACTACGTACTTTATAGGTAGGTCGTCCGAACTTTCTGCTAAGTCGATGAGTCCGTCCACGAGAAAAAGCCAAAAACGTGTAACAAAATTCATAATTGAGCTAGAGCTTCGCGGATTGCGACGTCGGAAAGCCCTGTTAAAGACGAGTACTATGTACTTTACAGAAAGGTCATCCAACCTTTGGTTTACAGAAATGTCAATTGACATTTCGTTCACGAGAAAAAGCCAAAAACGTGTAAGAGACTTCATAATTGAGGAAGAGCTTCGCGAATTGCGTCATTGGAAAACCCTGTTAAAGACGAGTACTGCGTACTTTACAGAATGGTCATCCGACTTTTGGTTCACGAGAAAAAGCCAAAAAGGTGAAAGAAAATTCATAATATAGCTGGAGCTTCGCGGATTGCGTATTTAGAAAGCCCTGTTAAAGAGGACTACTGCGTACTTTACAGAAAGGTCATCCGACATTTCGTTCACGAGAAAAAGCCAAAAACGTGTAACAAAATTCCTAATTGAACTAGAGCTTCGCGGATTGCGTCATCCGAAAGCACTGTTAAAGACGAGTACTGCGTACTTTAGAGAAATGTCATCCGACTTTTCGTTCAGGAGAAAAAGCCGAAAACGTGTAAGAAAATTACTAATTGAGCTAGAGCTTCGCGGATTGCATCATCGGAAAGCCCTGTTAACGTCGAGTACTACGTAAGTTACAGAAAGGTCATCCGACCTTTGGTTCAGGAGAAAAAGCCAAAAACGTTTAACAAAATTCATATTTGAGCTAGAGCTTCGCGGATTGCGTCATCGGAAAGCTCTGTTACGAGGAGTACTAAGTACTTTACAGAAAGGTCATTCGACCTTTGGTTCACGAGAAAAAGGCAAAAACGTGTAACAAAATTCATAATTGAGCTAGAGATTTGCGGATTGTGTCAGTGGGACGCCATGTTCAGGACGAGAACTACGTACTTTAGAGAAAGGTCATCCGACCTCTGGTTCACGAGAAAAAGCCAAAAACGTGTAACAAAATTCGTAATTGAACTAGAGCTTCACGGATTGCGTCATTGGAAGGCCCTGTTAAAGCCGAGTACTACGTACTTTACAGAAATGTCATCCGACCTGTGGTTCACGAGAAAAAGCCAAAAACGTGTAAGAAAATTCATAATTGAGCTAGAGCTTCGCGGATTACGTCATTGGAAATCCCTGTAAAAGACGAGTACCACGTAGTTTACAGAAAGGTCTTCCGACTTTTCGTTCCCGAGAAAAAGCCAAAAACGTGTAACAAAATTCATATTTGAGCTAGAGCTTCGCGTATTGCGTCATTCAAAAGACCTGTTAAAGACGAGTACTACGTACTTAACAGAAAGGTCATCCGAACTTTGGTTCACGAGAAAAAGCCAAAAACGTGTAACAAAATTCATATTTGAGCTAGAGCTTCGCGGATTGCGTCATTGGAAAGCCCTGTTAAAGGCGAGTACTACGTAAGTTACAGAAAGGTCATCCGACCTTTGGTTCAGGAGAAAAAGCCAAAAACGTTTAACAAAATTCATATTTGAGCTAGAGCTTCGCGGATTGCGTCATCGGAAAGCTCTGTTACGAGGAGTACTAAGTACTTTACAGAAAGGTCATTCGACCTTTGGTTCAGGAGAAAAAGGCAAAAACATGTAACAAAATTCATAATTCAGCTACAGCTTTGCGGATTGCGTCGTTGGAAAGCCCTGTTAAAGACGAGTACTACGAAATTTACAGAAAGGTCATCCGATCTTTGGTTCACGAGAAAAAGCCAAAAACGTGTAACAGAATTCATAATTGAGTTAGAGATTCGCGGATTGCGTCATTTGAAAGCCCTGTTAAAGACGTGTACTACGTACTTTACAGAAAGGTCATCCGATTTTTGGTTCACGAGAAAAAGCCAAAAACGTGTAACAAAATTCATAATTCAGCTACAGCTTTGCGGATTGCGTCGTTGGAAAGCCCTGTTAAAGACGAGTACTACGAAATTTACAGAAAGGTCATCCGATCTTTGGTTCACGAGAAAAAGCCAAAAACGTGTAACAGAATTCATAATTGAGTTAGAGATTCGCGGATTGCGTCATTTGAAAGCCCTGTTAAAGACGAGTACTACGTACTTTACAGAAAGGTCATCCGACTTTTGGTTCAGGAGAAAAAGCCGAAAACGTGTAACAAAATTCATATTTGAGCTAGAGCTTCGCAGATTGCGTCATTGGAAAGCGCTGTTAAAGGCGAGTAGTACGAAATTTACAGAAAGGTCATCCGACCTTTGGACCTTTGGTTCACGAGAAAACGCCAAAAACGTGTAACAAAATTCATATTTGAGCTAGAGCTTCGCGGATTGCGTCATTGGAAAGCCCTGTTAAAGGCGAGAACTACGTACTTTACAGAAAGGTCATCCGACCTTTGGTTCAGGAGAAAAAGGCAAAAACGTGTAATAAAATTCATATTTGAGCTAGAGCTTCGCAGATTGCGTCATTGGAAAGCCCTGTTAAAGGCGAGTACTACGAAATTTACAGAAAGGTCATCCGAACTTTGGTTCACGACAAAAAGCCAAAAACGTGTAACAAAATTCATTTTGAGCTAGTGCTTCGCGGATTGCGTCATTGGAAAGCCCTGTTAAGGACGAGTACTACGTACTTTACAGAAAGGTCATCCGATCTTTGGTTCATGAGAAAAAGCCAAAAATATGTAACAAAATTCATAATTCAGCTACAGCTTTGCTGATTGCGTCATTGGAAAGCCCTCTTAAAGACGAGTACTACGTACTTTACAGAAAGGTCCTTCGACCTTTGGTTCACGGGAAAAAGCCAAAAACGTGTAACAAAATTCATAATTGAGTTAGAGATTCGCGGATTGCGTCATGTGAAAGCCCTGTTAAAGACGAGTACTACGAAATTTACAGAAGAGTCATCCGAACTTTGGTTCACGAGAAAAAGCCAAAAACGTGTAACAAAATTCATATTTGAGCTAGTGCTTCGCGGATTGCGTCATTGGAAAGCCCTGTTAAAGGTGAGTACTACGTACTTTACAGAAAGGTCATCCGACCTTTGGTTCACGAGAAAAAGCCAAAAACGTGTAACAAAATTCATAATTGAGTTAGAGATTCGGGGATTACGTCATTTGAAAGCGCTGTTAAAGACGAGTACTATGTGCTTTACAGAAAGGTCATCCGAACTTTGGTTCACGAGAAAAAACCAAAAACGTGTAACAAAATTCATAATTGAGTTAGAGATTCGCGGATTGCGTCATTTGAAAGCCCTGTTAAAGACGAGTACTACGTACTTTACAGAACGGTCATCCGAACTTTGGTTCACGAGAAAAAGCCAAAAACGTGTAAGAAAATTCATAATTGAGCTAGAGCTTCGCGGATTGCGTCATTTAAAAGACCTGTTAAAGCCGAGTACTACGAAATTTACAGAAAGGTCATCCGACCTTTGGTTCACGAGAAAGAGCCAAAAACGTGTAACAAAATTCATAATTGAGTTAGAGATTCGCGGATTGCGTCATTTGAAAGGCCTGTTAAAGACGAGTACTACGTACTTTACAGAAAGGTCATCCGAACTTTGGTTGACGAGAAAAAGCCAAAAACGTGTAACAAAATTCATATTTGACCTAGAGCTTCACAGATTGCGTCATTGGAAAGCCCTGTTAAAGGCGAGTACTACGAAATTTACAGAAAGGTCATCCGACCTTTGGTTCACGAGAAAAAGCCAAAAACGTGTAACAAAATTCATATTTGCGCTAGAGCTTCACAGATTGCGTGATTGGAAAGCCCTGTTAAAGACGAGTACTACGTACTTTACAGAAAGGTCATCCGACCTTTGGTTCACGAGAAAGAGCCAAAAACGAGTTGCAAAATCTATAATTGAGTTAGAGCTTCGCGGATTGCGTCATTAGAAAGCCCTGTTAAAGACGAGTACTACGTGCTTTACAGAAAGGTCATCCGAACTTTGGTTCATGAGAAAAAGCCAAAAACGTGTAAGAAAATTCATAATTGAGTTAGAGATTCGCGGATTGCGTCATTCGAAAGCCCTGTTAAAGACGAGTACTACGTACTTTACAGAAAGGTCATCCGACCTTTGGTTCACGAGAAAAAGCCAAAAACGTGTAACAAAATTCATAATTGAGTTAGAGATTCGCGGATTGCGTCATTTGAAAGCCCTGTTAAAGACGAGTACTACGTACTTTACAGAACGGTCATCCGAACTTTGGTTCACGAGAAAAAGCCAAAAACGTGTAAGAAAATTCATAATTGAGCTAGAGCTTCGCGGATTGCGTCATTTAAAAGACCTGTTAAAGCCGAGTACTACGAAATTTACAGAAAGGTCATCCGACCTTTGGTTCACGAGAAAGAGCCAAAAACGTGTAGCAAAATTCATAATTGAGATAGAGATTCGCGGATTGCGTCATCAGAAAGCTCTGTTAAAAACGAGTACTACGAAATTTACAGAAAAGTCATCCGAACTTTGGTTCACGAGAAAAAGCCAAAAACGTGTAACAAAATTCATATTTGAGCTAGAGCTTCGCGGATTGCGTCATTGGAAAGCCCTGTTAAAGGCGAGTACTACGTACTTTACAGAAAGGTCATCCGACCTTTGGTACACGAGAAAAAGCAAAAAACGTGTAACAAAATTCATAATTGAGTTAGAGATTCGCGGATTGCCTCATTTGAAAGCCCTGTTAAAGACGAGTACTACGTGCTTTACAGAAAGGTCATCCGAACTTTGGTTGACGAGAAAAAGCCAAAAACGTGTAACAAAATTCATATTTGACCTAGAGCTTCACAGATTGCGTCATTGGAAAGCCCTGTTAAAGGCGAGTACTACGAAATTTACAGAAAGGTCATCCGAACTTTGGTTCACGACAAAAAGCCAAAAACGTGTAACAAAATTCATTTTGAGCTAGTGCTTCGCGGATTGCGTCATTGGAAAGCCCTGTTAAAGGTGAGTACTACGTACTTTACAGAAAGGTCATCCGACCTTTGGTTCACGAGAAAAAGCCAAAAACGTGTAACAAAATTCATAATTGAGTTAGAGATTCGGGGATTACGTCATTTGAAAGCGCTGTTAAAGACGAGTACTATGTGCTTTACAGAAAGGTCATCCGAACTTTGGTTCACGAGAAAAAACCAAAAACGTGTAACAAAATTCATATTTGAGCTAGAGCTTCGCGGATTGGGTCATTGGAAAGCCCTGTTAAAGGCGAGTACTACGTACTTTACAGAAAGGTCATCCGACCTTTGGTTCACGAGAAAAAGCCAAAAACGTGTAACAAAATTCATAATTGAGTTAGAGATTCGCGGATTGCGTCATTTGCAAGCCCTGTTAAAGACGAGTACTACGTACTTTACAGAAAGGTCATCCGAACTTTGGTTGACGAGAAAAAGCCAAAAACGTGTAAGAAAATTCATATTTGAGCTAGAGCTTCACAGATTGCATCATTGGAAAGCCCTGTTAAAGGCGAGTACTACGTGCTTTACAGAAAGGTCATCCGAACTTTGGTTCACGAGAAAAAGCCAAAAACGTGTAACAAAATTCATATTTGAGCTAGAGCTTCGCGGATTGCGTCATTGGAAAGCCCTGTTAAAGGCGAGTACTACGTACTTTACAGAAAGGTCATCCGACCTTTGATTCACGATAAAAAGCCAAAAACATGTAATAAATTTCATAATTCAGCTACAGCTTTGCGGATTGCGTCATTGGAAAGCCCTCTTAAAGACGAGTACTACGTACTTTACAGAAAGGTCATCCGACCTATGGTTCAGGAGAAAAAGCCAAAAACGTGTAACAAAATTCATATTTGAGCTAGAGCTTCGCAGATTGCGTCATTTAAAAGACCTGTTAAAGCCGAGTACTACGAAATTTACAGAAAGGTCATCCGACCTTTGGTTCACGAGAAAAAGCCAAAAACGTGTAAGGAAATTCATAATTGAGCTAGAGCTTCGCGGATTCCGTCATTTAAAAGACCTGTTAAAGCCGAGTACTACGAAATTTACAGAAAGGTCATCCGACCTTTGGTTCACGAGAAAAAGCGAAAAACGTGTAAGAAAATTTATAATTGAGCTACAGCTTCGCGGATTGCGTCATGGGAAAGCCCTGTTAAAGCCGAGTACTACGAAATTTACAGAAAAGTCATTCGAACTTTGGTTCACGAGGAAAACCCAAAAACGTGTAACAAAATTCATATTTGAGCTAGAGCTTCGCGGATTGCGTCATTGGAAAGCCCTGTTAAAGGCGAGTACTTCGTACTTTACAGAACGGTCATCCGAACTTTGGTTCACGAGAAAAAGCCAAAAACGTGTAAGAAAATTCATAATTGAGCTAGAGCTTCGCGGATTGCGTCATTTAAAAGACCTGTTAAAGCCGAGTACTACGAAATTTACAGAAAGGTCATCCGACCTTTGGTTCACGAGAAAGAGCCAAAAACGTGTAGCAAAATTCATAATTGAGATAGAGATTCGCGGATTGCGTCATCGGAAAGCTCTGTTAAAAACGAGTACTACGAAATTTACAGAAAAGTCATCCGAACTTTGGTTCACGAGAAAAAGCCAAAAACGTGTAACAAAATTCATATTTGAGCTAGAGCTTCGCGGATTGCGTCATTGGAAAGCCCTGTTAAAGGCGAGTACTACGTACTTTACAGAAAGGTCATCCGACCTTTGGTACACGAGAAAAAGCAAAAAACGTGTAACAAAATTCATAATTGAGTTAGAGATTCGCGGATTGCCTCATTTGAAAGCCCTGTTAAAGACGAGTACTACGTGCTTTACAGAAAGGTCATCCGAACTTTGGTTGACGAGAAAAAGCCAAAAACGTGTAACAAAATTCATATTTGACCTAGAGCTTCACAGATTGCGTCATTGGAAAGCCCTGTTAAAGGCGAGTACTACGAAATTTACAGAAAGGTCATCCGAACTTTGGTTCACGACAAAAAGCCAAAAACGTGTAACAAAATTCATTTTGAGCTAGTGCTTCGCGGATTGCGTCATTGGAAAGCCCTGTTAAAGGTGAGTACTACGTACTTTACAGAAAGGTCATCCGACCTTTGGTTCACGAGAAAAAGCCAAAAACGTGTAACAAAATTCATAATTGAGTTAGAGATTCGGGGATTGCGTCATTTGAAAGCGCTGTTAAAGACGAGTACTATGTGCTTTACAGAAAGGTCATCCGAACTTTGGTTCACGAGAAAAAACCAAAAACGTGTAACAAAATTCATATTTGAGCTAGAGCTTCGCGGATTGCGTCATTGGAAAGCCCTGTTAAAGGCGAGTACTACGTACTTTACAGAAAGGTCATCCGACCTTTGGTTCACGAGAAAAAGCCAAAAACGTGTAACAAAATTCATAATTGAGTTAGAGATTCGCGGATTGCGTCATTTGCAAGCCCTGTTAAAGACGAGTACTACGTACTTTACAGAAAGGTCATCCGAACTTTGGTTGACGAGAAAAAGCCAAAAACGTGTAAGAAAATTCATATTTGAGCTAGAGCTTCACAGATTGCGTCATTGGAAAGCCCTGTTAAAGGCGAGTACTACGTGCTTTACAGAAAGGTCATCCGAACTTTGGTTCACGAGAAAAAGCCAAAAACGTGTAACAAAATTCATATTTGAGCTAGAGCTTCGCGGATTGCGTCATTGGAAAGCCCTGTTAAAGGCGAGTACTTCGTACTTTACAGAAAGGTCATCCGACCTATGGTTCAGGAGAAAAAGCCAAAAACGTGTAACAAAATTCATATTTGAGCTAGAGCTTCGCAGATTGTGTCATTGGAAAGCCCTGTTAAAGGCGAGTACTACGAAATTTACAGAAAGGTCATCCGAACTTTGGTTCACGAGAAAAAGCCAAAAACGTGTAACAAAATTCATTTTGAGCTAGTGCTTCTCGGATTGCGTCATTTGAAAGCGCTCTTAAAGACGAGTAGTACGTACTTTACAGAAAGGTCATCCGTCCTTTCGTTCACGAGAAAAAGCCAAAAACATGTAACAAAATTCATATCTGAGCTAGAGCTTCGTGGATTGCGTCATTGGAAAGCCCTGTTAAAGTCGAGTACTGCGTACTTTACAGAAAGCTTATCCGACCTTTGGTTCACGACAAAAAGCGAAAAACGTGTAACAAAATTCATAATTGAGCTAGTGCTTGGCGGATTGCGTCATTGGAAAGCACTGTTAAAGACGAGTACTACGTACTTTACAGAAATGTCATCCGACCTTTCGTTCACAAGAAAAAGCTAAAAACGTGTAAGAAAATTCATAATTGAGCTAGAGCTTCGCGGATTGCGTCGTTGGAAGGCCCTGGTAAACCGAGTACTACAAAATTTACAGAAAGGTCATTAGAACTTTGGTTCACGAGAAAAAGCCAAAAACGTGTAAGAAAATTTATAATTGAGCTAGAGCTTCGCGGATTGCGTCATTGGAAAGCCCTGTTAAAGACGAGTACTACGTACTTTACAGAAAAGTCATCCGACCTTTGGTTCGCGACAAAAAGTCAAAAAGGTGTAACAACATTCATAATTGAGCTAGAGCTTCGCGGATTGCGTCATTGCAAAGCCTTATTAAAGACGAGTACTACATACCTTACAGAAAGGTCATCCGACCTTTCGTTCACGAGGAAAAGGTAAAAACGTGTAAGAAAATTCATAATTGAGCTAGTGCTTGGCGGATTGCGCCATTGGAAAGCTCTGTTAACGCCGAGTACTACGTACTTTACAGAAAGGTCATCCGACTTTTGGTTCACGAGAAAAAGCCAAAAATGTCTAACAAAATTCATCATTGAGCTAGAGCTTTGCGGATTGCGTCATTAGAAAGCCTTATTAAAGACGAGTACTACGTACTTTACAGAAAGGTCATCCGACCTTTCGTTCACGAGAAAAAGGTAAAAACGTGTAAGAAAATTCATAATTGAGCTAGAGCTTCGCGGATTGCGTCATTGGAAAGCCCTGTTAAAGCCGGGTAGTACGAAATTTACAGAAAGGTCATCCGAACTTTGGTTCACTAGAAAATGCCAAAAAGGTGTAAGAAAATTTATAATTGAACCAGAGCTTCGCGGATTGCGTCATTGGAAAGCGATGATAAATACGAGCTATACGTACTTTACAGAAAGGTCATTCGTTCTTTCGTTCACGAGAAAAAGCCAAAAACATGTAACAAAATTCATATCTGAGCTAGAGCTTCGTGGATTGCGTCATTGGAAAGCCCTGTTAAAGTCGAGTACTGCGTACTTTACAGAAAGGTTATCCGACCTTTGGTTCACGACAAAAAGCGAAAAACGTGTAACAAAATTCATAATTGAGCTAGTGCTTGGCGGATTGCGTCATTGGAAAGCACTGTTAAAGACGAGTACTACGTACTTTACAGAAATGTCATCCGACCTTTCGTTCACAAGAAAAAGCTAAAAACGTGTAAGAAAATTCATAATTGAGCTAGAGCTTCGCAGATTGGGTCATTGGAAGGCCCTGGTAAACCGAGTACTACAAAATTTACAGAAAGGTCATTAGAACTTTGGTTCACGAGAAAAAGCCAAAAACGTGTAACAAAATTCATAATTGAGCTAGAGCTTCGCGGATTGCGTCACTGGAAAGCCCTGTTAAAGACGAGTACTACGTACTTTACAGAAAGGTCATCCGACCTTTGGTTCACGACAAAAAGTCAAAAACGTGTAACAACATTCATAATTGAGCTAGAGCTTCGCGGATTGCGTCATTGCAAAGCCTTATTAAAGACGAGTACTACGTACCTTACAGAAAGGTCATCCGACCTTTCGTTCACGAGGAAAAGGTAAAAAGGTGTAAGAAAATTCATAATTGAGCTAGTGCTTGGCGGATTGCGCCATTGGAAAGCTCTGTTAACGCCGAGTACTACGTACTTTACAGAAAGGTCATCCGACTTTTGGTTCACGAGAAAAAGCCAAAAATGTCTAACAAAATTCATCATTGAGCTAGAGCTTTGCAGATTGCATCATTACAAAGCCTTATTAAAGACGAGTACTACGTACTTTACAGAAAGGGCATCCGACCTTTCGTTCACGAGAAAAAGGTAAAAACGTGTAAGAAAATTCATAATTGAGCTAGAGCTTCGCGGATTGCGTCATTGGAAATCCCTGGTAAACCGAGTACTACCAAATTTACAGAAAGGTCATTAGAACTTTGGTTCACGAGAAAGAGCCAAAAACGTGTAGCAAAATTCATAATTGAGTTAGAGCTTCGCGGATTGGGTCATTGGAAAGCCCTGTTAAAGACGAGTACTACGTACTTTACAGAAAGGTCATCCGACCATTGGTTCACGAGAAAAAGCCAAAAAGGTGTAACAACATTCATAATTGAGCTAGAGCTTCGCGGATTACGTCATTGGAAAGCCCTGTTAAAGGCGAGTACTGTGCACTTTACAGAAAGGTCATCCGACCTATGGTTGAAGACAAAAAGCCAAAAATTGTAAGAAAATTCATATTTGAGCTAGAGCTTCGCAGATTGCGTCGTTCGAAAGCCCTGTTAAAGTTGAGTACTACGTACTTTACAGAAAGGTCATCCGACATTTGGTTCACGAGAAAAAGCCAAAAATGTCTAACAAAATTCATAATTAGTCTAGAGCTTTTCGGATTGCGTCATTGGAAAGCCCTATTAAAGACGAGTACTACGTACTTTACAGAAAAGTCATCCGACCTTTTGTTCAGGAGAAAAAGCCAAAAAGTGTAAGAAAATTCATGATTGAGTTAGAGCTTCGCGGATTGCGTCATTGGAAAGCCCTGTTAAAACCGAGTACTACGAAATTTATAGAAAGGTCATCGACCTTTTGTTTAGGAGAAAAAGCCAAAAACGTCTTACAAAATTCATAATTCACCTAGAGCTTCGCGGATTGCGTCATTGGAAAGCCTTATTAAAGACGAGTACTACGTACTTTACAGAAAGGTCATCCGACCTTTTGTTCACGAGAAAAAGCCAAAAACGTGTAAGAAAAATTCATAATTGAGGTAGAGCTTCGCGGATTGCGTCATTGGAAAGCCCTATTCAAGACGAGTACTACGTACTTTACAGAAAGGTCATCCGACTTTTGGTTCACTAAAAAAGCCAAAAACATGTAACAAAATTCATAATTCACCTAGAGCTTCGCGGTTTGCGTCATTGGAAAGGCCTGTTAAAGACGTGTACTATGTAATTAACGGAAAGGTTATCTGACTTTTGGTTCACTAGAAAAAGCCAAAAACGTGTAAAAAAATTCATAATTGACCTAGAGCTTCGCGGATTTCGTCATTGGAAAGCTCTGTCAACCACGAGTACTACTTACTTTACAGAAAGGTCATCCAACTTTTGGTTCACGAGAAAAAGCCAAAAATGTCTAACAAAATTCATCCTTGACCTAGAGCTTTGCAAATTGCGTCATTGGAAAGCCCTATTAAAGAGGAGTACTACGTAGTTTACAGAAAGGTAATGCGACTTTTCGTTCACGAGAAAAAGCCAAAAACCTGTAACAAAATTCATAATTGAGCTAGAGCTTCGCGGATCGCGTCATTGGAAATCTCTGTTAAAGCCGAGTACTACCAAATTTACAGAAAGGTCATCCAAACTTTGGTTCACGAGAAAAACCCAAAAACGTGTAAGAAAATTTATATTTGAGATAGAGCTTCGCGGCTTGCGTCATTGGAAAGCCCTGTTAAAGACGAGTACTACGTACTTTAGAGAATGGTCATCCGACCTTTGGTTCACGAAAAAAAGACAAAACGTGTAACAAAATTACTAATTGTGTTAGAGAGTCGCGGATTCCATCATTAGAAATCCCTGTTAAAGGCGAGTTGCGTCATTGGAAAGCCCTGTTAAAGATGAGTACTACCAAATTTACAGAAAGGTCATCCTAACTTTTGTTCAGGAGAAAAGCGAAAAACGTGTAACGAAATTCATAATTCAGCTAGAGCTTCTCGGATTGCGTAATTGGAATGCCCTGTTAAAGGCGAGTACTACGTACTTTACAGAAAGGTCATCCGTCCTTTCGTTCACGAGAAAAAGCCAAAAACGTGTAACAAAATTCCTATATGAGCTAGAGCTTCGCGGTTTGTGTCATTGGAAAGCCCTATTGAAGGCTCGTACTACGTACTTTACAGAAAGGTCAACCGACCTTTGGTTCAGGAGAAAAAGCCAAAAATCGTGTAACAAAATTCATAATTGAGCTAGAGCTTCGCGGATTGCGTCACCGGAAAGCTCTGTTAACGACGAGTACTACCTACTTTACAGATAGGTCATTCGAACTTTGGTTCATGAGAAAAAGCCAAAAATTTTAAGAAATTTCATATTTGAGCTAGAGCTTCGCGGATTGCGTCATTGGAAAGCCCTGTTAAAACAGAGTACTACGAAATTTATAGAAAGGTCATCCGAACTTTGATTCACGAGAAAAAGCCAAAAACATGTAAGAAAATTCATAATCGAGCTAGAGCTTCGCTGATTGCGTCATTGGAAAGACCTGTTAAACCGAGTACTACGAAATTTACAGAAAGAGCATCATAACTTTGGTTCACGAGAAAAAGCGAAAAACCAGTAATAAAATTCATAATTGAGCTAGACCTTCGCGGATTGCGTCATTGGAAAGCCCTGTTAAAACCGAGTACTACGAAATTTATAGAAAGGTCATCCGAACTTTGATTCACGAGAAAAAACCAAAAAGGTGTAAGAAAATTCATAATTGAGCTAGAGCTTCGCGGATTGCGTCATTGGAAAGCCCTGTTAAAGACGAGTACTGCGTACTTTACAGAAAGGTCATCCGACCTTTGGTTCACGAGAAAGAGCGAAAAACGTGTAACAAAATTCATAATTGAGCTAGGGTTTCGCGGATTTTGTCATTGGAAAGCTCTGTTAACGACGAGTACTACCTACTTTGCAGAAAGGTCATCCGACCTTTGGTTCACGAGAAAAGGCCAAAAACTTGTAACAAAACTCATAATTGAGCTAGAGCTTCGCGGATTGCGTCATTGGAAAGCCCTGTTAAAGCCGGGTACTGCGAAATTTACAGAAAGGTCATCCGAACTTTGGTTCACTAGAAAATGCCAAAAAGGTGTAAGAAAATTTATAATTGAACCAGAGCTTCGCGGATTGCGTCATTGGAAAGCGCTGATAAATACGAGTTATACGTACTTTACAGAAAGGTCATTCGTTCACGAGAAAAAGCCAAAAACATGTAACAAAATTCATATCTGAGCTAGAGCTTCGTGGATTGCGTCATTGGAAAGCCCTGTTAAAGTCGAGTACTGCGTACTTTACAGAAAGGTTATCCGACCTTTCGTTCACGACAAAAAGCGAAAAACGTGTAACAAAATTCATAATTGAGCTAGTGCTTGGCGGATTGCGTCATTGGAAAGCACTGTTAAAGACGAGTACTACGTACTTTACAGAAATGTCATCCGACCTTTCGTTCACAAGAAAAAGCTAAAAACGTGTAAGAAAATTCATAATTGAGCTAGAGCTTCGCGGATTGCGTCATTGGAAGGCCCTGGTAAACCGAGTACTACAAAATTTACAGAAAGGTCATTAGAACTTTGGTTCACGAGAAAAAGCCAAAAACGTGTAACAAAATTCATAATTGAGCTAGAGCTTCGCGGATTGCGTCACTGGAAAGCCCTGTTAAAGACGAGTACTACGTACTTTACAGAAAGGTCATCCGACCTTTGGTTCAAGAGAAAAAGTGAAAAACGTGTAACAAAATTCATAATTGAGCTAGAGCTTCGCGGATTGCGTCATTGGAAAGCCCTGGTAAACCGAGTACTACCAAATTTACAGAAAGGTCATTAGAACTTTGGTTCACGAGAAAAAGCCAAAAACGTGTAAGAAAATTTATAATTGAGCTAGAGCTTCGCGGATTGCGTCATTGGAAAGCCCTGTTAAAGACGAGTACTACGTACTTTACAGAAAAGTCATCCGACCTTTGGTTCACGAAAAAAAGACAAAAACGTGTAACAAAATTACTAATTGTGTTAGAGAGTCGCGGATTCCATCATTGGAAATCCCTGTTAAAGGCGAGTTGCGTCATTGGAAAGCCCTGTTAAAGATGAGTACTACCAAATTTACAGAAAGGTCATCCTAACTTTTGTTCAGGAGAAAAGCGAAAAACGTGTAACGAAATTCATAATTCAGCTAGAGCTTCTCGGATTGCGTAATAGGAATGCCCTGTTAAAGGCGAGTACTACGTACTTTACAGAAAGGTCATCCGTCCTTTCGTTCACGAGAAAAAGCCAAAAACGTGTAACAAAATTCCTATATGAGCTAGAGCTTCGCGGTTTGTGTCATTGGAAAGCCCTATTGAAGGCGCGTACTACGTACTTTACAGAAAGGTCATCCGACCTTTGGTTCAGGAGAAAAAGCCAAAAATCGTGTAACAAAATTCATAATTGAGCTAGAGCTTCGCGGATTGCGTCACCGGAAAGCTCTGTTAACGACGAGTACTACCTACTTTACAGATAGGTCATTCGACCTTTGGTTCATGAGAAAAAGCCAAAAATTTTAAGAAATTTCATATTTGAGCTAGAGCTTCACGGATTGCGTTATTGGAAAGCCCTGTTAAAACAGAGTACTACGAAATTTATAGAAAGGTCATCCGAACTTTGATTCACGAGAAAAAGCCAAAAACATGTAAGAAAATTCATAATCGAGCTAGAGCTTCGCTGATTGCGTCATTGGAAAGACCTGTTAAACCGAGTACTACGAAATTTACAGAAAGAGCATCATAACTTTGGTTCACGAGAAAAAGCGAAAAACCAGTAATAAAATTCATAATTGAACTAGACCTTCGCGGATTGCGTCATTGGAAAGCCCTGTTAAAACCGAGTACTACGAAATTTATAGAAAGGTCATCCGAACTTTGATTCACGAGAAAAAACCAAAAACGTGTAAGAAAATTCATAATTGAGCTAGAGCTTCGCGGATTGCGTCATTGGAAAGCCCTGTTAAAGACGAGTACTCCGTACTTTACAGAAAGGTCATCCGACCTTTAGTTCACGAGAAAAAGCGAAAAACGTGTAACAAAATTCATAATTGAGCTAGGGTTTCGCGGATTTTGTCATTGGAAAGCTCTGTTAACGACGAGTACTACCTACTTTGCAGAAAGGTCATCCGACCTTTGGTTCACGAGAAAAGGCCAAAAACTTGTAACAAAACTCATAATAGAGCTAGAGCTTCGCGGATTGCGTCATTGGAAAGCCCTGTTAAAGCCGGGTACTACGAAATTTACAGAAAGGTCATCCGAACTTTGGTTCAGTTGAAAATGCCAAAAAGGTGTAAGAAAATTTATAATTGAACCAGAGCTTCGCGGATTGCGTCATTGGAAAGCGCTGATAAATACGAGCTATACGTACTTTACAGAAAGGTCATTCGTTCTTTCGTTCACGAGAAAAAGCCAAAAACATGTAACAAAATTCATATCTGAGCTAGAGCTTCGTGGATTGCGTCATTGGAAAGCCCTGTTAAAGTCGAGTACTGCGTACTTTACAGAAAGGTTATCCGACCTTTCGTTCACGACAAAAAGCGAAAAACGTGTAACAAAATTCATAATTGAGCTAGTGCTTGGCGGATTGCGTCATTGGAAAGCACTGTTAAAGACGAGTACTACGTACTTTACAGAAATGTCATCCGACCTTTCGTTCACAAGAAAAAGCTAAAAACGTGTAAGAAAATTCATAATTGAGCTAGAGCTTCGCGGATTGCGTCATTGGAAGGCCCTGGTAAACCGAGTACTACAAAATTTACAGAAAGGTCATTAGAACTTTGGTTCACGAGAAAAAGCCAAAAACGTGTAACAAAATTCATATTTGAGCTAGAGCTTCGCGGATTGCGTCACTGGAAAGCCCTGTTAAAGCCGAGTACTACGTACTTTACAGAAACGTCATCCAACCTGTGGTTCACGAGAAAATGCCAAAAACGTGTAACAAAATTCATAATTGAGCTAGAGCTTCGCGGAGTGCGTTATTGGAAAGCCCTGTTAAAGACGAGTACTACGTACTTTACAGAAAGGTCATCCGACATTTGGTTCACAAGAAAAAGCCAAAAATGTCTAACAAAATTCATCATTAGGCTAGAGCTTTTCGGATTGCGTCATTGGAAAGCCCTATTAAAGACGAGTACTACGAACTTTACAGAAAAGTCATCCGACCGTTGGTTCAGGAGAAAAAGCCAAAAAGTGTAAGAAAATTCATGATTGAGTTAGAGCTTCGCGGATTGCGTCATTGGAAAGCCCTGTTAAACAGAGTACTACCAAATTTACAGAAAGGTCATCTGAACTTTGGTTCACGAGAAAAAGCCAAATACGTGTAAGACAATTCATAATTGAGCTAGAGCTTCGCGGTTTGTGTCATTGGAAAGCCTGTTAAAGCCGAGTACTACGTACTTTACAGAAAGGTCATCCGACCTTTGGTTCAGGAGAAAAAGCCAAAAACGTGTAACAAAATTCATAATTGAGCTAGAGCTTCCCGGATTGCGTCACTGGAAAGCTCTGTTAACGACGAGTACTACCTACTTTACAGAAAGGTCATCCGAAGTTTGGTTCATGAGAAAAAGACAAAAATTGTAACAAAATTCATATTTGAGCTACAGCTTCGCGGATTGCGTCATTGGAAAGCCCTGTTAAAACCGAGTACTACGAAATTTATTGAAAGGTCATCCGAACTTTGATTCACGAGAAAAAGAAAAAAACGTGTAAGAAAATTCATAATCGAGCTAGAGCTTCGCGGAGTGCGTTATTGGAAAGCCCTCTTAAAGACGAGTACTACGTACTTTACAGAAAGATCATCCGACCTTTGGTTCACGAGAAAAAGCCAAAAACTTGTAACAAAACTCATAATTGAGCTAGAGCTTCGCGGATTGCGTCATTTAAAAGACGTGTTAAAGCCGAGTACTACGAAATTTACAGAAAGGTCATCCGAACTATGGTTCACTAGAAAAAGCCAAAAAGGTGTAAGAAAATTTATAATTGAACCAGAGCTTCGCGGATTGCGTCATTGGAAAGCGCTGATAAATACGAGCAATACGTACTTTACAGAAAGGTCATTCGTTATTTCGTTCACGAGAAAAAGCCAAAAACGTGTAACAAAATTCATATCTGAGGTAGAGCTTCGCGCATTGCGTCATTGGAAAGACCTGTTAAAGTCGAGTACTGCGTACTTTCAGAAAGGTCATCCGACCTTTGGTTCACGAGAAAAAGCGAAAAACGTGTAACAAAACTCATAATTGAACTAGTGCTTGGTGGATTGCGTCATTGGAAAGAACTGTTAAAGACGAGAACTACGTACTTTACAGAAAGGTCATTCGTTCTTTCGTTCACGAGAAAAAGCCAAAAACATGTAACAAAATTCATATCTGAGCTAGAGCTTCGTGGATTGCGTCATTGGAAAGCCCTGTTAAAGTCGAGTACTGCGTACTTTACAGAAAGCTTATCCGACCTTTGGTTCACGACAAAAAGCGAAAAACGTGTAACAAAATTCATAATTGAGCTAGTGCTTGGCGGATTGCGTCATTGGAAAGCACTGTTAAAGACGAGTACTACGTACTTTACAGAAATGTCATCCGACCTTTCGTTCACAAGAAAAAGCTAAAAACGTGTAAGAAAATTCATAATTGAGCTAGAGCTTCGCGGATTGCGTCGTTGGAAGGCCCTGGTAAACCGAATACTACAAAATTTACAGAAAGGTCATTAGAACTTTGGTTCACGAGAAAAAGCCAAAAACGTGTAAGAAAATTTATAATTGAGCTAGAGCTTCGCGGATTGCGTCATTGGAAAGCCCTGTTAAAGACGAGTACTACGTACTTTACAGAAAAGTCATCCGACCTTTGGTTCGCGACAAAAAGTCAAAAAGGTGTAACAACATTCATAATTGAGCTAGAGCTTCGCGGATTGCGTCATTGCAAAGCCTTATTAAAGACGAGTACTACATACCTTACAGAAAGGTCATCCGACCTTTCGTTCACGAGGAAAAGGTAAAAACGTGTAAGAAAATTCATAATTGAGCTAGTGCTTGGCGGATTGCGCCATTGGAAAGCTCTGTTAACGCCGAGTACTACGTACTTTACAGAAAGGTCATCCGACTTTTGGTTCACGAGAAAAAGCCAAAAATGTCTAACAAAATTCATCATTGAGCTAGAGCTTTGCGGATTGCGTCATTAGAAAGCCTTATTAAAGACGAGTACTACGTACTTTACAGAAAGGTCATCCGACCTTTCGTTCACGAGAAAAAGGTAAAAACGTGTAAGAAAATTCATAATTGAGCTAGAGCTTCGCGGATTGCGTCATTGGAAAGCCCTGGTAAACCGAGTACTACCAAATTTACAGAAAGGTCATTAGAACTTTGGTTCAAGAGAAAAAGCGAAAAACCAGTAATAAAATTCATAATTGAGCTAGACCTTCGCGGATTGCGTCATTGGAAAGCCCTGTTAAAACCGAGTACTACGAAATTTATAGAAAGGTCATCCGAACTTTGATTCACGAGAAAGAGCCAAAAACGTGTAGCAAAATTCATAATTGAGTTAGAGCTTCGCGGATTGGGTCATTGGAAAGCCCTGTTAAAGACGAGTACTACGCACTTTACAGAAAGGTCATCCGACCATTGGTTCACGAGAAAAAGCCAAAAACGTGTAACAACATTCATAATTGAGCTAGAGCTTCGCGGATTGCGTCACTGGAAAGCCCTGTTAAAGACGAGTACTACGTATTTTACAGAAAGGTCATCCGACCTTTGGTTCAAGAGAAAAAGTGAAAAACGTGTAACAAAATTCATAATTGAGCTAGAGCTTCGCGGATTCCGTCATTGGAAAGCCCTGGTAAACCGAGTACTACCAAATTTACAGAAAGGTCATTAGAACTTTGGTTCACGAGAAAAAGCCAAAAACGTGTAAGAAAATTTATAATTGAGCTAGAGCTTCGCGGATTGCGTCATTGGAAAGCCCTGTTAAAGACGAGTACTACGTACTTTACAGAAAAGTCATCCGACCTTTGGTTCACGACAAAAAGTCAAAAACGTGTAACAACATTCATAATTGAGCTAGAGCTTCGCGGATTGCGTCATTGCAAAGCCTTATTAAAGACGAGTACTACGTACCTTACAGAAAGGTCATCCGACCTTTCGTTCACGAGGAAAAGGTAAAAACGTGTAAGAAAATTCATAATTGAGCTAGTGCTTGGCGGATTGCGCCATTGGAAATCTCTGTTAACGCCGAGTACTACGTACTTTACAGAAAGGTCATCCGACTTTTGGTTCACGAGAAAAAGCCAAAAATGTCTAACAAAATTCATCATTGAGCTAGAGCTTTGCGGATTGCATCATTACAAAGCCTTATTAAAGACGAGTACTACGTACTTTACAGAAAGGTCATCCGACCTTTCGTTCACGAGAAAAAGGTAAAAACGTGTAAGAAAATTCATAATTGAGCTAGAGCTTCGCGGATTGCGTCATTGGAAAGCCCTGGTAAACCGAGTACTACCAAATTTACAGAAAGGTCATTAGAACTTTAGTTCAAGAGAAAAAGCCAAAAACGTGTAAGAAAATTCATAATTGAGCTAGTGCTTGGCGGATTGCGCCATTGGAAAGCTCTGTTAACGCCGAGTACTACGTACTTTACAGAAAGGTCATCCGACTTTTGGTTCACGAGAAAAAGCCAAAAATGTCTAACAAAATTCATCATTGAGCTAGAGCTTTGCGGATTGCGTCATTAGAAAGCCTTATTAAAGACGAGTACTACGTACTTTACAGAAACGTCATCCGACCTTTCGTTCACGAGAAAAAGGTAAAAACGTGTAACAAAATTCATATTTGAGCTAGAGCTTCGCGGATTGCGTCATTGGAAAGCCCTGGTAAACCGAGTACTACCAAATTTACAGAAAGGTCATTAGAACTTTGGTTCAAGAGAAAAAGCGAAAAACCAGTAATAAAATTCATAATTGAGCTAGACCTTCGCGGATTGCGTCATTGGAAAGCCCTGTTAAAACCGAGTACTACGAAATTTATAGAAAGGTCATCCGAACTTTGATTCACGAGAAAGAGCCAAAAACGTGTAGCAAAATTCATAATTGAGTTAGAGCTTCGCGGATTGGGTCATTGGAAAGCACTGTTAAAGACGAGTACTACGCACTTTACAGAAAGGTCATCCGACCATTGGTTCACGAGAAAAAGCCAAAAACGTGTAACAACATTCATAATTGAGCTAGAGCTTCGCGGATTGCGTCACTGGAAAGCCCTGTTAAAGACGAGTACTACGTACTTTACAGAAAGGTCATCCGACCTTTGGTTCAAGAGAAAAAGTGAAAAACGTGTAACAAAATTCATAATTGAGCTAGAGCTTCGCGGATTGCGTCATTGGAAAGCCCTGGTAAACCGAGTACTACCAAATTTACAGAAAGGTCATTAGAACTTTGGTTCACGACAAAAAGCCAAAAACGTGTAAGAAAATTTATAATTGAGCTAGAGCTTCGCGGATTCCGTCATTGGAAAGCCCTGTTAAAGACGAGTACTACGTACTTTACAGAAAAGTCATCCGACCTTTGGTTCACGACAAAAAGTCAAAAACGTGTAACAACATTCATAATTGAGCTAGAGCTTCGCGGATTGCGTCATTGCAAAGCCTTATTAAAGACGAGTACTACGTACCTTACAGAAAGGTCATCCGACCTTTCGTTCACGAGGAAAAGGTAAAAACGTGTAAGAAAATTCATAATTGAGCTAGTGCTTGGCGGATTGCGCCATTGGAAAGCTCTGTTAACGCCGAGTACTACGTACTTTACAGAAAGGTCATCCGACTTTTGGTTCACGAGAAAAAGCCAAAAATGTCTAACAAAATTCATCATTGAGCTAGAGCTTTGCGGATTGCATCATTACAAAGCCTTATTAAAGACGAGTACTACGTACTTTACAGAAAGGTCATCCGACCTTTCGTTCACGAGGAAAAGGTAAAAACGTGTAAGAAAATTCATAATTGAGCTAGAGCTTCGCGGATTGCGTCATTGGAAAGCCCTGGTAAACCGAGTACTACCAAATTTACAGAAAGGTCATTAGAACTTTTGTTCAAGAGAAAAAGCCAAAAACGTGTAAGAAAATTTATAATTGAGCTAGAGCTTCGCGGATTGCGTCACTGGAAAGCACTGTTAAAGACGAGTACTACGTACTTTACAGAAAGGTCATCCGACCATTGGTTCACGAGAAAAAGCCAAAAACGTGTAACAACATTCATAATTGAGCTAGAGCTTCGCCGATTACGTCATTGGAAAGCCCTGTTAAAGACGAGTACTGTGCACTTTACAGAAAGGTCATCCGACCTATGGTTGAAGAGAAAAAGCCAAAAATTTTAAGAAAATTCATATTTGAGCTAGAGCTTCGCAGATTGCGTCGTTCGAAAGCCCTGTTAAAGTTGAGTACTACGTACTTTACAGAAAGGTCATCCGACATTTGGTTCACGAGAAAAAGCCAAAAATGTCTAACAAAATTCATAATTAGTCTACAGCTTTACGGATTGCGTCATTGGAAAGCCCTGTTAAAGACGAGTACTACGTACTTTACAGAAAAGTCATCCGACCTTTGGTTCACGACAAAAAGTCAAAAACGTGTAACAACATTCATAATTGAGCTAGAGCTTCGCGGATTGCGTCATTGCAAAGCCTTATTAAAGACGAGTACTACGTACCTTACAGAAAGGTCATCCGACCTTTCGTTCACGAGGAAAAGGTAAAAACGTGTAAGAAAATTCATAATTGAGCTAGTGCTTGGCGGATTGCGCCATTGGAAATCTCTGTTAACGCCGAGTACTACGTACTTTACAGAAAGGTCATCCGACTTTTGGTTCACGAGAAAAAGCCAAAAATGTCTAACAAAATTCATCGTTGAGCTAGAGCTTTGCGGATTGCATCATTACAAAGCCTTATTAAAGACGAGTACTACGTACTTTACAGAAAGGTCATCCGACCTTTCGTTCACGAGAAAAAGGTAAAAACGTGTAAGAAAATTCATAATTGAGCTAGAGCTTCGCGGATTGCGTCATTGGAAAGCCCTGGTAAACCGAGTACTACCAAATTTACAGAAAGGTCATTAGAACTTTTGTTCAAGAGAAAAAGCCAAAAACGTGTAAGAAAATTCATAATTGAGCTAGTGCTTGGCGGATTGCGCCATTGGAAAGCTCTGTTAACGCCGAGTACTACGTACTTTACAGAAAGGTCATCCGACTTTTGGTTCACGAGAAAAAGCCAAAAATGTCTAACAAAATTCATCATTGAGCTAGAGCTTTGCGGATTGCGTCATTAGAAAGCCTTATTAAAGACGAGTACTACGTACTTTACAGAAACGTCATCCGACCTTTCGTTCACGAGAAAAAGGTAAAAACGTGTAACAAAATTCATATTTGAGCTAGAGCTTCGCGGATTGCGTCATTGGAAAGCCCTGGTAAACCGAGTACTACCAAATTTACAGAAAGGTCATTAGAACTTTGGTTCAAGAGAAAAAGCGAAAAACCAGTAATAAAATTCATAATTGAGCTAGACCTTCGCGGATTGCGTCATTGGAAAGCCCTGTTAAAACCGAGTACTACGAAATTTATAGAAAGGTCATCCGAACTTTGATTCACGAGAAAGAGCCAAAAACGTGTAGCAAAATTCATAATTGAGTTAGAGCTTCGCGGATTGGGTCATTGGAAAGCCCTGTTAAAGACGAGTACTACGCACTTTACAGAAAGGTCATCCGACCATTGGTTCACGAGAAAAAGCCAAAAACGTGTAACAACATTCATAATTGAGCTAGAGCTTCGCGGATTGCGTCACTGGAAAGCCCTGTTAAAGACGAGTACTACGTACTTTACAGAAAGGTCATCCGACCTTTGGTTCAAGAGAAAAAGTGAAAAACGTGTAACAAAATTCATAATTGAGCTAGAGCTTCGCGGATTGCGTCATTGGAAAGCCCTGGTAAACCGAGTACTACCAAATTTACAGAAAGGTCATTAGAACTTTGGTTCACGAGAAAAAGCCAAAAACGTGTAAGAAAATTTATAATTGAGCTAGAGCTTCGCGGATTCCGTCATTGGAAAGCCCTGTTAAAGACGAGTACTACGTACTTTACAGAAAAGTCATCCGACCTTTGGTTCACGACAAAAAGTCAAAAACGTGTAACAACATTCATAATTGAGCTAGAGCTTCGCGGATTGCGTCATTGCAAAGCCTTATTAAAGACGAGTACTACGTACCTTACAGAAAGGTCATCCGACCTTTCGTTCACGAGGAAAAGGTAAAAACGTGTAAGAAAATTCATAATTGAGCTAGAGCTTCGCGGATTGCGTCATTGGAAAGCCCTGGTAAACCGAGTACTACCAAATTTACAGAAAGGTCATTAGAACTTTTGTTCAAGAGAAAAAGCCAAAAACGTGTAAGAAAATTTATAATTGAGCTAGAGCTTCGCGGATTGCGTCACTGGAAAGCACTGTTAAAGACGAGTACTACGTACTTTACAGAAAGGTCATCCGACCATTGGTTCACGAGAAAAAGCCAAAAACGTGTAACAACATTCATAATTGAGCTAGAGCTTCGCCGATTACGTCATTGGAAAGCCCTGTTAAAGACGAGTACTGTGCACTTTACAGAAAGGTCATCCGACCTATGGTTGAAGAGAAAAAGCCAAAAATTTTAAGAAAATTCATATTTGAGCTAGAGCTTCGCAGATTGCGTCGTTCGAAAGCCCTGTTAAAGTTGAGTACTACGTACTTTACAGAAAGGTCATCCGACATTTGGTTCACGAGAAAAAGCCAAAAATGTCTAACAAAATTCATAATTAGTCTACAGCTTTACGGATTGCGTCATTGGAAAGCCCTATTAAAGACGAGTACTACGTACTTTACAGAAAAGTCATCCGACCTTTGGTTCAGGAGAAAAAGCCAAAAAGTGTAAGAAAATTCATGTTTGAGTTAGAGCTTCGCGGATTGCGTCATTGGAAAGCCCTGTTAAAACCGAGTACTACGAAATTTATAGAAAGGTCATCCGACCTTTTGTTTAGGAGAAAAAGCCAAAAACGTGTTACAAAATTCATAATTCACCTAGAGCTTCGCGGATTGCGTCATTGGAAAGCCTTATTAAAGACGAGTACTACGTACTTTACAGAAAGGTCATCCGACCTTTCGTTCACGAGAAAAAGCCAAATACGTGTAAGAAAATTTATAATTGAGCTAGAGCTTCGCGGTTTGTGTCATTGGAAAGCCCTGTTAAAGACGAGTACTACGTACTTTACAGAAACGTCATCCGACCTTTGGTTCAGGAGAAAAAGCCAAAAACCTGTAACAAAATTCATAATTGAGCTAGAGCTTCGCGGATTGCGTCATTGGAAAGCCCTGTTGAAACCGAGTACTACGAAATTTATAGAAAGGTCATCCGAACTTTGATTCACGAGAAAAAGCCAAAAACGTGTAAAGAAAATTCATAATTGAGGTAGAGTTCGCCGATTGCGTCATTGGAAAACCCTGTTAAAGCCCAGTGCTACCAAATTTACAGAAAGTTCATGCGAACTTTAGTTCACGAGAAAAAGCGAAAAACCTGTAACAAGATTCATAATTGAGCTAGAACTTCGCGGATTGCGTCATTCGAAAGCTCTGTTAACCACGAGTACTACGTACTTTACAGAAAGGTCATCCGACTTTTCGTTCACGAGAAAAAGCCAAAACCTGTAACAAAATTCATAATTGAGCTAGAGCTTCGCGGATTGCGTCATTGGAAAGCCCTGTTAAAGCCGAGTACTGCGTACTTTACAGAAAGGTCGTCCGATCTTTGGTTTACGAGAAAAAGCCTAAAACGTGTAACAAAATTCATATTTGAGGTAGAGCTTCGCGGATTGCGTCATTGGAAAGCGCTGATAAATAGGAGTAATACGTACTTTACAGAAAGGTGATCCGACCTCTGTTTCACGAGTAAAAGACAAAAACGTGTAATAAAATTCTACATATCAACTTTTTTTTAATTGAGCTAGAGCTTCCTGGATTGCGTCATTGGAAAGCGGTGATACGAGTAATACGTACATTACAGAAAGGTCTTTCGACCTCTGTTTCACGAGAAAAAGCCCAAAACGCGTAAGACAAATTCTACATATCAACTTTTTTCCTAATTGAGCTAGAGCTTCGCGGATTGCGTCATTGGAAAGCCCTGTTAAAGCCCAGTACTACGAAATTTACAGAAATATCATCTGAACTTTGGTTCACGAGAAATAGCCAAAAAGGTGTAAGAAAATTTATAATTGAGCTAGAGCTACGCGGTTTGGGTCATTGGAAAGCCCTGTTAAAGACGAGTACTCCGTACTTTAGAAGAAAGAGAAAAGACATCTGAACTTTTGTTCACGAGAAAAAGCGAAAAACGTGTAAAAAATTCATAATTGAGCTAGATCTTCGCGGATTGCGTTATTGGAATGCCCTGTTAAAGGCGGGTACTTTGTATTTTACAGAAAGGTCATCCGACCTTTGGTTCAGGAGAAAAAGCCTAAAGTGTGTAACAAAATTCATATTTGAGCTAGAGCTTTGCGGATTTCGTCATCGGAAAGCCCTGTTAAAGTGTAGTGCTACGTACTTTACAGAAAGGTCATCCGACCTGTGGTTCACGAGAAAAAGCCAAAAATATCTAACAAAATTCATAATTGAGCTAGAGCTTCGCGGATTGGGTCATTGGAAAGCCCTGTTAAAGACGAGCATTACGAAATTTAAAGAAAGGTCATCCGACCATTGGTTCACGAGAAAAAGCCAAAAACGTGTAACAAAATTCATAATTGAGCTAGAGCTTCGTGGATTACATCATTGGAAAGCCCTGTCATAGACGAGTACTGCGTACTTTACAGTAAGGTCATTCGACCTTTGGTTCAGGAGAAAAAGCAAAAAACCTGTAACAAAATTCATAATTGAGCTAGAGCTTCGTGGATTACATCATTGGAAAGCCCTGTCATAGACGAGTACTACGTAGTTTACAGTAAGGTCATTCGACCTTTGGTTCAGGAGAAAAAGCGAAAAACCTGTAACAAAATTCATAATTGAGCTAGAGCTTCGCGGATTGCGTCGTTGGAAAGCGCTGTTAACGCCGAGTACTACAAAATTTATAGAAAGGTCATCCGAACTTTGGTTCACGAGAAAAAGCCAAAAACGTGTAACAAAATTCATAAATGAGCTAGAGCTTCGTGGATTACATCATTGGAAAGCCCTGTTAAAGACGAGTACTACGTACTTTACAGTAAGGTCATTCGACCTTTGGTTCACGAGAAAAAGCCAGAAACGTGTAAGAAAATTCATAATTGAGCTAGAGCTTCGCAGATTGCGTCATTGGAAAGCCCTGTTGAAGTCGAGTACTGCGTACTTTACAGAAAGGTCATCCGATCTTTGGTGTACGAGAAAGAGCCTAAAACGTATAACAAAATTCATATTTGAGCTAGAGCTTCGCGGATTGCGTCATTGGAAAGCGCTGATTTGAAAGCGCAAACGAGTAATACGTACTTTACAGGAAGGTGATCCGACATCTGTTTCACGAGAAAAAGACAAAAACGTGTAATACAATTATACATAACTTTTTTTTAATTGAGCTAGAGCTTCCCGGATGGCGTCATTGGAAAGCGCTGATAAATACGAGTAATACGTACTTTACAGAAAGGTCATCCGACCTCTGGTTCACAAGAAAAAGCCAAAAACGTTTAAAAAAATTCATAATGGAGCTAGAGCTTCGCGGATTGCGTCATTGGAAAGCCCTGTTAAAGCCGAGTACTTCGAAATTTACAGAAAGATAATCCGAACTTTGGTTCACGAGAAAAAGCCAAAAACGTGTAACAACATCCATCATTGAGCTAGAACTTTGCGGATTGCGTCATTGGAAAGCCCTATTCAACACGAGTACTACGTACTTTACAGAATGGTCATCCGACCTTTGGTTCACTAAAAAAAGGCAAAAACGTGTAACAAAATTCATAATTCACCTAGAGCATTGCGGTTTGCGTCATTGGAAAGGCCTGTTAAAGAGGAGTACTACGTAATTAAGGGATAGGTTATCCGACTTTCGTTTCACGATAAAAAACCACGAGTTAACTACGAGTACTACGTACTTTACAGAAAGGTCATCCGACCTGTGGTTCACGAGAAAAAGCCAAAAACGTCTAACAAAATTCATAATTGAGCTAGAGCTTCGCGGATTGCGTCATTGGAAAGCCGGGTTAAAGACGAGTACTACGTACTTTACAGAGAGGTCATCCGACCTTTGGTTCACGAGAAAAAGCCAAAAACGTGTAAGAAAATTTATAATTGAGTTAGAGCTTCGCGGATTGCGTCATTGGAAAGCTCTGTTAAAGACGAGTACCTTTGGTTCACGAGAGAAAGCCAAAAACGTGTAACAAAATTCATAATTGAGCTAGAGCTTTGCGGATTGCGTCATTTTTTTTTTTAGAGTATAATTTTTATTCATAGGAGTAAAGAATACAAATACATTTACACTTTGACCCGCAAAGCTAAATAGCTCATCTGCAGGAAAATGAATAAATTATATTAACATAAGTCATTCAGCCACAAAAAAGGTGTACATCAAATAAATCCACAAAGCAAAACACATAAAAATCAGCTAACTAGAAAACACCAAATAATTTTTTAATTCCATTATAAGTCTTCTAAAAGATTCTATATTTAGTAATTCTTTTTGAATAGCATTAAATATAAGTGGTACTTGATATTCGGAGGTATGTTTCCCGTAATTATTTCGAAAATTTGGCAATTTGTAATAACCCTGGCTTTCAAGTTTTGTATTTTTATTATGTTGAATTGAGTTTGTAAATTTCGTCAAAAAATTTTAATTATTACATTATATTTATATATATTGCTGAAGGACAAAAGATTTAAATATTTTAATCTATCGGTAGAAGTTTTATAAATTTTTTGCAAATGAAACGGAATAATATTTTTAGCTATTATAGTCTGCAGTTTTTCTATTTTATTTATGTTAGTTAAGTTGTTCCATGCACAATTATTCCATGATTTAAAATAGATTCGCATATTGCTTTATAAAATAGGACACATGTTTCCATATTTAATACGTTTTTCAATTTTTGAATTTTTATCGCCGATATTCTCAAGCTTTCACATATGTGGGATATATGGGCATTCCACCTAAAATATTCATCAAAAATGATTCCTAAGTAATTTATTTTATTTACTTGCTCAACAAGTGGGCAGCTGCATAATGATTCACAATTCGAAGCATCCTTTTTTCTGCAATATATTTTATGACTTTTGATAAAGAGGTTTTGATGAATATAAAATCCTGGTGAATGAATAATCATCAGTTTTGTTTTTTTCTGATTTAAATAGATTTTATTATAATTTAACCATCTAATAATATTATTGTAATCTGTTTGAACCTCTGAAATGCTATCATTTAAATATTTCTGACTGTTTATTAAAACAATGTCGTCAGCATATAGATAAATAGCACTATTTAATTTTGTATTGAACAACTCATTTATGTACACTAGGAACAATGAAGGACCTAAAATTGAGCCTTGGGGAATTCCACATCGTGTCATTACTTTTCTGCTGTAGCAGTTTTTTATCTTAGTAATTGTGTATCTGTCTGATAAATAATTTCTAAACCAATCTAACAATATACCGCGAATACCGTAATTTTCCAATTTATTTAGTAAAATGCTATGATCTATTGTGTCGAAGGCTTTCTTTAAATCTAAGAACATAGTTACAATTTTTTCCCTATTATTCAATGATTTATTAATATTATTTGCAATTTTGGAAATTAGTTGAATTGTGTTTTTTCCTTTTTGAAAGCCAAACTGATTTTCATTAATTATGCTGTGTTTAAGTAAAAAGTTAAAAACAGTATTATAAATATATTTTTCCATTATTTTCGAAAAAATAGGCAGAATTGTTATTGGTCGATAGTTAGAAAAATCCTCCTTAATACCACCTTTAAAAATAGGTCTTAAAATACCTGTTTTGAGTTCAGTAGGTATGTTCCCAGTAAATACAATCTGATTAATAATTTTTGATATAATATTTAGTAGTGTCTCTTTAAAAAATTTTTCATGTTTAATGCAAACATTATCGTAACCAGGTGATTTATTGGTGTCTAATGAAGTAATTATTTCATCAGTTTGTTTTTCAGTGATTTCATGTATATAGATAGATTTCAAATCTCTTTGTATCATGGTTGGAAAGTAATTTACATCGTCTTGGTGATTTGTATTTCTTATCTGTAAAATTAGTGTATTATAAATGTCATTGTAATTATTTGCTATTTCTTCAACAGATAATTTCTTTTTGGTCATATTGTCAATTATTACATCGTCCAATGATTTTTTCTGTTTTCCTTCTAATATTTCATATATTAATTGCCAGGTAGCCTTCATATCATTTTTTTCATTAAAAGTTTATTTCTATAATAAAGTTGTTTCTGATTTCTAATCTTAATATTAACCCTATTCCTTAATTTTTTATAGTTATTTTTATGAGCATCACTATTATCATTGTTGTTAAATTTAATCCAAGCTTTATCTCTTTCTTAAATTAATTCTATCAAGTTCGGTATTATACAATTTTTTCTATAATTTCTTTTTACTTTTCCAACTCTACTCATATATATTCTATTTTTTCCTAAAATTCCATCATAAATGTCTTTAAATACTTTATATAGGTTTAATTCATCCATTGAGTTGTCTCCATAATTTTCTAAATTCCAATTCGTTTCAGAAATAGCTTTGTTTATATTGTTATGACCAATTCTTTTTTTTGGTCTGTTTCATTATAATTAGTATTATTTAAATTGTTATTGGTGTTGCTAATCAGTGTTAAAATCATATAGTGATCTGCTATTTTGCTTCTTTGAATTAATGAATTTGCTGACATATTTTTAATCAGTTTGATATTAATATGGTCTATACAGGTTTTGGTAATTTTATTTTTTACTATTTCTTCTCTTGTAGCTTCCCTTATTAATCTTTCAAAATTCATTTCAGCCAATAGTGTGATATATTTTTCTGTGCCATGTTTTTTAGTATTCATTGTATCGTTATTAAAATCACCTATTAAAATCTGATTTTGGTCTTTTTCTGTATTTTCCATCCAGTTTCGGAAATTCAACAGAAAAGAGTTCACATCTGTACTAGGCGATCTGTGTAGTGCTAAAACATGATATATTACATATTTTTTTTTTACTTTTATATATATAGTTTCCGCTGGAAGTGTTTGTTGTGAAATAATTTCAATATCTAGATTTTCTTTATAGTATACTGAAATCCCCCTAATATTTTTATTTATATTATCATTTGGGATTTTATTAAATTTATCAATGTTATATGAGCAATTTTCATATTTATTTACATTTGTTTCAGTTAAAACAAGCAAATCAATGTGTTTCATGTAATTGTTAATACTTAATTTTAATGAATCCCAAGGTTTTCTTTGACTTCTTATATTAAAATGAGCAATTCCTAATTTATTTTTGTGAATAAATTTACTATAATTATTTTCGAACCAAGCATCCACTTCTAAACCTGTAGTTACATAAGCAACATCATAGTTGCTATCAAAACCTTCAAAATTCAAATCAGATATACTAACAAGAATATTCATAAAAAAAAGCAAAAGAAAAGAGCAAAAAAAAGAGAGAAGAAAAGCAAGGTTTATCGGACATATCTAAAAGTTCAAAAATCATCAAAATTGGTGAACATATCCACATTGATAATTCTTTCACCAGTTGATTTCCTCATTAGAACTTTTCCATTTTTGAACCAAACATACTTATAATTTTTTTCTTTTGCACACATCCTAGCTCTCCAGAAAAGTTCTCTGTTCATCATAGTCAAGTTTTCATTAATATACATTGGTGTTCCTTTATCATCAAGGTCTGCAATAGTGGTGGTAATTTTTTTTTCCTGTTTTGTATCCAAATGTCTCTATCTTTCCGTGTAACAAATTGGACAATTATCTTTGGGATTTTGCTTTTATTTCTTTCTGGAAGTCTGTGAACTTTTTCAATCATATTGTCTGTGTAGTTGACTATGTTTAATGACTGGGAAATTTTATACAACTTTATTTTAAGCTCTGTTTCATCCTCCCTTCAATTATGGCAACACCATGAATTTCTATATTTTTATTGCGTCCATATTGTTCCACGTCATTAAGATTTTGTCTCAGCTCCTTAATCTCTTCTCTGATTTCTGTCTTTAAATTTTCGGCTTCATAGATTTTTGTAGTTAAATCCTTTTGCTTTTTTTCGTAATTTATTACTTGTTCCATTAGTTCGTCATACTTGCTAGAAAAAAATTATACATTTTGTTCTAATTCTCTTACTTCTGTCTTTAAGTCACGGATCTCTACTCTCAGTAGATTGATGTCACGTGTCGAACTGTCTCTGCTTCCCATGTCTAAAGTCGCTTTTGGGTTTATTTCGAAAGCCCTATTAAAGACGAGTACTACGTACTTTACAGAAAGGTCATCCGACCTTTGGTTCACGAGAAAAAGCGAAAAACGTGTAACAAATTCATAATTGAGGTAGAGATTCGCGGATTTTCTCATTGGAAAGCCCTGTTAAAGACGAGAGCTTCGTTCTTTACAAGAAAGGTCATCCGACCTTTGGTTCACGAGAAAAAGCCAAAAACGTGTAACAAAATTCATAATTGAGCTAGAGCTTCGCGGATTGCGTCATTGGAAAGCTGTGTTAACCATGAGTACTATGTACTTTACAGAAAGGTCATCCGACATTTGGTTCATGAGAAAAAGCCAAAAATGTCTAACAAAATTCATCATTGAACTAGAGCTTTGCGGATTGCGTCATTGGAAAGCCTATTAAAGACGTGTACGACGTAATTTACATTAAGGCCATCCGACCTTTCGTTCACGAGAAAAAGCCAAAAACGTGTAACAAAATTCATAATTGAGCTAGAGCTTTGCGGATTGCGTCATTTTTTTTTTAGAATATAATTTTCATTCATAGGAGTAAAGAATACAAATACATTTACACTTTCACCCGCAAAGCTAAATATCTTATCTGCAGGAAAATGAATAAATTATATTAACATAAGTCATTCAGCCACAAAAATGGTGTACATCAAATAAATCCACAAAACACAACACATAAAAATCAGCTGACTAGAAAACACCAAATAATTTTCTAATTCCATTTTAATTCTTCTAAAAGAATCTATATTTAGTAATTCTTTTGGAATAGCATTAAATATAAGTGGTACTTGATATTCGGAGGTATGTTTCCCGTAATTATTTCGAAAATTTGGCAATTTGTAATAACCCTGGTTTTCAAGTCTTGTATTTTTATTATGTTGAATTTTTAGTTTGTAAGTTTCGTCAAAAAAAATTTTAATTATTACATTATATTTATGTAAATTGCTGAAGGACAAAAGATTTAAATATTTTAATCTATCGGTAGAAGTTTTATAAATTTTTTGCAAATGAAACGGAATAATATTTTTAGCTATTATAGACTGCAGTTTTTCTATTTTATTTATGTTAGTTAAGTTAGTTGTTCCATGCACAATTATTCCATAATTTAAAATAGATTCGCATATTGCTTTATAAAATAGGACACATGTTTCCATATTTAATACGTTTTTCAATTATTGAATTTTTATCGCCGATATTCTCAAGCTTTCACATATGTGGGATATATGGGCATTCCACCTAAAATATTCATCAAAAATGATTCCTAAGTAATTTATTTTATTTACTTGCTCAACAAGTGGGCAGCTGCATAATGATTCACAATTCGAAGCATCCTTTTTTCTGCAATATATTTTATTACTTTTGATAAAGAGGTTTTGATGAATATAAAATCCTGGTGAATGAATAATCATCAGTTTCGTTTTTTTCTCATTTAAATAGATTTTATTATAATTTAACCATCTAGTAATATTATTGTAATCTGTTTGAACCTCTGAAATGCTATCATTTAAATATTTCTGACTGTTTATTAAAACAATGTCGTCAGCATATAGATAAATAGCACTATTTAATTTTGTATTGAACAAATCATTTATGTACACTAGGAACAATGAAGGACCTAAAATTGAGCCACATCGTGTCATTACTTGTCTGCTGTAGCTGTTTTTTATTTTAGTAATTTTGTATCTGTCTGATAAATAATTTCTAAACCAATCTAACAATATACCGCGAATACCGTAATTTTCCAATTTATTTAGTAAAATGCTTTGATCTATTGTATCTAAGGCTTTCTTTAAATCTAAGAACATAGTTACAATTTTTTCCCTATTATTCAATGATTTATTAATATTATTTGCAATTTTGGAAATTAGTTGAATTGTGTTTTTTCCTTTTTGAAAGCCAAACTGATTTTCATTAATTATGCTGTGTTTAAGTAAAAAGTTAAAAACAATATTATAAATATATTTTTCCATTATTTTCGAAAAAATAGGCAGAATTGTTATTGGTCGATAGTTAGAAAAATCCTCCTTAATACCACCTTTAAAAATAGGTCTTAAAATACCTGTTTTGAGTTCAGTAGGTATGTTCCCAGTAAATACAATCTGATTAATAATTTTTGATATAATATTTAGTAGTGTCTCTTTAAAAAATTTTTCATGTTTAATGCAAACATTATCGTAACCAGGTGATTTATTGGTGTCTAATGAAGTAATTATTTCATCAGTTTGTTTTTCAGTGATTTCATGTATATAGATAGATTTCAAAACTCTTTGTATCATGGTTGGAACATAAGTTATATCCTTTTGGTGATTTGTATTTCTTATCTGTAAAATTAGTGTATTATAAATGACATTGTAATTATTTGCTATTTCTTCCACAGATAATTTCTTTTTGGTCATATTGTCAATTATAACATCGTCCGATGATTTTTTCTGTTTTCCTTCTAATATTTCATATATTAATTGCCAGGTAGCCTTCACATCATTTTTTTTCATTAAAAGTTTATTTCTATAATAAAGTTGTTTCTGATTTCTAATCTGAATATTAACCCTATTCCTTAATTTTTTATAGTTATTTTTATAAGCATCACTTTTATCATTGTTGTTAAATTTAATCCAAGCTTTATCTCTTTCTTCAATTAATTCTATCAAGTTCGGTGTTATACAATTTTTTCTATGATTTCTTTTTACTTCTCCTCATATATATTCTATTTTTTCCTAAAATTCCATCATAAATGTCTTTAAATACTTTATATAGGTTTAATTCATCCTTTGAGTTGTCTCCATAATTTTCTAAATTCCAATTCGTTTCAGAAATAGCTTTGTTTATATTGTTATGGTCAAATGACCAATTCTTTTTTTTGGTCTGTTTCATTATAATTAGTATTATTTAAATTGTTATTGGTGTTGCTAATCAGTGTTAAAATCATATAGTGATCTGCTATTTTGCTTGTTTGAATTGCTGAATTTGCTGACATATTTTAATCAGTTTAATATTAATATGGTCTATACAGGTTTTGGTAATTTTATTTTTTACTATTTCTTCTCTTGTAGCTTCCCTTATTAATCTTTCAAAATTCATTTCAGCCAATAGTGTGATATATTTTTCTGTGCCATGTTTTTTAGTATTCATTGTATCGTTATTAAAATCACCTATTAAAATCTGATTTTGGTCTTTTTCTGTATTTTTCCATCCAGTTTCGGAAATTCAACAGAAAAGAGTTCACATCTGTACTAGGCGATCTGTATAGTGCTAAAACATGATATATTACATATTTTTTTTTTTACTTTTATATATATATAGTTTCCGCTGGAAGTGTTTGTTCTGAAATAATTTCAATATCTAGATTTACTTTATAGTATACTGAAATCCCCCTAATAATTTTATTTATATTATCATTTGTGATTTTATTAAATTTTTCAATGTTATATAAGTAATTTTCATATTTATTTACATTTGTTTCAGTTAAAACAAGCAAATCAATTTGTTTCATGTAATTGTTAATACTTAATTTTAATGAATCCCAATGTTTTCTTTGACTTCTTATATTAACATGAGCAATTCCTAATTTATTTTTGTGAATAAATTTACTATAATTTTTTTCGAACCAAGCCTCCACTTCTAAACCTGTAGTTACATAAGCAACATCATAGTTGCTATCAAAACCTTCAAAATTCCAATCAGATATAGCTAACAAGAATATTCATAAAAAAAAGCAAAAGAAAAGAGCAAAAAAAAGGGAGAAAAAAGCAAGGTTTATCGGACATATCTAAAAGTTCAAAATTCATCAAAATTGGTGAACATATCCACATTGATAATTCTTTCACCAGTTGATTTCCTCATTAAAACTTTTCCATTTTTGAACCAAACATACTTAAAATTTTTTTCTTTTGCTCACATCCTAGCTCTCCAGAAAAGTTCTCTGTTCATCACAGTCATGTTTTCATTAATATACATTGGTGTTCCTTTATCATCAAGGTCTGCAATTGTGGTGGTAAATTTTGTTTTCCTGTTTTGTACCCAAATATCTCTATCTTTCCGTGTAACAAATTGCACAATTATCTTTGGGATTTTGCTTTTATTTCTTTCTGGAAGTCTGTGAACTTTTTCAACCATATTGTCTCTGTAGTTGACTATGTTTAATAACTGGGAAATTTTATACAAATTTATTTTAAGCTCTGTTTCATCCTCCCCTTCCATTATGGCAACACCATGAATTTCTGTATTTTTATTGCGTCCATATTGTTCCACGTCATTAAGATTTTGTCTCAGCTCCTTAATCTCTTCTCTGATTTCTGTGTTTAAATTTTCGGCTTAATAGATTTTTGTAGTTAAATCCTTTTGCTTTTTTTCGTAATTTATTACTTGTTCCATTAGTTCGTCATACTTGCTAGAAAAAAATTATACACTTCGTTTTAATTCTCTCACTTCTGTCTTTAAATCACGGATCTCTACTCTCAGTAGATTGATGTCACGTGTCGAACTGTCTCTGCTTCCCATGTCTAAAGTCGCTTTTGGGTTTATTTGGAAAGCCCTATTAAAGACGAGTACTACGTACTTTACAAAAAGGTCATCCGACCTTTGGTTCACGAGAAAAAGCCAAAAACGTGTAAGAAAATTCATAATTTAGCTAGAGCTTCGCGGATTGCATCATTGGAAAGCCCTGTTAAAGCCGAGTACTACGAAATTTACAGAAAGGTCATCCGACTTTGGTTCACGAGAAAAAGCCAAAAACGTGTAACAAAATTCATAAATGAGCTAGAGCTTCGCGGATTGCGTCATTGGAAAGCCAATCCGCAAAGCTCTAGCTCAAATATGAATTTTGTTACACGTTTTAGGCTTTTTCTCGTAAACCAAAGGTCCGATGACTTTTCTCTAAAGTACGCAATACTCGCCTTTAACAGGGCTTTCCAATGACGCAATCCGCGAAGCTCTAGCTCAAATATGAATTTTCTTACACGTTTTTGGCTTTTTCTCGTGAACCAAAGGTCGGATGACCTTTCTGTAAAGTTCGTACTACTCGTCTTTAACAGGACTATCCAATGACGCAATCCGCAAAGTTCTAGCTCAAATATGAATTTTGTTACACGTTTTAGGCTTTTTCTCGTAAACCAAAGGTCGGATGACCTTTCTCTAAAGTACGGAATACTCGTCGTAAACAGGGCTTTGCAATGACGCAATCCGCGAAGCTCTAGCTCAATAATGAATTTTGTTACACGTTTTTGGCTTTTTCTCTTGAACGAAAAGTCGGATGACCTTTCTGTAAAGTACGTAGTACTCGTCTTTAACAGGGCTTTCCAATGATGCAATCTGCGAAGTTCTAGCTCAATTATGAATTTTGTTACACGTTTTTCGCTTTTTCTCGTGAACCAAAGGTCGGATGACCTTTCTCTAAAGTACGTAGTACTCGTCTTTAACAGGGAGTTCCAATGACGCAATCCGCGAAGCTCTACCTGAATTAGGAATTTCGTTACACGTTTTTGGCTTTTTCTCTTGAACCAAAGGTCAGATGACATTTCTGTATAGTACTTAGTACTCGCCTTTAACAGGGCTTTCCAATGACGCAATCCGTGAAGCTCTAGCTCAATTATGAATTTTCTTACACGTTTGTGGCTTTTTCACCTGAACCAAAGTTCGGATGACCTTTCCGTAAAGTACGTAGTACTCGTCGTTAACAGAACTTTCCAATGACGAAATCCCAGAAGCTCTAGCTGAATTAGGAATTTTTTTACACCTTTTTGGCTTTTTCTCCTGAACCAAAGTTCGGATGATCTTTCTGTAAATTTCGTAGTACTCGTGTTTAAAAGGGCTTTCCAATGACGCAATCCGCGAAGCTCTAGCTCAATTATAAATATTTTTACACGTTCAAATATTAATTTTGTTACAAGTTTTAGGCTTTTTCTCGTGAACCAAAGGTCGGATGACCTTTCTGTAAAGTACGCAGTACTCGTCTTTAACAGGGCTTTCCAATGACGCAATCCGCGAAGCTCTAGTTAAACTATGAATTTTCATACACGTTTTTGGCTCTTTCTCCTGAACCAAAAGTCGAATGACCTTTCTGTAAACTGCGTAGTACTCGACTTTAACAGGGCTTTCCAATGATGGAATCCGCAAAGCTCTAGCTCAATTATAAATTTTCTTACACGTCTTTGGCTTTTTCTCCTGAACCAAAAGTTGGACGACCTTTCTGTAAAGTACGTAGTACTCGTCTTTAACAGGGTGTTCCAATGACGGAATCCCCGAAGCTGTAGCTCAATTAGGAATTTTCTTACGCATTTTTGGCTTTTTCTCGTGAATCAAAGGTCGGATGACCTTTCTGTAAATTTCGTAGCACTTGCCTTTAACAGGGCATTCCAACGACGCAATCCGCGAAGCTCTAGCTGAATTATGAATAGACGTTTTTACGTTTACGTTTTTCGCTTTTTCTCGTGAACCAAAGGTCGGATGACCTTTTTGTAAAGTACATAGTACTCGGCGTTAACAGGGCTTTCCAATGACGTAATCCGAGAATCTCTAGCTCAAATATGAATTTTGTTACAAATTTTAGGCTTTTTCTCGTGAACCAAAGGTCGGATGACCTTTCTGTAAAGTACGCAGTACTCGTCTTTAACAGGGCTTTCCAATGAGGCAATCCGCGAACTCTAGCTCAATTATCAATTTTCTTACACGTTTTTTGCTTTTTCTCGTTAACCAAAAGTCGGATGACCTTGCTGCAAACTACGTAGTACTCGTCTTTAACACGGCTTTCCAATGACGGAATCCGCGAAGCTCTAGCTCAATTAGGAATTTTGTTATACCTTTTTGGCCTTTTCTCGTGAACCAAAAGTCGGATGACCTTTCTCTAAAGTACGTAGTACTCTACTTTAACAGGGCTTTCGAAATTCCTAATTCAGCTAGAGCTTCTGGGATTACGTCATTAAAGCTCTGTTAACGACGAGTACTACCTACATTACAGAAAGGTCATCCGAATTTTGGTTCACAAGTAAAGCCATAAACGTGTAAAAAAATTCATAATTGAGCTAGAGCTTCGCGGATTGCGTCATTGGAAAGCCCTGTCAAAGACGAGTACTACGTACTTTACAGAAAGGTCATCCGAACTTTGGTTCACGAGAAAAAGCAAAAAACGTGTAACGAAATTCCTAATTCAGCTAGAGCTTCGCGGATTGCGTCATTGGAAAGTCCTCTTAAAGGCGAGTACTACAGAATTTACAGAAAGGTCATCCGAACTTTGCGAGAAAAAGCCAAAAACGTGTAACGAAATTCATAATTGAGCTAGAGCTTCACGGATTGCGTCATTGGAAAGCCCTGTTAAAGGCGAGTACTACGAACTTTACAGAAAGGCCATTTGACTTTTGTTTAAGGAGAAAAGCCAAAAACGTGTAAGAAAATTTATAATTGAGCTAGAGCTTTGCGGATGGCTCCATTGGAAAGCCCTGTTAAAGATTAATACCACATACTTTACAGAAAGGGCATCCGATCTTTGGTTCACGTGAAAAAGCCAAAACAATGTAACCAAATTCATACTTGAGTTAGAGCTTCGCGGATTGCATCGTTGGAAAGCCCTGTTAAAGACGAGTACTACGCAGTTTACAGAAAGGTCATCCGACGTTTGGTTCGCGAGAAAAAGCCAAAAACGTGTAAGAAAATTCATAATTCAGCTAGAGCTTTGCGGATTGCGTCATTGGAAACACCTGTTAAAGCCGAGTACTACGAAATTTACAGTAAGGTCATCCGAACTTTGGTTCACGAGAAAAAGTCAAAAATGTTTAAGAAAATTGATAATTGAGGTAGAGATTCGCGGATTGCGTCATTGGAAATCCCAGTTAAAGCCGTATACCGCGTACTTTACAGAAATGTCATCCGATCTTTGGTTCACGAGAAAAATCCAAAAACGTGTAAGAAAATTCATAATTGAGGTAGAGCTTCGCGGATTGCGTCATCGGAAAACCCTGTTAAATGCGAGTACTGCGAACTTTACAGAACGGTCATCCGATGTATGGTTCACGAGAAAAAGCCAAAAACGTGTAACAAAATTCATAATTGAGCTAGAGCTTCGCGGATTGCTTCATTGGAAAGCCCTGTTAAAGGCATGTACTACGTATAGAGAAAAAGGTCATCCGACATTTGGTTCACGAGTAAAAGCCTAAAACGTGTAACAAAATTCGTATTTGGGCTAGAGCTTCGCGGATTGCGTCATTAAAAAGCCTGTTAAAGACAAGTACTGCGTACTTTACAGAAAGGTCATTCGGAATTTGGTTCACGAAGTAATGCGAAAAACACGTAAGAGAATTCATAATTGAACTAGAGCTTCGCGGATTGCGTCATTGGAAAGCCCTGTTAAAGCCGAGTACTACGAAATTTACAGAAAGGTCATTCGAACTTTGGTTCACAAGAAAAAGCCAAAAACGTGTAAGAAAATTCATAAATGAGCTAGAGCTTCGCGGATTGCATCATTGGAAAGCACTGTTAAAGGCAAGTACTACGTATAGAGAGAAAGGCCATCCGACTTTTGGTTCACGAGAAAAAGCCTAAAACGTGTAACAAAATTCGCAATTGAGCTAGAGCTTCGCGGATAGCTTCATTGGAAAGCCCTGTTAAAGACGAGTACTACATACTTTACAGAAAGGTCATCCGATCTTTGGTTCACGTGAAAAAGCGAAAAACGTGTAACAAAATTCATAATTGAGCTAGAGCTTCGCGGATTGCGTCATCGAAAAGCCCTGTTAAAGACGAGTACTGCGTACTTTACAGAAAGGTCATTCGACCTTTGGTTCACGAGAAAAAGCGAAAAACATGTAACAAAATTCGTAATTGAGCTAGAACTTCGCGGATTGCGTCAATGGAAAGCCCTGTTAAAGCCGAGTACCGCGTAATTTACAGAAAGGTCATTCGACCTTTGGTTCACGAAATAAATCGAAAATCGTGTAAGAAGGTCGGATCACCTTTCTCTAAAATTCGCAGTACTCGTCTTTAACAGGGCGTTCCAATGATGCAATTAAGGAAGCTCTAGATCAATTATGAATTTTCATACACGTTTTTGGCTTTTTGTCGTGAACCAAAGTTCGGATGACCCGTCTGTAAATTTCGTAGTATTCGTCGTTCACAGGGCTTTCCAATGACGCAATCCTCGAAGCTCTAGCTCAAATAGGAATGTTTTAAATTTTTTGACATTTTCTCGTGAACCAAAAATCGGATTACCTTTCTGTAAATTTCGTAGTACTCGTCTTTAACAGGGCTTTCCGATGACGGAATCCGCGAAGCTCTAGCTCAATTAGGAGTTTTCGTACACGTTTTCGACTTTTTCAACTGAACCAAAGGTCGGATGACCTTTCTCTAACATACTCAGTACTCGTCTTTAACAGGGCTTTCCTATGAGGCAATCCTCGAAGCTCTAGCTCAATTAGTTATTTTGTTAAACGTTTTTGACTTTTTCTCGTGAACCAAAGTTCGGATGACCTTTCTGTAAAGTAGGCAGCACTCGTCTTTAACAGGGCTTTCCGACGAGGCAATCCGCGAAGATCTAGCTCAATTAAGAAGTTTCTTACACCTTTTAGGCTTTCTCTCGTGAACCAAAGGTCGGATGACCTTTCTGTAAAGTACGCTGTACTCGCCTTTAACAGGGCTTTCCAATGACACAATCCGCGAAGCTCTAGCCCAATTATGAATTTTGTTAAACATTTTTGGCTTTTTCTCGTGAACCAAAGGTCGGATGACCTTTCTGTAAAGTACGCAGTACTCGTCTCTAACAGGGCTTTCCAAATACGCAATCCGCGAAGCTCTAGCTCTAATATGAATTTTGTCACACGTTTCTGGCTTTTTCTCGTGAACCAAAGGCCGGATGGCCTTTTGTAAACTATGCAGCACTCGTCTTTAACAGGGCTTTCCGACGACGCAATCCGCGAAGCTCTTGCTCAATTAGGAAGTTTCTTACACGTTTTAGGCTTTCTCTCGTGAACGAAAGGTCGGATGACCTTTCTGTTAAGTACGTACTACTCCTCTTTAACAGGGCTCTTCGATGACGCAATACGCAAAGCTGTAGCTCAATTAGGAATTTTGTTACAGATGTTTGGCTTTTTCTCATGAAGGATAAGTCCGATGACCTTTCTGTAAAGTACGTAGTACTCGTCTTTAACAGGGCTTTCCAATGACGCAATCCGAGAAGCTCCAGCTCAATTATGAATTTTGTTACACGTTTTTGGCTTTTTCTCGTGAACCAAAGGTCGAATTACCTTTCTGTAAAGTACGTAGTACTCGTCGTTAACAGAGCTTTCCGATGACGCAATCTGCGAAGCTCTAGCTCAAATATGAATTTTGTTAAACGTTTTTGGTTTTTTCTCTTGAACCAAAGGTCGGATGACTTTTCTGTAACTTACGTAGTACTCGACTTTAACAGGGCTTTCCGATGACGCAATCCCCAAAGCTCTAGCTTAATTAGGAATTTTCTTACACGTTTTCGGCTTTTTCTCCTGAACGAAAAGTCGGATGACCTTTCTGTAAACTACGTGGTACTCGTCTTTAACAGGGCTTTCCGATGACGTAATCCGCGAAGCTCTAGCTCAATTAGGAATTTTGTTACACGTTTTTGGCTTTTTCTCGTGAACCAAAGTTCGGATGACCTTTCTGTAAAGTACGCAGCACTCGTCTTTAACAGGGCTTTCCGACGAGGCAATCCGCGAAGCTCTAGCTCAATAATGAAGTTTCTTACACCTTTTAGGCTTTCTCTCGTGAACGAAAGGTCGGATGCCTTTCTGTAAAGTTCGTAGTACTCGTCTTTAACAGGGCTTTCCGATGACGCAATCCGCGAAGCTCTAGCCCAATTATGAATTTTGTTAAACATTTTTGGCCTTTTCTCGTGAACTAAAGGTCGGATGACCTTTCTGTAAAGTACGTAGTACTCGTCTTTAACAGGGCTTTCCAATGACGCAATCTGAGAAGCTCCAGCTCAATTATGAATCTTGTTACACGTTTTTGGCTTTTTCTCGTGAACCATAGTTCGGATGACCTTTCTGTAAAGTACGCAGCACTCGACTTTAACAGGGCTTTCCGACGAGTCAATCCGCGAGGCTCTAGCTCAAATTTGAAGTTTCTTACACCTTTTAGGCTTTCTCTCGTGAACGAAAGGTCGGATGCCTTTCTGTAAAGTTCGTAGTACTCGTCTCTAACAGGGCTTTCCGATGACGCAATCCGCGAAGCTCTAGCTCAATTAGGAATTTTGTTACAGATGTTTGGCTTTTTCTCGTGAACCAAAAGTCCGATGACCCTTCTGTAAAGTACGTAGTACTCGTCTTTAACAGGGCTTTCCAATGACGCAATCCGCGAAGCTCGAGCTCAATTATGAATTTTGTTACACGTTTTTGGCTTTTTCTCGTGAACCAAAGGTCGAATGACCTTTCTGTAAAGTACGTAGTACTCGTCTTTAACAGGGCTTTCCGACGACGCAATCCGCGAAGCTCTTGCTCAATTAGGAAGTTTCTTACACGTTTTAGGCTTTCTCTCGTGAACGAAAGGTCGGATGACCTTTCTGTAAAGTACGTACTACTCCTCTTTAACAGGGCTCTTCGATGACGCAATACGCAAAGCTCTAGCTCAATTAGGAATTTTGTTACAGATGTTTGGCTTTTTCTCATGAAGGAAAAGTCCGATGACCTTTCTGTAAAGTACGTAGTACTCGTCTTTAACAGGGCTTTCCAATGACGTAATCCGAGAAGCTCCAGCTCAATTATGAATTTTGTTACACGTTTTTGGCTTTTTCTCGTGAACCAAAGGTCGAATTACCTTTCTGTAAACTACGTGGTACTCGTCTTTAACAGGGCTTTCCGATGACGTAATCCGCGAAGCTCTAGCTCAATTAGGAATTTTGTTACACGTTTTTGGCTTTTTCTCGTGAACCAAAGTTCGGATGACCTTTCTGTAAAGTACGCAGCACTCGTCTTTAACAGGGCTTTCCGACGAGGCAATCCGCGAAGCTCTAGCTCAATAATGAAGTTTCTTACACCTTTTAGGCTTTCTCTCGTGAACGAAAGGTCGGATGCCTTTCTGTAAAGTTCGTAGTACTCGTCTTTAACAGGGCTTTCCAATGACGCAATCTGAGAAGCTCCAGCTCAATTATGAATCTTGTTACACGTTTTTGGCTTTTTCTCGTGAACCATAGTTCGGATGACCTTTCTGTAAAGTACGCAGCACTCGACTTTAACAGGGCTTTCCGACGAGGCAATCCGCGAGGCTCTAGCTCAATTATGAAGTTTCTTACACCTTTTAGGCTTTCTCTCGTGAACGAAAGGTCGGATGCCTTTCTGTAAAGTTCGTAGTACTCGTCTCTAACAGGGCTTTCCGATGACGCTATCCGCGAAGCTCTAGCTCAATTAGGAATTTTGTTACAGATGTTTGGCTTTTTCTCATGAACCAAAAGTCCGATGACCTTTCTGTAAAGTACGTAGTACTCGTCTTTAACAGGGCTTTCCAATGACGCAATCCGCGAAGCTCCAGCTCAATTATGAATTTTGTTACACGTTTTTGGCTTTTTCTCGTGAACCAAAGGTCGAATGACCTTTCTGTAAAGTACGTAGTACTCGTCGTTAACAGAGCTTTCCGATGACGCAATCTGCGAAGCTCTAGCTCAAATATGAATTTTGTTAAACGCTTTTGGCTTTTCCTCGTGAACCAAAGGTCGGATGACCTTTCTGTAACTTACGTAGTACTCGACTATAACAGGGCTTTCCGATGACGCAATCCCCGAAGCTCTAGCTTAAGTAGGAATTTTCTTACACGTTTTCGGCTTTTTCTTATGAACGAAAAGTCGGATGACCTTTCTGTAAACTACGTGGTACTCGACTTTAACAGGGCTTTCCGATGATGTAATCCGCGAAGCTCTAGCTCAATTAGGAATTTTGTTACACGTTTTTGGCTTTTTCTCGTGAACCAAAGTTCGGATGACCTTTCTGTAAAGTACGCAGCACTCGTCTTTAACAGGGCTTTCCGACGAGGCAATCCGCGAAGCTCTAGCTCAATAATGAAGTTTCTTACACCTTTTAGGCTTTCTCTCGTGAACGAAAGGTCGGATGCCTTTCTGTAAAGTACGCTGTATTCGCCTTTAACAGGGCTTTCCAATGACACAATCCGCGAAGCTCTAGCCCAATTATGAATTTTGTTAAACATTTTTGGCCTTTTCTCGTGAACTAAAGGTCGGATGACCTTTCTGTAAAGTACGCAGTACTCGTGTTTAACAGGGCTTTCCAATGACGCAATCCGCGAAGCTCTAGCTCTAATATGAATTTTGTCACACGTTTCTGGCTTTTTCTCGTGAACCAAAGGTCGGATGGACTTTTGTAAAGAATGCAGCACTCGTCTTTAACAGGGCTTTCTGACGACACAATCCGCGAAGCTCTTGCTCAATTAGGAAGTTTCTTACACGTTTTAGGCTTTTTCTCGTGAACGAAAGGTCGGATGACCTTTCTGTAAAGTACGTACTACTCTTCTTTAACAGGGCTCTCCGATGACGCAATACGCAAAGCTCCAGCTCAATTAGGAATTTTGTTACAGATGTTTGGCTTTTTCTCGTGAACGAAAAGTCCGATGACCTTTCTGTAAAATACGTAGTACTCGTCTTTAACAGGGCTTTCCAATGACGCAATCCGAGAAGCTCCAGCTCAATTATGAATCTTGTTACACGTTTTTGGCTTTTTCTCGTGAACCATAGTTCGGATGACCTTTCTGTAAAGTACGCAGCACTCGACTTTAACAGGGCTTTCCGACGAGGCAATCCGCGAAGCTCTAGCTCAATTATGAAGTTTCTTACACCTTTTAGGCTTTCTCTCGTGAACGAAAGGTCGGATGCCTTTCTGTAAAGTTCGTAGTACTCGTCTCTAACAGGGCTTTCCGATGACGCTATCCGCGAAGCTCTAGCTCAATTAGGAATTTTGTTACAGATGTTTGGCTTTTTCTCGTGAACCAAAAGTCCGATGACCTTTCTGTAAAGTACGTAGTACTCGTCTTTAACAGGGCTTTCCAATGACGCAATCCGCGAAGCTCCAGCTCAATTATGAATTTTGTTACACGTTTTTGGCTTTTTCTCGTGAACCAAAGGTCGAATGACCTTTCTGTAAAGTACGTAGTACTCGTCGTTAACAGAGCTTTCCGATGACGCAATCTGCGAAGCTCTAGCTCAAATATGAATTTTGTTAAACGCTTTTGGCTTTTACTCGTGAACCAAAGGTCGGATGACCTTTCTGTAACTTACGTAGTACTCGACTTTAACAGGGCTTTCCGATGACGCAATCCCCGAAGCTCTAGCTTAAGTAGGAATTTTCTTACACGTTTTCGGCTTTTTCTCCTGAACGAAAAGTCGGATAACCTTTCTGTAAACTACGTGGTACTCGACTTTAACAGGGCTTTCCGATGACGTAATCCGCGAAGCTCTAGCTCAATTAGGAATTTTGTTACACGTTTTTGGCTTTTTCTCGTGAACCAAAGTTCGGATGACCTTTCTGTAAAGTACGCAGCACTCGTCTTTAACAGGGCTTTCCAACGAGGCAATCCGCGAAGCTCTAGCTCAATTATGAAGTTTCCTACATCTTTTAGGCTTTCTCTCGTGAACGAAAGGTCGGATGCCTTTCTGTAAAGTACGCTGTATTCGCATTTAACAGGGCTTTCCAGTGACACAATCCGCGAAGCTCTAGCACAAATATGAATTTTGTTAAACATTTTTGGCCTTTTCTCGTGAACTAAAGGTCGGATGACCTTTCTGTAAAGTACACAGTACTCGTGTTTAACAGGGCTTTCCAATGACGCAATCCGCGAAGCTCTAGCTCTAATATGAATTTTCTGACACGTTTCTGGCTTTTTCTCGTGAACCAAAGGTCGGATGGCCTTTTGTAAAGAATGCAGCACTCGTCTTTAACAGGGCTTTCCGACGACGCAATCCGCGAAGCTCTTGCTCAATTAGGAAGTTTCTTACACGTTTTAGGCTTTCTCTTGTGAACGAAAGGTCGGATGACCTTTCTGTAAAGTACGTACTACTCTTCTTTAACAGGGCTCTTCGATGACGCAATACGCAAAGCTCCAGCTCAATTAGGAATTTTGTTACAGATGTTTGGCTTTTTCTCGTGAACGAAAAGTCCGATGACCTTTCTGTAAAGTTGTAGTACTCGTCTTTAACAGGGCTTTCCAATGACGCAATCCGAGAAACTCCAGCTCAATTATGAATTTTGTTACACGTTTTTGGCTTTTTCTCGTGAACCAAAGGTCGAATTACCTTTCTGTAAAGTACGTAGTACTCGTCGTTAACAGAGCTTTCCGATGACGCAATCTGCGAAGCTCTAGCTCAAATATGAATTTTGTTAAACGTTTTTGGTTTTTTCTCGTGAACCAAAGGTCGGATGACTTTTCTGTAACTTACGTAGTACTCGACTTTAACAGGGCTTTCCGATGACGCAATCCCCAAAGCTCTAGCTTAATTAGGAATTTTCTTACACGTTTTCGGCTTTTTCTCCTGAACGAAAAGTCGGATGACCTTTCTGTAAACTACTTGCTACTCGTCTTTAACAGGGCTTTCCGATGACGTAATCCGCGAAGCTCTAGCTCAATTAGGAATTTTGTTACACGTTTTTGGCTTTTTCTCGTGAACCAAAGTTCGGATGACCTTTCTGTAAAGTACGCAGCACTCGTCTTTAACAGGGCTTTCCGACGAGGCAATCCGCGAAGCTCTAGCTCAATTATGAAGTTTCTTACACCTTTTAGGCTTTCTCTCGTGAACGAAAGTTCGGATACCTTTCTGTAAACTTCGTAGTACTCGTCTTTAACAGGGCTTTCCGATGACGCAATCCGCGAAGCTCTAGTTCAATTATGCATTTTGTTAAACGTTTTTGGCTTTTTCTCGTGAACCAAAGGTCGAATGACCTGTCTGTAAAGTACGTAGTACTCGTCTTTAACAGGGCTTTCCAATGACGCAATCCGCGAAGATCCAGCTCAATTATGAATTTTGTTACACGTTTTTGGCTTTTTCTCGTGAACCAAAGGTCGAATGACCTTTCTGTAAAGTACGTAGTACTCGTCGTTAACACAGCTTTCCGATGACGCAATCTGCGAAGCTCTAGCTCAAATATGAATTTTGTTAAACGTTTTTGGTTTTTTCTCGTGAACCAAAGGTCGGTTGACCTTTCTGTAACTTAAGTAGTACTCGACTTTAACAGGGCTTTCCGATGACACAATCCCCAAAGCTCTAGCTTAATTAGGAATTTTCTTACACGTTTTCGGCTTTTTCTCCTGAACGAAAAGTCGGATGACCTTTCTGTAAACTACGTGGTACTCGTCTTTAACAGGGTTTTCCGATGACGTATTTTGCGAAGCTCTAGTTCAATTAGGAATTTTGTTACACGTTTTTGGCTTTTTCTCGTGAACCAAAGTTCGGATGACCTTTCTGTAAAGTACGCAGCACTCGTCTTTAACAGGGCTTTCCGACGAGGCAATCCGCGAAGCTCTAGCTCAATAATGAAGTTTCTTACACCTTTTAGGGTTTCTCTCGTGAACGAAAGGTCGGATGCCTTTCTGTAAAGTACGCTGTATTCGCCTTTAACAGGGCTTTCCAATGACACAATCCGCGAAGCTCTAGCCCAATTATGAATTTTGTTAAACATTTTTGGCCTTTTCTCGTGAACCAAAGGTCGGATGACCTTTCTGTAAAGTACGCAGTACTCGTGTTTAACAGGGCTTTCCAATGACGCAATCCGCGAAGCTCTAGATCTAATATAAATTTTGTCACACGTTTCTGGCTTTTTCTCGTGAACCAAAGGTCGGATGGCGTTTTGTAAAGAATGCAGCACTCGTCTTTAACAGGGTTTCCGACGACGCAATCCGCGAAGCTCTTGCAAAATTAGGAAGTTTCTTACACGTTTTAGGCTTTCTCTCGTGAACGAAAGGTCGGATGACCTTTCTGTAAAGTACATACTACTCTTCTTTAACAGCGCTCTTCGATGACGCAATACTCAAAGCTCCAGCTCAATTAGGAATGTTGTTACAGATGTTTGGCTTTTTCCCATGAAGGAAAAGTCCGATGACCTTTCTGTAAAGTACATAGTACTCGTCTTTAACAGGGCTTTCCAATGACGCAATCCGCGAAGCTCCAGCTCAATTATGAATTTTGTTACACGTTTTTGGCCTTTTCTCGTGAACCAAAGGTCGAATGACCTTTCTGTAAAGTACGTAGTACTCGTCGTTAACAGAGCTTTCCGATGACGCAATCTGCGAAGCTCTAGCTCAAATATGAATTTTGTTATACGTTTTTGGTTTTTTCTCGTGAACCAAAGGTCGGATGACCTTTCTGTAACTAACATAGGACTCGACTTTAACAGGGCTTTCCGATGACGCAATCCCCAAAGCTCTAGCTTAATTAGGAATTTTCTTACACGTTTTTGGCTTTTTCTCCTGAACGAAAAGTCGGATGACCTTTCTGTAAACTACGTGGTACTCGTCTTTACCAGGGCTTTCCGATGACGTAATTCGCGAAGCTCTAGCTCAATTAGGAATTTTGTTACACGTTTTTGGCTTTTTCTCATGAACCAAAGATCGGATGACCTTTCTGTAAAGTACGCAGTACTCGACTTTAACAGGGTTTTCCAATGACACAATCCGCGAAGCTCTAGCTCAATTATGAATTGTATTACACGTGTTTGGCTTTTTCTCGTGAACGAAAAGTCAGAAGAACTTCCTGTAAAGTACGTGGTACTCGTCTTTAACAGGGCTTTCCAATGACGCAATCCGCGAAGCTCTACCTCGATTACGAATTTTGTTTCACGTTTTTGGCTTTTTCTCTTGAAGGAAAAGTCCGCTGACCTTTCTGTAAAGTACGTAGTTCTCGACTATAATAGGGTTTTCCGATGACGGAATGTCGCGATGCTCTAGCTCAATTAGGAATTTTCTTACAAGTTTTTGGCTTTTTCTCCTGAACCAAATGTCGGATGACCTTTCTCTAAAGTACGCAGTACTCGGCTTTAACAGGGCTTTCCGATGACGCAATCAGCGAAGCTCTAGCTCAATTAGAAATTTTGTTACACGATTTTGGCTTTTTCTCGTGAACCAAAGGTCGGACGACATTTCTGTAAAGTATGCAGCACTCGTCTTTAACAGGGCTTTCCGACGACGCAATCCGCGAAGCTCTTGCTCAATTAGGAAGTTTCTTACACGTTTTAGGCTTTCTCTCGTGAACGAAAGGTCGGATGACCTTTCTGTAAAGTACGTACTACTCTTCTTTAACAGGGCTCTTCGATGACGCAATACGCGAAGCTCTAGCTCAATATGAAGTTTCTTACACGTTTTTGGCTTTTTCTCGTGAACGAAAAGTCGGATTACCTTTCTGTAAAATACGTAGTACTCGTCGTTAACAGGGCTTTCCAATGACGCAATTCGCGAAGCTCTAGCTCAATTATGAATTTTCTTACACGTTTTTCGCTTTATCTCCTGAACCAAAGGTTGGATGACCTATATGTAAAGTACGCGGTACTGGGCTTTAACAGGGATTTCCAATGACGCAATCCTGGAATCTCTACCTCAACTATCAATTTTCTTAAACATTTTTGGCTTTTACTCGTGAACCAAAGTCCAGATGACTTTTCTCTAAATTTCGTAGTACTCGGCTTTAACAGGTCTTTTCAATGGCGCAATCCGCAAAGCTCTAGTTCAATTATGAATTTTCTTACACGTTTTTGGATTTTTCTCGTGAACCAAATGTCGGATGACCTTTCTGTAAAGTACGTGGTACTCGGCTTTAACAGGGATTTCCAATGACGCAATCCGGGAATCTCTACCTCAATTATGAATTTTCTTAAACGTTTTTGGCTTTTACTCGTCAACCAAAGTCCGGTGACCTTTCTGTAAATTCGTAAACCAAAGGTTGGATGACCTTTCTGTAAAGTACGCAGTAATCGTCTTTAACAGGGCTTAACGATGACGCAATCCGCGAAGCTCTAGCTCAATTAGGAATTTTGTTACCCGTTTTTGGCTTTTTCTCGTGAACCAAAGGTCGGATGACCTTTCTGTAAAGTACGCAGTACTCCTCTTTAACAGGTCTTTCCGATGACGCAATCCGCGAAGCTCTAGCTCTAATATGAATTTTGTCAGACGTTTGTGGCTTTTTCTCGTGAACCAAAAATCGGATGGCCTTTCTGTAAACATCGTAGCACTCGGCTTTAACACGGAATTCCAATGACGCAATCCGCGAAAATCCAGCTCAATTATGAATTTTGTTACACGTTTTTGCCTTTTTCTCGTGAACCAAAGGTCGAATGACCTTTCTGTAAAGTACGTAGTACTCGTCGTTAACAGAGCTTTCCGATGACGCAATCTGCGAAGCTCTAGCTCAAATATGAATTTTGTTAAACGTTTTTGGTTTTTTCTCGTGAACCAAAGGTCGGATGACCTTTCTGTAACTTACGTAGTACTCGACTTTAACAGGGCTTTCCGATGACGCAATCCCCAAAGATCTAGCTTAATTAGGAATTTTCTTACACGTTTTCGGCTTTTTCTCCTGAACGAAAAGTCGGATGACCTTTCTGTAAACTACGTGGTACTCGTCTTTAACAGGGCTTTCCGCTGACGTAATCTGCGAAGCTCTAGCTCAATTAGGAATTTTGTTACACGTTTTTGGCTTTTTCTCGTGAACCAAAGTTCGGATGACCTTTCTGTAAAGTACGCAGCACTCGTCTTTAACACGGCTTTCCGACGAGGCAATCCGAGAAGCTCTAGCTCAATTATGAAGTTTCTTACACCTTTTAGGCTTTCTCTCGTGAACGAAAGTTCGGATGCCTTTCTGTAAAGTTCGTAGTACTCGTCTTTAACAGGGCTTTCCGATAACGCAATCCGCGAAGCTCTAGTTCAATTATGCATTTTGTTAAACGTTTTTGGCTTTTTCTCGTGAACCAAAGGTCGGATGACCTGTCTGTAAGGTACGTAGTACTCGTCTTTAACAGGGCTTTCCAATGACTCAATCCACGAAGCTCTAGCTCTAATACGAATTTTGTCACACGTTTCTGGCTTTTTCTCGTGAACCAAAAGTCGGATGGCCTTTTGTAATGTATGCAGCAGTCGTCTTTAACAGGGCTTTCCGACGAGGCAATCCGCGAAGCTCTAGCTCAATTATGAAGTTTCTTACATCTTTTAGGCTTTCTCTCGTGAACAAAAGGTCGGATGACCTGTGTGTAAAGTACGTAGTACTCGTCTTTAACAGGGCTTTCCAATGACGCAATCCGCGAAGATCCAGCTCAATTATGAATTTCGTTACACGTTTTTGGCTTTTTCTCCTGAACCATAGTTCGGATGACCTTTCTGTAAAGTACGCAGCACTCGTCTTTAACAGGGCTTTCCGACGACGCAATCCGCGAAGCTCTTGCTCAATTAGGAAGTTTCTTACACGTTTTAGGCTTTCTCTCGTGAACGAAAGGTCGGATGACCTTTCTGTAAAGTACGTACTACTCTTCTTTAACAGGGCTCTTCGATGACGCAATACGCAAAGCTCTAGCTCAATTAGGAATTTTGTTACAGATATTTGGCTTTTTCCCGTGAACGAAAAGTCCGATGACCTTTCTGTAAAGTACGTAGTACTCGTCTTTAACAGGGCTTTCCAATGACGCAATCCGCGAAGCTCCAGCTCAATTATAAATTTTGTTACACGTTTTTGGCTTTTTCTCGCGAACCAAAGGTCGAATGACCTTTCTGTAAAGTACGTAGTACTCGTTGTTAACAGAGCTTTCCGATGACGCAATCTGCGAAGCTCTAGCTCAAATATGAATTTTGTTAAACGTTTTTGGCTTTTTCTCGTGAACCAAAGGTCGGATCACCTTTCTGTAACTTACGTAGTACTCGACTTTAAAAGGGCTTTCCGATGACGCAATCCCCGAAGCTCTAGCTTAATTAGGAATTCTCTTACACGTTTGCGGCTTTTTCTCCTGAACGAAAAGTCGGATGACCTTTCTGTAAACTACGTGGTACTTGACTTTAACAGGGCTTTCCCATGACGTAATCCGCGAAGCTCTAGCTCAATTAGGAATTTTGTTACACGTTTTTGGCTTTTTCTCGTGAACCAAAGTTCGGATGACCTTTCTGTAAAGGTCGCAGCACTCGTCTTTATCAGGGCTTTCCGACGAGGCAATCCGCGAAGCTCTATCTCAATAATGAAGTTTCTTACACCTTTTAGGCTTTCTCTCGTGAACGAAAGGTCGGATGTTTTTCTGTAAAGTACGCTGTACTCGCCTTTAACAGGGTTTTCCAATGACACAATCCGCGAAGCTCTAGCCCAATTATGAATTTTGTTAAACATTTTTGGCCTTTTCTCGTGAACCAAAGGTCCGATGGCCTTTTGTACAATATCCAGCACTCGTCTTTAACAGGGCTTTCCGACGACGCAATCCTCGAAGCTCTTTCTCAATTAGGAAGTTTCTTACACTTTTTAGGCTTTCTCTCGTGAACGAAAGGTTGGATGACCTTTCTGTAAAGTACATACTACTCTTCTTTAACAGGGCTCTTCGATGACGAAATACGCAAAGCTCCAGCTCAATTAGGAATTTTGTTACAGATGTTTGGCTTTTACTCGTTAACGAAAAGTCCGATGACCTTTCTGTAAAGTACGTAGTACTCGTCCTTAACAGGGCTTTCCAATGACGCAATCCGCGAAGCTCCAGCTCAATTATGAATTTTGTTACACGTTTTTGGCTTTTTCTCGTGAACCAAAGGTCGAATGACCTTTCTGTAAAGTACGTAGTACTCGTCGTTAACAGAGCTTTCCGATGACGCAATCTGCGAAGCTCTAGCTCAAATATGAATTTTGTTATACGTTTTTGGTTTTTTCTCGTGAACCAAAGGTCGGATGACCTTTCTGTAACTAACGTAGGACTCGACTTTAACAGGGCTTTCCGATGACGCAATCCCCAAAGCTCTAGCTTAATTAGGAATTTTCTTACACGTTTTTGGCTTTTTCTCCTGAACGAAAAGTCGGAAAAACCTTTTTGTAAACTACGTGGTACTCGTCTTTAACAGGGCTTTCCGATGACGTAATCCGCGAAGCTCTAGCTCAAATAGGCATTTTGTCACGTTTTTGGCTTTTTCTCATGAACCAAAGGTCGGATGACCTTTCTGTAAAGTACGCAGTACTCGACTTTAGCAGGGTTTTCCAATGACACAATCCGCGAAGCTCTAGCTCAATTATGAAGTCTCTTACACGTGTTTGGCTTTTTCTCGTGAACGAAAAGTCGGAAGACTTTCCTGTAAAGTACGTGGTACTCGTCTTTAACAGGGCTTTCCAATGACGCAATCCGCGAAGCTCTTCCTCGATTACGAATTTTCTTACACGTTTTTGGCTTTTTCTCTTGAAGGAAAAGTCCGCTGACATTTCTGTAAAGTACGTAGTAATCGACTATAATAGGGTTTTCCGATGACGGAATCCGCGATGCTCTAGCTCAATTAGGAATTTTGTTACACGTTTTTGGCTTTTTCTCGTGAACCAAAGGTCGGATGACCTTTCTGTAAAGTACGCAGTACTCGTGTTTAACAGGGCTTTCCAATGACGCAATCCGCGAAGCTCTAGCTCTAATATAAATTTTGTCACACGTTTCTGGCTTTTTCTCGTGAACCAAAGGTCGGATGGCGTTTTGTAAAGAATGCAGCACTCGTCTTTAACAGGGTTTCCGACGACGCAATTCGCGAAGCTCTTGCAAAATTAGGAAGTTTCTTACACGTTTTAGGCTTTCTCTCGTGAACGAAAGGTCGGATGACCTTTCTGTAAAGTACATACTACTCTTCTTTAACAGCGCTCTTCGATGACGCAATACGCAAAGCTCCAGCTCAATTAGGAATTTTGTTACAGATGTTTGGCTTTTTCCCATGAAGGAAAAGTCCGATGACCTTTCTGTAAAGTACATAGTACTCGTCTTTAACAGGGCTTTCCAATGACGCAATCCGCGAAGCTCCAGCTCAATTATGAATTTTGTTACACGTTTTTGGCCTTTTCTCGTGAACCAAAGGTCGAATGACCTTTCTGTAAAGTACGTAGTACTCGTCGTTAACAGAGCTTTCCGATGACGCAATCTGCGAAGCTCTAGCTCAAATATGAATTTTGTTATACGTTTTTGGTTTTTTTCTCGTGAACCAAAGGTCGGATGACCTTTCTGTAACTAACATAGGACTCGACTTTAACAGGGCTTTCCGATGACGCAATCCCCAAAGCTCTAGCTTAATTAGGAATTTTCTTACACGTTTTTGGCTTTTTCTCCTGAACGAAAAGTCGGATGACCTTTCTGTAAACTACGTGGTACTCGTCTTTACCAGGGCTTTCCGATGACGTAATTCGCGAAGCTCTAGCTCAATTAGGAATTTTGTTACACGTTTTTGGCTTTTTCTCATGAACCAAAGATCGGATGACCTTTCTGTAAAGTACGCAGTACTCGACTTTAACAGGGTTTTCCAATGACACAATCCGCGAAGCTCTAGCTCAATTATGAATTGTATTACACGTGTTTGGCTTTTTCTCGTGAACGAAAAGTCAGAAGAACTTCCTGTAAAGTACGTGGTACTCGTCTTTAACAGGGCTTTCCAATGACGCAATCCGCGAAGCTCTACCTCGATTACGAATTTTGTTTCACGTTTTTGGCTTTTTCTCTTGAAGGAAAAGTCCGCTGACCTTTCTGTAAAGTACGTAGTTCTCGACTATAATAGGGTTTTCCGATGACGGAATGTCGCGATGCTCTAGCTCAATTAGGAATTTTCTTACAAGTTTTTGGCTTTTTCTCCTGAACCAAATGTCGGATGACCTTTCTCTAAAGTACGCAGTACTCGGCTTTAACAGGGCTTTCCGATGACGCAATCAGCGAAGCTCTAGCTCAATTAGAAATTTTGTTACACGATTTTGGCTTTTTCTCGTGAACCAAAGGTCGGACGACATTTCTGTAAAGTATGCAGCACTCGTCTTTAACAGGGCTTTCCGACGACGCAATCCGCGAAGCTCTTGCTCAATTAGGAAGTTTCTTACACGTTTTAGGCTTTCTCTCGTGAACGAAAGGTCGGATGACCTTTCTGTAAAGTACGTACTACTCTTCTTTAACAGGGCTCTTCGATGACGCAATACGCGAAGCTCTAGCTCAATATGAAGTTTCTTACACGTTTTTGGCTTTTTCTCGTGAACGAAATGTCGGATTACCTTTCTGTAAAATACGTAGTACTCGTCGTTAACAGGGCTTTCCAATGACGCAATCCGCGAAGCTCTAGCTCAATTATGAATTTTCTTACACGTTTTTCGCTTTATCTCCTGAACCAAAGGTTGGATGACCTATATGTAAAGTACGCGGTACTGGGCTTTAACAGGGATTTCCAATGACGCAATCCTGGAATCTCTACCTCAACTATCAATTTTCTTAAACATTTTTGGCTTTTACTCGTGAACCAAAGTCCAGATGACTTTTCTCTAAATTTCGTAGTACTCGGCTTTAACAGGTCTTTTCAATGGCGCAATCCGCAAAGCTCTAGTTCAATTATGAATTTTCTTACACGTTTTTGGATTTTTCTCGTGAACCAAATGTCGGATGACCTTTCTGTAAAGTACGTGGTACTCGGCTTTAACAGGGATTTCCAATGACGCAATCCGGGAATCTCTACCTCAATTATGAATTTTCTTAAACGTTTTTGGCTTTTACTCGTCAACCAAAGTCCGGTGACCTTTCTGTAAATTCGTAAACCAAAGGTTGGATGACCTTTCTGTAAAGTACGCAGTAATCGTCTTTAACAGGGCTTAACGATGACGCAATCCGCGAAGCTCTAGCTCAATTAGGAATTTTGTTACCCGTTTTTGGCTTTTTCTCGTGAACCAAAGGTCGGATGACCTTTCTGTAAAGTACGCAGTACTCCTCTTTAACAGGTCTTTCCGATGACGCAATCCGCGAAGCTCTAGCTCTAATATGAATTTTGTCAGACGTTTTTGGCTTTTTCTCGTGAACCAAAGGTCGGATGGCCTTTCTGTAAACATCGTAGCACTCGGCTTTAACACGGAATTCCAATGACGCAATCCGCGAAAATCCAGCTCAATTATGAATTTTGTTACACGTTTTTGCCTTTTTCTCGTGAACCAAAGGTCGAATGACCTTTCTGTAAAGTACGTAGTACTCGTCGTTAACAGAGCTTTCCGATGACGCAATCTGCGAAGCTCTAGCTCAAATATGAATTTTGTTAAACGTTTTTGGTTTTTTCTCGTGAACCAAAGGTCGGATGACCTTTCTGTAACTTACGTAGTACTCGACTTTAACAGGGCTTTCCGATGACGCAATCCCCAAAGATCTAGCTTAATTAGGAATTTTCTTACACGTTTTCGGCTTTTTCTCCTGAACGAAAAGTCGGATGACCTTTCTGTAAACTACGTGGTACTCGTCTTTAACAGGGCTTTCCGCTGACGTAATCTGCGAAGCTCTAGCTCAATTAGGAATTTTGTTACACGTTTTTGGCTTTTTCTCGTGAACCAAAGTTCGGATGACCTTTCTGTAAAGTACGCAGCACTCGTCTTTAACACGGCTTTCCGACGAGGCAATCCGAGAAGCTCTAGCTCAATTATGAAGTTTCTTACACCTTTTAGGCTTTCTCTCGTGAACGAAAGTTCGGATGCCTTTCTGTAAAGTTCGTAGTACTCGTCTTTAACAGGGCTTTCCGATAACGCAATCTGCGAAGCTCTAGTTCAATTATGCATTTTGTTAAACGTTTTTGGCTTTTTCTCGTGAACCAAAGGTCGGATGACCTGTCTGTAAGGTACGTAGTACTCGTCTTTAACAGGGCTTTCCAATGACTCAATCCACGAAGCTCTAGCTCTAATACGAATTTTGTCACACGTTTCTGGCTTTTTCTCGTGAACCAAAAGTCGGATGGCCTTTTGTAATGTATGCAGCAGTCGTCTTTAACAGGGCTTTCCGACGAGGCAATCCGCGAAGCTCTAGCTGAATTATGAAGTTTCTTACATCTTTTAGGCTTTCTCTCGTGAACAAAAGGTCGGATGACCTGTGTGTAAAGTACGTAGTACTCGTCTTTAACAGGGCTTTCCAATGACGCAATCCGCGAAGATCCAGCTCAAATATGAATTTCGTTACACGTTTTTGGCTTTTTCTCCTGAACCATAGTTCGGATGACCTTTCTGTAAAGTACGCAGCACTCGTCTTTAACAGGGCTTTCCGACGACGCAATCCGCGAAGCTCTTGCTCAATTAGGAAGTTTCTTACACGTTTTAGGCTTTCTCTCGTGAACGAAAGGTCGGATGACCTTTCTGTAAAGTACGTACTACTCTTCTTTAACAGGGCTCTTCGATGACGCAATACGCAAAGCTCTAGCTCAATTAGGAATTTTGTTACAGATATTTGGCTTTTTCCCGTGAACGAAAAGTCCGATGACCTTTCTGTAAAGTACGTAGTACTCGTCTTTAACAGGGCTTTCCAATGACGCAATCCGCGAAGCTCCAACTCAATTATGAATTTTGTTTCACGTTTTTGGCTTTTTCTCGCGAACCAAAGGTCGAATGACCTTTCTGTAAAGTACGTAGTACTCGTTGTTAACAGAGCTTTCCGATGACGCAATCTGCGAAGCTCTAGCTCAAATATGAATTTTGTTAAACGTTTTTGGCTTTTTCTCGTGAACCAAAGGTCGGATCACCTTTCTGTAACTTACGTAGTACTCGACTTTAAAAGGGCTTTCCGATGACGCAATCCCCGAAGCTCTAGCTTAATTAGGAATTCTCTTACACGTTTGCGGCTTTTTCTCCTGAACGAAAAGTCGGATGACCTTTCTGTAAACTACGTGGTACTTGACTTTAACAGGGCTTTCCCATGACGTAATCCGCGAAGCTCTAGCTCAATTAGGAATTTTGTTACACGTTTTTGGCTTTTTCTCGTGAACCAAAGTTCGGATGACCTTTCTGTAAAGGTCGCAGCACTCGTCTTTATCAGGGCTTTCCGACGAGGCAATCCGCGAAGCTCTATCTCAATAATGAAGTTTCTTACACCTTTTAGGCTTTCTCTCGTGAACGAAAGGTCGGATGTTTTTCTGTAAAGTACGCTGTACTCGCCTTTAACAGGGTTTTCCAATGACACAATCCGCGAAGCTCTAGCCCAATTATGAATTTTGTTAAACATTTTTGGCCTTTTCTCGTGAACCAAAGGTCCGATGGCCTTTTGTACAATATCCAGCACTCGTCTTTAACAGGGCTTTCCGACGACGCAATCCTCGAAGCTCTTTCTCAATTAGGAAGTTTCTTACACTTTTTAGGCTTTCTCTCGTGAACGAAAGGTTGGATGACCTTTCTGTAAAGTACATACTACTCTTCTTTAACAGGGCTCTTCGATGACGAAATACGCAAAGCTCCAGCTCAATTAGGAATTTTGTTACAGATGTTTGGCTTTTACTCGTTAACGAATAGTCCGATGACCTTTCTGTAAAGTACGTAGTACTCGTCCTTAACAGGGCTTTCCAATGACGCAATCCGCGAAGCTCCAGCTCAATTATGAATTTTGTTACACGTTTTTGGCTTTTTCTCGTGAACCAAAGGTCGAATGACCTTTCTGTAAAGTACGTAGTACTCGTCGTTAACAGAGCTTTCCGATGACGCAATCTGCGAAGCTCTAGCTCAAATATGAATTTTGTTATACGTTTTTGGTTTTTTCTCGTGAACCAAAGGTCGGATGACCTTTCTGTAACTAACGTAGGACTCGACTTTAACAGGGCTTTCCGATGACGCAATCCCCAAAGCTCTAGCTTAATTAGGAATTTTCTTACACGTTTTTGGCTTTTTCTCCTGAACGAAAAGTCGGATAAACCTTTCTGTAAACTACGTGGTACTCGTCTTTAACAGGGCTTTCCGATGACGTAATCCGCGAAGCTCTAGCTCAAATAGGCATTTTGTCACGTTTTTGGCTTTTTCTCATGAACCAAAGGTCGGATGACCTTTCTGTAAAGTACGCAGTACTCGACTTTAGCAGGGTTTTCCAATGACACAATCCGCGAAGCTCTAGCTCAATTATGAAGTCTCTTACACGTGTTTGGCTTTTTCTCGTGAACGAAAAGTCGGAAGACTTTCCTGTAAAGTACGTGGTACTCGTCTTTAACAGGGCTTTCCAATGACGCAATCCGCGAAGCTCTTCCTCGATTACGAATTTTCTTACACGTTTTTGGCTTTTTCTCTTGAAGGAAAAGTCCGCTGACATTTCTGTAAAGTACGTAGTAATCGACTATAATAGGGTTTTCCGATGACGGAATCCGCAATGCTCTAGCTCAATTAGGAATTTTCTTACAAGTTTTTGGCTTTTTCTCCTGAACCAAATGTCGGATGACCTTTCTCTAAAGTACGCAGTACTCGGCTTTAACAGGGCTTTCCGATGACGCAATCAGCGAAGCTCTGGCTCAATTAGAAATTTTGTTACACGATTTTGGATTTTTCTCGTGAACCAAAGGTCGGTTGACCTTTCTGTAAAGTATGCAGCACTCGTCTTTAACAGGGCTTTCCGACGACGCAATCCGCGAAGCTCTTGCTCAATTAGGAAGTTTCTTACAAGTTTTAGGCTTTCTCTCGTGAACGAAAGGTTGGATGACCTTTCTGTAAAGTGCGTACTACTCTTCTTTAACAGGGCTCTTCGATGACGCAATACGCGAAGCTCTAGCTCAATTATGAAGTTTCTTACACGTTTTTGGCTTTTTCTCGTGAACGAAAAGTCGGATTACCTTTCTGTAAAATACGTCGTACTCGTCGTTAACAGGGCTTTCCAACGACGCAATCCGCGAAGCTCTAGCTCAATTATGAATTTTCTTAAACATTTTTGGCTTTTACTCGTGAACCAAAGTCCAGGTGACTTTTCTCTAAATTTCGTAGTACTCGGCTTTAACAGGTCTTTTCAATGACGCAATCCGCAAAGCTCTAGCTCAATTATGTATTTTCTTACACGATTTTGGATTTTTCTCGTGAACCAAATGTCGCATGACCTTTCTGTAAAGTACGTGGTACTCGGCTTTAACAGGGATTTCGAATGACGCAATCCGGGAATCTCTACCTCAATTATGAATTTTCTTAAACGTTTTTGGCTTTTATTCGTCAACCAAAGTCCGGTGACCTTTCTGTAAATTCGTGAACCAAAGGTCGGATGACCTTTCTGTAAAGTGCGCATACTCGTCTTTAACAGGGCTTAACGATGACGCAATCCGCGAAGCTCTAGCTCACTTAGGAATTTTGTTACCCGTTTTTGGCATTTTCTCGTGAACCAAAGTTCAGATGACCTTTCTGTAAAGTACGCAGCACTCGTCTTTAACAGTGCTTTCCGACGAGGCAATCCTCGAAGCTCTAGCTCAATAATGAAGTTTCTTACACCTTTTAGGCTTTCTCTCGTGAACGAAAGGTCGGATGCCTTTCTGTAAAGTTCGTAGTACTCGTCTTTAACAGGGCTTTCCGATGACGCAATCCGCGAAGCTCTAGTTCAATTATGAATTTTGTTAAACCTTTTTGGCTTTTTCTCGTGAACCAAAGGTCGGATGACCTTTCTGTAAAGTACGCTGTACTCGTCTTTAACAGGGCTTTCCAATGACGCAATACGCGAAGCTCTAGCTCTAATATGAATTTTGTCACACGTTTCTGGCTTTTTCTCGGGAACCAAATGTCGGATGGCCTTTTGTAAAGTATGCAGCACTCGTCTTTAACAGGGCTTTCCGACGACGCAATCCGCGAAGCTCTTGCTCAATTAGGAAGTTTCTTACACGTTTTAGGCTTTCTCTCGTGAACGAAAGGTCGGATGACTTTTCTGTAAAGTACGTGCTACTCCCTCTTTAACAGGGCTCTTCGATGACGCAATACGCGAAGCTCTAGCTCAATTATGAAGTTTCTTACACGTTTTTGGCTTTTTCTCGTGATCGAAAGGTCGGATTACCTTTCTGTAAAATACGTAGTACTCGTTGTTAACAGGGCTTTCCAATGACGCAATCCGCGAAGCTCTAGCTCAATTATGAATTTTCTTACACGTTTTTGGCTTTATCTCGTGAACCAAAGGTTAGATGACCTTTCTGTAAAGTACGCGGTACTGATCTTTAACAGGGATTTCCAATGACGCAATCCTGGAATCTCTACCTCAATTATCAATTTTCTTAAACATTTTTGGCGTTTACTCGTGAACCAAAGTCCAGATGACCTTTCTCTAAATTTCGTAGTACTCGGCTTTAACAGGTCTTTTCAATGACGCAATCTGCAAAGCTCTAGCTCAATTATTAATTTTCTTACACGTTTTTGGATTTTTCTCGTGAACCAAATGTCGGATGACCTTTCTGTAAATTACGTGGTACTCGGCTTTAACAGGGATTTCCAATGACGCAATCCGGGAATCTCTACCTCAATTATGAATTTTCTTAAACGCTTTTGGCTTTTACTCGTCAACCAAAGTCCGGTGACCTTTCTGTAAATTCGTAAACCAAAGGTCGGATGACCTTTCTGTAAAGTACGCAGTACTCGTCTTTAACAGGGCTTAACGATGACGCAATCTGCGAAGCTCTAGCTCAATTAGGAATTTTTTTACCCGTTTTTGGCTTTTTCTCGTGAACCAAAGGTCGGATGACCTTTCTGTAAAGTACGCAGTACTCCTCTTTAACAGGTCTTTCCGATGACGCAATCCGCGAAGCTCTAGCTCTAACATGAATTTTGTCACACGTTTTTGGCTTTTTCTCGTGAACCACAGATCGGATGGCCTTTCTGTAAACTTTGTAGCACTCGGCTTTAACACGGAATTCCAATGACGCAATCCACGAAGCTCTAGCTCAGATACGAATTTTGTTACATGTTTTTGGCTTTTTCTCGTGAACCACAGGTGGATGGCCTTTCTGTAAACTTCGTAGCACTCGGCTTTAACACGAAATTCCAATGACGCAATACACGAAGCTCTAGCTCAAATACGAATTTTGTTACACATTTTTGGCTTTTTCTCGCGAACCAAAGGTCGAATGACCTTTCTGTAAAGTACGCAGTACTCGTATTTAACAGGGCTTTCCGATGACGCAATCCGCGACGCTCTAGCTTAATTATGAATTTTCTTATATTTTTTGGCTTTTTCTCGTGAACCAAAGGTCGGATGACCTTTCTGTAAAATACGCAGTACTCGTTTTTAACACGTCTTTCCGATGACTCAGCTCTAGCTCAATTAGGAATTTTGTTACACGTTTTTGGCTTTTTCTCGTGAACCACAGGTCGGATGACCTTTCTCTAAAGTACGTAGTACTCGTCTTTAACATGGCGTTCCAATGACGCAATCCGCGAATCTCTAGCTCAATTATGAATTTTGTTAAACGTTTTTGGCTTTTTTTCGTGAACCAAAGGTCTAATGACCTTTCTGTAAAGTACTAAGTACTCGCCGTTAACAGAGTTTTCCGATGATGCAATCCACGAACCTCTAGCTCAATTGGGAATTTTCATACACGTTTTCAGCTTTTTCTCCTGAACGAAAAGTCGGATGACATTTCTCTAAAGAACGCAGTACTCGTCTTTAACAGGGCTTTCCGATGACGCAATCCGCGAAGCTCTAGCTCAATTAGGAATTTTGTTACACATTTTTGGCTTTTCCTCGTGAACCAAAATTCGGATGACCTTTCTGTAAAGTATGTAGCAGTCGCCTTTAACAGGGCTTTCCGACGACGCAATCCGCGAAGTTCTTTCTCAATTAGGAAGTTTCTTACACGTTTTAAGCTTTCTGTCGTGAACGAAAGGTCGGATGACCTTTCTGTAAAGTACGTAGTACTCTTCTTTAACAGTGCTTTCCGATGATGCAATCGCGAAGCTCCAGCTCAATTACGAATTTTGTTACACGTTTTTGGCTTTTTCTGGTGAACCAAAGGTCGGATGACCTTTCTGTAAATTAGGCAGTACTCGTCTTTAACAGGGTTTTCCAATGATGCAATTCGCGAAGCGTTTCCTCAATTATGAAGTCTCTTGCAAGTTTTTGGCTTTTTCTCGTGAAACAAATGTCGATTGACATTTCCGTAAACCAAAGGTCGGATGACCTTTCTGTAAAGTACGTAGTACCCGTCTTTAACAGGGCTTTCGGATGTCGCAATCCGCGAAGCTCTAGCTAAAATATGAATTTTGTTAAACGTTTTTGGCTTTTTCTCGTGAACCAAAGGTCAGATGAAATTTCTGCAAAGTACGTAGTACTCGTCTTTAAGAGGGCTTTCCAATGACACAATACGCAAAGCTGTAGCTGAAATATGAATTTTGTTACATGTTTTTGGCTTTTTCTCGTGAACCAAAAATCGGATGACCTTTCTGTAGTGTACGTAGTACTCGTCTTTAAGAGGGCTTTCCAATGACGCAATCCGCGAAGCACTAGCTCAAATATGAATTTTGTAACACGTTTTTGGCTTTTTCTCGTGAACCAAAGTTCGGATGACCTTTCTGTAAATTTCGTACTACTCGCCTTTAACAGCGCTTTCCAATGACGCAATCTGCGAAGCTCTAGCTCAAATATGAATTTTGTTAGACGTTTTCGGCTTTTTCTCGTGAACCAAAGGTCGGATGACCTTTCTGTAAAGTACGTAGTACTCGTCTTTAACAGGGCTTTCCAATGACACAATCCGCGAAGCACTAGCTCAAATATGAATTTTGTTACACGTTTTTGGCTTTTTCTCGTGAACCAAAGTTCGGATGACCTTTCTGTAAATTTCGTAGTACTCGCCTTTAACAGGGCTTTCCAATGACGCAATCCGCGAAGCTCAATCTCAATTATGAATTTTGCTACACGTTTTTGGCTCTTTCTCGTCAACCAAAGGTCGGATGACCTTTCTGTAAAATACGTAGTACTCGCCTTTAACAGGGCTTTCCAATGACGCAATCTGCGAAGCTCTAGCTCAAATATGAATTTTGTTACAAGTTTTTGGCTTTTTCTCGTGAACCAAAGTTCGGATGACCTTTCTGTAAAGTACGTAGTACTCGTCTTTAACAGGGCTTTCAAATGACGCAATCCGCGAATCTCTAACTCAATTATGAATTTTGTTACACGTTTTTGGCTTTTCCTCGTGAACCAAAGGTCGGATGACCTTTCTGTAAAGTACGTAATATTCGTCTTTAACAGGGCTTTCCAATGACGCAATCCGCGAAGCTCTAACTCAATTATGAATTTTGCTACACGTTTTTGGCTCTCTCTCGTGAACCAAAGGTCAGATGACCTTTCTGTAAAGTACGTAGTACTCGCCTTTAACAGGGCTTTCCAATGACGCAATCTGCGAAGCTCTAGCTCAAATATGAATTTTGTTACACGTTTTTGGCTTTTTCTCGTGAACCAAAGTTCGGATGACCTTTCTGTTAAGTACATAGTACTCGTCTTTAACAGGTCTTTTGAATGACGCAATCCGCGAAGCTCTAGCTCAAATATGAATTTTGTTACACGTTTTTGGCTTTTTCTCGTGAACCAAAGGTCGGATGACCTTTCTGTAAAGTACGTAGTACTCGCCTTTACCAGGGCTTTCCAATGACGCAATCCGCGAAGCACTAGCTCAAATATGAATTTTGTTACACGTTTTTGGCTTTTTCTCGTGAACCAAAGGTCGGATGACCTTTCTGTAAAGTACGTAGTATTCGTCTTTAACAGGGCTTTCCAATGACGCAATCTGCGAAGCTCTAGCTCAAATATGAATTTTGTTACACGTTTTCGGCTTTTTCTCCTGAACCAAAAGTCGGATGACCTTTCTGTAAAGTATGTAGTACTCGTCTTTAACAGGGCTTTCAAATGACGCAATCCGCGAATCTCTAACTCAATTATGAATTCTGTTACACGTTTTTGGCTTTTTCTCGTGAACCAAAGATCGGATGACCTTTCTGTAAATTTCGTAGTACTCGTCTTTAACAGGGCTTTCCAACGACGCAATCCGCAAAGCTGTAGCTGAATTATGAATTTTGTTACATGTTTTTGGCTTTTTCTCGTGAACCAAAAATCGGATGACCTTTCTGTAAAGTACGTAGTACTCGTCTTTAACAGGGCTTTCAAATGACGGAATCCGCGAATCTCTAACTCAATTATGAATTTTGTTACACGTTTTTGGCTTTTTCTCGTGAACCAAAGGTCGGATGACCTTTCTGTAAAGTACGTAGTATTCGTCTTTAACAGGGCTTTCCAATGACGCAATCCGTGAAGCTCTAACTGAATTATGAATTTTGCTACACGTTTTTGGCTCTCACTCGTGAACCAAAGGTCGGATTACCTTTCTGTAAAGTACGTAGTACTCGCCTTTAACAGGGCTTTCCAATGACGCAATCCGCGAAGCTCTAGCTCAAATATGAATTCTGTTACGCGTTTTTGGCTTTTTCTCGTGAACCAAAGATCGAATGACCTTTCTGTAAAGTACGTAGTTCTCGCCTTTAACAGGGCTTTCCAATGACGCAATCCGCGAAGCTCTAGCTCAAATATGAATTTTGTTACACGTTTTTGGCTTTTTCTCGTGAACCAAAGGTCGGATGACCTTTCTGTAAAGTACCTAGTACTCGCCTTTAACAGGGCTTTCCAATGACGCAATCCGCGAAGCACTAACTCAAATATGAATTTTGTTACAAGTTTTTGGCTTTTTCTCGTGAATCAAAGGTCAGATGCAATTTCTGTAAAGTACGTAGTACTCGTCTTTAAGAGGGCTTTCCAATGACACAATCCGCAAAGCTGTAGCTGAAATATGAATTTTGTTACATGTTTTTGGCTTTTTCTCGTGAACCAAAGATCGGATGACCTTTCTGTAAAGTACGTAGTACTCGTGTTTAAGAGGGCTTTCCAATGACGCAATCCGCAAAGCTGTAGCTCAAATGTGAATTTTGTAACACGTTTTTGGCTTTTTCTCGTGAACCAAAGTTCGGATGACCTTTCTGTAAAGCACGTAGTACTCGTCTTTAACAGGGCTTTCAAATGACGCAATCCGCGAATCTCTAACTCAAATATGAAATTTGTTACACGTTTTTGGCTTTTTCTCGTGAACCAAAAATCGGATGACCTTTCTGTAAAGTACGTAGTACTCGCCTTTAACAGGGCTTTCCAATGACGCAATTTGCGAAGCTCTAGCTGAAATATGAATTTTGTTACACGTTTTTGGCTTTTTCTCGTGAACCAAAGGTCGGATGACCTTTCTGTAAAGTACGTAGTACTCGCCTTTAACAGGGCTTTCCAATGACGCAATCCGCGAAGCACTAGCTCAAATATGAATTTTGTTACACGTTTTTGGCTTTTTCTCGTGAACCAAAGGTCAGATGAAATTTCTGTAAAGTACGTAGTACTCGTCTTTAAGAGGGCTTTCCAATGACGCAATCCGCGAAGCTCTAACTCAATTATGAATTTTGCTACACGTTTTTGGCTCTCTCTCGTGAACCAAAAATCGGATGACCTTTCTGTAAAGTACGTAGTACTCGTCTTTAACAGGGCTTTCCAATGACGCAATCCGCGAAGCACTAGCTCAAATATGAATTTTCTAACACGTTTTTGGCTTTTTCTCGTGAACCAAAGGTCGGATGACCTTTCTGTAAAGTACGTAGTACTCGCCTTTAACAGGGCTTTCCAATGACGCAATCCGCGAAGCACTAGCTCAAATATGAATTTTGTTACACGTTTTTGGCTTTTTCTCGTGAACCAAAGGTCAGATGAAATTTCTGTAAAGTACGTAGTACTCGCCTTTAACACGGCTTTCCAATGACGCAATCCGTGAAGCACTAGCTCAAATATGAATTTTGTAACACGTTTTTGGCTTTTTCTCGTGAACCAAAGGTCGGATGACCTTTCTGTAAAGTACGTAGTACTCGTCTTTAAGAGGGCTTTCCAATGACGAATCCGCGAAGCACTAGCTCAAATGTGAATTTTGTAACACGTTTTTGGCTTTTTCTCGTGAACCAAAGTTCGGATGACCTTTCTGTAAAGCATGTAGTACTCGTCTTTAACAGGGCTTTCAAATGACGCAATCCGCGAATCTCTAACTCAAATATGAAATTTGTTACACGTTTTTGGCTTTTTCTCGTGAACCAAAGGTCGGATGACCTTTCTGTAAATTTCGTAGTACTCGCCTTTAACAGGGCTTTCCAATGACGCAATCTGTGAAGCTCTAGGTCAAATATGAATTTTGTTACACGTTTATGGCTTTTTCTCGTCAACCAAAGTTCGGATGACCTTTCTGTAAAGTTCGTAGTACTCGTCTTTAACAGGGCTTTCAAATGAGGCAATCCGCGAATCTCTAACTCAATTATGAATTTTGTTACACGTTTTTGGCTTTTTCTCGTGTACCAAAGGTCGGATGACCTTTCTGTAAATTTCGTAGTACTCGGCTTTAACAGGTCTTTTAAATGACGCAATCCGCGAAGCTCTAGCTCAATTATGAATTTTCTTACACGTTTTTGGCTTTTTCTCGTGAACCAAAGTTCGGATGACCTTTCTGTAAAGTACGTAGTACTCGTCTTTAACAGGGCTTTCAAATGACGCAATCCGCGAATCTCTAACTCAATTATGAATTTTGTTACACGTTTTTGGCTTTTTCTCGTGAACCAAAGGTCGGATGAACTTTCTGTAAAGTACGTAGTACTCGTCGTTAACATGGCTTTCGAATGACGCAATCCGCGAATCTCTAACTCAATTATGAATTTTCTTACACGTTTTTGGCTTTTTCTCGTGAACCAAAGTTCGGATGACCTTTCTGTAAAGCACGTAGTACTCGTCTTTAACAGGGCTTTCCAATGACGCAATCCGCGAAGCTCTAACTCAATTATGGATTTTGCAACTCGTTTTTGGCTCTTTCTCGTGAACCAAAGGTCGGATGACCTTTCTGTAAAGTACGTAGTACTCGTCTTTAACAGTGCTTTCCAATGACGCAATCTGTGAAGCTCTAGGTCAAATATGAATTTTGTTACACGTTTTTGGCTTTTTCTCGTCAACCAAAGTTCGGATGACCTTTCTGTAAAGTACGTAGTACTCGTCTTTACAGGGCTTTCAAGTGACGCAATCCGCGAAGCTCTAGCTCAAATATGAATTTTGTTACACGTTTTTGGCTTTTTCTCGTGAACCATAGTTCGGATGACCTTTCTGTAAAGTACGTAGTACTCGTCTTTAACAGGGCTTTCAAATGACGCAATCCGCGAATCTCTAACTCAATTATGAATTTTGTTACACGTTTTTGGCTTTTTCTCGTGAACCAAAGTTCGGATGACCTTTCTATAAAGTACGTAGTACTCGTCTTTAACAGGGCTTTCAAATGACGCAATCCGCGAATCTCTAACTCAATTATGAATTTTGTTACACGTTTTTGGCTTTTTCTCGTGATCCAAAGGTCGGATGACCTTTCTGTAAAGTGCGTAGTACTCACCTTTAACAGGGCTTTCCAATGACGCAATCCGCGAAGCACTAGCTCAAATATGAATTTTGTTACACGTTTTTGGCTTTTTCTCCTGAACCAAAGTTCGGATGACCTTTCTGTAAATTTCGTAGTACTCGCCTTTAACAGGGCTTTCCAATGACGCAATCTGTGAAGCTCTAGGTCAAATATGAATTTTGTTACACGTTTTTGGCTTTTTCTCGTCAACCAAAGTTCGGATGACCTTTCTGTAAAGTACGTAGTACTCGTCTTTAACAGGGCTTTCAAATGAGGCAATCCGCGAATCTCTAACTCAATTCTGAATTTTGTTACACGTTTTTGGCTTTTTCTCGTGTACCAAAGGTCGGATGACCTTTCTGTAAAGTACGTAGTACTCGCCTTTAACAGGGCTTTCCAATGACGCAATCCGCGAAGCTCTAGCTCAAATATGAAGTTTGTTACACGTTTTTGGCTTTTTCTCGTGAACCAAAGTTCGGATGACTTTTCTGTAAATTTCGTAGTACTCGTTTTTAACAGGGCTTTCCGATGACGCAATCCGCGAATCTCTAACTCAATTATGAATTTTGTTACACGTTTTTGGCTTTTTCTCGTGAAGCAAAGGTCGGATGACCTTTCTGTAAAGTACGTAGTACTCGCCTTTAACACGGCTTTCCAATGACGCAATGTGCGAAGCTCTAGCTCAAATATGAATTTTGTTACACGTTTTTGGCTTTTTCTCGTGAACCAAAGTTCGGATGACCTTTCTGTAAAGTACGTAGTACTCGTCTTTAACAGGACTTTCCAATGACGCAATCCGCGAAGCACTAGCTCAAATATGAATTTTGTTACACGTTTTTGGCTTTTTCTCCTGAACCAAAGTTCGGATGACCTTTCTGTAAATTTCGTAGTACTCGCCTTTAACAGGGCTTTCCAATGACGCAATCTGCGAAGCTCTAGCTCAAATATGAATTTTGTTACACGTTTTTGGCTTTTTCTGCTGAACCAAAGGTCGGATGACCTTTCTGTAAAGTACGAAGTACTCGCCTTTAACAGGGCTTTCCAATGACGCAATCCGCGAAGCTCTAGCTCAAATATGAATTTTGTTACACGTTTTTGGCTTTTCCTCGTGAACCAAAGTTCGGATGACTTTTCTGTAAATTTCGTAGTACTCGTCTTTAACAGGGCTTTAAATGACGCAATCCGCGAATCTCTAACTCAATTATGAATTTTGTTACACTTTTTTGGGTTTTTCGCGTGAACCAAAGGTCGGAGGACCTTTCTGTAAAGTACGTAGTACTCGTCTTTAAGAGCGCTTTCCAATGACGCAATCCGCAAAGCTGTAGCTGAATTATGAATTTTGTTACATATTTTTGGCTTTTTCTCGTGAACCAAAGGTCGGATGACCTTTCTGTAAAGTACGTAGTACTCGCCTTTAACAGGGCTTTCCAATGACGCAATCCGCGAAGCACTAGCTCAAATATGAATTTTGTTACACCTTTTTGGCTTTTTCTCGTGAACCAAAGGTCGGATGACCTTTCTGTAAAGTACGTAGTACTCGTCTTTAACAGGGCTTTCCAATGACGCAATCCGCGAAGCACTAGCACAAATATGAATTTTGTTACACGTTTTTGGCTTTTTCTCATGAACCAAAGTTCGGATGACCTTTCTGTAAATTTCGTAGTTCTCGCCTTTAACAGGGCTTTCCAATGACGCAATCCGCGAAGCTCTAACTCAATTATGAATTTTGCTACACGTTTTTGGCTCTCTCTCGTGAACCAAAAATCGGATGACCTTTCTGTAAAGTACGTAGTACTCGTCTTTAAGAGGGCTTTCCAATGACGCAATCCGCGAAGCACTAGCTCAAATATGAATTTTGTAACACGTTTTTGGCTTTTTCTCGTGAACCAAAGGTCGGATGACCATTCTGTAAAGTACGTAGTACTCGCCTTTAACAGGGCTTTCCAATGACGCAATCCGCGAAGCACTAGCTCAAATATGAATTTTGTTACACGTTTTTGACTTTTTCTCGTGAACCAAAGGTCAGATGAAATTTCTGTAAAGTACGTAGTACTCGCCTTTAACACGGCTTTCCAATGAAGCAATCCGTGAAGCACTAGGTCAAATATGAATTTTGTAACACGTTTTTGGCTTTTTCTCGTGAACCAAAGGTCGGATGACCTTTCTGTAAAGTACGTAGTACTCGTCTTTAACAGGGCTTTCCAATGACGCAATCCGCGAAGCACTAGCACAAATATGAATTTTGTTACACGTTTTTGGCTTTTTCTCGTGAACCAAAGTTCGGATGACCTTTCTGTAAATTTCGTAGTACTCGCCTTTAACAGGGCTTTCCAATGACGCAATCCGCGAAACTCTAACTCAATTATGAATTTTGTTACACGTTTTTGCCTTTTTCTCGTGAACCAAAGGTCGGATGACCTTTCTGTAAAGTACGTAGTATTTGTCTTTAACAGGGCTTTCCAATGACGCAATCCGCGAAGCTCTAGCTCAAATATGAATTTTGTTACACGTTTTTGGCTTTTTCTCGTGAACGAAAGTTCGGATGACCTTTCTGTTAAATACGTAGTACTCGTCTTTAACAGGTCTTTTGAATGACGCAATCCGCGAAGCTCTAGCTCAAATATGAATTTTGTTACACGTTTTTGGCTTTTTCTCGTGAACCAAAGGTCGGATGACCTTTCTGTAAAGTACCTAGTACTCGCCTTTAACAGGGCTTTCCAATGACGCAATCCGCGAAGCACTAACACAAATATGAATTTTGTTACAAGTTTTTGGCTTTTTCTCGTGAACCAAAGGTCAGATGCAATTTCTGTAAAGTACGTAGTACTCGTCTTTAAGAGGGCTTTCCAATGACACAATCCGCAAAGCTGTAGCTGAAATATGAATTTTGTTACATGTTTTTGGCTTTTTCTCGTGAACCAAAGATCGGATAACCTTTCTGTAAAGTACGTAGTACTCGTCTTTAAGAGGGCTTTCCAATGACGCAATCCGCGAAGCACTAGCTCAAATGTGAATTTTGTAACACGTTTTTGGCTTTTTCTCGTGAACCAAAGTTCGGATGACCTTTCTGTAAAGCACGTAGTACTCGTCTTTAACAGGGCTTTCAAATGACGCAATCCGCGAATCTCTAACTCAAATATGAAATTTGTTACACGTTTTTGGCTTTTTCTCGTGAACCAAAGGTCGGATGACCTTTCTGTAAAGTACGTAGTACTCACCTTTAACAGGGCTTTCCAATGACGCAATCTGTGAAGCTCTAGCTCAAATATGAATTTTGTTACACGTTTTTGGCTTTTTCTCGTGAACCAAAGTTCGGATGACCTTTCTGTAAATTTCGTAGTACTCGCCTTTAACAGGGCTTTCCAATGACGCAATCTGTGAAGCTCTAGGTCAAATATGAATTTTGTTACACGTTTATGGCTTTTTCTCGTCAACCAAAGTTCGGATGACCTTTCTGTAGAGTTCGTAGTACTCGTCTTTAACAGGGCTTTCAAATGAGGCAATCCGCGAATCTCTAACTCAATTATGAATTTTGTTACACGTTTTTGGCTTTTTCTCGTGTACCAAAGGTCGGATGACCTTTCTGTAAATTTCGTAGTACTCGGCTTGAACAGGTGTTTTAAATGACGCAATCCGCGAAGCTCTAGCTCAATTATGAATTTTCTTACACGTTTTTGGCTTTTTCTCGTGAACCAAAATTCGGATGACCTTTCTGTTAAGTACGTAGTACTCGTCTTTAACAGGGCTTTCAAATGACGCAATCCGCGAATCTCTAACTCAATTATGAATTTTGTTACACGTTTTTGGCTTTTTCTCGTGAACCAAAGGTCGGATGACCTTTCTGTAAAGTACGTAGTACTCGTCTTTAACAGGGCTTTCGAATGACGCAATCCGCGAATCTCTAACTCAATTATGAATTTTCTTACACGTTTTAGGCTTTTTCTCGTGAACCAAAGTTCGGATGACCTTTCTGTAAAGCACGTAGTACTCGTCTTTAACAGGGCTTTCCAATGACGCAATCCGCGAAGCTCTAACACAATTATAGATTTTGCAACTCGTTTTTGGCTCTTTCTCGTGAACCAAAGGTCGGATGACCTTTCTGTAAAGTACGTAGTACTCGTCTTTAACAGGGATTTCCAATGACGCAATCTGTGAAGCTCTAGCTCAAATATGAATTTTGTTACACGTTTTTGGCTTTTTCTCGTGAACCAAAGTTCGGATGACCTTTCTGTAAATTTCGTAGTACTCGCGTTTAACAGTGCTTTCCAATGACGCAATCTGTGAAGCTCTAGGTCAAATATGAATTTTGTTACACGTTTTTGGCTTTTTCTCGTCAACCAAAGTTCGGATGACCTTTCTGTAAAGTAGGTAGTACTCGTCTTTAACAGGGCTTTCAAGTGACGCAATCCGCGAAGCTCTAGCTCAAATATGAATTTTGTTACACGTTTTTGGCTTTTTCTCGTGAACCATAGTTCGGATGACCTTTCTGTAAAGTACGTAGTACTCGTCTTTAACAGGGCTTTCAAGTGACGCAATCCGCGAATCTCTAACTCAATTATGAATTCTGTTACACGTTTTTGGCTTTTTCTCGTGAACCAAAGATCGGATGACCTTTCTGTAAATTTCGTAGTACTCGTCTTTAACAGGGCTTTCCAACGACGCAATCCGCAAAGCTGTAGCTGAATTATGAATTTTGTTACATGTTTTTGGCTTTTTCTCGTGAACCAAAAATCGGATGACCTTTCTGTAAAGTACGTAGTACTCGTCTTTAACAGGGCTTTCAAATGACGGAATCCGCGAATCTCTAACTCAATTATGAATTTTGTTACACGTTTTTGGCTTTTTCTCGTGAACCAAAGGTCGGATGACCTTTCTGTAAAGTACGTAGTATTCGTCTTTAACAGGGCTTTCCAATGACGCAATCCGTGAAGCTCTAACTGAATTATGAATTTTGCTACACGTTTTTGGCTCTCACTCGTGAACCAAAGGTCGGATTACCTTTCTGTAAAGTACGTAGTACTCGCCTTTAACAGGGCTTTCCAATGACGCAATCCGCGAAGCTCTAGCTCAAATATGAATTCTGTTACGCGTTTTTGGCTTTTTCTCGTGAACCAAAGATCGAATGACCTTTCTGTAAAGTACGTAGTTCTCGCCTTTAACAGGGCTTTCCAATGACGCAATCCGCGAAGCTCTAGCTCAAATATGAATTTTGTTACACGTTTTTGGCTTTTTCTCGTGAACCAAAGGTCGGATGACCTTTCTGTAAAGTACCTAGTACTCGCCTTTAACAGGGCTTTCCAATGACGCAATCCGCGAAGCACTAACTCAAATATGAATTTTGTTACAAGTTTTTGGCTTTTTCTCGTGAACCAAAGGTCAGATGCAATTTCTGTAAAGTACGTAGTACTCGTCTTTAAGAGGGCTTTCCAATGACACAATCCGCAAAGCTGTAGCTGAAATATGAATTTTGTTACATGTTTTTGGCTTTTTCTCGTGAACCAAAGATCGGATGACCTTTCTGTAAAGTACGTAGTACTCGTGTTTAAGAGGGCTTTCCAATGACGCAATCCGCAAAGCTGTAGCTCAAATGTGAATTTTGTAACACGTTTTTGGCTTTTTCTCGTGAACCAAAGTTCGGATGACCTTTCTGTAAAGCACGTAGTACTCGTCTTTAACAGGGCTTTCAAATGACGCAATCCGCGAATCTCTAACTCAAATATGAAATTTGTTACACGTTTTTGGCTTTTTCTCGTGAACCAAAGGTCGGATGACCTTTCTGTAAAGTACGTAGTACTCGTCTTTAACAGGGCTTTCAAATGACGGAATCCGCGAATCTCTAACTCAATTATGAATTTTGTTACACGTTTTTGGCTTTTTCTCGTGAACCAAAGGTCGGATGACCTTTCTGTAAAGTACGTAGTACTTGCCTTTAACAGGGCTTTCCAATGACGCAATCTGCGAAGCTCTAGCTCAAATATGAATTTTGTTACACGTTTTTGGCTTTTTCTCGTGAACCAAAGGTCGGATGACCTTTCTGTAAAGTACGTAGTACTCGCCTTTAACAGGGCTTTCCAATGACGCAATCCGCGAAGCACTAGCTCAAATATGAATTTTGTTACACGTTTTTGGCTTTTTCTCGTGAACCAAAGGTCAGATGAAATTTCTGTAAAGTACGTAGTACTCGTCTTTAAGAGGGCTTTCCAATGACGCAATCCGCGAAGCTCTAACTCAATTATGAATTTTGCTACACGTTTTTGGCTCTCTCTCGTGAACCAAAAATCGGATGACCTTTCTGTAAAGTACGTAGTACTCGTCTTTAAGAGGGCTTTCCAATGACGCAATCCGCGAAGCACTAGCTCAAATATGAATTTTCTAACACCTTTTTGGCTTTTTCTCGTGAACCAAAGGTCGGATGACCTTTCTGTAAAGTACGTAGTACTCGCCTTTAACAGGGCTTTCCAATGACGCAATCCGCGAAGCACTAGCTCAAATATGAATTTTGTTACACGTTTTTGGCTTTTTCTCGTGAACCAAAGGTCAGATGAAATTTCTGTAAAGTACGTAGTACTCGCCTTTAACACGGCTTTCCAATGACGCAATCCGTGAAGCACTAGCTCAAATATCAATTTTGTAACACGTTTTTGGCTTTTTCTCGTGAACCAAAGGTCGGATGACCTTTCTGTAAAGTACGTAGTACTCGTCTTTAACAGGGCTTTCCAATGACGCAATCCGCGAAGCACTAGCACAAATATGAATTTTCTTACACGTTTTTGGCTTTTTCTCGTGAACCAAAGTTCGGATGACCTTTCTGTAAATTTCGTAGTACTCGCCTTTAACAGGGCTTTCCAACGACGCAATCCGCGAAGCTCTAGCTCAAATATGAATTTTGTTACACGTTTTTGGCTTTTTCTCGTGAACCAAAGTTCGGATGACCTTTCTGTTAAATACGTAGTACTCGTCTTTAACAGGTCTTTTGAATGACGCAATCCGCGAAGTTCTAGCTCAAATATGAATTTTGTTACACGTTTTTGGCTTTTTCTCGTGAACCAAAGGTCGGATGACCTTTCTGTAAAGTACCTAGTACTCGCCTTTAACAGGGCTTTCCAATGACGCAATCCGCGAAGCACTAACTCAAATATGAATTTTGTTACAAGTTTTTGGCTTTTTCTCGTGAACCAAAGGTCAGATGCAATTTCTGTAAAGTACGTAGTACTCGTCTTTAAGAGGGCTTTCCAATGACACAATCCGCAAAGCTGTAGCTGAAATATGAATTTTGTTACATGTTTTAGGCTTTTTCTCGTGAACCAAAGATCGGATGACCTTTCTGTAAAGTACGTAGTACTCGTCTTTAAGAGGGCTTTCCAATGACGAATCCGCGAAGCACTAGCTCAAATGTGAATTTTGTAACACGTTTTTGGCTTTTTCTCGTGAACCAAAGTTCGGATGACCTTTCTGTAAAGCATGTAGTACTCGTCTTTAACAGGGCTTTCAAATGACGCAATCCGCGAATCTCTAACTCAAATATGAAATTTGTTACACGTTTTTGGCTTTTTCTCGTGAACCAAAGGTCGGATGACCTTTCTGTAAATTTCGTAGTACTCGCCTTTAACAGGGCTTTCCAATGACGCAATCTGTGAAGCTCTAGGTCAAATATGAATTTTGTTACACGTTTATGGCTTTTTCTCGTCAACCAAAGTTCGGATGACCTTTCTGTAAAGTTCGTAGTACTCGTCTTTAACAGGGCTTTCAAATGAGGCAATCCGCGAATCTCTAACTCAATTATGAATTTTGTTACACGTTTTTGGCTTTTTCTCGTGTACCAAAGGTCGGATGACCTTTCTGTAAATTTCGTAGTACTCGGCTTTAACAGGTCTTTTAAATGACGCAATCCGCGAAGCTCTAGCTCAATTATGAATTTTCTTACACGTTTTTGGCTTTTTCTCGTGAACCAAAGTTCGGATGACCTTTCTGTAAAGTACGTAGTACTCGTCTTTAACAGGGCTTTCAAATGACGCAATCCGCGAATCTCTAACTCAATTATGAATTTTGTTACACGTTTTTGGCTTTTTCTCGTGAACCAAAGGTCGGATGAACTTTCTGTAAAGTACGTAGTACTCGTCGTTAACATGGCTTTCGAATGACGCAATCCGCGAATCTCTAACTCAATTATGAATTTTCTTACACGTTTTTGGCTTTTTCTCGTGAACCAAAGTTCGGATGACCTTTCTGTAAAGCACGTAGTACTCGTCTTTAACAGGGCTTTCCAATGACGCAATCCGCGAAGCTCTAACTCAATTATGGATTTTGCAACTCGTTTTTGGCTCTTTCTCGTGAACCAAAGGTCGGATGACCTTTCTGTAAAGTACGTAGTACTCGTCTTTAACAGTGCTTTCCAATGACGCAATCTGTGAAGCTCTAGGTCAAATATGAATTTTGTTACACGTTTTTGGCTTTTTCTCGTCAACCAAAGTTCGGATGACCTTTCTGTAAAGTACGTAGTACTCGTCTTTAACAGGGCTTTCAAGTGACGCAATCCGCGAAGCTCTAGCTCAAATATGAATTTTGTTACACGTTTTTGGCTTTTTCTCGTGAACCATAGTTCGGATGACCTTTCTGTAAAGTACGTAGTACTCGTCTTTAACAGGGCTTTCAAATGACGCAATCCGCGAATCTCTAACTCAATTATGAATTTTGTTACACGTTTTTGGCTTTTTCTCGTGAACCAAAGTTCGGATGACCTTTCTATAAAGTACGTAGTACTCGTCTTTAACAGGGCTTTCAAATGACGCAATCCGCGAATCTCTAACTCAATTATGAATTTTGTTACACGTTTTTGGCTTTTTCTCGTGATCCAAAGGTCGGATGACCTTTCTGTAAAGTGCGTAGTACTCACCTTTAACAGGGCTTTCCAATGACGCAATCCGCGAAGCACTAGCTCAAATATGAATTTTGTTACACGTTTTTGGCTTTTTCTCCTGAACCAAAGTTCGGATGACCTTTCTGTAAATTTCGTAGTACTCGCCTTTAACAGGGCTTTCCAATGACGCAATCTGTGAAGCTCTAGGTCAAATATGAATTTTGTTACACGTTTTTGGCTTTTTCTCGTCAACCAAAGTTCGGATGACCTTTCTGTAAAGTACGTAGTACTCGTCTTTAACAGGGCTTTCAAATGAGGCAATCCGCGAATCTCTAACTCAATTCTGAATTTTGTTACACGTTTTTGGCTTTTTCTCGTGTACCAAAGGTCGGATGACCTTTCTGTAAAGTACGTAGTACTCGCCTTTAACAGGGCTTTCCAATGACGCAATCCGCGAAGCTCTAGCTCAAATATGAAGTTTGTTACACGTTTTTGGCTTTTTCTCGTGAACCAAAGTTCGGATGACTTTTCTGTAAATTTCGTAGTACTCGTTTTTAACAGGGCTTTCCGATGACGCAATCCGCGAATCTCTAACTGAATTATGAATTTTGTTACACGTTTTTGGCTTTTTCTCGTGAAGCAAAGGTCGGATGACCTTTCTGTAAAGTACGTAGTACTCGCCTTTAACACGGCTTTCCAATGACGCAATGTGCGAAGCTCTAGCTCAAATATGAATTTTGTTACACGTTTTTGGCTTTTTCTCGTGAACCAAAGTTCGGATGACCTTTCTGTAAAGTACGTAGTACTCGTCTTTAACAGGACTTTCCAATGACGCAATCCGCGAAGCACTAGCACAAATATGAATTTTGTTACACGTTTTTGGCTTTTTCTCCTGAACCAAAGTTCGGATGACCTTTCTGTAAATTTCGTAGTACTCGCCTTTAACAGGGCTTTCCAATGACGCAATCTGCGAAGCTCTAGCTCAAATATGAATTTTGTTACACGTTTTTGGCTTTTTCTGCTGAACCAAAGGTCGGATGACCTTTCTGTAAAGTACGAAGTACTCGCCTTTAACAGGGCTTTCCAATGACGCAATCCGCGAAGCTCTAGCTCAAATATGAATTTTGTTACACGTTTTTGGCTTTTCCTCGTGAACCAAAGTTCGGATGACTTTTCTGTAAATTTCGTAGTACTCGTCTTTAACAGGGCTTTAAATGACGCAATCCGCGAATCTCTAACTCAATTATGAATTTTGTTACACTTTTTTGGGTTTTTCGCGTGAACCAAAGGTCGGAGGACCTTTCTGTAAAGTACGTAGTACTCGTCTTTAAGAGCGCTTTCCAATGACGCAATCCGCAAAGCTGTAGCTGAATTATGAATTTTGTTACATATTTTTGGCTTTTTCTCGTGAACCAAAGGTCGGATGACCTTTCTGTAAAGTACGTAGTACTCGCCTTTAACAGGGCTTTCCAATGACGCAATCCGCGAAGCACTAGCTCAAATATGAATTTTGTTACACCTTTTTGGCTTTTTCTCGTGAACCAAAGGTCGGATGACCTTTCTGTAAAGTACGTAGTACTCGTCTTTAACAGGGCTTTCCAATGACGCAATCCGCGAAGCACTAGCACAAATATGAATTTTGTTACACGTTTTTGGCTTTTTCTCATGAACCAAAGTTCGGATGACCTTTCTGTAAATTTCGTAGTTCTCGCCTTTAACAGGGCTTTCCAATGACGCAATCCGCGAAGCTCTAACTCAATTATGAATTTTGCTACACGTTTTTGGCTCTCTCTCGTGAACCAAAAATCGGATGACCTTTCTGTAAAGTACGTAGTACTCGTCTTTAAGAGGGCTTTCCAATGACGCAATCCGCGAAGCACTAGCTCAAATATGAATTTTGTAACACGTTTTTGGCTTTTTCTCGTGAACCAAAGGTCGGATGACCATTCTGTAAAGTACGTAGTACTCGCCTTTAACAGGGCTTTCCAATGACGCAATCCGCGAAGCACTAGCTCAAATATGAATTTTGTTACACGTTTTTGACTTTTTCTCGTGAACCAAAAGTCAGATGAAATTTCTGTAAAGTACGTAGTACTCGCCTTTAACACGGCTTTCCAATGAAGCAATCCGTGAAGCACTAGGTCAAATATGAATTTTGTAACACGTTTTTGGCTTTTTCTCGTGAACCAAAGGTCGGATGACCTTTCTGTAAAGTACGTAGTACTCGTCTTTAACAGGGCTTTCCAATGACGCAATCCGCGAAGCACTAGCACAAATATGAATTTTGTTACACGTCTTTGGCTTTTTCTCGTGAACCAAAGTTCGGATGACCTTTCTGTAAATTTCGTAGTACTCGCCTTTAACAGGGCTTTCCAATGACGCAATCCGCGAAGCTCTAACTCAATTATGAATTTTGTTACACGTTTTTGGCTTTTTCTCGTGAACGAAAGTTCGGATGACCTTTCTGTTAAATACGTAGTACTCGTCTTTAACAGGTCTTTTGAATGACGCAATCCGCGAAGCTCTAGCTCAAATATGAATTTTGTTACACGTTTTTGGCTTTTTCTCGTGAACCAAAGGTCGGATGACCTTTCTGTAAAGTACCTAGTACTCGCCTTTAACAGGGCTTTCCACTGACGCAATCCGCGAAGCACTAACACAAATATGAATTTTGTTACAAGTTTTTGGCTTTTTCTCGTGAACCAAAGGTCAGATGCAATTTCTGTAAAGTACGTAGTACTCGTCTTTAAGAGGGCTTTCCAATGACACAATCCGCAAAGCTGTAGCTGAAATATGAATTTTGTTACATGTTTTTGGCTTTTTCTCGTGAACCAAAGATCGGATAACCTTTCTGTAAAGTACGTAGTACTCGTCTTTAAGAGGGCTTTCCAATGACGCAATCCGCGAAGCACTAGCTCAAATGTGAATTTTGTAACACGTTTTTGGCTTTTTCTCGTGAACCAAAGTTCGGATGACCTTTCTGTAAAGCACGTAGTACTCGTCTTTAACAGGGCTTTCAAATGACGCAATCCGCGAATCTCTAACTCAAATATGAAATTTGTTACACGTTTTTGGCTTTTTCTCGTGAACCAAAGGTCGGATGACCTTTCTGTAAAGTACGTAGTACTCACCTTTAACAGGGCTTTCCAATGACGCAATCTGTGAAGCTCTAGCTCAAATATGAATTTTGTTACACGTTTTTGGCTTTTTCTCGTGAACCAAAGTTCGGATGACCTTTCTGTAAATTTCGTAGTACTCGCCTTTAACAGGGCTTTCCAATGACGCAATCTGTGAAGCTCTAGGTCAAATATGAATTTTGTTACACGTTTATGGCTTTTTCTCGTCAACCAAAGTTCGGATGACCTTTCTGTAGAGTTCGTAGTACTCGTCTTTAACAGGGCTTTCAAATGAGGCAATCCGCGAATCTCTAACTCAATTATGAATTTTGTTACACGTTTTTGGCTTTTTCTCGTGTACCAAAGGTCGGATGACCTTTCTGTAAATTTCGTAGTACTCGGCTTTAACAGGTGTTTTAAATGACGCAATCCGCGAAGCTCTAGCTCAATTATGAATTTTCTTACACGTTTTTGGCTTTTTCTCGTGAACCAAAATTCGGATGACCTTTCTGTTAAGTACGTAGTACTCGTCTTTAACAGGGCTTTCAAATGACGCAATCCGCGAATCTCTAACTCAATTATGAATTTTGTTACACGTTTTTGGCTTTTTCTCGTGAACCAAAGGTCGGATGACCTTTCTGTAAAGTACGTAGTACTCGTCTTTAACAGGGCTTTCGAATGACGCAATCCGCGAATCTCTAACTCAATTATGAATTTTCTTACACGTTTTAGGCTTTTTCTCGTGAACCAAAGTTCGGATGACCTTTCTGTAAAGCACGTAGTACTCGTCTTTAACAGGGCTTTCCAATGACGCAATCCGCGAAGCTCTAACACAATTATAGATTTTGCAACTCGTTTTTGGCTCTTTCTTGTGAACCAAAGGTCGGATGACCTTTCTGTAAAGTACGTAGTACTCGTCTTTAACAGGGATTTCCAATGACGCAATCTGTGAAGCTCTAGCTCAAATATGAATTTTGTTACACGTTTTTGGCTTTTTCTCGTGAACCAAAGTTCGGATGACCTTTCTGTAAATTTCGTAGTACTCGCGTTTAACAGTGCTTTCCAATGACGCAATCTGTGAAGCTCTAGGTCAAATATGAATTTTGTTACACGTTTTTGGCTTTTTCTCGTCAACCAAAGTTCGGATGACCTTTCTGTAAAGTAGGTAGTACTTGTCTTTAACAGGGCTTTCAAGTGACGCAATCCGCGAAGCTCTAGCTCAAATATGAATTTTGTTACACGTTTTTGGCTTTTCCTCGTGAACCAAAGTTCGGATGACTTTTCTGTAAATTTCGTAGTACTCGGCTTTAACAGGGCTTTCCAATGACGCAATCCGCGAAGCTGTAGCTCAATTATAAATTTTTTTACCCCTTTTTCGCTTTTTCTCGTGAACCAAAAGTAGGATGACCTTTCTGTAAAGTACGTAGTACTCGTCTTTAAGAGGGCTTTCCAATGACGCAATCCGCGAAGCACTAGCTCAAATATGAATTTTGTTACACGTTTTTGGCTTTTTCTCGTGAACCAAAGGTCAGATGAAATTTCTGTAAAGTACGTAGTACTCGTCTTTAAGAGGGCTTTCCAATGACACAATCCGCAAAGCTGTAGCTGAAATATGAATTTTGTTACAGGTTTTTGGCTTTTTCTCGTGAACCAAAAATCGGATGACCTTTCTGTAGTGTACGTAGTACTCGTCTTTAAGAGGGCTTTCCAATGACGCAATCCGCGAAGCACTAGCTCAAATATGAATTTTGTAAAACGTTTTTGGCTTTTTCTCGTGAACCAAAGTTCGGATGACCTTTCTGTAAATTTCGTAGTACTCGCCTTTAACAGGGCTTTCCAATGACGCAATCTGCGAAGCTCTAGCTCAAATATGAATTTTGTTACACGTTTTTGCCTTTTTCTCCTGAACCAAAGGTCGGATGACCTTTCTGTAAAGTACGTAGTTCTCGCCTTTAACAGGGCTTTGCAATGACGCAATCCGCGAAGCTCTAGCTCAAATATGAATTTTGTTACACGTTTTTGGCTTTTTCTCGTGAACCAAAGTTCGGATGACCTTTCTGTTAAGTACGTAGTACTCGTCTTTAACAGGTCTTTTGAATGACGCAATCCGAGAAGCTCTAGCTCAAATATGAATTTGGTTACACGTTTTTGGCTTTTTCTCGTAAACCAAAGGTCGGATGACCTTTCTGTAAAGTACGTAGTACTCGCCTTTAACAGGGCTTTCCAATGCCGCAATCCGCGAAGCACTAGCTCAAATATGAATTTTGTTACACGTTTTTGGCTTTTTTTCGTGAACCAAAGGTCAGATGAAATTTCTGTAAAGTACGTAGTACTCGTCTTTAAGAGGGCTTTCCAATGACACAATCCGCAAAGCTGTAGCTGAAATATGAATTTTGTTACAGGTTTTTGGCTTTTTCTCGTGAACCAAAAATCGGATGACCTTTCTGTACTGTACGTAGTACTCGTCTTTAAGAGGGCTTTCCAATGACGCAATCCGCGAAGCACTAGCTCAAATATGAATTTTGTTACACGTTTTTGGCTTTTTCTCGTGAACCAAAGGTCAGATGAAATTTCTGTAAAGTACGTAGTACTCGTCTTTAAGAGGGCTTTCCAGTGACACAATCCGCAAAGCTGTAGCTGAAATATGAATTTTGCTACACGTTTTTGGCTTTTTCTCATGAACCAAAGTTCGGATGACCTTTCTGTAAATTTCGTAGTACTCGTTTTTAACAGGGCTTTCCGATGACGCAATCCGCGAATCTCTATCTGAATTATGAATTTTGCTACACGTTTTTGGCTCTTTCTCGTGAACCAAAGTTCGGATGACCTTTCTGTAAATTTCGTAGTACTCGTTTTTAACAGGGCTTTCCGATGACGCAATCCGCGAATCTCTATCTGAATTATGAATTTTGCTACACGTTTTTGGCTCTTTCTCGTGAACCAAAGGTCGGATGACCTTTCTGTTAAGTACGTAGTACTCGTCTTTAACAGGTCTTTTGAATGACGCAATCCGCGAAGCTCTAGCTCAAATATGAATTTTGTTACACGTTTTTGGCTTTTTCTCGTGAACCAAAGGTCGGATGACCTTTCTGTAAAGTACGTAGTACTCGCCTTTAACAGGGCTTTCCAATGACGCAATCCGCGAAGCACTAGCTCAAATATGAATTTTGTTACACGTTTTTGGCTTTTTCTCGTGAACCAAAGGTCGGATGACCTTTCTGTAAACTACGTAGTATTCGTGTTTAACAGGGCTTTCCAATGACGCAATCTGCGAAGCTCTAGCTCAAATATGAATTTTGTTACACGTTTTCGGCTTTTTCTCCTGAACCAAAGGTCGGATGACCTTTCTGTAAAGTACGTAGTACTTGTCTTTAAGTGGGCTTTCCAATGACGCAATCCGCGAAGCTCTAGCTCAAATATGAATTCTGTTACACGTTTTTGGCTTTTTCTCGTGAACCAAAGATCGGATGACCTTTCTGTAAATTTCGTACTACTCGCCTTTAACAGCGCTTTCCAATGACGCAATCTGCGAAGCTCTAGCTCAAATATGAATTTTGTTACACGTTTTCGGCTTTTTCTCCTGAACCAAAGGTCGGATGACCTTTCTGTAAAGTACGTAGTACTCGCCTTTAACAGGGCTTTCAAATGACGCAATCCGCGAAGCACTAGCTCAAATATGAATTTTGTTACACGTTTTTGGCTTTTTCTCGTGAACCAAAGATCGGATGACCTTTCTGTAAATTTCGTAGTACTCGTCTTTAACAGGGCTTTCCAACGACGCAATCCGCAAAGCTGTAGCTGAATTATGAATTTTGTTACATGTTTTTGGCTTTTTCTCGTGAACCAAAGGTCGGATGACCTTTCTGTAAAGTACGTAGTACTCGCCTTTAACAGGGCTTTCCAATGACGCAATCCGCGAAGCTCTAGCTCAAATATGAATTTTGTTACACGTTTTTGGCTTTTTCTCGTGAACCAAAGTTCGGATGACCTTTCTGTAAATTTCGTAGTACTCGTTTTTAACAGGGCTTTCCGATGACGCAATCCGCGAATCTCTATCTGAATTATGAATTTTGCTACACGTTTTTGGCTCTTTCTCGTGAACCAAAGTTCGGATGACCTTTCTGTAAATTTCGTAGTACTCGTTTTTAACAGGGCTTTCCGATGACGCAATCCGCGAATCTCTATCTGAATTATGAATTTTGCTACACGTTTTTGGCTCTTTCTCGTGAACCAAAGGTCGGATGACCTTTCTGTAAATTTCGTAGTACTCGGCTTTAACAGGTCTTTGAAATGACGCAATCTGCGAAGCTCTAGCTCAATTATGAATTTTCTTCCACGTTTTTGGCTTTTTCTCATGAACCAAAGTTCGGATGACCTTTCTGTAAATTTCGTACTACTCGCCTTTAACAGCGCTTTCCAATGACGCAATCTGCGAAGCTCTAGCTCAAATATGAATTTTGTTACACGTTTTCGGCTTTTTCTCGTGAACCAAAGGTCGGATGACCTTTCTGTAAAGTACGTAGTACTCGTCTTTAACAGGGCTTTCCAATGACGCAATCCGCGAAGCACTAGCTCAAATATGAATTTTGTTACACGTTTTTGGCTTTTTCTCGTGAACCAAAGTTCGGATGACCTTTCTGTAAATTTCGTAGTACTCGGCTTTAACAGGTCTTTGAAATGACGCAATCCGCGAAGCTCTAGCTCAATTATGAATTTTCTTACACGTTTTTGGCTTTTTCTCATGAACCAAAGTTCGGATGACCTTTCTGTAAATTTCGTACTACTCGCCTTTAATAGCGCTTTCCAATGACGCAATCTGCGAAGCTCTAGCTCAAATATGAATTTTGTTACACGTTTTCGGCTTTTTCTCGTGAACCAAAGGTCGGATGACCTTTCTGTAAAGTACGTAGTACTCGCCTTTAACAGGGCTTTCCAATGACGCAATCCGCGAAGCACTAGCTCAAATATGAATTTTGTTACACGTTTTTGGCTTTTTCTCGTGAACCAAAGGTCAGATGAAATTTCTGTAAAGTACGTAGTACTCGTCTTTAAGAGGGCTTTCCAGTGACACAATCCGCAAAGCTGTAGCTGAAATATGAATTTTGCTACACGTTTTTGGCTTTTTCTCATGAACCAAAGTTCGGATGACCTTTCTGTAAATTTCGTACTACTCGCCTTTAATAGCGCTTTCCAATGACGCAATCTGCGAAGCTCTAGCTCAAATATGAATTTTGTTACACGTTTTCGGCTTTTTCTCGTGAACCAAACGTCGGATGACCTTTCTGTAAAATACGTAGTACTCGCCTTTAACAGGGCTTTCCAATGACGCAATCTGCGAAGCTCTAGCTCAAATATGAATTTTGTTACAAGTTTTTGGCTTTTTCTCGTGAACCAAAGTTCGGATGACCTTTCTGTAAAGTACGTAGTACTAGTCTTTAACAGGGCTTTCCGATGACGTAATCCCCGAAGCTCTAGCTCAATTAGGAATATTGTTACACGTTTTTGGCTCTCTCTCGTGAACCAAAGGTCAGATGACCTTTCTGTAAAGTACGTAGTACTCGTCTTTAACAGGGCTTTCCAATGACGCAATCCGCGAAGCTCTAACTCAATTATGAATTTTGCTACACGTTTTTGGCTCTCTCTCGTGAACCAAAGGTCAGATGACCTTTCTGTAAAGTACGTAGTACTCGCCTTTAACAGGGCTTTCCAATGACGCAATCTGCGAAGCTCTAGCTCAAATATGAATTTTGTTACACGTTTTTGGCTTTTTCTCGTGAACCAAAGTTCGGATGACCTTTCTGTTAAGTACGTAGTACTCGTCTTTAACAGGTCTTTTGAATGACGCAATCCGCGAAGCTCTAGCTCAAATATGAATTTTATTACACGTTTTTGGCTTTTTCTCGTGAACAAAAGGTCGGATGACCTTTCTGTAAATTTCGTACTACTCGCCTTTAACAGCGCTTTCCAATGACGCAATCTAGGAAGCTCTAGCTCAAATATGAATTTTGTTACACGTTTTCGGCTTTTTCTCCTGAACCAAAGGTCGGATGACCTTTCTGTAAAGTACGTAGTACTCGCCTTTAACAGGGCTTTCCAATGACGCAATCCGCGAAGCACTAGCTCAAATATGAATTTTGTTACACGTTTTTGGCTTTTTCTCGTGAACCAAAGATCGGATGACCTTTCTGTAAATTTCGTAGTACTCGTCTTTAACAGGGCTTTCCAACGACGCAATCCGCAAAGCTGTAGCTGAATTATGAATTTTGTTACATGTTTTTGGCTTTTTCTCGTGAACTAAAGGTCGGATGACCTTTCTGTAAAGTACGTAGTACTCGCCTTTAACAGGGCTTTCCAATGACGCAATCCGCGAAGCTCTAGCTCAAATATGAATTTTGTTACACGTTTTTGGCTTTTTCTCGTGAACCAAAGTTCGGATGACCTTTCTGTAAATTTCGTAGTACTCGATTTTAACAGGGCTTTCCGATGACGCAATCCGCGAATCTCTATCTGAATTATGAATTTTGCTACACGTTTTTGGCTCTTTCTCGTGAACCAAAGTTCGGATGACCTTTCTGTAAATTTCGTAGTACTCGTTTTTAACAGGGCTTTCCGATGACGCAATCCGCGAATCTCTATCTGAATTATGAATTTTGCTACACGTTTTAGGCTCTTTCTCGTGAACCAAAGGTCGGATGACCTTTCTGTAAATTTCGTAGTACTCGGCTTTAACTGGTCTTTGAAATGACGCAATCCGCGAAGCTCTAGCTCAATTATGAATTTTTTTACACGTTTTTGGCTTTTTCTCATGAACCAAAGTTCGGATGACCTTTCTGTAAAGTACGTAGTACTCGTCTTTAACAGGGCTTTCAAATGACGCAATCTGCGAATCTCTAACTCAATTATGAATTTTGTTACACGTTTTTGGCTTTTTCTCGTGAACCAAATGTCGGATGACCTTTCTGTAAAGTACGTAGTATTCGTCTTTAACAGGGATTTCCAATGACGCAATCCGTGAAGCTCTAACTCAATTATGAATTTTGCTACACGTTTTTGGCTCTCTCTCGTGAACCAAAGGTCGGATGACCTTTCTGTAAAGTACGTAGTACTCGCCTTTAACAGGGCTTTCCAATGACGCAATCTGCGAAGCTCTAGCTCAAATATGAATTTCGTTAACGTTTTTGGCTTTTTCTCGTGAACCAAAGGTCGGATGACCTTTCTGTAAAGTACGTAGTACTCGCCTTTAACAGGGCTTTCCAATGACGCAATCCGCGAAGCACTAGCTCAAATATGAATTTTGTTACACGTTTTTGGCTTTTTCTCGTGAACCAAAGGTCAGATGAAATTTCTGTAAAGTACGTAGTACTCGTCTTTAAGAGGGCTTTCCAATGACACAATCCGCAAAGCTGTAGCTGAAATATGAATTTTGTTACAGGTTTTTGGCTTTTTCTCGTGAACCAAAAATCGGATGACCTTTCTGTAGTGTACGTAGTACTCGACTTTAAGAGGGCTTTCCAATGACGCAATCCGCGAAGCACTAGCTCAAATATGAATTTGTAACACGTTTTTGGCTTTTTCTCGTGAACCAAAGTTCGGATGACCTTTCTGTAAATTTCGTAGTACTCGCCTTTAACAGGGCTTTCCAATGACGCAATCTGCGAAGCTCTAGCTCAAATATGAATTTTGTTACACGTTTTTGACTTTTTCTCCTGAACCAAAGGTCGGATGACCTTTCTGTAAAGTACGTAGTTCTCGCCTTTAACAGGGCTTTGCAATGACGCAATCCGCGAAGCTCTAGCTCAAATATGAATTTTGTTACACGTTTTTGGCTTTTTCTCGTGAACCAAAGTTCGGATGACCTTACTGTTAAGTACGTAGTACTCGTCTTTAACAGGTCTTTTGAATGACGCAATCCGAGAAGCTCTAGCTCAAATATGAATTTGGTTACACGTTTTTGGCTTTTTCTCGTGAACCAAAGGTCGGATGACCTTTCTGTAAAGTACGTAGTACTCGCCTTTAACAGGGCTTTCCAATGACGCAATCCGCGAAGCTCTAGCTCAAATATGAATTTTGTTACACGTTTTTGGCTTTTCCTCGTGAACCAAAGTTCGGATGACCTTTCTGTAAATTTCGTAGTACTCGCCTTTAACAGGGCTTTCCAATGACGCAATCTGTGTAGCTCTAGGTCAAATATGAATTTTGTTACACGTTTATGGCTTTTTCTCGTCAACCAAAGTTCGGATGACCTTTCTGTAAAGTTCGTAGTACTCGTCTTTAACAGGGCTTTCAAATGAGGCAATCCGCGAATCTCTAACTCAATTATGAATTTTATTACACGTTTTTGGCTTTTTCTCGTGTACCAAAGGTCGGATGACCTTTCTGTAAATTTCGTAGTACTCGGCTTTAACAGGTCTTTTAAATGACGCAATCCGCGAAGCTCTAGCTCAATTATGAATTTTCTTACACGTTTTTGGCTTTTTCTCGTGAACCAAAGGTCAGATGACCTTTCTGTAAAGTACGTAGTACTCGTCTTTAACAGGGCTTTCCAATGACGCAATCCGCGAAGCTCTAACTCAATTATGAATTTTGCTACACGTTTTTGGCTCTCTCTCGTGAACCAAAGGTCAGATGACCTTTCTGTAAAGTACGTAGTACTCGACTTTAACAGGGCTTTCCAATGACGCAATCTGCGAAGCTTTAGCTCAAATATGAATTTTGTTACACGTTTTTGGCTTTTTCTCGTGAACCAAAGTTCGGATGACCTTTCTGTTAAGTACGTAGTACTCGCCTTTAACAGGTCTTTTGAATGACGCAATCCGCGAAGCTCTAGCTCAAATATGAATTTTGTTACACGTTTTTGGCTTTTTCTCGTGAACCAAAGGTCGGATGACCTTTCTGTAAAGTACGAAGTACTCGCCTTTAACAGGGCTTTCCAATGACGCAATACGCGAAGCACTAGCTCAAATATGAATTTCGTTACACGTTTTTGGCTTTTTCTCGTGAACCAAAGGTCCCATGACCTTTCTGTAAAGTACGTAGTATTCGTCTTTAACAGGGCTTTCCAATGACGCAATCTGCGAAGCTCTAGCTCAAATATGAATTTTGTTACACGTTTCCGGCTTTTTCCCCTGAACCAAAGGTCGGATGACCTTTCTGTAAAGTACGTAGTACTCGTCTTTAAGAGGGCTTTCCAATGACGCAATCCGCGAAGCTCTAGCTCAAATATGAATTCTGTTACACGTTTTTGGCTTTTTCTCGTGAACCAAAGATCGGATGACCTTTCTGTAAATTTCGTACTACTCGCCTTTAACAGCGCTTTCCAATGACGCAATCTGCGAAGCTCTAGCTCAAATATGAATTTTGTTACACGTTTTCGGCTTTTTCTCCTGAACCAAAGGTCGGATGACCTTTCTGTAAAGTACGTAGTACTCGCCTTTAACAGGGCTTTCCAATGACGCAATCCGCGAAGCACTAGCTCAAATATGAATTTTGTTACACGTTTTTGGCTTTTTCTCGTGAACCAAAGATCTGATGACCTTCCTGTAAATTTCGTAGTACTCGTCTTTAACAGGGCTTTCCAACGACGCAATCCGCAAAGCTGTAGCTGAATTATGAATTTTGTTACATGTTTTTGGCTTTTTCTCGTGAACCAAAGGTCGGATGACCTTTCTGTAAAGTACGTAGTACTCGCCTTTAACAGGGCTTTCCAATGACGCAATCCGCGAAGCTCTAGCTCAAATATGAATTTTGTTACACGTTTTTGGATTTTTCTCGTGAACCAAAGTTCGGACGACCTTTCTGTAAATTTCGTAGTACTCGTTTTTAACAGGGCTTTCCGATGACGCAATCCGCGAATCTCTATCTGAATTATGAATTTTGCTACACGTTTTTGGCTTTTTCTCGTGAACCAAAGTTCGGATGACCTTTCTGTAAAGCACGTAGTACTCGTCTTTAACAGGGGTTTCCAATGACGCAATCCGCGAAGCTCTAACTCAATTATAGATTTTGCAACTCGTTTTTGGCTCTTTCTCGTGAACCAAAGGTCGGATGACCTTTCTGTAAAGTACGTAGTGTTCGTCTTTAACAGGGATTTCCAATGACGCAATCTGTGAAGCTCTACCTCAAATATGAATTTTGTTACACGTTTTTGGCTTTTTCTCGTGAACCAAAGTTCGGATGACCTTTCTGTAAATTCGGTAGTACTCGCCTTTAACAGTGCTTTCCAATGACGCAATCTGTGAAGCTCTAGGTCAAATATGAATTTTGTTACACGTTTTTGGCTTTTTCTCGTCAACCAAAGTTCGGATGACCTTTCTGTAAAGTACGTAGTACTCGTCTTTAACAGGGCTTTCAAGTGACGCAATCCGCGAAGCTCTAACTCAATTATGAATTTTGTTACACGTTTTTGGCTTTTTCTCGTGAACCAAAGTTCGGATGACGTTTCTGTAAAGTACGTAGTACTCGTCTTTAACAGGGCTTTCAAATGACGCAATCCGCGAATCTCTAACTCAATTATGAATTTTGTTACACGTTTTTGGCTTTTTCTCGTGATCCAAAGGTCGGATGACCTTTCTGTAAAGTGCGTAGTACTCACCTTTAACAGGGCTTTCCAATGACGCAATCTGTCAAGCTCTAGCTCAAATATGAATTTTGTTACACGTTTTTGGCTTTTTCTCGTGAACCAAAGTTCGGATGACCTTTCTGTAAATTTCGTAGTACTCGCCTTTAACAGGGCTTTCCAATGACGCAATCTGTGAAGCTCTAGGTCAAATATGAATTTTGTTACACGTTTTTGGCTTTTTCTCGTCAACCAAAGTTCGGATGACCTTTCTGTAAAGTACGTAGTACTCGTCTTTAACAGGGCTTTCAAATGAGGCAATCCGCGAATCTCTAACTCAATTCTGAATTTTCTTACACGTTTTTGGCTTTTTCTCGTGTACCAAAGGTCGGATGACCTTTCTGTAAAGTACGTAGTACTCGCCTTTAACAGGGCTTTCCAATGACGCAATCCGCGAAGCTCTAGCTCAAATATGAATTTTGTTACACGTTTTTGGCTTATTCTCGTGAACCAAAGTTCGGATGACTTTTCTGTAAATTTCGTAGTACTCGTTTTTAACAGGGCTTTCCGATGACGCAATCCTCGAATCTCTAACTCAATTATGAATTTTGTTACACGTTTTTGGCTTTTTCTCGTGAAGCAAAGGTCGGATGACCTTTCTGTAAAGTACGTAGTACTCGCCTTTAACACGGCTTTCCAATGACGCAATGTGCGAAGCTCTAGCCCAAATATGAATTTTGTTACACGTTTTTGGCTTTTTCTCGTGAACCAAAGTTCGGATGACCTTTCTGTAAAGTACGTAGTACTCGTCTTTAACAGGACTTTGCAATGACGCAATCCGCGAAGCACTAGCTCAAATATGAATTTTGTTACACGTTTTTGGCTTTTTCTCCTGAACCAAAGTTCGGATGACCTTTCTGTAAATTTCGTAGTACTCGCCTTTAACAGGGCTTTCCAATGACGCAATCTGCGAAGCTCTAGCTCAAATATGAATTTTGTTACACGTTTTTGGCTTTTTCTGCTGAACCAAAGGTCGGATGACCTTTCTGTAAAGTACGAAGTACTCGCCTTTAACAGGGCTTTCCAATGACGAAATCCGCGAAGCTCTAGCTCAAATATGAATTTTGTTACACGTTTTTGGATTTTCCTCGTGAACCAAAGTTCGGATGACTTTTCTGTAAATTTCGTAGTTCTCGGCTTTAACAGGGCTTTCCAATGACGCAATCCGCGAAGCTGTAGCTCAATTATAAATTTTCTTACACCTTTTTCGCTTTTTCTCGTGAACCAAAAGTAGGATGACCTTTCTGTAAAGTACGTAGTACTCGTCTTTAAGAGGGCTTTCCAATGACGCAATCCGCGAAGCACTAGCTCAAATATGAATTTTGTTACACGTTTTTGACTTTTTCTCGTGAACCAAAGTTCGGATGACTTTTCTGTAAATTTCGTAGTACTCGTCTTTAACAGGGCTTTCAAATGACGCAATCCGCGAATCTCTAACTCAATTATGAATTTTGTTACACGTTTTTGGCTTTTTCGCGTGAACCAAAGATCGGATGACCTTTCTGTAAAGTACGTAGTACTCGTCCTTAACAGGGCTTTCCAATGACGCAATCCGCGAAGCACTAGCTCAAAATGAATTTTGTTACACGTTTTTGGCTTTTTGTCGTGAACCAAAGTTCGGATGACCTTTCTGGAAATTTCGTAGTACTCGCCTTTAACAGGGCTTTCCAATGACGCAATCTGCGAAGCTCTAGCTCAAATATGAATTTTGTTACACGTTTTTGCCTTTTTCTCCTGAACCAAAGGTCGGATGACCTTTCTGTAAAGTACGTAGTACTCGCCTTTAACAGGGCTTTCCAATGACGCAATCCGCGAAGCACTAGCTCAAATATGAATTTTGCTACACGTTTTTGGCTGTCTCTCGTGAACCAAAAATCGGATGACCTTTCTGTAAAGTACGTAGTACTCGTCTTTAAGAGGGCTTTCCAATGACGCAAACCGCGAAGCACTAGCTCAAATATGAATTTTGTAACACGTTTTTGGCTTTTTCTCGTGAACCAAAGTTCGGATGACCTTTCTGTAAAGTACGTAGTACTCGTCTTTAACACTGCTTTCCAATGACGCAATCTGCGAAGCTCTAACTCAATTATGAATATTGTTACACGTTTTTGGCTTTTTCTCGTGAACCAAAGTTCGGATGACCTTTCTGTAAATTTCGTAGTACTCGCCTTTAACAGGGCTTTCCAATGACGCAATCCGCGAAGCACTAGCTCAAATATGAATTTTGTTACACGTTTTTGGCTTTTTCTCGTGAACCAAAGGTCAAATGCAATTTCTGTAAAGTACGTAGTACTCGTCTTTAAGAGGGCTTTCCAATGACACAATCCGCGAAGCACTAGCTCAAATATGAATTTTGTAACACGTTTTTGGCTTTTTCTCGTGAACCAAAGTTCGGATGACCTTTCTGTAAATTTCGTACTACTCGCCTTTAACAGCGCTTTCCAACGACGCAATCTGCGAAGCTCTAGCTCAAATATGAATTTTGTTACACGTTTTCGGCTTTTTCTCCTGAACCAAAGGTCGGATGACCTTTCTGTAAAGTACGTAGTACTCGTCTTTAACAGGGCTTTCCAATGACGCAATCCGCGAAGCACTAGCTCAAATATGAATTTTGTTACACCTTTTTGGCTTTTTCTCGTGAAACAAAGTTCGGATGACCTTTCTGTAAATTTCCTAGTACTCGCCTTTAACAGGGCTTTCCAATGACGCAATCCCCGAAGCTCTATCTCAATTATGAATTTTGTTACACGTTTTTGCTTTTTCTCGTGAACCAAAGTTCGGATGAACTTTCTGTAAAGTACGTAGTACTCGTCTTTAACACGGCTTTCAAATGACGCAATCCGCGAATCTCTAACTCAAATATGAATTTTGTTACACGTTTTTGGATTTTTCTCGTGAACCAAAGGTCGGATGACCTTTCTGTAAAATACGTAGTACTCGCCTTTAACTGGGCATTCCAATGACGCAATCCGCGAAGCTCTAGCTCAAATATGAATTTGGTTAGAAGGTTTTGGCTTTTTCTCGTGAACCAAAGTTCGGATGACCTTTCTGTAAAGTACGTAGTACTCGTCTTTAACAGGGCTTTCAAATGACGGAATCCGCGAATCTCTAACTCAGTTATGAATTTTGTTACACGTTTTTGGCTTTTTCTCGTGAACCAAAGGTCGGATGACCTTTCGGTAAAGTACGTAGTATTCGACTTTAACAGGGCTTTCCAATGACGGAATCTGCGAAGCTCTAGCTCAAATATGAATTTTGTTACAAGGTTTTGGCTTTTTCTCGTGAACCAAAGTTCGGATGACCTTTCTGTAAAGTACGTAGTACTCGTCTTTAACAGGGCTTTCCAATGACGCAATCCGCGAAGCTGTAGCTGAAATATGAATTTTGTTACATGTTTTTGGCTTTTTCTCGTGAACCAAAGATCGCATGACCTTTCTGTAAAGTACGTAGTACTCGTCTTTAAGTGGGCTTTCCAATGACGCAATCCGCGAAGCACTAGCTCAAATATGAATTTTGTAACATGTTTTTCGCTTTTTCTCGTGGACCAAAGATCGGATGACCTTTCTGTAAATTTCGTACTACTCGCCTTTAACAGCGCTTTCCAATGACGCAATCTGCGAAGCTCTAGCTCAAATATGAATTTTGTTACAAGGTTTTGGCTTTTTCTCGTGAACCAAAGTTCGGATGACCTTTCTGTAAAGTACGTAGTACTCGTCTTTAACAGGGCTTTCAAATGACGGAATCCGCGAATCTCTAACTCAATTAAGAATTTTGTTACACGTTTTTGGCTTTTTCTCGTGAACCAAAGGTCGGATGACCTTTCTTTAAAGTACGTAGTATTCGTCTTTAACAGGTCTTTCCAATGACGCAATCCGCGAAGCTCTAACTCAAATATGAATTTTGCTACACGTTTTTGGCTCTCTCTCGTGAACCAAAGGTCGGATGACCTTTCTGTAAAGTACGTAGTACTCGCCTTTAACAGGGCTTTCCAATGACGCAATCCGCGAAGCACTACCTCAAATATGAATTTTGTTACACGTTTTTGGCTTTTTCTCATGAACCATAGGTCAGATGAAATTTCTGTAAAGTACGTAGTACTCGTCTTTAAGAGGGCTTTCCAATGACACAATCCGCAAAGCTGTAGCTGAAATATGAATTTTGTTACATGTTTTTGGCTTTTTCTCGTGAACCAAAGATCGCATGACCTTTCTGTAAAGTACGTAGTACTCGTCTTTAAGAGGGCTTTCCAATGACGCAATCCGCGAAGAACTAGCTGAAATATGAATTCTGTTACACGTTTTTGGCTTTTTCTCGTGAACCAAAGATCGGACGACCTTTCTGTAAATTTCGTAGTACTCGTCTTTAACAGGGCTTTCCAATGACGCAATCTGCGAAGCTCTAGCTCAAATATGAATTTTGTTACACGTTTTTGGCTTTTTCTCGTGGACCAAAGATCGCATGACCTTTCTGTAAAGTACGTAGTACTCGTCTTTAAGAGGGCTTTCCAATGACGCAATCCGCGAAGCACTAGCTCAAATATGAATTCTGTTACACGTTTTTGGCTTTTTCTCGTGAACCAAAGATCGGACGACCTTTCTGTAAATTTCGTAGTACTCGTCTTTAACAGGGCTTTCCAATGACGCAATCCGCGAAGCTCTAGCTCAAATATGAATTTTGTTACACGTTTTTGGCTTTTTCTCGTGAACCAAAGTTTGGATGACCTTTCTGTTAAGTACGTAGTACTCGTGTTTAACAGGTCTTTTGAATGACGCAATCCGCGAAGCTCTAGCTCAAATATGAATTTTGTTACACGTTTTTGGCTTTTTCTCGTGAACCAAAGATCGGATGACCTTTCTGTAAATTTCGTAGTACTCGTCTTTAACAGGGCTTTCCAATGACGCAATCCGCGAAGCTCTAACTCAATTATGAATTTTGCTACACGTTTTTGGCTCTTTCTCGTGAACCAAAGGTCGGATGACCTTTCTGTAAAGTACGTAGTACTCGCCTTTAACAGGGCTTTCCAATGACGCAATCTGCGAAGCTCTAGCTCAAACATGAATTTTGTTACACGTTTTTGGCTTTTTCTCGTGAACCAAAGTTCGGATGACCTTTCTGTAAAGTACGTAGTACTCGTCTTTAACACTGCTTTCCAATGACGCAATCTGCGAAGCTCTAACTCAATTATGAATTTTGTTACACGTTTTTGGCTTTTTCTCGTGAACCAAAGTTCGGATGACCTTTCTGTAAATTTCGTAGTACTCGCCTTTAACAGGGCTTTCCAATGACGCAATCTGCGAAGCTCTAGCTCAAATATGAATTTCGTTACACGTTTTTGGCTTTTTCTCGTGAACCAAAGGTCGGATGACCTTTCTGTAAAGTACGTAGTACTCGCCTTTAACAGGGCTTTCCAATGACGCAATCTGCGAAGCTCTAGCTCAAATATGAATTTTGTAACACGTTTTTGGCTTTTTCTCGTGAACCAAAGTTCGGATGACCTTTCTGTAAATTTCGTACTACTCGCCTTTAACAGCGCTTTCCAATGACGCAATCTGCGAAGCTCTAGCTCAAATATGAATTTTGTTACACGTTTTCGGCTTTTTCTCCTGAACCAAAGGTCGGATGACCTTTCTGTAAAGTACGTAGTACTCGTCTTTAACAGGGCTTTCCAATGACGCAATCCGCGAAGCACTAGCTCAAATATGAATTTTGTTACACCTTTTTGGCTTTTTCTCGTGAACCAAAGTTCGGATGACCTTTCTGTAAATTTCGTAGTACTCGCCTTTAACAGGGCTTTCCAATGACGCAATCCGCGAAGCTCTATCTCAATTATGAATTTTGTTACACGTTTTTGTCTTTTTCTCGTGAACCAAAGTTCGGATGACCTTTCTGTAAAGTACGTAGTACTCGTCTTTAACACGGCTTTCAAATGACGCAATCCGCGAATCTCTAACTCAATTATGAATTTTGTTACACGTTTTTGGCATTTCCTCGTGAACCAAAGGTCGGATGACCTTTCTGTAAAGTACGTAGTATTCGTCTTTAACAGGGCTTTCCAATGACGCAATCCGCGAAGCTCTAATTCAATTATGAATTTTGCTACACGTTTTTGGCTCTCTCTCGTGAACCAAACGTGGTATGAACTTTCTCTAAAGTACGTAGTACTCGCCTTTAACAAGGCTTTCCAATGACGCAATCTGGGAAGCTCTAGCTCAAATATGAATTTTGTTACACGTTTTTGGCTTTTTCTCGTGAACCAAAGGTCGGATGACCTTTCTGTAAAGTACGTAGTACTCGCCTTTAACAGGGCTTTCCAATGACGCAATCCGCGAAGCACTAGCTCAAATATGAATTTTGTTACACGTTTTTGGCTTTTTCTCGTGAACCAAAAGTCAGATGAAATTTCTATAAAGTACGTAGTACTCGTCTTTAAGAGGGCTTTCCAATGACACAATCCGCACAGCTGTAGCTGAAATATGAATTTTGTTACATGTTTTTGGCTTTTTCTCGTGAACCAAAGATCGGATGACCTTTCTGTAAAGTACGTAGTAATCGTCTTTAAAAGGGCTTTCCAATGACGCAATCCGCAAAGCTCTAGCTCAAATATGAATTCTGTTACACGTTTTTGGCTTTTTCTCGTGAACCAAAGATCGGATGACCTTTCTGTAAATTTCGTATTACTCGCCTTTAACAGCGCTTTCCAATGACGCAATCTGCGAAGCTCTAGCTCAAATATGAATTTTGTTACACGTTTTCGGCTTTTTCTCCTGAACCAAAGGTCGGATGACCTTTCTCTAAAGTACGTAGTACTCGCCTTTAACAGGGCTTTCCAATGACGCTCTCCGCGAAGCTCTAGCTCAAATATGAATTCTGTTACACGTTTTTGGCTTTTTCTCGTGAACCAAAGATCGGATGACGTTTCTGTAAATTTCGTAGTACTCGTCTTTAACAGGGCTTTCCAATGACGGAATCTGCAAAGCTGTAGCTGAATTATGAATTTTGTTATATGTTTTTGGCTTTTTCTCGTGAACGAAAGACCAGATGACCTTTCTGTAAAGTACGTAGTACTCGACTTTAACAGGGCTTTCCAATGACGCAATCCGCGAAGCACTAGCTCAAATATGAATTTTGTTACACGTTTTTATCTTTTTATCGTGAACCAAAGTTCGGATGACCTTTCTGTAAATTTCGTAGTACTCGCCTTTAACAGAGCTTTCCAATGACGCAATCCGCGAAGCTCTATCTCAATTATGAATTTTGCTACACGTTTTTGGCTCTTTCTCGTGAACCAAAGGTCGGATGACCTTTCTGTAAAATACGAAGTACTCGCCTTTAACAGGGCTTTCCAATGACGCAATCTGCGAAGCTCTAGCTCAAATATGAATTTTGTTACACGTTTTTGGCTTTTTCTCGTGAACCAAAGTTCGGATGACCTTTCTGTAAAGTACGTAGTATTCGTCTTTAACACGGCTTTCAAATGACGCAATCCGCGAATCTCTAACTCAATTATGAATTTTGCTACACGTTTTTGGCTCTCTCTCGTGAACCAAAAATCGGATGACCTTTCTGTAAAGTACGTAGTACTCGTCTTTAAGAGGGCTTTCCAATGACGCAATCCGCGAAGCACTAGCTCAAATATGAATTTTGTAACACGTTTTTGGCTTTTTCTCGTGAACCAAAGGTCGGATGACCTTTCTGTAAAGTACGTAGTACTCGCCTTTAACAGGGCTTTCCAATGACGCAATCCGCGAAGCACTAGCTCAAATATGAATTTTGTTACACGTTTTTGGCTTTTTCTCGTGAACCAAAGGTCAGATGAAATTTCTGTAAAGTACGTAGTACTCGTCTTTAAGAGGGCTTTCCAATGACACAATCCGCAAAGCTCTAGCTGAAATATGAATTTTGTTACACGTTTTTGGCTTTTTCTCGTGAACCAAAGTTCGGATGACCTTTCTGTAAAGTACGTAGTACTCGTCTTTAACACCGCTTTCCAATGACGCAATCTGCGAAGCTCTAACTCAATTATGAATTTTGTTACACGTTTTTTGGCTTTTTCTCGTGAACCAAAGTTCGGATGACCTTTCTGTTAAGTACGTAGTACTCGCCTTTAACAGGGCTTTCCAATGACGCAATCTGCGAAGCTCTAGCTCAAATATGAGTTTTGTTACACGTTTTTGCCTTTTTCTCCTGAACCAAAGGTCGGATGACCTTTCTGTAAAGTACGTAGTACTCGCCTTTAACAGGGCTTTCCAATGACGCAATCCGCGAAGCTCTAGCTCAAATATGAATTTTGTTACACGTTTTTGGCTTTTTCTCGTGAACCAAAGTTCGGATGACCTTTCTGTAAAGTACGTAGTATTCGTCTTTAACACGGCTTTCAAATGACGCAATCCGCGAATCTCTAACTCAATTATGAATTTTGCTACACGTTTTTGGCTCTCTCTCGTGAACCAAAAATCGGATGACCTTTCTGTAAAGTACGTAGTACTCGTCTTTAAGAGGGCTTTCCAATGACGCAATCCGCGAAGCACTAGCTCAAATATGAATTTTGTAACACGTTTTTGGCTTTTTCTCGTGAACCAAAGGTCGGATGACCTTTCTGTAAAGTACGTAGTACTCGCCTTTAACAGGGCTTTCCAATGACGCAATCCGCGAAGCACTAGCTCAAATATGAGTTTTGTTACACGTTTTTGGCTTTTTCTCGTGAACCAAAGGTCAGATGAAATTTCTGTAAAATTCGTAGTACTCGTCTTTAAGTGGGCTTTCCAATGACACAATCCGCAAAGCTGTAGCTGAAATATGAATTTTGTTACATGTTTTTGGCTTTTTCTCGTGAACCAAAGATCGGATGACCTTTCTGTAAAGTACGTAGTACTCGTCTTTAAGAGGGCTTTCCAATGACGCAATCCGCGAAGCACTAGCTCAAATATGAATTTTGTAACACGTTTTTGGCTTTTTCTCGTGAACCAAAGTTCGGATGACCTTTCTGTAAAGTACGTAGTACTCGTCTTTAACAGCGCTTTCAAATGACGCAATCCGCGAATCTCTAACTCAATTATGAATTTTGTTACACGTTTTTGGCTTTTTCTTGTGAACCAAAGGTCGGTTGACCTTTCTGTAAAATACGTAGTACTCGCCTTTAACAGGGCTTTACAATGACGCAATCCGCGAAGCTCTAGCTCAAATATGAATTTTGTTACACGTTCTTGGCTTTTTCTCATGAACCAAAGTTCCGATGACTTTTCTCTAAAGTACGTAGTACTCGCCTTTAACAGGGCTTTCCAATGACGCAATCTGCGAAGCTCTAGCTCAAATATGAATTTTGTTACACGTTTTTGGCTTTTTCTCGTGAACCAAAGTTCGGATGACCTTTCTGTTAAGTACGTAGTACTCGCCTTTAACAGGGCTTTCCAATGACGCAATCCGGGAAGCACTAGCTCAAATATGAATTTTGTTACACGTTTTTGGCTTTTTCTCGTGAACCAAAAGTCAGATGAAATTTCTGTAAAGTACGTAGTACTCGTCTTTAAGAGGGCTTTCCAGTGACACAATCCGCACAGCTGTAGCTGAAATATGAATTTTGTTACATGTTTTTTGGCTTTTTCTCGTGAACCAAAAATCGGATGACCTTTCTGTAAAGTACGTAGTAATCGTCTTTAAGAGGGCTTTCCAATGACGCAATCCGCGAAGCTCTAGCTCAAATATGAATTTTGTTACACGTTTTTGTCTTTTTCTCCTCAACCAAAGGTCGGATGACCTTTCCGTAAAGTACGAAGTACTCGCCTTTAACAGGGCTTTCCAATGACGCAATCCGCGAACCTCTAGCTCCAATATAAATTTTGTTACACGTTTTTGGCTTTTCCTCGTGAACCAAAGGTCGGATGACCTTTCTGTAAAGTACGTAGTACTCGCCTTTAACAGGGCTTTCCAATGACGCAATCCGCGAAACACTAGCTCAAATATGAATTTTGTTACACGTTTTTGGCTTTTTCTCGTGAACCAAAAGTCAGATGAAATTTCTGTAAAGTACGTAGTACTCGTCTTTAAGAGGGCTTTCCAATGACACAATCCGCACAGCTGTAGCTGAAATATGAATTTTGTTACATGTTTTTGGCTTTTTCTCGTGAACCAAAGATCGGATGACCTTTCTGTAAAGTACGTAGTAATCGTCTTTAAGAGGGCTTTCCAATGACGCAATCCGCGAAGCTCTAGCTCAAATATGAATTCTGTTACACGTTTTTGGCTTTTTCTCGTGAACCAAAGGTCGGATGACCTTTCTGTAAATTTCGTAGTACTCGACTTTCACAGGCCTTTCCGATGACGCAATCCGCGAAGCTCTAACTCAAATATGAATTTTGCTACACGTTTTTGGCTCTTTCTCGTGAACCAAAGGTCGGATGACCTTTCTGTAAAATACGTAGTACTCGCCTTTAACACGGCTTTCCAATGACGCAATCTGCGAAGCTCTAGCTCAAATATGAATTTTGTTACACGTTTTTGGCTTTTTCTCGTGAACCAAAGTTCGGATGACCTTTCTGTAAATCTCGTAGTACTCGCCTTTAACAGGGCTTTCCAATGACGCAATCTGCGAAGCTCCAGCTCAAATATGAATTCTGTTACACGTTTTTGGCTTTTTCTCCTGAACCAAAGGTCGGATGACCTTTCTGTAAATTTCGTACTACTCGCCTTTAAGAGCGCTTTCCAATGACGCAATCTGCGAAGCTCTAGCTCAAATATGAATTTTGTTACACGTTTTCGGCTCTTTCTCCTGAACCAAAGGTCGGATGACATTTCTGTAAAGTACGTAGTATTCGTCTTTAACAGGGCTTTCCAATGACGCAATCCGCGAAGCTCTAACTCAAATATGAATTTTGCTACACGTTTTTGGCTCTTTCTCGTGAACCAAAGGTCGGATGACTTTTCTGTAAATTTCGTAGTACTCGACTTTAACAGGGCTTTCCGATGACGCAATCCGCGAAGCTGTAGCTGAATTATGAATTTTGTTACACGTTTTTGGCTTTTTCTAGTGAACCAAATGTCGGATGACCTTTCTGTAAAGTACGTAGTACTCGCCTTTAACAGGGCTTTCCAATGGCGCAATCCGCGAAGCTCTAGCTCAATTATGAATTTTGCTACACGTTTTTGGCTTTTCCTCGTGAACCAAAGGTCGGATGACCTTTCTGTAAAGTACGTAGTATTCGTCTTTAACAGGGCTTTCCAATGACGCAATCCGCGAAGCTCTAACTCAAATATGAATTTTGCTACACGTTTTTGGCTCTCTCTCGTGAACCAAAGGTGGGATGACCTTTCTCTAAAGTACGTAGTACTCGCCTTTAACAGGGCTTTCCAATGACGCAATCTGCGAAGCTCTAGCTCAAATATGAATTTTGTTACACGTTTTTGGCTTTTTCTCGTGAACCAAATTTCGGATGACCTTTCTGTTAAGTACGTAGTACTCGTCTTTAACAGGTCTTTTGAATGACGCAATCCGCGAAGCTCTAGCTCAAATATGAATTTTGTTACACGTTTTTGGCTTTTTCTCGTGAACCAAAGGTCGGATGACCTTTCTGTAAAGTACGTAGTACTCGCCTTTAACAGGGCTTTCCAATGACGCAATCCGCGAAGCACTAGCTCAAATATGAATTTTGCTACAGGTTTTTGGCTTTTTCTCGTGAACCAAAAGTCAGATGAAATTTCTGTAAAGTACGTAGTACTCGTCTTTAAGAGGGCTTTCCAATGACACAATCCGCACAGCTGTAGCTGAAATATGAATTTTGTTACACGTTTTTGGCTTTTTCTCGTGAACCAAAGGTCGGATGACCTTTCTGTAAAGTACGTAGTACTCGCCTTTAAGAGGGCTTTCCAATGACACAATCCGCACAGCTGTAGCTGAAATATGAATTTTGTTACATGTTTTTGGCTTTTTCTCGTGAACCAAAGATCGGATGACCTTTCTGTAAAGTACGTAGTAATCGTCTTTAAGAGGGCTTTCCAATGACGCAATCCGCGAAGCTCTAGCTCAAATATGAATTCTGTTACACGTTTTTAGCTTTTTCTCGTGAACCAAAGATCGGATGACCTTTCTGTAAATTTCGTACTACTCGCCTTTAACAGCGCTTTCCAATGACGCAATCTGCGAAGCTCTAGCTCAAATATGAATTTTGTTACACGTTTTCGGCTCTTTCTCCTGAACCAAAGGTCGAATGACCTTTCTGTAAAGTACGTAGTATTCGTCTTTAACAGGGCTTTCCAATGACGCAATCCGCGAAGCTCTAACTCAAATATGAATTTTGCTACACGTTTTTGGCTCTTTCTCGTGAACCAAAGGTCGGATGACTTTTCTGTAAATTTCGTAGTACTCGACTTTAACAGGGCTTTCCGATGACGCAATCCGCGAAGCTGTAGCTGAATTATGAATTTTGTTACACGTTTTTGCCTTTTTCTAGTGAACCAAATGTCGGATGACCTTTCTGTAAAGTACGTAGTACTCGCCTTTAACAGGGCTTTCCAATGGCGCAATCCGCGAAGCTCCAGCTCAAATATGAATTTTGTTACACGTTTTTGGCTTTTTCTCCTGAACCAAAAGTCGGATGAATTTTCTGTAAAGTATATAGTACTCGCCTTTAACAGGGCTTTCCAATGACGCAATCCGCGAAGCTCTAGCTCAAATATGAATTTTGTTACACGTTTTTGGCTTTTTCTCGTGAACCAAAGGTCGGATGACCTTTCTGTAAAGTACCTAGTACTCGCCTTTAACAGGGCTTTTCAATGACGCAATCCGCGAAGCACTAACTCAAATATGAATTTTGTTACAAGTTTTTGGCTTTTTCTCGTGAACCAAAGGTCAGATGCAATTTCTGTAAAGTACGTAGTACTCGTCTTTAAGAGGGCTTTCCAATGACACAATCCGCAAAGCTGTAGCTGAAATATGAATTTTGTTACATGTTTTTGGCTTTTTCTCGTGAACCAAAGATCGGATGACCTTTCTGTAAAGTACGTAGTACTCGTGTTTAAGAGGGCTTTCCAATGACGCAATCCGCGAAGCACTAGCTCAAATGTAAATTTTGCAACACGTTTTTGGCTTTTTCTCGTGAACCAAAGTTCGGATGACCTTTCTGTAAAGCACGTAGTACTCGTCTTTAACAGGGCTTTCAAATGACGCAATCCGCGAATCTCTAACTCAAATATGAAATTTGTTACACGTTTTTGGCTTTTTCTCGTGAACCAAAGGTCGGATGACCTTTCTGGAAAGTACATAGTACTCGTCTTTAACAGGGCTTTCAAATGACGGAATCCGCGAATCTCTAACTCAATTATGAATTTTGTTACACGTTTTTGGCTTTTTCTCGTGAACCAAAGGTCGGATGACCTTTCTGTAAAGTACGTAGTACTCGCCTTTAACAGGGCTTTCCAATGACGCAATCTGCGAAGCTCTAGCTCAAATATGAATTTTGTAACACGTTTTTGGCTTTTTCTCGTGAACCAAAGGTCGGATGACCTTTCTGTAAAGTACGTAGTACTCGCCTTTAACAGGGCTTTCCAATGACGCAATCCGCGAAGCACTAGCTCAAATATGAATTTTGTTACACGTTTTTGGCTTTTTCTCGTGAACCAAAGGTCGGATGACCTTTCTGTAAATTTCGTAGTACTCGCCTTTAACAGGGCTTTCCAATGACGCAATCCGCGAAGCACTAGCACAAATATGAATTTTGTTACACGTTTTTGGCTTTTTCTCGTGAACCAAAGTTCGGATGACCTTTCTGTAAATTTCGTAGTACTCGCCTTTAACAGGGCTTTCCAATGACGCAATCCGCGAAGCACTAGCTCAAATATGAATTTTGTTACACGTTTTTGGCTTTTTCTCGTGAACCAAAGGTCGGATGACCTTTCTGTAAAGTACGTAGTACTCGCCTTTAACAGGGCTTTCCAATGACGCAATCCGCGAAGCACTTGCTCAAATATGAATTTTGTTACACGTTTTTGGCTTTTTCTCGTGAACCAAAGGTCAGATGAAATTTCTGTAAAGTACGTAGTACTCGCCTTTAACACGGCTTTCCAATGACGCAATCCGTGAAGCACTAGCTCAAATATGAATTTTCTAACACGTTTTTGGCTTTTTCTCGTGAACCAAAGGTCGGATGACCTTTCTGTAAAGTACGTAGTACTCGCCTTTAACAGGGCTTTCCAATGACGCAATCCGCGAAGCACTAGCACAAATATGAATTTTGTTACACGTTTTTGGCTTTTTCTCGTGAACGAAAGTTCGGATGACCTTTCTGTTAAATACGTAGTACTCGTCTTTAACAGGTCTTTTGAATGACGCAATCCGCGAAGCTCTAGCTCAAATATGAATTTTGTTACACGTTTTTGGCTTTTTCTCGTGAACCAAAGGTCGGATGACCTTTCTGTAAAGTACGTAGTACTCGCCTTTAACAGGGCTTTCCAATGACGCAATCCGCGAAGCACTAACTCAAATATGAATTTTGTTACAAGTTTTTGGCTTTTTCTCGTGAACCAAAGGTCAGATGCAATTTCTGTAAAGTACGTAGTACTCGTCTTTAAGAGGGCTTTCCAATGACACAATCCGCAAAGCTGTAGCTGAAATATGAATTTTGTTACATGTTTTTGGCTTTTTATCGTGAACCAAAGATCGGATGACCTTTCTGTAAAGTACGTAGTACTCGTCTTTAAGAGGGCTTTCCAATGACGCAATCCGCGAAGCACTAGCTCAAATGTGAATTTTGTAACACGTTTTTGGCTTTTTCTCGTCAACCAAAGTTCGGATGACCTTTCTGTAAAGCATGTAGTACTCCTCTTTAACAGGGCTTTCAAATGACGCAATCCGCGAATCTCTAACTCAAATATGAAATTTGTTACACGTTTTTGGCTTTTTCTCGTGAACCAAAGGTCGGATGACCTTTCTGTAAATTTCGTAGTACTCGCCTTTAACAGGGCTTTCCAATGACGCAATCTGTGAAGCTCTAGGTCAAATATGAATTTTGTTACACGTTTATGGCTTTTTCTCGTCAACCAAAGTTCGGATGACCTTTCTGTAAAGTTCGTAGTACTCGTCTTTAACAGGGCTTTCAAATGAGGCAATCCGCGAATCTCTAACTCAATTATGAATTTTGTTACACGTTTTTGGCTTTTTCTCGTGTACCAAAGGTCGGATGACCTTTCTGTAAATTTCGTAGTACTCGGCTTTAACAGGTCTTTTAAATGACGCAATCCGCGAAGCTCTAGCTCAATTATGAATTTTCTTACACGTTTTTGGCTTTTTCTCGTGAACCAAAGTTCGGATGACCTTTCTGTAAAGTACGTAGTACTCGTCTTTAACAGGGCTTTTCAAATGACGCAATCCGCGAATCTCTAACTCAATTATGAATTTTGTTACACGTTTTTGGCTTTTTCTCGTGAACCAAAGGTCGGATGACCTTTCTGTAAAGTACGTAGTACTCGTCTTTAACAGGGCTTTCGAATGACGCAATCCGCGAATCTCTAACTCAATTATGAATTTTCTTACACGTTTTTGGCTTTTTCTCGTGAACCAAAGTTCGGATGACCTTTCTGTAAAGCACGTAGTACTCGTCTTTAACAGGGCTTTCCAATGACGCAATCCGCGAAGCTCTAACTCAATTATAGATTTTGCAACTCGTTTTTGGCTCTTTCTCGTGAACCAAAGGTCGGATGACCTTTCTGTAAAGTACGTAGTACTCGTCTTTAACAGTGCTTTCCAATGACGCAATCTGTGAAGCTCTAGGTCAAATATGAATTTTGTTACACGTTTTTGGCTTTTTCTCGTCAACCAAAGTTCGGATGACCTTTCTGTAAAGTACGTAGTACTCGTCTTTAACAGGGCTTTCAAGTGACGCAATCCGCGAAGCTCTAGCTCAAATATGAATTTTGTTACACGTTTTTGGCTTTTTCTCGTGAACCATAGTTCGGATGACCTTTCTGTAAAGTACGTAGTACTCGTCTTTAACAGGGCTTTCAAATGACGCAATCCGCGAATCTCTAACTCAATTATGAATTTTGTTACACGTTTTTGGCTTTTTCTCGTGATCCAAACGTCGGATGACCTTTCTGTAAAGTGCGTAGTACTCACCTTTAACAGGGCTTTCCAATGACGCAATCTGTCAAGCTCTAGCTCAAATATGAATTTTGTTACACGTTTTTGGCTTTTTCTCGTGAACCAAAGTTCGGATGACCTTTCTGTAAATTTCGTAGTACTCGCCTTTAACAGGGCTTTCCAATGACGCAATCTGTGAAGCTCTAGGTCAAATATGAATTTTGTTACACGTTTTTGGCTTTTTCTCGTCAACCAAAGTTCGGATGACCTTTCTGTAAAGTAGGTAGTACTCGTCTTTAACAGGGCTTTCAAATGAGGCAATCCGCAAATCTCTAACTCAATTCTGAATTTTGTTACACGTTTTTGGCTTTTTCTCGTGTACCAAAGGTCGGATGACCTTTCTGTAAAGTACGTAGTACTCGCCTTTAACAGGGCTTTCCAATGACGCAATCCGCGAAGCTCTACCTCAAATATGAATTTTGTTACACGTTTTTGGCTTTTTCTCGTGAACCAAAGTTCGGATGACTTTTCTGTAAATTTCGTAGTACTCGTTTTTAACAGGGCTTTCCGATGACGCAATCCGCGAATCTCTAACTCAATTATGAATTTTGTTACACGTTTTTGGCTTTTTCTCGTGAAGCAAAGGTCGGATGACCTTTCTGTAAAGTACGTAGTACTCGCCTTTAACACGGCTTTCCAATGACGCAATGTGCGAAGCTCTAGCTCAAATATGAATTTTGTTACACGTTTTTGGCTTTTTCTCGTGAACCAAAGTTTGGATGACCTTTCTGTAAAGTACGTAGTACTCGTCTTTAACAGGACCTTCCAATGACGCAATCCGCGAAGCACTAGCTCAAATATGAATTTTGTTACACGTTTTTGGCTTTTCCTCGTGAACCAAAGTTCGGATGACTTTTCTGTAAATTTCGTAGTACTCGGCTTTAACAGGGCTTTCCAATGACGCAATCCGCGAAGCTGTAGCTCAAATATAAATTTTCTTACCCCTTTTTCGCTTTTTCTCGTGAACCAAAAGTAGGATGACCTTTCTGTAAAGTACGTAGTACTCGTCTTTAAGAGGGCTTTCCAATGACGCAATCCGCGAAGCACTAGCTCAAATATGAATTTTGTTACACGTTTTTGGCTTTTTCTCGTGAACCAAAGTTCGGATGACTTTTATGTAAATTTCGTAGTACTCGTCTTTAACAGGGCTTTCAAATGACGCAATCCGCGAATCTCTAACTCAATTATGAATTTTGTTACACGTTTTTGGATTTTTCTCGTGTACCAAAGGTTGGATGACCTTTCTGTAAATTTCGTAGTACTCGGCTTTAACACGTCTTTTAAATGACGCAATCCGCGAAGCTCTAGCTCAATTATGAATTTTCTTACACGTTTTTGGCTTTTTCTCGTGAACCAAAGTTCGGATGACCTTTCTGTAAAGTACGTAGTACTCGTCTTTAACAGGGCTTTCAAATGACGCAATCCGCGAATCTCTAACTCAATTATAAATTTTGTTACACGTTTTTGGCTTTTTCTCGTGAACCAAAGGTCGGATGACCTTTCTGTAAAGTACGTAGTACTCGTCTTTAACAGGGCTTTCGAATGACGCAATCCGCGAATCTCTAACTCAATTATGAATTTTCTTACACGTTTTTGGCTTTTTCTCGTGAACCAAAGTTCGGATGACCTTTCTGTGAAGCACGTAGTACTCGTCTTTAACAGGGCTTTCCAATGACGCAATCCGCGAAGCTCTAACTCAATTATAGATTTTGCAACTCGTTTTTGGCTCTTTCTCGTGAACCACAGGTCGGATGACCTTTCTGTAAAGTACGTACTACTCGTCTTTAAGAGCGCTTTCCAATGACGCAATCCGCAAAGCTGTAGCTGAATTATGAATTTTGTTACATATTTTTGGCTTTTTCTCGTGAACCAAAGATCGGATAACCTTTCTGTAAAGTACGTAGTACTCGTTCTTAACAGGGCTTTCCAATGACGCAATCCGCGAAGCACTAGCTCAAAATGAATTTTGTTACACGTTTTTGGCTTTTTGTCGTGAACCAAAGTTCGGATGACCTTTCTGTAAATTTCGTAGTACTCGCCTTTAACAGGGCTTACCAATGACGCAATCTGCGAAGCTCTAGCTCAAATATGAATTTTGTTACACGTTTTTGCCTTTTTCTCCTGAACCAAAGGTCGGATGACCTTTCTGTAAAGTACGTAGTTCTCGCCTTTAACAGGGCTTTGCAATGACGCAATCCGCGAAGCTCTAGCTCAAATATGAATTTTGTTACACGTTTTTGGCTTTTTCTCGTGAACCAAAGTTCGGATGACCTTTCTGTTAAGTACGTAGTACTCGTCTTTAACAGGTCTTTTGAATGACGCAATCCGAGAAGCTCTAGCTCAAATATGAATTTGGTTACACGTTTTTGGCTTTTTCTCGTGAACCAAAGGTCGGATGACCTTTCTGTAAAGTACGTAGTACTCGCCTTTAACAGGGCTTTCCAATGACGCAATCCGCGAAGCACTAGCTCAAATATGAATTTTGTTACACGTTTTTGGCTTTTTCTCGTGAACCAAAGGTCAGATGAAATTTCTGTAAAGTACGTAGTACTCGTCTTTAAGAGGGCTTTCCGATGACACAATCCGCAAAGCTGTAGATGAAATATGAATTTTGTTACAGGTTTTTGGCTTTTTCTCGTGAACCAAAAATCGGATGACCTTTCTGTAGTGTACGTAGTACTCGTCTTTAAGAGGGCTTTCCAATGACGCAATCCGCGAAGCACTAGCTCAAATATGAATTTTGTAACACGTTTTTGGCTTTTTCTCGTGAACCAAAGTTCGGATGACCTTTCTGTAAATTTCGTAGTACTCGCCTTTAACAGGGCTTTCCAATGACGCAATCTGCGAAGCTCTAGCTCAAATATGAATTTTGTTACACGTTTTTGCCTTTTTCTCCTGAACCAAAGGTCGGATGACCTTTCTGTAAAGTACGTAGTTCTCGCCTTTAACAGGGCTTTGCAATGACGCAATCCGCGAAGCTCTAGCTCAAATATGAATTTTGTTATACGTTTTTGGCTTTTTCTCGTGAACCAAAGTTCGGATGACCTTTCTGTTAAGTACGTAGTACTCGTCTTTAACAGGTCTTTTGAATGACGCAATCCGAGAAGCTCTAGCTCAAATATGAATTTGGTTACACGTTTTTGGCTTTTTCTCGTGAACCAAAGGTCGGATGACCTTTTTGTAAAGTACGTAGTACTCGCCTTTAACAGGGCTTTCCAATGACGCAATCCGCGAAGCACTAGCTCAAATATGAATTTTGTTACACGTTTTTGGCTTTTTCTCGTGAACCAAAGGTCAGATGAAATTTCTGTAAAGTACGTAGTACTCGTCTTTAAGAGGGCTTTCCAATGACACAATCCGCAAAGCTGTAGCTGAAATATGAATTTTGTTACAGGTTTTTGGCTTTTTCTCGTGAACCAAAAATCGGATGACCTTTCTGTAGTGTACGTAGTACTCGTCTTTAAGAGGGCTTTCCAATGACGCAATCCGCGAAGCACTAGCTCAAATATGAATTTTGTAACACGTTTTTGGCTTTTTCTCGTGAACCAAAGTTCGGATGACCTTTCTGTAAATTTCGTAGTACTCGGCTTTAACAGGGCTTTCCAATGACGCAATCCGCGAAGCTGTAGCTCAATTATAAATTTTCTTACGCCTTTTTCGCTTTTTCTCGTCAACCAAAGTTCGGATGACCTTTCTGTAAAGTACGTAGTACTCGTCTTTAACAGGGCTTTCCAATGACGCAATCCGCGAAGCACTTGCTCAAATATGAATTTTGTTACACGTTTTTTGGCTTTTTCTCGTGAACCAAAGGTCGGATGACCTTTCTGTAAAGTACGTAGTACTCGTCTTTAACAGGGCTTTCCAATGACGCAATCTGGGAAGCTCTAGCTCAAATATGAATTTTGTTACACGTTTTTGGCTTTTCCTCGTGAACCAAAGTTCGGATGACCTTTCTGTAAATTTCGTAGTACTCGCCTTTAACAGGGCTTTCAAATGAGGCAATCCGCGAATCTCTAGCTCAATTATGAATTTTGTTACACGTTTTTGGCTTTTTCTCGTGTACCAAAGGTCGGATGACCTTTCTGTAAAGTACGTAGTTCTCGCCTTTAACAGGGCTTTGCAATGACGCAATCCGCGAAGCTCTAGCTCAAATATGAATTTTGTTACACGTTTTTGGCTTTTTCTCGTGAACCAAAGTTCGGATGACCTTACTGTTAAGTACGTAGTACTCGTCTTTAACAGGTCTTTTGAATGACGCAATCCGAGAAGCTCTAGCTCAAATATGAATTTGGTTACACGTTTTTGGCTTTTTCTCGTGAACCAAAGGTCGGATGACCTTTCTGTAAAGTACGTAGTACTCGCCTTTAACAGGGCTTTCCCATGACGCAATCCGCGAAGCTCTAGCTCAAATATGAATTTTGTTACACGTTTTTGGCTTTTTCTCGTGAACCAAAGTTCGGATGACCTTTCTGTAAATTTCGTAGTACTCGTTTTTAACAGGGCTTTCCGATGACGCAATCCGCGAATCTCTATCTGAATTATGAATTTTGCTACACGTTTTTGGCTCTTTCTCGTGAACCAAAGTTCGGATGACCTTTCTGTAAATTTCGTAGTACTCGTTTTTAACAGGGCTTTCCGATGACGCAATCCGCGAATCTCTATCTGAATTATGAATTTTGCTACACGTTTTTGGCTCTTTCTCGTGAACCAAAGGTCGGATGACCTTTCTGTAAATTTCGTAGTACTCGTCTTTAACAGGGCTTTCCAATGACGCAATCTGCGAAGCTCTAGCTCAATTATGAATTTTCTTACACGTTTTTGGCTTTTTCTCATGAACCAAAGTTCGGATGACCTTTCTGTAAAGTACGTAGTACTCGTCTTTAACAGGGCTTTCAAATGACGCAATCCGCGAATCTCTAACTCAATTATGAATTTTGTTACAGATTTTTGGCTTTTTCTCGTGAACCAAAGGTCGGATGACCTTTCTGTAAAGTACGTAGTATTCGTCTTTAACAGGGCTTTCCAATGACGCAATCCGTGAAGCTCTAACTCAATTATGAATTTTGCTACACGTTTTTGGCTCTCTCTCATGAACCAAAGGTCGGATGACCTTTCTGTAAAGTACGTAGTAGTCACCTTTAACAGGGCTTTCCAATGACGCAATCTGTGAAGCTCTAGCTCAAATATGAATTTTGTTACACGTTTTTGGCTTTTCCTCGTGAACCAAAGTTCGGATGACCTTTCTGTAAATTTCGTAGCACTCGCCTTTAACAGGGCTTTCCAATGACGCAATCTGTGAAGCTCTAGATCAAATATGAATTTTGTTACACGTTTTTTGGCTTTTTCTCGTGAACCAAAGGTCGGATGACCTTTCTGTAAAGTACGTAGTAGTCACCTTTAACAGGGCTTTCCAATGACGCAATCTGTGAAGCTCTAGCTCAAATATGAATTTTGTTACACGTTTTTGGCTTTTCCTCGTGAACCAAAGTTCGGATGACTTTTCTGTAAATTTCGTAGTACTCTGCTTTAACAGGGCTTTCCAATGACGCAATCCGCGAAGCTGTAGCTCAATTATAAATTTTCTTACGCCTTTTTCGCTTTTTCTCGTGAACCAAAATTAGGATGACCTTTCTGTAAAGTACGTAGTACTCGCCTTTAACAGGGCTTTCCAATGACGCAATCCGCGAAGCACTAGCTCAAATATGAATTTTGTTACACGTTTTTGGCTTTTTCTCGTGAACCAAAGGTCGGATGACCTTTCTGTAAAGTACGTAGTAGTCACCTTTAACAGGGCTTTCCAATGACGCAATCTGTGAAGCTCTAGCTCAAATATGAATTTTGTTACACGTTTTTGGCTTTTCCTCGTGAACCAAAGTTCGGATGACCTTTCTGTAAATTTCGTAGTACTCGCCTTTAACAGGGCTTTCCAATGACGCAATCTGTGAAGCTCTAGGTCAAATATGAATTTTGTTACATGTTTATGGCTTTTTCTCGTCAACCAAAGTTCGGATGACCTTTCTGTAAAGTTCGTAGTACTCGTCTTTAACAGGGCTTTCAAATGAGGCAATCCGCGAATCTCTAACTCAATTATGAATTTTGTTACACGTTTTTTGCTTTTTCTCGTGTACCAAAGGTCGGATGACCTTTCTGTAAATTTCGTAGTACTCGGCTTTAACAGGTCTTTTAAATGACGCAATCCGCGAAGCTCTAGCTCAATTATGAATTTTCTTACACGTTTTTGGCTTTTTCTCGTGAACCAAAGTTCGGATGACCTTTCTGTAAAGTACGTAGTACTCGTCTTTAACAGGGCTTTCAAATGACGCAATCCGCGAATCTCTAACTCAATTATGAATTTTGTTACACGTTTTTGGCTTTTTCTCGTGAACCAAAGGTCGGATGACCTTTCTGTAAAGTACGTAGTACTCGTCTTTAACAGGGCTTTCGAATGACGCAATCCGCGAATCTCTAACTCAATTATGAATTTTCTTACACGTTTTTGGCTTTTTCTCGTGAACCAAAGTTCGGATGACCTTTCTGTAAAGCACGTAGTACTCGTCTTTAACAGGGCTTTCCAATGACGCAATCCGCGAAGCTCTAACTCAATTATAGATTTTGCAACTCGTTTTTGGCTCTTTCTCGTGAACCAAAGGTCGGATGACCTTTCTGTAAAGTACGTAGTACTCGTCTTTAACAGGGATTTCCAATGACGCAATCTGTGAAGCTCTAGCTCAAATATGAATTTTGTTACACGTTTTTGGCTTTTTCTCATGAACCAAAGTTCGGATGACCTTTCTGTAAATTTGGTAGTACTCGCCTTTAACAGTGCTTTCCAATGACGCAATCTGTGAAGCTCTAGGTCAAATATGAATTTTGTTACACGTTTTTGGCTTTTTCTCGTCAACCAAAGTTCGGATGACCTTTCTGTAAAGTACGTAGTACTCGTCTTTAACAGGGCTTTCAAGTGACGCAATCCGCGAAGCTCTAGCTCAAATATGAATTTTGTTACACGTTTTTGGCTTTTTCTCGTGAACCATAGTTCGGATGACCTTTCTGTAAAGTACGTAGTACTCGACTTTAACAGGGCTTTCAAATGACGCAATCCGCGAATCTCTAACTCAATTATGAATTTTGTTACACGTTTTTGGCTTTTTCTCGTGAACCAAAGTTCGGATGACCTTTCTGTAAAGTACGTAGTACTCGTCTTTAACAGGGCTTTCAAATGACGCAATCCGCGAATCTCTAACTCAATTATGAATTTTGTTACACGTTTTTGGCTTTTTCTCGTGATCCAAAGGTCGGATGACCTTTCTGTAAACTGCGTAGTACTCACCTTTAACAGAGCTTTCCAATGATGCAATCTGTCAAGCTCTAGCTCAAATATGAATTTTGTTACACGTTTTTGGCTTTTTCTCGTGAACCAAAGTTCGGATGACCTTTCTGTAAATTTCGTAGTACTCGCCTTTAACAGGGCTTTCCAATGACGCAATCTGTGAAGCTCTAGGTCAAATATGAATTTTGTTACACGTTTTTGGCTTTTTCTCGTCAACCAAAGTTCGGATGACCTTTCTGTAAAGTACGTAGTACTCGTCTTTAACAGGGCTTTCAAATGAGGCATTCCGCGAATCTCTAACTCAATTCTGAATTTTGTTACACGTTTTTGGCTTTTTCTCGTGTACCAAAGGTCGGATGACCTTTCTGTAAAGTACGTAGTACACGTCTTTAACAGGGATTTCCAATGACGCAATCTGTGAAGCTCTAGCTCAAATATGAATTTTGTTACACGTTTTTGGCTTTTTCTCGTGAACCAAAGTTCGGATGACCTTTCTGTAAATTTCGTAGTACTCGCCTTTAACAGTGCTTTCCAATGACGCAATCTGTGAAGCTCTAGGTCAAATATGAATTTTGTTACACGTTTTTGGCTTTTTCTCGTCAACCAAAGTTCGGATGACCTTTCTGTAAAGTACGTAGTACTCGTCTTTAACAGGGCTTTCAAGTGACGCAATCCGCGAAGCTCTAGCTCAAATATGAATTTTGTTACACGTTTTTGGCTTTTTCTCGTGAACCATAGTTCGGATGACCTTTCTGTAAAGTACGTAGTACTCGTCTTTAACAGGACTTTCCAATGACGCAATCCGCGAAGCACTAGCTCAAATATGAATTTTGTTATACGTTTTTGGCTTTTTCTCCTGAACCAAAGTTCGGATGACCTTTCTGTAAATTTCGTAGTACTCGCCTTTAACAGGGCTTTCCAATGACGCAATCTGCGAAGCTCTAGCTCAAATATGAATTTTGTTACACGATTTTGGCTTTTTCTGCTGAACCAAAGGTCGGATGACCTTTCTGTAAAGTACGAAGTACTTGCCTTTAACAGGGCTTTCCAATGACGCAATCCGCGAAGCTCTAGCTCAAATATGAATTTTGTTACACGTTTTTGGATTTTCGTCGTGAACCAAAGTTCGGATGACTTTTCTGTAAATTTCGTAGTACTCGGCTTTAACAGGGCTTTCCAATGACGCAATCCGCGAAGCTGTAGCTCAATTATAAATTTTCTTACCCCTTTTTCGCTTTTTCTCGTGAACCAAAAGTAGGATGACCTTTCGGTAAAGTACGTAGTACTCGTCTTTAAGAGGGCTTTCCAATGACGCAATCCGCGAAGCACTAGCTCAAATATGAATTTTGTTACACGTTTTTGGCTTTTTCTCGTGAACCAAAGTTCGGATGACCTTTCTGTAAATTTCGTAGTACTCGCCTTTAACAGGGCTTTCAAATGAGGCAATCCGCGAATCTCTAGCTCAATTATGAATTTTGTTACACGTTTTTGGCTTTTTCTCGTGTACCAAAGGTCGGATGACCTTTCTGTAAAGTACGTAGTTCTCGCCTTTAACAGGGCTTTGCAATGACGCAATCCGCGAAGCTCTAGCTCAAATATGAATTTTGTTACACGTTTTTGGCTTTTTCTCGTGAACCAAAGTTCGGATGACCTTACTGTTAAGTACGTAGTACTCGTCTTTAACAGGTCTTTTGAATGACGCAATCCGAGAAGCTCTAGCTCAAATATGAATTTGGTTACACGTTTTTGGCTTTTTCTCGTGAACCAAAGGTCGGATGACCTTTCTGTAAAGTACGTAGTACTCGCCTTTAACAGGGCTTTCCCATGACGCAATCCGCGAAGCTCTAGCTCAAATATGAATTTTGTTACACGTTTTTGGCTTTTTCTCGTGAACCAAAGTTCGGATGACCTTTCTGTAAATTTCGTAGTACTCGTTTTTAACAGGGCTTTCCGATGACGCAATCCGCGAATCTCTATCTGAATTATGAATTTTGCTACACGTTTTTGGCTCTTTCTCGTGAACCAAAGTTCGGATGACCTTTCTGTAAATTTCGTAGTACTCGTTTTTAACAGGGCTTTCCGATGACGCAATCCGCGAATCTCTATCTGAATTATGAATTTTGCTACACGTTTTTGGCTCTTTCTCGTGAACCAAAGGTCGGATGACCTTTCTGTAAATTTCGTAGTACTCGTCTTTAACAGGGCTTTCCAATGACGCAATCTGCGAAGCTCTAGCTCAATTATGAATTTTCTTACACGTTTTTGGCTTTTTCTCATGAACCAAAGTTCGGATGACCTTTCTGTAAAGTACGTAGTACTCGTCTTTAACAGGGCTTTCAAATGACGCAATCCGCGAATCTCTAACTCAATTATGAATTTTGTTACAGATTTTTGGCTTTTTCTCGTGAACCAAAGGTCGGATGACCTTTCTGTAAAGTACGTAGTATTCGTCTTTAACAGGGCTTTCCAATGACGCAATCCGTGAAGCTCTAACTCAATTATGAATTTTGCTACACGTTTTTGGCTCTCTCTCATGAACCAAAGGTCGGATGACCTTTCTGTAAAGTACGTAGTAGTCACCTTTAACAGGGCTTTCCAATGACGCAATCTGTGAAGCTCTAGCTCAAATATGAATTTTGTTACACGTTTTTGGCTTTTCCTCGTGAACCAAAGTTCGGATGACCTTTCTGTAAATTTCGTAGCACTCGCCTTTAACAGGGCTTTCCAATGACGCAATCTGTGAAGCTCTAGATCAAATATGAATTTTGTTACACGTTTTTTGGCTTTTTCTCGTGAACCAAAGGTCGGATGACCTTTCTGTAAAGTACGTAGTAGTCACCTTTAACAGGGCTTTCCAATGACGCAATCTGTGAAGCTCTAGCTCAAATATGAATTTTGTTACACGTTTTTGGCTTTTCCTCGTGAACCAAAGTTCGGATGACTTTTCTGTAAATTTCGTAGTACTCTGCTTTAACAGGGCTTTCCAATGACGCAATCCGCGAAGCTGTAGCTCAATTATAAATTTTCTTACGTCTTTTTCGCTTTTTCTCGTGAACCAAAATTAGGATGACCTTTCTGTAAAGTACGTAGTACTCGCCTTTAACAGGGCTTTCCAATGACGCAATCCGCGAAGCACTAGCTCAAATATGAATTTTGTTACACGTTTTTGGCTTTTTCTCGTGAACCAAAGGTCGGATGACCTTTCTGTAAAGTACGTAGTAGTCACCTTTAACAGGGCTTTCAAATGACGGAATCCGCGAATCTATAACTCAATTATGAATTTTGTTACACGTTTTTGGCTTTTTCTCGTGAACCAAAGGTCGGATGACCTTTCTGTAAAGTACGTAGTACTCGCCTTTAACAGGGCTTTCCAATGACGCAATCTGCGAAGCTCTAGCTCAAATATGAATTTTGTTACACGTTTTTGGCTTTTTCTCGTGAACCAAAGGTCGGATGACCTTTCTGTAAAGTACGTAGTACTCGCCTTTAACAGGGCTTTCCAATGACGCAATCCGCGAAGCACTAGCTCAAATATGAATTTTGTTACACGTTTTTGGCTTTTTCTCGTGAACCAAAGGTCAGATGAAATTTCTGTAAAGTACGTAGTACTCGTCTTTAAGAGGGCTTTCCAATGACGCAATCCGCGAAGCTCTAACTCAATTATGAATTTTGCTACACGTTTTTGTCTCTCTCTCGTGAACCAAAAATCGGATGACATTTCTGTAAAGTACGTAGTACTCGTCTTTAAGAGGGCTTTCCAATGACGCAATCCGCGAAGCTCTAGCTCAAATATGAATTCTGTTACACGTTTTTGGCTTTTTCTCGCGAACCAAAGATCGGATGACCTTTCTGTAAATTTCGTAGTACTCGTCTTTAACAGGGCTTTCCAATGACGCAATCCGCGAAGCTCTATCTCAATTATGAATTTTGCTACACGTTTTTGGCTCTTTCTCGTGAACCAAAGGTCGGATGACCTTTCTGTAAAATACGTAGTACTCGCCTTTAACAGGGCTTTCCAATGACGCAATCTGCGAAGCTCTAGCTCAAATATGAATTTTTTTACAAGTTTTTGGCTTTTTCTCGTGAACCAAACTTCGGATGACCTTTCTGTAAAGTACGTAGTACTCGTCTTTAAGAGGGCTTTCCAATGACGCAATCCGCGAAGCTCTAACTCAATTATGAATTTTGCTACACGTTTTTGGCTCTCTCTCGTGAACCAAAAATCGGATGACCTTTCTGTAAAGTACGTAGTACTCGTCTTTAAGAGGGCTTTCCAATGACGCAATCCGCGAAGCACTAGCTCAAATATGAATTTTGTAACACGTTTTTGGCTTTTTCTCGTGAACCAAAGGTCAGATGAAATTTCTGTAAACTACGTAGTACTCGTCTTTAAGAGGGCTTTCCAATGACGCAATCCGCGAAGCTCTAACTCAATTATGAATTTTGCTACACGTTTTTGGCTCTCTCTCGTGAACCAAAAATCGGATGACCTTTCTGTAAAGTACGTAGTACTCGTCTTTAAGAGGGCTTTCCAATGACGCAATCCGCGAAGCACTAGCTCAAATATGAATTTTGTAACACGTTTTTGGCTTTTTATCGTGAACCAAAGGTCGGATGACCTTTCTGTAAAGTACGTAGTACTCGCCTTTAACAGGGCTTTCCAATGACGGAATCCGCGAATCTCTAACTCAATTATGAATTTTGTTACACGTTTTTGGCTTTTTCTCGTGAACCAAAGGTCGGATGACCTTTCTGTAAAATACGTAGTATTCGTCTTTAACTGGGTTTTCCGATGACGCAATCCGTGAAGCTCTAACTCAATTATGAATTTTGCTACACGTTTTTGGCTCTCTCTCGTGAACCAAAGGTCGGATGACCTTTCTGTAAAGTACGTAGTACTCGCCTTTAACAGGGCTTTCTAATAACGCAATCTGCGAAGCTCTAGCTCAAATATGAATTTTGTTACACGTTTTTGGCTTTTTCTCGTGAACCAAAGGTCAGATGAAATTTCTGTAAAGTACGTAGTACTCGTGTTTAAGAGGGCTTTCCAATGACGCAATCCGCGAAGCTCTAACTCAATTATGAATTTTGCTACACGTTTTTGGCTCTCTCTCGTGAACCAAAAATCGGATGACCATTCTGTAAAGTACGTAGAACTCGACTTTAACAGGGCTTTCAAATGACGCAATCCGCGAATCTCTAACTCAATTATGAATTTTGTTACACGTTTTTGGCTTTTTCTCGTGAACCAAAGGTCGGATGATCTTTCTGTAAAGTACGTAGTATTCGTCTTTAACAGGGCTTTCCAATGACGCAATCCGTGAAGCTCTAACTCAATTATGAATTTTGCTACACGTTTTTGGCTCTCTCTCGTGAACCAGAGGTCGGATGACCTTTCTGTAAAGTACGTAGTACTCGCCTTTAACAGGGCTTTCCAATGACGCAATCCGTGAAGCTCTAACTCAATTATGAATTTTTCTACACCTTTTAGGCTCTCTCTCGTGAACCAAAGGTCGGATGACCTTTCTGTAAAGTACGTAGTACTCGCCTTTAACAGGGCTTTCCAATGACGCAATCTGCGAAGCTCTAGCTCAAATATGAATTTTGTTACAAGTTTTTGGCTTTTTCTCATGAACCAAAGGTCGGATGACCTTTCTGTAAAGTACGTAGTACTCGTCTTTAGGAGGGCTTTCCAATGACGCAATCCGCGAAGCTCTAACTCAATTATGAATTTTGCTACACGTTTTTGGCTCTCTCTCGTGAACCAAAGGTCGGATGACCTTTCTGTAAAGTACGTAGTACTCGCCTTTAACAGGGCTTTCCAATGACGCCATCCGCGAAGCTCTAGCTCAAATATGAATTCTGTTACACGTTTTTGGCTTTTTCTCGTGAACCAAAGATCGAATGACCTTTCTGTAAATTTCGTACTACTCGCCTTTAACAGCGCTTTCCAATGACGCAATCTGCGAAGCTCTAGCTCAAATATGAATTTTGTTACACGTTTTCGGCTTTTTCTCCTGAACCAAAGGTCGGATGACCTTTCTGTAAAGTACGTAGTACTCGTCTTTAAGAGGGCTTTCCAATGACGCAATCCGCCAAGCTCTAGCTCAAATATGAATTCTGTTACACGTTTTTGGATTTTTCTCGTGAACCAAAGATCGGATGACCTTTCTGTAAATTTCGTACTACTCGCCTTTAACAGCGCTTTCCAATGACGCAATCTGCGAAGCTCTAGCTCAAATATGAATTTTGTTACACGTTTTCGGCTTTTTCTCCTGAACCAAAGGTCGGATGACCTTTCTGTAAAGTACGTAGTACTCGCCTTTAACAGGGCTTTCCAATGACGCAATCCGCGAAGCTCTAGCTCAAATATGAATTCTGTTACACGTTTTTGGCTTTTTCTCGTGAACCAAAGATCGGATGACCTTTCTGTAAATTTCGTAGTACTCGTCTTTAACATAGCTTTCCAATGACGCAATCCGCGAAGCTCTATCTCAATTATGAATTTTGCTACACGTTTTTGGCTCTTTCTCGTGAACCAAAGGTCGGATGACCTTTCTGTAAAATACGTAGTACTCGCCTTTAACATGGCTTTCCAATGACGCAATCTGCGAAGCTCTAGCTCAAATATGAATTTTGTTACAAGTTTTTGGCTTTTTCTCGTGAACCAAACTTCGGATGACCTTTCTGTAAAGTACGTAGTACTCGCCTTTAACAGGGCTTTCCAATGACGCAATCTGCGAAGCTCTAGCTCAAATATGAATTTTGTTACACGTTTTTGGCTTTTTCTGGTGAACCAAAGGTCGGATGACCTTTCTGTAAAGTACGTAGTACTCGCCTTTAACAGGGCTTTCCAATGACGCAATCCGCGAAGCACTAGCTCAAATATGAATTTTGTTACACGTTTTTGGCTTTTTCTCGTGAACCAAAGGTCAGATGAAATTTCTGTAAAGTACGTAGTACTCGTCTTTAAGAGGGCTTTCCAATGACGCAATCCGCGAAGCACTAGCTCAAATATGAATTTTGTAACACGTTTTTGGCTTTTTATCGTGAACCAAAGGTCGGATGACCTTTCTGTAAAGTACGTAGTACTCGCCTTTAACAGGGCTTTCCAATGACGCAATCTGCGAAGCTCTAGCTCAAATATGAATTTTGTTACACGTTTTTGGCTTTTTCTCGTGAACCAAAGGTCGGATGACCTTTCTGTAAAGTACGTAGTACTCGCCTTTAACAGGGCTTTCCAATGACGCAATCCGCGAAGCACTAGCTCAAATATGAATTTTGTTACACGTTTTTGGCTTTTTCTCGTGAACCAAAGGTCAGATGAAATTTCTGTAAAGTACGTAGTACTCGTCTTTAAGAGGGCTTTCCAATGACGCAATCCGCGAAGCTCTAACTCAATTATGAATTCTGTTACACGTTTTTGGCTTTTTCTCGTGAACCAAAGGTCGGATGACCTTTCTGTAAAGTACGTAGTACTCGCCTTTAACAGGGCTTTCCAATGACGCAATCCGCGAAGCACTAGCTCAAATATGAATTTTGTTACACGTTTTTGGCTTTTTCTCGTGAACCAAAGGTCAGATGAAATTTCAGTAAAGTACGTAGTACTCGTGTTTAAGAGGGCTTTCCAATGACGCAATCCGCGAAGCTCTAACTCAATTATGAATTTTGCTACACGTTTTTGGCTCTCTCTCGTGAACCAAAAATCGGATGACCATTCTGTAAAGTACGTAGTACTCGACTTTAACAGGGCTTTCATGACGCAATCCGCGAATCTCTAACTCAATTATGAATTTTGTTACACGTTTTTGGCTTTTTCTCGTGAACCAAAGGTCGGATGATCTTTCTGTAAAGTACGTAGTATTCGTCTTTAACAGGGCTTTCCAATGACGCAATCCGTGAAGCTCTAGCTCAAATATGAATTCTGTTACACGTTTTTGGCTTTTTCTCGTGAACCAAAGATCGAATGACCTTTCTGTAAATTTCGTACTACTCGCCTTTAACAGCGCTTTCCAATGACGCAATCTGCGAAGCTCTAGCTCAAATATGAATTTTGTTACACGTTTTCGGCTTTTTCTCCTGAACCAAAGGTCGGATGACCTTTCTGTAAAGTACGTAGTACTCGTCTTTAAGAGGGCTTTCCAATGACGCAATCCGCCAAGCTCTAGCTCAAATATGAATTCTGTTACACGTTTTTGGATTTTTCTCGTGAACCAAAGATCGGATGACCTTTCTGTAAATTTCGTACTACTCGCCTTTAACAGCGCTTTCCAATGACGCAATCTGCGAAGCTCTAGCTCAAATATGAATTTTGTTACACGTTTTCGGCTTTTTCTCCTGAACCAAAGGTCGGATGACCTTTCTGTAAAGTACGTAGTACTCGCCTTTAAAAGGGCTTTCCAATGACGCAATCCGCGAAGCTCTAGCTCAAATATGAATTCTGTTATACGTTTTTGGCTTTTTCTCGTGAACCAAAGATCGTATGACCTTTCTGTAAATTTCGTAGTACTCGTCTTTAACAGGGCTTTCCAATGACGCAATCTGCGAAGCTCTAGCTCAAATATGAATTTTGTTACACGTTTTTGGCTTTTTCTCGTGAACCAAAGGTCGGATGACCTTTCTGTAAAGTACGTAGTACTCGCCTTTAACAGGGCTTTCCAATGACGCAATCCGCGAAGCACTAGCTCAAATATGAATTTTGTTACACGTTTTTGGCTTTTTCTCGTGAACCAAAGGTCAGATGAAATTTCTGTAAAGTACGTAGTACTCGTCTTTAAGAGGGCTTTCCAATGACGCAATCCGCGAAGCACTAGCTCAAATATGAATTTTGTAACACGTTTTTGGCTTTTTATCGTGAACCAAAGGTCGGATGACCTTTCTGTAAAGTACGTAGTACTCGCCTTTAACAGGGCTTTCCAATGACGCAATCTGCGAAGCTCTAGCTCAAATATGAATTTTGTTACACGTTTTTGGCTTTTTCTCGTGAACCAAAGGTCGGATGACCTTTCTGTAAAGTACGTAGTACTCGCCTTTAACAGGGCTTTCCAATGACGCAATCCGCGAAGCACTAGCTCAAATATGAATTTTGTTACACGTTTTTGGCTTTTTCTCGTGAACCAAAGGTCAGATGAAATTTCTGTAAAGTACGTAGTACTCGTCTTTAAGAGGGCTTTCCAATGACGCAATCCGCGAAGCTCTAGCTCAAATATGAATTTTGTTACACGTTTTTGGCTTTTTCTCGTGAACCAAAGGTCGGATGACCTTTCTGTAAAGTACGTAGTACTCGCCTTTAACAGGGCTTTCCAATGACGCAATCCGCGAAGCACTAGCTCAAATATGAATTTTGTTACACGTTTTTCGCTTTTTCTCGTGAACCAAAAGTCAGATGAAATTTCTGTAAAGTACGTAGTACTCGTCTTTAAGAGGGCTTTCCAATGACGCAATCCGCGAAGCTCTAACTCAATTATGAATTCTGTTACACGTTTTTGGCTTTTTCTCGTGAACCAAAGGTCGGATGACCTTTCTGTAAAGTACGTAGTACTCGCCTTTAACAGGGCTTTCCAATGACGCAATCCGCGAAGCACTAGCTCAAATATGAATTTTGTTACACGTTTTTGGCTTTTTCTCGTGAACCAAAGGTCAGATGAAATTTCAGTAAAGTACGTAGTACTCGTCTTTAAGAGGGCTTTCCAATGACGCAATCCGCGAAGCTCTAACTCAATTATGAATTCTGTTACACGTTTTTGGCTTTTTCTCGTGAACCAAAGGTCGGATGACCTTTCTGTAAATTTCGTAGTACTCGTTTTTAACAGGGCTTTCCAATGACGCAATCCGCGAAGCTCTATCTCAATTATGAATTTTGCTACACGTTTTTGGCTCTTTCTCGTGAACCAAAGGTCGGATGACCTTTCTGTAAAATACGTAGTACTCGCCTTTAACAGGGCTTTCCAATGACGCAATCTGCGAAGCTCTAGCTCAAATATGAATTTTTTTACAAGTTTTTGGCTTTTTCTCGTGAACCAAACTTCGGATGACCTTTCTGTAAAGTACGTAGTACTCGTCTTTAACAGGGCTTTCAAATGACGGAATCCGCGAATCTATAACTCAATTACGAATTTTGTTACACGTTTTTGGCTTTTTCTCGTGAACCAAAGGTCGGATGACCTTTCTGTAAAGTACGTAGTACTCGCCTTTAACAGGGCTTTCGAATGACGCAATCTGCGAAGCTCTAGCTCAAATATGAATTTTGTTACACGTTTTTGGCTTTTTCTCGTGAACCAAAGGTCGGATGACCTTTCTGTAAAGTACGTAGTACTCGTCTTTAAGAGGGCTTTCCAATGACGCAATCCGCGAAGCACTAGCTCAAATATGAATTTTGTAACACGTTTTTGGCTTTTTATCGTGAACCAAAGGTCGGATGACCTTTCTGTAAAGTACGTAGTACTCGACTTTAACAGGGCTTTCCAATGACGGAATCCGCGAATCTCTAACTCAATTATGAATTTTGTTACACGTTTTTGGCTTTTTCTCGTGAACCAAAGGTCGGATGACCTTTCTGTAAAATACGTAGTATTCGTCTTTAACAGGGCTTTCGGATGACGCAATCCGTGAAGCTCTAACTCAATTATGAATTTTGCTACACGTTTTTGGCTCTCTCTCGTGAACCAAAGGTCGGATGACCTTTCTGTAAAGTACGTAGTACTCGCCTTTAACAGGGCTTTCCAATGACGCAATCTGCGAAGCTCTAGCTCAAATATGAATTTTGTTACACGTTTTTGGCTTTTTCTCGTGAACCAAAGGTCAGATGAAATTTCTGTAAAGTACGTAGTACTCGTGTTTAAGAGGGCTTTCCAATGACGCAATCCGCGAAGCTCTAACTCAATTATGAATTTTGCTACACGTTTTTGGCTCTCTCTCGTGAACCAAAAATCGGATGACCTTTCTGTAAAGTACGTAGTACTCGTCTTTAAGAGGGCTTTCCAATGACTCAATCCGCGAAGCACTAGCTCAAATATGAATTTTGTATCACGTTTTTGGCTCTCTCTCGTGAACCAAAAATCGGATGACCTTTCTGTAAAGTACGTAGTACTCGCCTTTAACAGGGCTTTCCAATGACGCAATCTGCGAAGCTCTAGCTCAAATATGAATTTTGTTACACGTTTTTGGCTTTTTCTCGTGAACCAAAGGTCAGATGAAATTTCTGTAAAGTACGTAGTACTCGTGTTTAAGAGGGCTTTCCAATGACGCAATCCGCGAAGCTCTAACTCAATTATGAATTTTGCTACACGTTTTTGGCTCTCTCTCGTGAACCAAAAATCGGATGACCTTTCTGTAAAGTACGTAGTACTCGTCTTTAAGAGGGCTTTCCAATGACTCAATCCGTGAAGCACTATCTCAAATATGAATTTTGTATCACGTTTTTGGCTTTTTCTCGTCAACCAAAGGTCGGATGACCTTTCTGTAAAGTACGTAGTACTCGCCTTTAACAGGGCTTTCCAATGACGCAATCCGCGAAGCACTAGCTCAAATATGAATTTTGTTACACGTTTTTGGCTTTTTCTCGTGAACCAAAGGTCAGATGAAATTTCTGTAAAGTACGTAGTACTCGCCTTTAACACGGCTTTCCAATGACGCAATCCGCGAAGCACTAGCTCAAATATGAATTTTGTAACACGTTTTTGGCTTTTTCTCGTGAACCAAAGTTCGGATGACCTTTCTGTAAAGTACGTAGTACTCGACTTTAACAGGGCTTTCAAATGACGCAATCCGCGAATCTCTAACTCAATTATGAATTTTGTTACACGTTTTTGGCTTTTTCTCGTGAACCAAAGGTCGGATGATCTTTCTGTAAAGTACGTAGTATTCGTCTTTAAGAGGGCTTTCCAATGACGCAATCCGTGAAGCTCTAACTCAATTATGAATTTTGCTACACGTTTTTGGCTCTCTCTCGTGAACCAAAGGTCGGATGACCTTTCTGTAAAGTACGTAGTACTCGCCTTTAACAGGGCTTTCCAATGACGCAATCCGTGAAGCTCTAACTCAATTATGAATTTTGCTACACCTTTTTGGCTCTCTCTCGTGAACCAAAGGTCGGATGACCTTTCTGTAAAGTACGTAGTACTCGCCTTTAACAGGGCTTTCCAATGACGCAATCTGCGAAGCTCTAGCTCAAATATGAATTTTGTTACAAGTTTTTGGCTTTTTCTCGTGAACCAAAATTCGGATGATCTTTCTGTAAAGTACGTAGTACTCGTCTTTAACAGGGCTTTCAAATGACGGAATCCGCGAATCTCTAACTCAATTATGAATTGTGTTACACGTTTTTGGCTCTCTCTCGTGAACCAAAGGTCGGATGACCTTTCTGTAAAGTACGTAGTACTCGCCTTTAACAGGGCTTTCCAATGACGCAATCTGCGAAGCTCTAGCTCAAATATGAATTTTGTTACACGTTTTTCGCTTTTTCTCGTGAACCAAAGGTCAGATGAAATTTCTGTAAAGTACGTAGTACTCGCCTTTAACACGGCTTTCCAATGACCCAATCCGCGAAGCACTTGCTCAAATATGAATTTTGTAACACGTTTTTGGCTTTTTCTCGTGAACCAAAGTTCGGATGACCTTTCTGTAAAGTACGTAGTACTCGACTTTAACAGGGCTTTCAAATGACGCAATCCGCGAATCTATAACTCAATTATGAATTTTGTTACACGTTTTTGGCTTTTTCTCGTGAACCAAAGGTCGGATGACCTTTCTGTAAAGTACGTAGTACTCGCCTTTAACAGGGCTTTCCAATGACGCAATCTGCGAAGCTCTAGCTCAAATATGAATTTTGTTACACGTTTTTGGCTTTTTCTCGTGAACCAAAGGTCGGATGACCTTTCTGTAAAGTACGTAGTACTCGACTTTAACAGGGCTTTCATGACGCAATCCGCGAATCTCTAACTCAATTATGAATTTTGTTACACGTTTTTGGCTTTTTCTCGTGAACCAAAGGTCGGATGACCTTTCTGTAAAGTACGTAGTATTCGTCTTTAACAGGGCTTTCCAATGACGCAATCCGTGAAGCTCTAACTCAATTATGAAATTTTGCTACACGTTTTTGGCTCTCTCTCGTGAACCAAAGGTCGGATGACCTTTCTGTAAAGTACGTAGTACTCGCCTTTAACAGGGCTTTCCAATGACGCAATCCGCGAAGCTCTAGCTCAAATATGAATTCTGTTACACGTTTTTGGCTTTTTCTCGTGAACCAAAGATCGAATGACCTTTCTGTAAATTTCGTACTACTCGCCTTTAACAGAGCTTTCCAATGACGCAATCTGCGAAGCTCTAGCTCAAATATGAATTTTGTTACACGTTTTCGGCATTTTCTCCTGAACCAAAGGTCGGATGACCTTTCTGTAAAGTACGTAGTACTCGTCTTTAAGAGGGCTTTCCAATGACGCAATCCGCCAAGCTCTAGCTCAAATATGAATTCTGTTACACGTTTTTGGCTTTTTCTCGTGAACCAAAGATCGGATGACCTTTCTGTTAATTTCGTACTACTCGCCTTTAACAGCGCTTTCCAATGACGCAATCTGCGAAGCTCTAGCTCAAATATGAATTTTGTTACACGTTTTCGGCTTTTTCTCCTGAACCAAAGGTCGGATGACCTTTCTGTAAAGTACGTAGTACTCGCCTTTAACAGGGCTTTCCAATGACGCAATCCGCGAAGCTCTAGCTCAAATATGAATTCTGTTACACGTTTTTGGCTTTTTCTCGTGAACCAAATATCGGATGACCTTTCTGTAAATTTCGTAGTACTCGTCTTTAACAGGGCTTTCCAAGGACGCAATCCGCAAAGCTGTAGCTGAATTATGAATTTTGTTACATGTTTTTGGCTTTTTCTCGTGAACCAAAGATCGGATGACCTTTCTGTAAATTTCGTAGTACTCGTCTTTAACAGGGCTTTCCAACGACGCAATCCGCAAAGCTGTAGCTGAATTATGAATTTTGTTACATGTTTTTGGCTTTTTCTCGTGAACCAAAAATCGGATGACCTTTCTGTAAAGTACGTAGTACTCGTCTTTAACAGGGCTTTCCAATGACGCAATCCGCGAAGCACTAGCTCAAATATGAATTTTGTTACACGTTTTTATCTTTTTCTCGTGAACCAAAGTTCGGATGACCTTTCAGTAAATTTCGTAGTACTCGCCTTTAACAGAGCTTTCCAATGACGCAATCCGCGAAGCTCTATCTCAATTATGAATTTTGCTACACGTTTTTGGCTCTTTCTCGTGAACCAAAGGTCGGATGACCTTTCTGTAAAATACGTAGTACTCGCCTTTAACTGGGCTTTCCAATGACGCAATCTGCGAAGCTTTAGCTCAAATATGAATTTTGTTACAAGTTTTTGGCTTTTTCTCGTGAACCAAAGTTCGGATGACCTTTCTGTAAAGTACGTAGTACTCGCCTTTAACAGGGCTTTCCAATGACGCAATCCGCGAAGCACTAGCTCAAATATGAATTTTGTTACACGTTTTTGGCTTTTTCTCGTGAACCAAAGGTCGGATGAAATTTCTGTAAAGTACGTAGTACTCGTCTTTAACAGGGCTTTCAAATGACGGAATCCGCGAATCTCTAACTCAATTATGAATTTTGTTACACGTTTTTGGCTTTTTCTCGTGAACCAAAGGTCGGATGACCTTTCTGTAAAGTACGTAGTATTCGTCTTTAACAGGGCTTTCCAATGACGCAATCCGTGAAGCTCTAACTCAATTATGAATTTTGCTACACGTTTTTGGCTCTCTCTCGTGAACCAAAGGTCGGATGACCTTTCTGTAAAGTACGTAGTACTCGCCTTTAACAGGGCTTTCCAATGACGCAATCTGCGAAGCTCTAGCTCAAATATGAATTTTGTTACACGTTTTTGGCTTTTTCTCGTGAACCAAAGGTCGGATGACCTTTCTGTAAAGTACGTAGTACTCGCCTTTAACAGGGCTTTCCAATGACGCAATCCGCGAAGCACTAGCTCAAATATGAATTTTGTTACACGTTTTTGGCTTTTTCTCGTGAACCAAAGTTCGGATGACTTTTCTGTAAATTTCGTAGTACTCGACTTTCACAGGGCTTTCCGATGACGCAATCCGCGAAACTCTAACTCAATTATGAATTTTGCTACACGTTTTTGGCTTTTTCTCGTGAACCAAAGGTCGGATGACCTTTCTGTAAAGTACGTAGTACTCGCCTTTAACAGGGCTTTCCAATGACGCAATCCGCGAAGCACTAGCTCAAATATGAATTTTGTAACACGTTTTTGGCTTTTTCTCGTGAACCAAAGGTCAGATGAAATTTCTGTAAAGTACGTAGTACTCGCCTTTAACACGGCTTTCCAATGACGCAATCCGCGAAGTACTAGCTCAAATATGAATTTTGTAACACGTTTTTGGCTTTTTCTCGTGAACCAAAGTTCGGATGACCTTTCTGTAAAGTACGTAGTACTCGAATTTAACAGGGATTTCAAATGACGCAATCCGCGAATCTCTAACTCAATTATGAATTTTGTTACACGCTTTTGGCTGTTTCTCGTGAACCAAAGTTCGGATGACCTTTCTGTAAAATACGTAGTATTCGTCTTTAACAGGGCTTTCCAATGACGCAATCCGTGAAGCTCTAACTCAATTATGAATTTTGCTACACGTTTTTGGCTCTCTCTCGTGAACCAAAGGTCGGATGACCTTTCTGTAAAGTACGTAGTACTCGCCTTTAACAGGGCTTTCCAATGACGCAATCCGCGAAGCTCTAGCTCAAATATGAATTCTGTTACACGTTTTTGGCTTTTTCTCGTGAACCAAAGATCGAATGACCTTTCTGTAAATTTCGTACTACTCGCCTTTAACAGCTCTTTCCAATGACGCAATCTGCGAAGCTCTAGCTCAAATATGAATTTTGTTGCACGTTTTCGGCTTTTTCTCCTGAACCAAAGGTCGGATGACCTTTCTGTAAAGTACGTAGTACTCGCCTTTAACAGGGCTTTCCAATGACGCAATCTGCGAAGCTCTAGCTCAAATATGAATTCTGTTACACGTTTTTGGCTTTTTCTCGTGAACCAAAGGTCGGATGACCTTTCTGTAAAGTACGTAGTACTCCCCTTTAACAGGGCTTTCCAATGACGCAATCCGCGAAGCACTAGCTCAAATATGAATTTTGTTACACGTTTTTGGCTTTTTCTCGTGAACCAAAGGTCAGATGAAATTTCTGTAAAGTACGTAGTACTCGTCTTTAAGAGGGCTTTCCAATGACGCAATCCGCGAAGCTCTAACTCAATTATGAATTTTGCTACACGTTTTTGGCTCTCTCTCGTGAACCAAAAATCGGATGACCTTTCTGTAAAGTACGTAGTACTCGTCTTTAAGAGGGCTTTCCAATGACGCAATCCGCGAAGCACTAGCTCAAATATGAATTTTGTAACACGTTTTTGGCTTTTTCTCGTGAACCAAAGGTCGGATGACCTTTCTGTAAAGTACGTAGTACTCGTCTTTAACAGGGCTTTCCAATGACGCAATCCGCGTAGCTCTAACTCAATTATAAATTTTGCAACACGTTTTTGGCTCTTTCTCGTGAACCAAAGATCGGATGACCTTTCTGTAAATTTCGTAGTACTCGCCTTTAACAGGGCTTTCCAATGACGCAATCCGCGAAGCACTAGCTCAAATATGAATTTTGTTACACGTTTTTGGCTTTTTCTCGTGAACCAAAGGTCAGATGCAATTTCTGTAAAGTACGTAGTACTCGTCTTTAAGAGGGCTTTCCAATGACACAATCCGCGAAGCACCAGCTCAAATATGAATTTTGTAACACGTTTTTGGCTTTTTCTCGTGAACCAAAGTTCGGATGACCTTTCTGTAAATTTCGTACTACTCGCCTTTAACAGCGCTTTCCAATGACGCAATCTGCGAAGCTCTAGCTCAAATATGAATTTTGTTACACGTTTTCGGCTTTTTCTCCTGAACCAAAGGTCGGATGACCTTTCTGTAAAGTACGTAGTACTCGTCTTTAACAGGGCTTTCCAATGACGCAATCCGCGAAACACTAGCTCAAATATGAATTTTGTTACACCTTTTTGGCTTTTTCTCGTGAACCAAAGTTCGGATGACCTTTCTGTAAATTTCGTAGTACTCGCCTTTAACAGGGCTTTCCAATGACGCAATCCGCGAAGCTCTATCTCAATTATGAATTTTGTTACACGTTTTTGTCTTTTTCTCGTGAACCAAAGTTCGGATGACATTTCTGTAAAGTACGTAGTACTCGTCTTTAACACGGCTTTCAAATGACGCAATCAGCGAATCTCAAACTCAATTATGAATTTTGTTACACGTTTTTGGCTTTTCCTCGTGAACCAAAGGTCGGATGACCTTTCTGTAAAGTACGTAGTATTCGTCTTTAACAGGGCTTTCCAATGACGCAATCTGCAGCGCTCTAATTCAATTATGAATTTTGCTACACGTTTTTGGCTCTCTCTCGTGAACCAAAGGTGGGATGACCTTTCTCTAAAGTACGTAGTACTCGCCTTTAACAGGGCTTTCCAATGACGCAATCTGCGAAGCTCTAGCTCAAATATGAATTTTGTTACACGTTTTTGGCTTTTTCTCGTGAACCAAAGGTCGGATGACCTTTCTGTAAAGTACGTAGTACTCGCCCTTAACAGGGCTTTCCAATGACGCAATCCGCGAAGCACCAGCTCAAATATGAATTTTGTTACACGTTTTTGGCTTTTTCTCGTGAACCAAAAGTCAGATGAAATTTCTATAAAGTACGTAGTACTCGTCTTTAAGAGGGCTTTCCAATGACACAATCCGCACAGCTGTAGCTGAAATATGAATTTTGTTACATGTTTTTGGCTTTTTCTCGTGAACCAAAGATCGGATGACCTTTCTGTAAAGTACGTAGTAATCGTCTTTAAGAGGGCTTTCCAATGACGCAATCCGCGAAGCTCTAGCTCAAATATGAATTCTGTTACACGTTTTTGGCTTTTTCTCGTGAACCAAAGATCGGATGACCTTTCTGTAAATTTCGTACTACTCGCCTTTAACAGCGCTTTCCAATGACGCAATCAGCGAAGCTCTAGCTCAAATATGAATTTTGTTACACGTTTTTGGCTTTTTCTCGTGAACCAAAGTTCGGATGACTTTTCTGTAAATTTCGTAGTACTCGACTTTCACAGGGCTTTCCGATGACGCAATCCGCGAAGCTCTAACTCAATTATGAATTTTGCTACACGTTTTTGGCTTTTTCTCGTGAACCAAAGGTCGGATGACCTCTCTGTAAAGTACGTAGTACTCGCCTTTAACAGGGCTTTCCAATGACGCAATCCGCGAAGCACTAGCTCAAATATGAATTTTGTAACACGTTTTTGGCTTTTTCTCGTGAACCAAAGGTCAGATGAAATTTCTGTAAAGTACGTAGTACTCGCCTTTAACACGGCTTTCCAATGACGCAATCCGCGAAGTACTAGCTCAAATATGAATTTTGTAACACATTTTTGGCTTTTTCTCGTGAACCAAAGTTCGGATGACCTTTCTGTAAAGTACGTAGTACTCGAATTTAACAGGGATTTCAAATGACGCAATCCGCGAATCTCTAACTCAATTATGAATTTTGTTACACGCTTTTGGCTGTTTCTCGTGAACCAAAGGTCGGATGACCTTTCTGTAAAATACGTAGTATTCGTCTTTAACAGGGCTTTCCAATGACGCAATCCGTGAAGCTCTAACTCAATTATGAATTTTGCTACACGTTTTTGGCTCTCTCTCGTGAACCAAAGGTCGGATGACCTTTCTGTAAAGTACGTAGTACTCGCCTTTAACAGGGCTTTCCAATGACGCAATCCGCGAAGCTCTAGCTCAAATATGAATTCTGTTACACGTTTTTGGCTTTTTCTCGTGAACCAAAGATCGAATGACCTTTCTGTAAATTTCGTACTACTCGCCTTTAACAGCGCTTTCCAATGACGCAATCTGCGAAGCTCTAGCTCAAATATGAATTTTGTTACACGTTTTCGGCTTTTTCTCCTGAACCAAAGGTCGGATGACCTTTCTGTAAAGTACGTAGTACTCGTCTTTAAGAGGGATTTCCAATGACGCAATCCGCCAAGCTCTAGCTGAAATATGAATTCTGTTACACGTTTTTGGCTTTTTCTCGTGAACCAAAGATCGGATGACCTTTCTGTAAATTTCGTACTACTCGCCTTTAACAGCGCTTTCCAATGACGCAATCTGCGAAGCTCTAGCTCAAATATGAATTTTGTTACACCTTTTCGGCTTTTTCTCCTGAACCAAAGGTCGGATGACCTTTCTGTAAAGTACGTAGTACTCGCCTTTAACAGGGCTTTCCAATGACGCAATCCGCGAAGCTCTAGCTCAAATATGAATTCTGTTACACGTTTTTGGCTGTCTCTCGTGAACCAAAAATTGGATGACCTTTCTGTAAAGTACGTAGTACTCGTCTTTAACAGGGCTTTCCAATGACGCAATCCGCGAAGCACTAGCTCAAATATGAATTTTGCTACACGTTTTTGGCTTTTTCTCGTGAACCAAAGGTCGGATGACCTTTCTGTAAAATACGTAGTACTCGCCTGTAACAGGGCTTTCCAATGACGCAATCTGCGAAGCTCTAGCTCAAATATGAATTTTGTTACAAGTTTTTGGCTTTTTCTCGTGAACCAAAGTTCGGATGACCTTTCTGTAAAGTACGTAGTACTCGTCTTTAACAGGGCTTTCAAATGACGGAATCCGCGAATCTCTAACTCAATTATGAATTTTGTTACACGTTTTTGGCTTTTTCTCGTGAACCAAAGGTCGGATGACCTTTCTGTAAAGTACGTAGTACTCGCCTTTAACAGGGCTTTCCAATGACGCAATCTGCGAAGCTCTAGCTCAAATATGAATTTTGTTACACGTTTTTGGCTTTTTCTCGTGAACCAAAGTTCGGATGACCTTTCTGTAAATTTCGTACTACTCGCCTTTAACAGCGCTTTCCAATGACGCAATCTGCGAAGCTCTAGCTCAAATATGAATTTCGTTACACGTTTTTGGCTTTTTCTCGTGAACCAAAGGTCAGATGAAATTTCTGTAAAGTACGTAGTACTCGTCTTTAAGAGGGCTTTCCAATGACGCAATCCGCGAAGCTCTAACTCAATTATGAATTTTGCTACACGTTTTTGGCTCTCTCTCATGAAGCAAAAATCGGATGACCTTTCTGTAAAGTACGTAGTACTCGTCTTTAAGAGGGCTTTCCAATGACGCATTCCGCGAAGCACTAGCTCAAATATGAATTTTGTAACACGTTTTTGGCTTTTTCTCGTGAACCAAAGGACGGATGACCTTTCTGTAAAGTACGTAGTACTCGCCTTTAACAGGGCTTTCCAATGACGCAATCCGCGAAGCACTAGCTCAAATATGAATTTTGTAACACGTTTTTGGCTTTTTCTCGTGAACCAAAGGTCGGATGACCTTTCTGTAAAGTACGTAGTACTCGTCTTTAACAGGGCTTTCCAATGACGCAATCCGCGTAGCTCTAACTCAATTATAAATTTTGCAACACGTTTTTGGCTCTTTCTCGTGAACCAAAGGTCGGATGACCTTTCTGTAAATTTCGTAGTACTCGCCTTTAACAGGGCTTTCCAATGACGCAATCCGCGAAGCACTAGCTCAAATATGAATTTTGTTACACGTTTTTGGCTTTTTGTCGTGAACCAAAGGTCAGATGCAATTTCTGTAAAGTACGTAGTACTCGTCTTTAAGAGGGCTTTCCAATGACACAATCCGCAAAGCACCAGCTCAAATATGAATTTTGTAACACGTTTTTGGCTTTTTCTCGTGAACCAAAGTTCGGATGACCTTTCTGTAAATTTCGTACTACTCGCCTTTAACAGCGCTTTCCAATGACGCAATCTGCGAAGCTCTAGCTCAAATATGAATTTCGTTACACGTTTTTGGCTTTTTCTCGTGAACCAAAGGTCGGATGACCTTTCTGTTAAGTACGTAGTACTCGTCTTTAACAGGTCTTTTGAATGACGTAATCCGCGAAGCTCTAGCTCAAATATGAATTTTGTTACACGTTTTTGGCTTTTTCTCGTGAACCAAAGGTCGGATGACCTTTCTGTAAAGTACGTAGTACTCGTCTTTAACAGGGCTTTCCAATGACGTAATCCGCGAAGCACTAGCTCAAATATGAATTTTGTTACACGTTTTTGGCTTTTTCTCGTGAACCAAAGGTCAGATGACCTTTCTGTAAAGTATGTAGTACTCGCCTTTAACAGGGCTTTCCAATGACGCAATCTGCGAAGCTCTAGCTCAAATATGAATTTTGTAACACGTTTTTGGCTTTTTCTCGTGAACCAAAGTTCGGATGACCTTTCTGTTAAGTACGTAGTACTCGTCTTTAACAGGTCTTTTGAATGACGCAATCCGCGAAGCTGTAGCTCAAATATGAATTTTGTTACACGTTTTTGGCTTTTTCTCGTGAACCAAAGGTCGGATGACCTTTCTGTAAAGTACGTAGTACTCGCCTTTAACAGGGCTTTCCAATGACGCAATCCGCGAAGCACTTGCTCAAATATGAATTTTGTTACACGTTTTTGGCTTTTTCTCGTGAACCAAAGGTCAGATGAAATTTCTGTAAAGTACGTAGTACTCGTCTTTAAGAGGGCTTTCCAATAACACAATCCGGAAAGCTGTAGCTGAAATATGAATTATGTTACATGTTTTTGGCTTTTTCTCGTGAACCAAAAATCAGATGACCTTTCTCTAAAGTACGTAGTACTCGTCTTTAAGAGGGCTTTCCAATGACGCAATCCGCGAAGCACTAGCTCAAATATGAATTTTGTTACACGTTTTTGGCTTTTTCTCGTGAACCAAAGTTCGGATGACCTTTCTGTAAATTTCGTAGTACTCGCCTTTAACAGGGCTTTCCAATGACGCAATCCGCGAAGCTCTATCTCAATTATGAATTTTGTTACACGTTTCTGGCTTTTTCTCGTGAACCAAAGTTTGGATGACCTTTCTGTAAATTTCGTAGTACTCGCCTTTAACAGGGCTTTCCAATTACGCAATCCGCGAAGCTCTATCTCAATTATGAATTTTGCTACACGTTTTTGGCTCTTTCTCGTGAACCAAAGGTCGGATGACCTTTCTGTAAAATACGTAGTACTCGCCTTTAACAGGGCTTTCCAATGACGCAATCTGCGAAGCTCTAGCTCAAATATGAATTTTGTTACAAGTTTTTGGCTATTTCTCGTGAACCAAAGGTCGGATGACCTTTCTGTAAAGTACGTAGTACTCGCCTTTAACAGGGCTTTCCAATGACGTAATCCGCGAAGCACTAGCTCAAATATGAATTTTGTTACACGTTTTTGGCTTTTTCTCGTGAACCAAAGGTCAGATGAAATTTCTGTAAAGTACGTAGTACTCGCCTTTAAGAGGGCTTTCCAATGACACAATCCGCAAAGCTGTAGCTGAAATATGAATTTTGTTACATGTTTTTGGCTTTTTCTCGTGAACCAAAGATCGCATGACCTTTCTGTAAAGTACGTAGTACTCGTCTTTAAGAGGGCTTTCCAATGACGCAATCCGCGAAGCACTAGCTCAAATATGAATTTTGTAACATGTTTTTGGCTTTTTCTCGTGAACCAAAGATCGGATGACCTTTCTGTAAATTTCGTACTACTCGCCTTTAACAGCGCTTTCCAATGACGCAATCTGCGAAGCTCTAGCTCAAATATGAATTTTGTTACACGTTTTTGGCTTTTTCTCGTGAACCAAAGTTCGGATGACCTTTCTGTAAAGTACGTAGTACTCGTCTTTAAGAGGGCTTTCCAATGACACAATCCGCAAAGCTGTAGCTGAAATATGAATTTTGTTACATGTTTTTGGCTTTTTCTCGTGAACCAAAGGTCGGATGACCTTTCTGTAGAGTACGTAGTACTCGCCTTTAACAGGGCTTTCCAATGACGCAATCCGCGAAGCACTAGCTCAAATATGAATTTTGTTACACGTTTTTGGCTTTTTCTCGTGAACCAAAGGTCGGATGACCTTTCTGTTAAGTATGTAGTACTCGTCTTTAACAGGTCTTTTGAATGACGCAATCCGCGAAGCTCTAGCTCAAATATGAATTTTGTTACACGTTTTTGGCTTTTTCTCGTGAACCAAAGGTCGGATGACCTTTCTGTAAAGTACGTAGTACTCGTCTTTAACAGGGCTTTCCAATGACGTAATCCGCGAAGCACTAGCTCAAATATGAATTTTGTTACACGTTTTTGGCTTTTTCTCGTGTACCAAAGGTCAGATGACCTTTCTGTAAAGTATGTAGTACTCGCCTTTAACAGGGCTTTCCAATGACGCAATCTGCGAAGCTCTAGCTCAAATATGAATTTTGTAACACGTTTTTGGCTTTTTCTCGTGAACCAAAGTTCGGATGACCTTTCTGTAAAGTACGTAGTACTCGTCTTTAACACGGCTTTCAAACGACGCAATCCGCGAAGCTCTAACTCAATTATGAATTTTGCTACACGTTTTTGGCTCTCTCTCGTGAACCAAAGGTCGAAAGACTTTTCTGTAAAGTACGTAGTACTCGCCTTTAACAGGGCTTTCCAATGGCGCAATCTGCGAAGCTCTAGCTCAAATATGAATTTTGTTACACGTTTTTGTCTTTTTCTCGTGAACCAAATTTCGGATGACCTTTCTGTAAACTTCGTAGTACTCGGCTTTAACAGGTCTTTTAAATGACGCAATCCGCGAAGCTCTATCTCAATTATGAATTTTGTTCCACGTTTTTGGCTTTTTCTCGTGAACCAAAGGTCGGATGACCTTTCTGTAAAGTACGTAGTACTCGTCTTTAAGACGGCTTTCCAATGACGCAATCCGCGAATCTCTAACTCAATTATGAATTTTGTTACACGTTTTTGGCTTTTCCTCGTGAACCAAAGGTCGGATGACCTTTCTGTAAAGTACGTAGTACTCGCCTTTAACAGGGCTTTCCAATGACGCAGTCTGCGAAGTTCTAGCTGAAATATGAATTTTGTTACACGTTTTTGGCTTTTCCTCGTGAACCAAAGGTCGGATGACCTTTCTGTTAAGTACGTAGTACTCGTGTTTAACAGGTCTTTTGAATGACGCAATCCGCGAAGCTCTAGCTCAAATATGAATTTTGTTACACGTTTTTGGCTTTTTCTCGTGAACCAAAGGTCGGATGACCTTTCTGTAAAGTACGTAGTACTCGCCTTTAACAGGGCTTTCCAATGACGCAATCCGCGAAGCACTAGCTCAAATATGAATTTTGTTACACGTTTTTGGCTTTTTCTCGTGAACCAAAGGTCGGATGAAATTTCTGTAAAGTACGTAGTACTCGTCTTTAACAGGGCTTTCAAATGACGGAATCCGCGAATCTCTAACTCAATTATGAATTTTGTTACACGTTTTTGGCTTTTTCTCGTGAACCAAAGGTCGGATGACCTTTCGGTAAAGTACGTAGTATTCGTCTTTAACAGGGCTTTCCAATGACGCAATCTGCGAAGCTCTAGCTCAAATATGAATTTTGTTACAAGGTTTTGGCTTTTTTTGGTGAACCACAGTTCGGATGACCTTTCTGTAAAGTACGTAGTACTCGTCTTTAACAGGGCTTTCAAATGACGGAATCCGCGAATCTCTAACTCAATTATGAATTTTGTTACACGTTTTTGGCTTTTTCTCGTGAACCAAAGGTCGGATGACCTTTCTTTAAAGTACGTAGTATTCGTCTTTAACAGGTCTTTCCAATGACGCAATCTGCGAAGCTCTAACTCAAATATGAATTTTGCTACACGTTTTCGGCTCTCTCTCGTGAACCAAAGGTCGGATGACCTTTCTGTAAAGTACGTACTACTCGCCTTTAACAGGGCTTTCCAATGACGTAATCCGCGAAGCACTACCTCAAATATTCATTTTGTTACACGTTTTTGGCTTTTTCTCGTGAACCAAAGGTCAGATGAAATTTCTGTAAAGTACGTAGTACTCGTCTTTAAGAGGGCTTTCCAATGACACAATCCGCAAAGCTGTAGCTGAAATATGAATTTTGTTACATGTTTTTGGCTTTTTCTCGTGAACCAAAGATCGCATGACCTTTCTGTAAAGTACGTAGTACTCGTCTTTAAGAGGGCTTTGCAATGACGCAATCCGCGAAGCACTAGCTCAAATATGAATTCTGTTACACGTTTTTGGCTTTTTCTCGTGAACCAAAGATCGGACGACCTTTCTGTAAATTTCGTAGTACTCGTCTTTAACAGGGCTTTCCAATGACGCAATCCGCAAAGCTGTAGCTGAATTATGAATTTTGTTACATGTTTTTGGCTTTTTCTCGTGAACCAAAGATCGGATGACCTTTCTGTTAAGTACGTAGTACTCGCCTTTAACAGGGCTTTGCAATGACGCAATCTGCGAAGCTCTAGCTCAAATATGAATTTTGTAACACGTTTTTGGCTTTTTCTCCTGAACCAAAGTTCGGATGACCTTTCTGTTAAGTACGTAGTACTCGTCTTTAACAGGTCTTTTGAATGACGCAATACGCGAAGCTCTAGCTCAAATATGAATTTTGTTACACGTTTTTGGCTTTTTCTCGTGAACCAAAGGTCGGATGACCTTTCTGTAAAGTACGTAGTACTCGCCTTTAACAGGGCTTTCCAATGACGCAATCCGCGAAGCACTAGCTCAAATATGAATTTTGTTACACGTTTTTGGCTTTTTCTCGTGAACCAAAGGTCAGATGAAATTTCTGTAAAGTACGTAGTACTCGTCTTTAAGAGGGCTTTCCAATAACACAATCCGCAAAGCTGTAGCTGAAATATGAATTTTGTTACATGTTTTTGGCTTTTTCTCGTGAACCAAAAATCAGATGACCTTTCTCTAAAGTACGTAGTACTCGTCTTTAAGAGGGCTTTCCAATGACGCAATCCGCGAAGCACTAGCTCAAATATGAATTTTGTTACACCTTTTTGGCTTTTTCTCGTGAACCAAAGTTCGGATGACCTTTCTGTAAATTTCGTAGTACTCGCCTTTAACAGGGCTTTCCAATGACGCAATCCGCGAAGCTCTATCTCAATTATGAATTTTGTTACACGTTTTTGGCTTTTTCTCGTGAACCAAAGTTCGGATGACCTTTCTGTAAATTTCGTAGTACTCGCCTTTAACAGGGCTTTCCAATTACGCAATCCGCGAAGCTCTATCTCAATTATGAATTTTGCTACACGTTTTTGGCTCTTTCTCGTGAACCAAAGGTCGGATGACCTTTCTGTAAAATACGTAGTACTCGCCTTTAACAGGGCTTTCCAATGACGCAATCTGCGAAGCTCTAGCTCAAATATGAATTTTGTTACAAGTTTTTGGCTTTTTCTCGTGTACCAAAGTTCGGATGAGCTTTCTGTAAAGTACGTAGTACTCGTCTTTAACAGGGCTTTCAAATGACGCAATCCGCGAATCTCTAACTCAATTATGAATTTTGTTACACGTTTTCGGCTTTTTCTCCTGAACCAAAGGTCGGATGACCTTTCTGTAAAGTACGTAGTACTCGTCTTTAAGAGGGATTTCCAATGACGCAATCCGCCAAGCTCTAGCTGAAATATGAATTCTGTTACACGTTTTTGGCTTTTTCTCGTGAACCAAAGATCGGATGACCTTTCTGTAAATTTCGTACTACTCGCCTTTAACAGCGCTTTCCAATGACGCAATCTGCGAAGCTCTAGCTCAAATATGAATTTTGTTACACCTTTTCGGCTTTTTCTCCTGAACCAAAGGTCGGATGACCTTTCTGTAAAGTACGTAGTACTCGCCTTTAACAGGGCTTTCCAATGACGCAATCCGCGAAGCACTAGCTCAAATATGAATTTTGTTACACGCTTTTGGCTGTTTCTCGTGAACCAAAGGTCGGATGACCTTTCTGTAAAATACGTAGTATTCGTCTTTAACAGGGCTTTCCAATGACGCAATCTGTGAAGCTCTAACTCAATTATGAATTTTGCTACACGTTTTTGGCTCTCTCTCGTGAACCAAAGGTCGGATGACCTTTCTGTAAAGTACGTAGTACTCGCCTTTAACAGGGCTTTCCAATGACGCAATCCGCGAAGCTCTAGCTCAAATATGAATTCTGTTACACGTTTTTGGCTTTTTCTCGTGAACCAAAGGTCAGATGAAATTTCTGTAAAGTACGTAGTACTCGTCTTTAAGAGGGCTTTCCAATAACACAATCCGCAAAGCTGTAGCTGAAATATGAATTTTGTTACATGTTTTTGGCTTTTTCTCGTGAACCAAAAATCAGATGACCTTTCTCTAAAGTACGTAGTACTCGTCTTTAAGAGGGCTTTCCAATGACGCAATCCGCGAAGCACTAGCTCAAATATGAATTTTGTTACACCTTTTTGGCTTTTTCTCGTGAACCAAAGTTCGGATGACCTTTCTGTAAATTTCGTAGTACTCGCCTTTAACAGGGCTTTCCAATGACGCAATCCGCGAAGCTCTATCTCAATTATGAATTTTGTTACACGTTTTTGGCTGTCTCTCGTGAACCAAAAATTGGATGACCTTTCTGTAAAGTACGCAGTACTCGTCTTTAACAGGGCTTTCCAATGACGCAATCCGCGAAGCACTAGCTCAAATATGAATTTTGCTACACGTTTTTGGCTTTTTCTCGTGAACCAAAGGTCGGATGACCTTTCTGTAAAATACGTAGTACTCGCCTGTAACAGGGCTTTCCAATGACGCAATCTGCGAAGCTCTAGCTCAAATATGAATTTTGTTACAAGTTTTTGGCTTTTTCTCGTGAACCAAAGTTCGGATGACCTTTCTGTAAAGTACGTAGTACTCGTCTTTAACAGGGCTTTCAAATGACGGAATCCGCGAATCTCTAACTCAATTATGAATTTTGTTACACGTTTTTGGCTTTTTCTCGTGAACCAAAGGTCGGATGACCTTTCTGTAAAGTACGTAGTACTCGCCTTTAACAGGGCTTTCCAATGACGCAATCCGCGAAGCACTAGCTCAAATATGAATTTTGTAACACGTTTTTGGCTTTTTCTCGTGAACCAAAGGTCAGATGAAATTTCTGTAAAGTACGTAGTACTCGCCTTTAACACGGCTTTCCAATGACGCAATCCGCGAAGTACTAGCTCAAATATGAATTTTGTAACACGTTTTTGGCTTTTTCTCGTGAACCAAAGTTCGGATGACCTTTCTGTAAAGTACGTAGTACTCGAATTTAACAGGGATTTCAAATGACGCAATCCGCGAATCTCTAACTCAATTATGAATTTTGTTACACGCTTTTGGCTGTTTCTCGTGAACCAAAGGTCGGATGACCTTTCTGTAAAATACGTAGTATTCGTCTTTAACAGGGCTTTCCAATGACGCAATCTGTGAAGCTCTAACTCAATTATGAATTTTGCTACACGTTTTTGGCTCTCTCTCGTGAACCAAAGGTCGGATGACCTTTCTGTAAAGTACGTAGTACTCGCCTTTAACAGGGCTTTCCAATGACGCAATCCGCGAAGCTCTAGCTCAAATATGAATTCTGTTACACGTTTTTGGCTTTTTCTCGTGAACCAAAGATCGAATGACCTTTCTGTAAATTTCGTACTACTCGCCTTTAACAGCGCTTTCCAATGACGCAATCTGCGAAGCTCTAGCTCAAATATGAATTTTGTTACACGTTTTCGGCTTTTTCTCCTGAACCAAAGGTCGGATGACCTTTCTGTAAAGTACGTAGTACTCGTCTTTAAGAGGGATTTCCAATGACGCAATCCGCCAAGCTCTAGCTGAAATATGAATTCTGTTACACGTTTTTGGCTTTTTCTCGTGAACCAAAGATCGGATGACCTTTCTGTAAATTTCGTACTACTCGCCTTTAACAGCGCTTTCCAATGACGCAATCTGCGAAGCTCTAGCTCAAATATGAAATTTGTTACACCTTTTCGGCTTTTTCTCCTGAACCAAAGGTCGGATGACCTTTCTGTAAAGTACGTAGTACTCGCCTTTAACAGGGCTTTCCAATGACGCAATCCGCGAAGCTCTAGCTCAAATATGAATTCTGTTACACGTTTTTGGCTGTCTCTCGTGAACCAAAAATTGGATGACCTTTCTGTAAAGTACGCAGTACTCGTCTTTAACAGGGCTTTCCAATGACGCAATCCGCGAAGCACTAGCTCAAATATGAATTTTGCTACACGTTTTTGGCTTTTTCTCGTGAACCAAAGGTCGGATGACCTTTCTGTAAAATACGTAGTACTCGCCTGTAACAGGGCTTTCCAATGACGCAATCTGCGAAGCTCTAGCTCAAATATGAATTTTGTTACAAGTTTTTGGCTTTTTCTCGTGAACCAAAGTTCGGATGACCTTTCTGTAAAGTACGTAGTACTCGTCTTTAACAGGGCTTTCAAATGACGGAATCCGCGAATCTCTAACTCAATTATGAATTTTGTTACACGTTTTTGGCTTTTTCTCGTGAACCAAAGGTCGGATGACCTTTCTGTAAAGTACGTAGTACTCGCCTTTAACAGGGCTTTCCAATGACGCAATCTGCGAAGCTCTAGCTCAAATATGAATTTTGTTACACGTTTTTGGCTTTTTCTCGTGAACCAAAGGTCGGATGACCTTTCTGTAAAGTACGTAGTACTCCCCTTTAACAGGGCTTTCCAATGACGCAATCCGCGAAGCACTAGCTCAAATATGAATTTTGTTACACGTTTTTGGCTTTTTCTCGTGAACCAAAGGTCAGATGCAATTTCTGTAAAGTACGTAGTACTCGTCTTTAAGAGGGCTTTCCAATGACACAATCCGCGAAGCACCAGCTCAAATATGAATTTTGTAACACGTTTTTGGCTTTTTCTCGTGAACCAAAGTTCGGATGACCTTTCTGTAAATTTCGTACTACTCGCCTTTAACAGCGCTTTCCAATGACGCAATCTGCGAAGCTCTAGCTCAAATATGAATTTTGTTACACGTTTTTGGCTTTTTCTCGTGAACCAAAGGTCGGATGACCTTTCTGTTAAGTACGTAGTACTCGTCTTTAACAGGTCTTTTGAATGACGTAATCCGCGAAGCTCTAGCTCAAATATGAATTTTGTTACACGTTTTTGGCTTTTTCTCGTGAACCAAAGGTCGGATGACCTTTCTGTAAAGTACGTAGTACTCGCCTTTAACAGGGCTTTCCAATGACGCAATCCGCGAAGCACTAGCTCAAATATGAATTTTGTTACACGTTTTTGGCTTTTTCTCGTGAACCAAAGGTCAGATGAAATTTCTGTAAAGTACGTAGTACTCGTCTTTAAGAGGGCTTTCCAATAACACAATCCGCAAAGCTGTAGCTGAAATATGAATTTTGTTACATGTTTTTGGCTTTTTCTCGTGAACCAAAAATCAGATGACCTTTCTCTAAAGTACGTAGTACTCGTCTTTAAGAGGGCTTTCCAATGACGCAATCCGCGAAGCACTAGCTCAAATATGAATTTTGTTACACCTTTTTGGCTTTTTCTCGTGAACCAAAGTTCGGATGACCTTTCTGTAAATTTCGTAGTACTCGCCTTTAACAGGGCTTTCCAATGACGCAATCCGCGAAGCTCTATCTCAATTATGAATTTTGTTACACGTTTTTGGCTTTTTCTCGTGAACCAAAGTTCGGATGACCTTTCTGTAAATTTCGTAGTACTCGCCTTTAACAGGGCTTTCCAATTACGCAATCCGCGAAGCTCTATCTCAATTATGAATTTTGCTACACGTTTTTGGCTCTTTCTCGTGAACCAAAGGTCGGATGACCTTTCTGTAAAATACGTAGTACTCGCCTTTAACAGGGCTTTCCAATGACGCAATCTGCGAAGCTCTAGCTCAAATATGAATTTTGTTACAAGTTTTTGGCTTTTTCTCGTGAACCAAAGTTCGGATGACCTTTCTGTAAAGTACGTAGTACTCGTCTTTAACAGGGCTTTCAAATGACGCAATCCGCGAATCTCTAACTCAATTATGAATTTTGTTACACGTTTTTGGCTTTTCCTCGTGAATCAAAGGTCGGATGACCTTTCTGTAAAGTACGTAGTACTCGCCTTTAACAGGGCTTTCCAATGACGCAATCCGCGAAGCACTAGCTCAAATATGAATTTTGTAACACGTTTTTGGCTTTTTCTCGTGAACCAAAGGTCAGATGAAATTTCTGTAAAGTACGTAGTACTCGCCTTTAACACGGCTTTCCAATGACGCAATCCGCGAAGTACTAGCTCAAATATGAATTTTGTAACACGTTTTTGGCTTTTTCTCGTGAACCAAAGTTCGGATGACCTTTCTGTAAAGTACGTAGTACTCGAATTTAACAGGGATTTCAAATGACGCAATCCGCGAATCTCTAACTCAATTATGAATTTTGTTACACGCTTTTGGCTGTTTCTCGTGAACCAAAGTTCGGATGACCTTTCTGTAAAATACGTAGTATTCGTCTTTAACAGGGCTTTCCAATGACGCAATCCGTGAAGCTCTAACTCAATTATGAATTTTGCTACACGTTTTTGGCTCTCTCTCGTGAACCAAAGGTCGGATGACCTTTCTGTAAAGTACGTAGTACTCGCCTTTAACAGGGCTTTCCAATGACGCAATCCGCGAAGCTCTAGCTCAAATATGAATTCTGTTACACGTTTTTGGCTTTTTCTCGTGAACCAAAGATCGAATGACCTTTCTGTAAATTTCGTACTACTCGCCTTTAACAGCGCTTTCCAATGACGCAATCTGCGAAGCTCTAGCTCAAATATGAATTTTGTTGCACGTTTTCGGCTTTTTCTCCTGAACCAAAGGTCGGATGACCTTTCTGTAAAGTACGTAGTACTCGCCTTTAACAGGGCTTTCCAATGACGCAATCCGCGAAGCTCTAGCTCAAATATGAATTCTGTTACACGTTTTTGGCTTTTTCTCGTGAACCAAAGATCGGATGACCTTTCTGTAAATTTCGTAGTACTCGTCTTTAACAGGGCTTTCCAATGACGCAATCCGCGAAGCTCTATCTCAATTATGAATTTTGCTACACGTTTTTGGCTCTTTCTCGTGAACCAAAGGTCGGATGACCTTTCTGTAAAATACGTAGTACTCGCCTGTAACAGGGCTTTCCAATGACGCAATCTGCGAAGCTCTAGCTCAAATATGAATTTTGTTACAAGTTTTTGGCTTTTTCTCGTGAACCAAAGTTCGGATGACCTTTCTGTAAAGTACGTAGTACTCGTCTTTAACAGGGCTTTCAAATGACGGAATCCGCGAATCTCTAACTCAATTATGAATTTTGTTACACGTTTTTGGCTTTTTCTCGTGAACCAAAGGTCGGATGACCTTTCTGTAAAGTACGTAGTACTCGCCTTTAACAGGGCTTTCCAATGACGCAATCTGCGAAGCTCTAGCTCAAATATGAATTTTGTTACACGTTTTTGGCTTTTTCTCGTCAACCAAAGGTCGGATGACCTTTCTGTAAACTACGTAGTACTCCCCTTTAACAGGGCTTTCCAATGACGCAATCCGCGAAGCACTAGCTCAAATATGAATTTTGTTACACGTTTTTGGCTTTTTCTCGTGAACCAAAGGTCAGATGAAATTTCTGTAAAGTACGTAGTACTCGTCTTTAAGAGGGCTTTCCAATGACGCAATCCGCGAAGCTCTAACTCAATTATGAATTTTGCTACACGTTTTTGGCTCTCTCTCGTGAACCAAAAATCGGATGACCTTTCTGTAAAGTACGTAGTACTCGTCTTTAAGAGGGCTTTCCAATGACGCAATCCGCGAAGCACTAGCTCAAATATGAATTTTGTAACACGTTTTTGGCTTTTTCTCGTGAACCAAAGGACGGATGACCTTTCTGTAAAGTACGTAGTACTCGCCTTTAACAGGGCTTTCCAATGACGCAATCCGCGAAGCACTAGCTCAAATATGAATTTTGTAACACGTTTTTGGCTTTTTCTCGTGAACCAAAGGTCGGATGACCTTTCTGTAAAGTACGTAGTACTCGTCTTTAACAGGGCTTTCCAATGACGCAATCCGCGTAGCTCTAACTCAATTATAAATTTTGCAACACGTTTTTGGCTCTTTCTCGTGAACCAAAGGTCGGATGACCTTTCTGTAAATTTCGTAGTACTCGCCTTTAACAGGGCTTTCCAATGACGCAATCCGCGAAGCACTAGCTCAAATATGAATTTTGTTACACGTTTTTGGCTTTTTCTCGTGAACCAAAGGTCAGATGCAATTTCTGTAAAGTACGTAGTACTCGTCTTTAAGAGGGCTTTCCAATGACACAATCCGCGAAGCACCAGCTCAAATATGAATTTTGTAACACGTTTTTGGCTTTTTCTCGTGAACCAAAGTTCGGATGACCTTTCTGTAAATTTCGTACTACTCGCCTTTAACAGCGCTTTCCAATGACGCAATCTGCGAAGCTCTAGCTCAAATATGAATTTTGTTACACGTTTTCGGCTTTTTCTCCTGAACCAAAGGTCGGATGACCTTTCTGTAAAGTACGTAGTACTCGTCTTTAACAGGGCTTTCCAATGACGCAATCCGCGAAACACTAGCTCAAATATGAATTTTGTTACACCTTTTTGGCTTTTTCTCGTGAACCAAAGTTCGGATGACCTTTCTGTAAATTTCGTAGTACTCGCCTTTAACAGGGCTTTCCAATGACGCAATCCGCGAAGCTCTATCTCAATTATGAATTTTGTTACACGTTTTTGTCTTTTTCTCGTGAACCAAAGTTCGGATGACATTTCTGTAAAGTACGTAGTACTCGTCTTTAACACGGCTTTCAAATGACGCAATCCGCGAATCTGTAACTCAATTATGAATTTTGTTACACGTTTTTGGCTTTTCCTCGTGAACCAAAAGTCGGATGACCTTTCTGTAAAGTACGTAGTATTCGTCTTTAACAGGGCTTTCCAATGACGCAATCCGCAGCGCTCTAATACAATTATGAATTTTGCTACACGTTTTTGGCTCTCTCTCGTGAACCAAAGGTGGGATGACCTTTCTCTAAAGTACGTAGTACTCGCCTTTAACAGGGCTTTCCAATGACGCAATCTGCGAAGCTCTAGCTCAAATATGAATTTTGTTACACGTTTTTGGCTTTTTCTCGTGAACCAAAGGTCGGATGACCTTTCTGTAAAGTACGTAGTACTCGCCTTTAACAGGGCTTTCCAATGACGCAATCCGCGAAGCACCAGCTCAAATATGAATTTTGTTACACGTTTTTGGCTTTTTCTCGTGAACCAAAAGTCAGATGAAATTTCTATAAAGTACGTAGTACTCGTCTTTAAGAGGGCTTTCCAATGACACAATCCGCACAGCTGTAGCTGAAATATGAATTTTGTTACATGTTTTTGGCTTTTTCTCGTGAACCAAAGATCGGATGACCTTTCTGTAAAGTACGTAGTAATCGTCTTTAAGAGGGCTTTCCAATGACGCAATCCGCGAAGCTCTAGCTCAAATATGAATTCTGTTACACGTTTTTGGCTTTTTCTCGTGAACCAAAGATCGGATGACCTTTCTGTAAATTTCGTACTACTCGCCTTTAACAGCGCTTTCCAATGACGCAATCAGCGAAGCTCTAGCTCAAATATGAATTTTGTTACACGTTTTTGGCTTTTTCTCGTGAACCAAAGTTCGGATGACTTTTCTGTAAATTTCGTAGTACTCGACTTTCACAGGGCTTTCCGATGACGCAATCCGCGAAGCTCTAACTCAATTATGAATTTTGCTACACGTTTTTGGGTTTTTCTCGTGAACCAAAGGTCGGATGACCTTTCTGTAAAGTACGTAGTACTCGCCTTTAACAGGGCTTTCCAATGACGCAATCCGCGAAGCACTAGCTCAAATATGAATTTTGTAACACGTTTTTGGCTTTTTCTCGTGAACCAAAGGTCAGATGAAATTTCTGTAAAGTACGTAGTACTCGCCTTTAACACGGCTTTCCAATGACGCAATCCGCGAAGTACTAGCTTAAATATGAATTTTGTAACACGTTTTTGGCTTTTTCTCGTGAACCAAAGTTCGGATGACCTTTCTGTAAAGTACGTAGTACTCGAATTTAACAGGGATTTCAAATGACGCAATCCGCGAATCTCTAACTCAATTATGAATTTTGTTACACGCTTTTGGCTGTTTCTCGTGAACCAAAGGTCGGATGACCTTTCTGTAAAATACGTAGTATTCGTCTTTAACAGGGCTTTCCAATGACGCAATCTGTGAAGCTCTAACTCAATTATGAATTTTGCTACACGTTTTTGGCTCTCTCTCGTGAACCAAAGGTCGGATGACCTTTCTGTAAAGTACGTAGTACTCGCCTTTAACAGGGCTTTCCAATGACGCAATCCGCGAAGCTCTAGCTCAAATATGAATTCTGTTACACGTTTTTGGCTTTTTCTCGTGAACCAAAGATCGAATGACCTTTCTGTAAATTTCCTACTACTCGCCTTTAACAGCGCTTTCCAATGACGCAATCTGCGAAGCTCTAGCTCAAATATGAATTTTGTTACACGTTTTCGGCTTTTTCTCCTGAACCAAAGGTCGGATGACCTTTCTGTAAAGTACGTAGTACTCGTCTTTAAGAGGGATTTCCAATGACGCAATCCGCCAAGCTCTAGCTGAAATATGAATTCTGTTACACGTTTTTGGCTTTTTCTCGTGAACCAAAGATCGGATGACCTTTCTGTAAATTTCGTACTACTCGCCTTTAACAGCGCTTTCCAATGACGCAATCTGCGAAGCTCTAGCTCAAATATGAATTTTGTTACACGTTTTTGGCTTTTTCTCGTGAACCAAAGGTCGGATGACCTTTCTGTAAAGTACGTAGTACTCCCCTTTAACAGGGCTTTCCAATGACGCAATCCGCGAAGCACTAGCTCAAATATGAATTTTGTTACACGTTTTTGGTTTTTTCTCGTGAACCAAAGGTCAGATGAAATTTCTGTAAAGTACGTAGTACTCGTCTTTAAGAGGGCTTTCCAATGACGCAATCCGCGAAGCTCTAACTCAAATATGAATTTTGCTACACGTTTTTGGCTCTCTCTCATGAACCAAAAATCGGATGACCTTTCTGTAAAGTACGTAGTACTCGTCTTTAAGAGGGCTTTCCAATGACGCATTCCGCGAAGCACTAGCTCAAATATGAATTTTGTAACACGTTTTTGGCTTTTTCTCGTGAACCAAAGGACGGATGACCTTTCTGTTAAGTACGTAGTACTCGTCTTTAACAGGTCTTTTGAATGACGTAATCCGCGAAGCTCTAGCTCAAATATGAATTTTGTTACACGTTTTTGGCTTTTTCTCGTGAACCAAAGGTCGGATGACCTTTCTGTTAAGTACGTAGTACTCGTCTTTAACAGGTCTTTTGAATGACGTAATCCGCGAAGCTGTAGCTCAAATATGAATTTTGTAACACGTTTTTGGCTTTTTCTCGTGAACCAAAGGTCAGATGACCTTTCTGTAAAGTATGTAGTACTCGCCTTTAACAGGGCTTTCCAATGACGCAATCTGCGAAGCTCTAGCTCAAATATGAATTTTGTAACACGTTTTTGGCTTTTTCTCGTGAACCAAAGTTCGGATGACCTTTCTGTTAAGTACGTAGTACTCGTCTTTAACAGGTCTTTTGAATGACGCAATCCGCGAAGCTGTAGCTCAAATATGAATTTTGTTACACGTTTTTGGCTTTTTCTCGTGAACCAAAGGTCGGATGACCTTTCTGTAAAGTACGTAGTACTCGCCTTTAACAGGGCTTTCCAATGACGCAATTCGCGAAGCACTAGCTCAAATATGAATTTTGTTACACGTTTTTGGCTTTTTCTCGTGAACCAAAGGTCAGATGAAATTTCTGTAAAGTACGTAGTACTCGTCTTTAAGAGGGCTTTCCAATAACACAATCCGCAAAGCTGTAGCTGAAATATGAATTTTGTTACATGTTTTGGCTTTTTCTCGTGAACCAAAAATCAGATGACCTTTCTCTAAAGTACGTAGTACTCGTCTTTAAGAGGGCTTTCCAATGACGCAATCCGCGAAGCACTAGCTCAAATATGAATTTTGTTACACGTTTTTGGCTTTTTCTCGTGAACCAAAGTTCGGATGACCTTTCTGTAAATTTCGTAGTACTCGCCTTTAACAGGGCTTTCCAATTACGCAATCCGCGAAGCTCTATCTCAATTATGAATTTTGCTACACGTTTTTGGCTCTTTCTCGTGAACCAAAGGTCGGATGACCTTTCTGTAAAATACGTAGTACTCGCCTTTAACAGGGCTTTCCAATGACGCAATCTGCGAAGCTCTAGCTCAAATATGAATTTTGTTACAAGTTTTTGGCTATTTCTCGTGAACCAAAGTTCGGATGACCTTTCTGTAAAGTACGTAGTACTCGTCTTTAACAGGGCTTTCAAATGACGCAATCCGCGAATCTCTAACTCAATTATGAATTTTGTTACACGTTTTTGGCTTTTCCTCGTGAACCAAAGGTCGGATGACCTTTCTGTAAAGTACGTAGTACTCGCCTTTAACAGGGCTTTCCAATGACGCAATCCGCGAAGCACTAGCTCAAATATGAATTTTGTTACACGTTTTTGGCTTTTTCTCGTGAACCAAAGGTTGGATGACCTTTCTGTTAAGTACGTAGTACTCGTCTTTAACAGGTCTTTTGAATGACGCAATCCGCGAAGCTCTAGCTCAAATATGAATTTTGTTACACGTTTTTGGCTTTTTCTCGTGAACCAAAGGTCGGATGACCTTTCTGTAAAGTACGTAGTACTCGCCTTTAACAGGGCTTTCCAATGACGTAATCCGCGAAGCACTAGCTCAAATATGAATTTTGTTACACGTTTTTGGCTTTTTCTCGTGAACCAAAGGTCAGATGAAATTTCTGTAAAGTACGTAGTACTCGCCTTTAAGAGGGCTTTCCAATGATACAATCCGCAAAGCTGTAGCTGAAATATGAATTTTGTTACATGTTTTTGGCTTTTTCTCGTGAACCAAAGATCGCATGACCTTTCTGTAAAGTACGTAGTACTCGTCTTTAAGAGGGCTTTCCAATGACGCAATCCGCGAAGCACTAGCTCAAATATGAATTTTGTAACATGTTTTTGGCTTTTTCTCGTGAACCAAAGATCGGATGACCTTTCTGTAAATTTCGTACTACTCGCCTTTAACAGCGCTTTCCAATGACGCAATCTGCGAAGCTCTAGCTCAAATATGAATTTTGTTACACGTTTTTGGTTTTTTCTCGTGAACCAAAGTTCGGATGACCTTTCTGTAAAGTACGTAGTACTCGTCTTTAAGAGGGCTTTCCAATGACACAATCCGCAAAGCTGTAGCTGAAATATGAATTTTGTTACATGTTTTTGGCTTTTTCTCGTGAACCAAAGGTCGGATGACCTTTCTGTAGAGTACGTAGTACTCGCCTTTAACAGAGCTTTCCAATGACGCAATCCGCGAAGCACTAGCTCAAATATGAATTTTGTTACACGTTTTTGGCTTTTTCTCGTGAACCAAAGGTCGGATGACCTTTCTGTTAAGTACGTAGTACTCGTCTTTAACAGGTCTTTTGAATGACGCAATCCGCGAAGCTCTAGCTCAAATATGAATTTTGTTACACGTTTTTGGCTTTTTCTCGTGAACCAAAGGTCGTATGACCTTTCTGTAAAGTACGTAGTACTCGTCTTTAACAGGGCTTTCCAATGACGTAATCCGCGAAGCACTAGCTCAAATATGAATTTTGTTACACGTTTTTGGCTTTTTCTCGTGAACCAAAGGTCAGATGACCTTTCTGTAAAGTATGTAGTACTCGCCTTTAACAGGGCTTTCCAATGACGCAATCTGCGAAGCTCTAGCTCAAATATGAATTTTGTAACACGTTTTTGGCTTTTTCTCGTGAACCAAAGTTCGGATGACCTTTCTGTTAAGTACGTAGTACTCGTCTTTAACAGGTCTTTTGAATGACGCAATCCGCGAAGCTCTAGCTCAAATATGAATTTTGTTACACGTTTTTGGCTTTTTCTCGTGTACCAAAGGTCGGATGACCTTTCTGTAGAGTACATAGTACTCGCCTTTAACAGGGCTTTCCAATGACGCAATCCGCGAAGCACTAGCTCAAATATGAATTTTGTTACACGTTTTTGGCTTTTTCTCGTGAACCAAAGGTCGGATGACCTTTCTGTTAAGTACGTAGTACTCGGCTTTAACAGGTCTTTTGAATGACGCAATCCGCGAAGCTCTAGCTCAAATATGAATTTTGTTACACGTTTTTGGCTTTTTCTCGTGAACCAAAGGTCGGATGACCTTTCTGTAAAGTACGTAGTACTCGTCTTTAACAGGGCTTTCCAATGACGTAATCCGCGAAGCACTAGCTCAAATATGAATTTTGTTACACGTTTTTGGCTTTTTCTCGTGAACCAAAGTTCGGATGACCTTTCTGTAAAGTACGTAGTACTCGTCTTTAACACGGCTTTCAAATGACGCAATCCGCGAAGCTCTAACTCAATTATGAATTTTGCTACACGTTTTTGGCTCTCTCTCGTGAACCAAAGGTCGAAAGACTTTGATGTAAAGTACGTAGTACTCGCCTTTAACAGGGCTTTCCAATGGCGCAATCTGCGAAGCTCTAGCTCAAATATGAATTTTGTTACACGTTTTTGTCTTTTTCTCGTGAACCAAATTTCGGATGACCTTTCTGTAAATTTCGTAGTACTCGGCTTTAACAGGTCTTTTAAATGACGCAATCCGCGAAGCTCTATCTCAATTATGAATTTTGTTCCACGTTTTTGGCTTTTTCTCGTGAACCAAAGGTCGGATGACCTTTCTGTAAAGTACGTAGTACTCGTCTTTAAGACGGCTTTCCAATGACGCAATCCGCGAATCTCTAACTAAATTATGAATTTTGTTACACGTTTTTGGCTTTTCCTCGTGAACCAAAGGTCGGATGACCTTTCTGTAAAGTACGTAGTACTCGCCTTTAACAGGGCTTTCCAATGACGCAATCCGCGAAGCACTAGCTCAAATATGAATTTTGTTACACGTTTTTGGCTTTTCCTCGTGAACCAAAGGTCGGATGACCTTTCTGTTAAGTACGTAGTACTCGTGTTTAACAGGTCTTTTGAATGACGCAATCCGCGAAGCTCTAGCTCAAATATGAATTTTGTTACACGTTTTTGGCTTTTTCTCGTGAACCAAAGGTCGGATGACCTTTCTGTAAAGTACGTAGTACTCGCCTTTAACAGGGCTTTCCAATGACGCAATCCGCGAAGCACTAGCTCAAATATGAATTTTGTTACACGTTTTTGGCTTTTTCTCGTGAACCAAAGGTCGGATGAAATTTCTGTAAAGTACGTAGTACTCGTCTTTAACAGGGCTTTCAAATGACCGAATCCGCGAATCTCTAACTCAATTATGAATTTTGTTACACGTTTTTGGCTTTTTCTCGTGAACCAAAGGTCGGATGACCTTTCGGTAAAGTACGTAGTATTCGTCTTTAACAGGGCTTTCCAATGACGCAATCTGCGAAGCTCTAGCTCAAATATGAATTTTGTTACAAGGTTTTGGCTTTTTTTGGTGAACCACAGTTCGGATGACCTTTCTGTAAAGTACGTAGTACTCGTCTTTAACAGGGCTTTCAAATGACGGAATCCGCGAATCTCTAACTCAATTATGAATTTTGTTACACGTTTTTGGCTTTTTCTCGTGAACCAAAGGTCGGATGACCTTTCTTTAAAGTACGTAGTATTCGTCTTTAACAGGTCTTTCCAATGAGGCAATCTGCGAAGCTCTAACTCAAATATGAATTTTGCTACACGTTTTCGGCTCTCTCTCGTGAACCAAAGGTCGGATGACCTTTCTGTAAAGTACGTACTACTCGCCTTTAACAGGGCTTTCCAATGACGCAATCCGCGAAGCACTACCTCAAATATGAATTTTGTTACACGTTTTTGGCTTTTTCTCGTGAACCAAAGGTCAGATGAAATTTCTGTAAAGTACGTAGTACTCGTCTTTAAGAGGGCTTTCCAATGACACAATCCGCAAAGCTGTAGCTGAAATATGAATTTTGTTACATGTTTTTGGCTTTTTCTCGTGAACCAAAGATCGCATGACCTTTCTGTAAAGTACGTAGTACTCGTCTTTAAGAGGGCTTTGCAATGACGCAATCCGCGAAGCACTAGCTCAAATATGAATTCTGTTACACGTTTTTGGCTTTTTCTCGTGAACCAAAGATCGGACGACCTTTCTGTAAATTTCGTAGTACTCGTCTTTAACAGGGCTTTCCAATGACGCAATCCGCAAAGCTGTAGCTGAATTATGAATTTTGTTACATGTTTTTGGCTTTTTCTCGTGAACTAAAGATCGGATGACCTTTCTGTTAAGTACGTAGTACTCGCCTTTAACAGGGCTTTCCAATGACGCAATCTGCGAAGCTCTAGCTCAAATATGAATTTTGTAACACGTTTTTGGCTTTTTCTCGTGAACCAAAAGTCGGATGACCTTTCTGTAAAGTACGTAGTACTCGACTTTAACAGGGCTTTCCAATGACGCAATCCGCGAAGCACTAGCTCAAATATGAATTTTGTTACACGTTTTTGGCTTTTTCTCGTGAACCAAAGGTCAGATGACCTTTCTGTAAAGTATGTAGTACTCGCCTTTAACAGGGCTTTCCAATGACGCCATCTGCGAAGCTCTAGCTCAAATATGAATTTTGTAACACGTTTTTGGCTTTTTCTCGTGAACCAAAGTTCGGATGACCTTTCTGTTAAGTACGTAGTACTCGTCTTTAACAGGTCTTTTGAATGACGCAATACGCGAAGCTCTAGCTCAAATATGAATTTTGTTACACGTTTTTGGCTTTTTCTCGTGAACCAAAGGTCGGATGACCTTTCTGTAAAGTACGTAGTACTCGCCTTTAACAGGGCTTTCCAATGACGCAATCCGCGAAGCACTAGCTCAAATATGAATTTTGTTACACGTTTTTGGCTTTTTCTCGTGAACCAAAGGTCAGATGAAATTTCTGTAAAGTACGTAGTACTCGTCTTTAAGAGGGCTTTCCAATAACACAATCCGCAAAGCTGTAGCTGAAATATGAATTTTGTTACATGTTTTTGGCTTTTTCTCGTGAACCAAAAATCAGATGACCTTTCTCTAAAGTACGTAGTACTCGTCTTTAAGAGGGCTTTCCAATGACGCAATCCGCGAAGCACTAGCTCAAATATGAATTTTGTTACACCTTTTTGGCTTTTTCTCGTGAACCAAAGTTCGGATGACCTTTCTGTAAATTTCGTAGTACTCGCCTTTAACAGGGCTTTCCAATGACGCAATCCGCGAAGCTCTATCTCAATTATGAATTTTGTTACACGTTTTTGGCTTTTTCTCGTGAACCAAAGTTCGGATGACCTTTCTGTAAATTTCGTAGTACTCGTCTTTAACAGGGCTTTCCAATTACGCAATCCGCGAAGCTCTATCTCAATTATGAATTTTGCTACACGTTTTTGGCTCTTTCTCGTGAACCAAAGGTCGGATGACCTTTCTGTAAAATACGTAGTACTCGCCTTTAACAGGGCTTTCCAATGACGCAATCTGCGAAGCTCTAGCTCAAATATGAATTTTGTTACAAGTTTTTGGCTTTTTCTCGTGTACCAAAGTTCGGATGAGCTTTCTGTAAAGTACGTAGTACTCGTCTTTAACAGGGCTTTCAAATGACGCAATCCGCGAATCTCTAACTCAATTATGAATTTTGTTACACGTTTTTGGCTTTTTCTCGTGAACCAAAGGTCGGATGACCTTTCGGTAAAGTACGTAGTATTCGTCTTTAACAGGGCTTTCCAATGACGCAATCTGCGAAGCTCTAGCTTAAATATGAATTTTGTTACAAGGTTTTGGCTTTTTCTCGTGAACCACAGTTCGGATGACCTTTCTGTAAAGTACGTAGTACTCGTCTTTAACAGGGCTTTCAAATGACGGAATCCGCGAATCTCTAACTCAATTATGAATTTTGTTACACGTTTTTGGCTTTTTCTCGTGAACCAAAGGTCGGATGACCTTTCTTTAAAGTACGTAGTATTCGTCTTTAACAGGTCTTTCCAATGACGAAATCTGCGAAGCTCTAACTCAAATATGAATTTTGCTACACGTTTTCGGCTCTCTCTCGTGAATCAAAGGTCGGATGACCTTTCTGTAAAGTACGTACTACTCGCCTTTAACAGGGCTTTCCAATGACGCAATCCGCGAAGCACTACCTCAAATATGAATTTTGTTACACGTTTTTGGCTTTTTCTCGTGAACCAAAGGTCAGATGAAATTTCTGTAAAGTACGTAGTACTCGTCTTTAAGAGGGCTTTCCAATGACACAATCCGCAAACTGTAGCTGAAATATGAATTTTGTTACATGTTTTTGGCTTTTTCTCGTGAACCAAAGATCGCATGACCTTTCTGTAAAGTACGTAGTACTCGTCTTTAAGAGGGCTTTGCAATGACGCAATCCGCGAATCTCTAACTCAATTATGAATTTTGTTACACGTTTTTGGCTTTTCCTCGTGAACCAAAGGTCGGATGACCTTTCTGTAAAGTACGTAGTACTCGCCTTTAACAGGGCTTTCCAATGACGCAATCCGCGAAGCTCTAGCTCAAATATGAATTTTGTTACACGTTTTCGGCTTTTTCTCCTGAACCAAAGGTCGGATGACCTTTCTGTAAAGTACGTAGTACTCGCCTTTAATAGGGCTTTCCAATCACGCAATCTGCGAAGCTCTAGCTCAAATATGAATTTGGTTAGAAGGTTTTGGCTTTTTCTCGTGAACCAAAGTTCGGATGACCTTTCTGTAAAGTAGGTAGTACTCGTCTTTAACAGGGCTTTCAAATGACGGAATCCGCGAATCTCTAACTCAATTATGAATTTTGTTACACGTTTTTGGCTTTTTCTCGTGAACCAAAGGTCGGATGACCTTTCGGTAAAGTACGTAGTATTCGTCTTTAACAGGGCTTTCCAATGACGCAATCTGCGAAGCTCTAGCTTAAATATGAATTTTGTTACAAGGTTTTGGCTTTTTCTCGTGAACCACAGTTCGGATGACCTTTCTGTAAAGTACGTAGTACTCGTCTTTAACAGGGATTTCAAATGACGGAATCCGCGAATCTCTAACTCAATTATGAATTTTGTTACACGTTTTTGGCTTTTTCTCGTGAACCAAAGGTCGGATGACCTTTCTTTAAAGTACGTAGTATTCGTCTTTAACAGGTCTTTCCAATGACGCAATCTGCGAAGCTCTAACTCAAATATGAATTTTGCTACACGTTTTCGGCTCTCTCTCGTGAATCAAAGGTCGGATGACCTTTCTGTAAAGTACGTACTACTCGCCTTTAACAGGGCTTTCCAATGACGCAATCCGCGAAGCACTACCTCAAATATGAATTTTGTTACACGTTTTTGGCTTTTTCTCGTGAACCAAAGGTCAGATGAAATTTCTGTAAAGTACGTAGTACTCGTCTTTAAGAGGGCTTTCCAATGACACAATCCGCAAAGCTGTAGCTGAAATATGAATTTTGTTACATGTTTTTGGCTTTTTCTCGTGAACCAAAGATCGCATGACCTTTCTGTAAAGTACGTAGTACTCGTCTTTAAGAGGGCTTTGCAATGACGCAATCCGCGAAGCACTAGCTCAAATATGAATTCTGTTACACGTTTTTGGCTTTTTCTCGTGAACCAAAGATCGGACGACCTTTCTGTAAATTTCGTAGTACTCGTCTTTAACAGGGCTTTCCAATGACGCAATCCGCAAAGCTGTAGCTGAATTATGAATTTTGTTACATGTTTTTGGCTTTTTCTCGTGAACCAAAGATCGGATGACCTTTCTGTTAAGTACGTAGTACTCGCCTTTAACAGGGCTTTCCAATGACGCAATCTGCGAAGCTCTAGCTCAAATATGAATTTTGTAACACGTTTTTGGCTTTTTCTCGTGAACCAAAAGTCGGATGACCTTTCTGTAAAGTACGTAGTAGTCGCCTTTAACAGGGCTTTCCAATGACGCAATCCGCGAAGCACTAGCTCAAATATGAATTTTGTTACACGTTTTTGGCTTTTTCTCGTGAACCAAAGGTCAGATGACCTTTCTGTAAAGTATGTAGTACTCGCCTTTAACAGGGCTTTCCAATGACGCAATCTGCGAAGCTCTAGCTCAAATATGAATTTTGTAACAGGTTTTTGGCTTTTTCTCGTGAACCAAAGTTCGGATGACCTTTCTGTTCAGTACGTAGTACTCGTCTTTAACAGGTCTTTTGAATGACGCAATACGTGAAGCTCTAGCTCAAATATGAATTTTGTTACACGTTTTTGGCTTTTTCTCGTGAACCAAAGGTCGGATGACCTTTCTGTAAAGTACGTAGTACTCGCCTTTAACAGGGCTTTCCAATGACGCAATCCGCGAAGCACTAGCTCAAATATGAATTTTGTTACACGTTTTTGGCTTTTTCTCTTGAACCAAAGGTCAGATGAAATTTCTGTAAAGTACGTAGTACTCGTCTTTAAGAGGGCTTTCCAATAACACAATCCGCAAAGCTGTAGCTGAAATATGAATTTTGTTACATGTTTTTGGCTTTTTCTCGTGAACCAAAAATCAGATGACCTTTCTCTAAAGTACGTAGTACTCGTCTTTAAGAGGGCTTTCCAATGACGCAATCCGCGAAGCACTAGCTCAAATATGAATTTTGTTACACCTTTTTGGCTTTTTCTCGTGAACCAAAGTTCGGATGACCTTTCTGTAAATTTCGTAGTACTCGCCTTTAACAGGGCTTTCCAATGACGCAATCCGCGAAGCTCTATCTCAATTATGAATTTTGTTACACGTTTTTGGCTTTTTCTCGTGAACCAAAGTTCGGATGACCTTTCTGTAAATTTCGTAGTACTCGCCTTTAACAGGGCTTTCCAATTACGCAATCCGCGAAGCTCTATCTCAATTATGAATTTTGCTACACGTTTTTGGCTCTTTCTCGTGAACCAAAGGTCGGATGACCTTTCTGTAAAATACGTAGTACTCGCCTTTAACAGGGCTTTCCAATGACGCAATCTGCGAAGCTCTAGCTCAAATATGAATTTTGTTACAAGTTTTTGGCTTTTTCTCGTGAACCAAAGTTCGGATGACCTTTCTGTAAAGTACGTAGTACTCGTCTTTAACAGGGCTTTCAAATGACGCAATCCGCGAATCTCTAACTCAATTATGAATTTTGTTACACGTTTTTGGCTTTTCCTCGTGAATCAAAGGTCGGATGACCTTTCTGTAAAGTACGTAGTACTCGCCTTTAACAGGGCTTTCCAATGACGCAATCCGCGAAGCACTAGCTCAAATATGAATTTTGTTACACGTTTTTGGCTTTTTCTCGTGAACCAAAGGTCGGATGACCTTTCTGTTAAGTACGTAGTACTCGTGTTTAACAGGTCTTTTGAATGACGCAATCCGCGAAGCTCTAGCTCAAATATGAATTTTGTTACACGTTTTTGGCTTTTTCTCGTGAACCAAAGGTCAGATGAAATTTCTGTAAAGTACGTAGTACTCGCCTTTAAGAGGGCTTTCCAATGACACAATCCGCAAAGCTGTAGCTGAAATATGAATTTTGTTACATGTTTTTGGCTTTTTCTCGTGAACCAAAGATCGCATGACCTTTATGTAAAGTACGTAGTACTCGTCTTTAAGAGGGCTTTCCAATGACGCAATACGCGAAGCACTAGCTCAAATATGAATTTTGTAACATGTTTTTGGCTTTTTCTCGTGAACCAAAGATCGGATGACCTTTCTGTAAATTTCGTACTATTCGCCTTTAACAGCGCTTTCCAATGACGCAATCTGCGAAGCTCTAGCTCAAATATGAATTTTGTTACAAATTTTTGGCTTTTTCTCGTGAACCAAAGTTTGGATGACCTTTCTGTAAAGTACGTAGTACTCGTCTTTAACAGGGCTTTCAAATGACGGAATCCGCGAATCTCTAACTCAATTATGAATTTTGTTACACGTTTTTGGATTTTTCTCGTGAACCAAAGGTCGGATGACCTTTCTGTAAAATACGTAGTACTCGCCTTTAACTGGGCTTTCCAATGACACAATCCGCGAAGCTCTAGCTCAAATATGAATTTTGTTAGACGTTTTCGGCTTTTTCTCCTGAACCAAAGGTCGGATGACCTTTCTGTAAAGTACGTAGTACTCGCCTTTAATAGGGCTTTCCAATCACGCAATCTGCGAAGCTCTAGCTCAAATATGAATTTGGTTAGAAGTTTTTGGCTTTTTCTCGTGAACCAAAGTTCGGATGACCTTTCTGTAAAGTACGTAGCACTCGTCTTTAACAGGGCTTTCAAATGACGGAATCCGCGAATCTCTAACTCAATTATGAATTTTGTTACACGTTTTTGGCTTTTTCTCGTGAACCAAAGGTCGGATGACCTTTCGGTAAAGTACGTAGTATTCGTCTTTAACAGGGCTTTCCAATGACGCAATCTGCGAAGCTCTAGCTTAAATATGAATTTTGTTACAAGGTTTTGGCTTTTTCTCGTGAACCACAGTTCGGATGACCTTTCTGTAAAGTACGTAGTACTCGTCTTTAACAGGGCTTTCAAATGACGGAATCCGCGAATCTCTAACTCAATTATGAATTTTGTTACACGTTTTTGGCTTTTTCTCGTGAACCAAAGGTCGGATGACCTTTCTTTAAAGTACGTAGTATTCGTCTTTAACAGGTCTTTCCAATGACGCAATCTGCGAAGCTCTAACTCAAATATGAATTTTGCTACACGTTTTCGGCTCTCTCTCGTGAACCAAAGGTCGGATGACCTTTCTGTAAAGTACGTACTACTCGCCTTTAACAGGGCTTTCCAATGACGCAATCCGCGAAGCACTACCTCAAATATGAATTTTGTTACACGTTTTTGGCTTTTTCTCATGAACCAAAGGTCAGATGAAATTTCTGTAAAGTACGTAGTACTCGTCTTTAAGAGGGCTTTCCAATGACACAATCCGCAAAGCTGTAGCTGAAATATGAATTTTGTTACATGTTTTTGGCTTTTTCTCGTGAACCAAAGATCGCATGACCTTTCTGTAAAGTACGTAGTACTCGTCTTTAAGAGGGCTTTCCAATGACGCAATCCGCGAAGAACTAGCTCAAATATGAATTCTGTTACACGTTTTTGGCTTTTTCTCGTGAACCAAAGATCGGACGACCTTTCTGTAAATTTCGTAGTACTCGTCTTTAACAGGGCTTTCCAATGACGCAATCCGTAAAGCTGTAGCTGAATTGTGAATTTTGTTACATGTTTTTGGCTTTTTCTCGTGAACCAAAGATCGGATGACCTTTCTGTAAAGTACATAGTACTCGTCTTTAACAGGGCTTTCCAATGACGCAATTCGCGAAGCACTAGCTCAAATATGAATTTTGTTACACGTTTTTGGCTTTTTCTCGTGAACCAAAGTTCGGATGACCTTTCTGTAAATTTCGTAGTACTCGCCTTTAACAGGGCTTTCCAATGACGCAATCCGCGAAGCTCTATCTCAATTAAGAATTTTGTTACACGTTTTTGGCTTTTTCTCGTGAACCAAAGTTCGGATGACCTTTCTGTAACTTTCGTAGTACTCGCCTTTAACAGGGCTTTCCAATGACGCAATCCGCGAAGCTCTATCTCAATTATGAATTTTGCTACACGTTTTTGGCTCTTTCTCGTGAACCAAAGGTCGGATGACCTTTCTGTAAAATACGTAGTACTCGCCTTTAACAGGGCTTTCCAATGACGCAATCTGCAAAGCTCTAGCTCAAATATGAATTTTGTTACAAGTTTTTGGCTTTTTCTCGTGAACCAAAGTTTGGATGACCTTTCTGTAAAGTACGTAGTACTCGTCTTTAACACGGCTTTCAAATGACGCAATCCGCGAAGCTCTAACTCAATTATGAATTTTGCTACACGTTTTTGGCTCTCTCTCGTGAACCAAAGGTCGAAAGACTTTTCTGTAAAGTACGTAGTACTCGCCTTTAACAGGGCTTTCCAATGGCGCAATCTGCGAAGCTCTAGCTCAAATATGAATTTTGTTACACGTTTTTGGCTTTTTCTCGTGAACCAAATTTCGGATGACCTTTCTGTAAATTTCGTAGTACTCGGCTTTAACAGGTCTTTTAAATGACGTAATCCGCGAAGCTCTATCTCAATTATGAATTTTGTCACACGTTTTTGGCTTTTTCTCCTGAACCAAAGGTCGGATGACCTTTCTGTAAAGTACGTAGTACTCGTCTTTAAGACGGCTTTCCAATGACGCAATCCGCGAATCTCTAACCCAATTAAGAATTTTGTTACACGTTTTTGGCTTTTTCTCGTGAACCAAAGTTCGGATGACCTTTCTGTAAAGTACGTAGTACTCGTCTTTAACAGGGCTTTCAAATGACGCAATCCGCGAATCTCTAACTCAATTATGAATTTTGTTACACGTTTTTGGCTTTTCCTCGTGAACCAAAGGTCGGATGACCTTTCTGTTAAGTACGTAGTACTCGTCTTTAACAGGTCTTTTGAATGACGCAATCCGCGAAGCTCTAGCTCAAATATGAATTTTGTTACACGTTTTTGGCTTTTTCTCGTGAACCAAAGGTCGGATGACCTTTCTGTAAAGTACGTAGTACTCGCCTTTAACAGGGCTTTCCAATGACGTAATCCGCGAAGCACTAGCTCAAATATGAATTTTGTTACACGTTTTTGGCTTTTTCTCGTGAACCAAAGGTCAGATGACCTTTCTGTAAAGTACGTAGTACACTCCTTTAACAGGGCTTTCCAATGACGCAATCCGCGAAGCTCTAGCTCAAATATGAATTTTGTTACACGTTTTTGGCTTTTTCTCGTGAACCGAAGTTCGGATGACCTTTCTGTTAAGTACGTAGTACTCGTGTTTAACAGGTCTTTTGAATGACGCAATCCGCGAAGCTCTAGCTCAAATATGAATTTTGTTACACGTTTTTGGCTTTTTCTCGTGAACCAAAGGTCAGATGAAATTTCTGTAAAGTACGTAGTACTCGTCTTTAACAGGGCTTTCCAATGACACAATCCGCGAAGCTCTAACTCAATTATGAATTTTGCTACACGCTTTCGGCTCTCTCTCGTGAACCAAAAGTCGGATGACCTTTCTGTAAAGTACGTAGTACTCGCCTTTAACAGGGCTTTCCAATGACGCAATCTGCGAAGCTCTAGCTCAAATATGAATTTTGTTACACGTTTTTGGCTTTTTCTCGTGAACCGAAGTTCGGATGACCTTTCTGTTAAGTACGTAGTACTCGTCTTTAACAGGTCTTTTGAATGACGCAATACGCGAAGCTCTAGCTCAAATATGAATTTTGTTACACGTTTTTGGCTTTTTCTCGTGAACCAAAGGTCGGATGACCTTTCTGTAAAGTACGTAGTACTCGCCTTTAACAGGGCTTTCCAATGACGCAATCCGCGAAGCACTAGCTCAAATATGAATTTTGTTACACGTTTTTGGCTTTTTCTCGTGAACCAAAGGTCAGATGAAATTTCTGTAAAGTACGTAGTACTCGTCTTTAAGAGGGCTTTCCAATAACACAATCCGCAAAGCTGTAGCTGAAATATGAATTTTGTTACATGTTTTTGGCTTTTTCTCGTGAACCAAAAATCAGATGACCTTTCTCTAAAGTACGTAGTACTCGTCTTTAAGAGGGCTTTCCAATGACGCAATCCGCAAAGCTGTAGCTCAAATATGAATTTTGTTACAGGTTTTTGGCTTTTTCTCGTGGACCAAAGATCGCATGACCTTTCTGTAAAGTACGTAGTACTCGTCTTTAAGAGGGCTTTCCAATGACGCAATCCGCGAAGCACTAGCTCAAATATGAATTCTGTTACACGTTTTTGGCTTTTTCTCGTGAACCAAAGATCGGACGACCTTTCTGTAAATTTCGTAGTACTCGTCTTTAACAGGGCTTTCCAATGACGCAATCCGCGAAGCTCTAGCTCAAATATGAATTTTGTTACACGTTTTTGGCTTTTTCTCGTGAACCAAAGTTTGGATGACCTTTCTGTTAAGTACGTAGTACTCGTGTTTTACAGGTCTTTTGAATGACGCAATCCGCGAAGCTCTAGCTCAAATATGAATTTTGTTACACGTTTTTGGCTTTTTCTCGTGAACCAAAGATCGGATGACCTTTCTGTAAATTTCGTAGTACTCGTCTTTAACAGGGCTTTCCAATGACGCAATCCGCGAAGCTCTAACTCAATTATGAATTTTGCTACACGTTTTTGGCTCTTTCTCGTGAACCAAAGTTCGGATGACCTTTCTGTAAATTTCGTAGTACTCGCCTTTAACACGGCTTTCAAATGACGCAATCCGCGAAGCTCTAACTCAATTATGAATTTTGCTACACGTTTTTGGCTCTCTCTCGTGAACCAAAGGTCGAAAGACTTTTCTGTAAAGTACGTAGTACTCGCCTTTAACAGGGCTTTCCAATGGCGCAATCTGCGAAGCTCTAGCTCAAATATGAATTTTGTTACACGTTTTTGGCTTTTTCTCGTGAACCAAAGATCGGATGACCTTTCTGTAAATTTCGTAGTACTCGTCTTTAACAGGGCTTTCCAATGACGCAATCCGCGAAGCTCTAACTCAATTATGAATTTTGCTACACGTTTTTGGCTCTTTCTCGTGAACCAAAGTTCGGATGACCTTTCTGTAATTTTCGTAGTACTCGGCTTTAACAGGTCTTTTAAATGACGCAATCCGCGAAGCTCTATCTCAATTATGAATTTTGTTCCACGTTTTTGGCTTTTTCTCGTGAACCAAAGGTCGAATGACCTTTCTGTAAAGTACGTAGTGCTCGTCTTTAACACGGCTTTCCAATGACGCAATCCGCGAATCTCTAACCCAATTAAGAATTTTGTTACACGTTTTTGGCTTTTTCTCGTGAACCAAAGTTCGGATGACCTTTCTGTAAAGTACGTAGTACTCGCCTTTAACAGGGCTTTCCAATGACGCAATCCGCGAAGCACTAGCTCAAATATGAATTTTGTTACACGTTTTTGGCTTTTCCTCGTGAACCAAAGGTCGGATGACCTTTCTGTTAAGTACGTAGTACTCGTGTTTAACAGGTCTTTTGAATGACGCAATCCGCGAAGCTCTAGCTCAAATATGAATTTTGTTACACGTTTTTGGCTTTTTCTCGTGAACCAAAGGTCGGATGACCTTTCTGTAAAGTACGTAGTACTCGCCTTTAACAGGGCTTTCCAATGACGCAATCCGCGAAGCACTAGCTCAAATATGAATTTTGTTACACGTTTTTGGCTTTTTCTCGTGAACCAAAAGTCAGATGAAATTTCTGTAAAGTACGTAGTACTCGTCTTTAACAGGGCTTTCAAATGACGGAATCCGCGAATCTCTAACTCAATTATGAATTTTGTTACACGTTTTTGGCTTTTTCTCGTGAACCAAAGGTCGGATGACCTTTCGGTAAAGTACGTAGTATTCGTCTTTAACAGGGCTTTCCAATGACGCAATCTGCGAAGCTCTAGCTCAAATATGAATTTTGTTACAAGGTTTTGGCTTTTTTTGGTGAACCACAGTTCGGATGACCTTTCTGTAAAGTACGTAGTACTCCTCTTTAACAGGGCTTTCAAATGACGGAATCCGCGAATCTCTAACTCAATTATGAATTTTGTTACACGTTTTTGGCTTTTTCTCGTGAACCAAAGGTCGGATGACCTTTCTTTAAAGTACGTAGTATTCGTCTTTAACAGGTCTTTCCAATGACGCAATCTGCGAAGCTCTAACTCAAATATGAATTTTGCTACACGTTTTCGGCTCTCTCTCGTGAACCAAAGGTCGGATGACCTTTCTGTAAAGTACGTACTACTCGCCTTTAACAGGGCTTTCCAATGACGCAATCCGCGAAGCACTACCTCAAATATGAATTTTGTTACACGTTTTTGGCTTTTTCTCGTGAACCAAAGGTCAGATGAAATTTCTGTAAAGTACGTAGTACTCGTCTTTAAGAGGGCTTTCCAATGACACAATCCGCAAAGCTGTAGCTGAAATATGAATTTTGTTACATGTTTTTGGCTTTTTCTCGTGAACCAAAGATCGCATGACCTTTCTGTAAAGTACGTAGTACTCGTCTTTAAGAGGGCTTTCCAATGACGCAATCCGCGAAGCACTAGCTCAAATATGAATTCTGTTACACGTTTTTGGCTTTTTCTCGTGAACCAAAGATCGGACGACCTTTCTGTAAATTTCGTAGTACTCGTCTTTAACAGGGCTTTCCAATGACGCAATCCGCAAAGCTGTAGCTGAATTATGAATTTTGTTACATGTTTTTGGCTTTTTCTCGTGAACCAAAGATCGGATGACCTTTCTGTAAAGTACGTAGTACTCGTCTTTAACAGGGCTTTCCAATGACGCAATTCGCGAAGCACTAGCTCAAATATGAATTTTGTTACACGTTTTTGGCTTTTTCTCGTGAACCAAAGTTCGGATGACCTTTCTGTAAAGTATGTAGTACTCGCCTTTAACAGGGCTTTCCAATGACGCAATCTGCGAAGCTCTAGCTCAAATATGAATTTTGTAACACATTTTTGGCTTTTTCTCGTGAACCAAAGTTCGGATGACCTTTCTGTTAAGTACGTAGTACTCGTCTTTAACAGGTCTTTTGAATGACGCAATCCGCGAAGCTCTAGCTCAAATATGAATTTTGTTACACGTTTTTGGCTTTTTCTCGTGAACCAAAGGTCGGATGACCTTTCTGTAAAGTACGTAGTACTCGCCTTTAACAGGGCTTTCCAATGACGCAATCCGCGAAGCACTAGCTCAAATATGAATTTTGTTACACGTTTTTGGCTTTTTCTCGTGAACCAAAGGTCAGATGAAATTTCTGTAAAGTACGTAGTACTCGCCATTAAGAGGGCTTTCCAATGACACAATCCGCAAAGCTGTAGCTGAAATATGAATTTTGTTACATGTTTTTGGCTTTTTCTCGTGAACCAAAGATCGCATGACCTTTCTGTAAAGTACGTAGTACTCGTCTTTAAGAGGGCTTTCCAATGACGCAATCCGCGAAGCACTAGCTCAAATATGAATTTTGTAACATGTTTTTGGCTTTTTCTCGTGAACCAAAGATCGGATGACCTTTCTGTAAATTTCGTACTACTCGCCTTTAACAGCGCTTTCCAATGACGCAATCTGCGAAGCTCTAGCTCAAATATGAATTTTGTTACACGTTTTTGGCTTTTTCTCGTGAACCAAAGTTCGGATGACCTTTCTGTAAAGTACGTAGTACTCGTCTTTAACACGGCTTTCCAATGACGCAATCTGCGAAGCTCTAACTCAATTGTGAATTTTGTTACACCTTTTTGGCTTTTTCTCGTGAACCAAAGTTCGGATGACCTTTCTGTTAAGTACGTAGTACTCGCCTTTAACAGGGCTTTCCAATGACGCAATCTGCGAAGCTCTAGCTCAAATATGAATTTTGTAACACGTTTTTGGCTTTTTCTCGTGAACCAAAAGTCGGATGACCTTTCTGTAAAGTACGTAGTACTCGCCTTTAACAGGGCTTTCCAATGACGCAATCCGCGAAGCACTAGCTCAAATATGAATTTTGTTACACGTTTTTGGCTTTTTCTCGTGAACCAAAGGTCAGATGACCTTTCTGTAAAGTATGTAGTACTCGCCTTTAACAGGGCTTTCCAATGACGCAATCTGCGAAGCTCTAGCTCAAATATGAATTTTGTAACACGTTTTTGGCTTTTTCTCGTGAACCAAAGTTCGGATGACCTTTCTGTTAAGTACGTAGTACTCGTCTTTAACAGGTCTTTTGAATGTCGCAATCCGCGAAGCTCTAGCTCAAATATGAATTTTGTTACACGTTTTTGGCTTTTTCTCGTGAACCAAAGGTCAGATGAAATTTCTGTAAAGTACGTAGTACTCGTCTTTAACAGGGCTTTCCAATGACACAATCCGCAAAGCTGTAGCTGAAATATGAATTTTGTTACATGTTTTTGGGTTTTTCTCGTGAACCGAAGATCGGATGACCTTTCTGTAAAGTACGTAGTACTCGTCTTTAAGAGGGCTTTCCAATGACGCAATCCGCGAATCTCTAACCCAATTAAGAATTTTGTTACACGTTTTTGGCTTTTTCTCGTGAACCAAAGTTCGGATGACCTTTCTGTAAATTTCGTAGTACTCGCCTTTAACAGGGCTTTCCAATGACGCAATTTGCGAAGCTCTAGCTCAAATATGAATTTTGTTACACGTTTTTGGCTTTTTCTCGTGAACCAAAGTTTGGATGAACTTTCTGTTAAGTACGTAGTACTCGTGTTTAACAGGTCTTTTGAATGACGCAATCCGCGAAGCTCTAGCTCAAATATGAATTTTGTTACACGTTTTTGGCTTTTTCTCGTGAACCAAAGATCGGATGACCTTTCTGTAAATTTCGTAGTACTCGTCTTTAACAGAGCTTTCCAATGACGCAATCCGCGAAGCTCTAACTCAATTATGAATTTTGCTACACGTTTTTGGCTCTTTCTCGTGAACCAAATGTCGGATGACCTTTCTGTAAAATACGTAGTACTCGCCTTTAACAGGGCTTTCCAATGATGCAATCTGCGAAGCTCTAGCTCAAATATGAATTTTGTTACACGTTTTTGGCTTTTTCTCGTGAACCAAATTTCGGATGACCTTTCTGTAAATTTCGTAGTACTCGGCTTTAACAGGTCTTTTAAATGACGCAATCCGCGAAGCTCTATCTCAATTATGAATTTTGTTACACGTTTTTGGCTTTTTCTCGTGAACCAAAAGTCGGATGACCTTTCTGTAAAGTACGTAGTACTCGTCTTTAAGACGGCTTTCCAATGACGCAATTCGCGAATCTCTAACCCAATTAAGAATTTTGTTACACGTTTCTGGCTTTTTCTCGTGAACCAAAGTTCGGATGACCTTTCTGTAAAGTACGTAGTACTCGTCTTTAACAGGGCTTTCGAATGACGCAATCCGCGAATCTCTAACTCAATTATGAATTTTGTTACACGTTTTTGGCTTTTCCTCGTGAACCAAAGGTCGGATGACCTTTCTGTAAAGTACGTAGTACTCCCCTTTAACAGGGCTTTCCAATGACGCAATCCGCGAAGCACTAGCTCAAATATGAATTTTGTTACACGTTTTTGGCTTTTCCTCGTGAACCAAAGGTCGGATGACCTTTCTGTTAAGTACGTAGTACTCGTGTTTAACAGGTCTTTTGAATGACGCAATGCGCGAAGCTCTAGCTCAAATATGAATTTTGTTACACGTTTTTGGCTTTTTCTCGTGAACCAAAGGTCGGATGACCTTTCTGTAAAGTACGTAGTACTCGCCTTTAACAGGGCTTTCCAATGACGCAATCCGCGAAGCACTAGCTCAAATATGAATTTTGTTACACGTTTTTGGCTTTTTCTCGTGAACCAAAGGTCAGATGAAATTTCTGTAAAGTACGTAGTACTCGTCTTTAACAGGGCTTTCAAATAACGGAATCCGCGAATCTCTAACTCAATTATGAATTTTGTTACACGTTTTTGGCTTTTTCTCGTCAACCAAAGGTCGGATGACCTTTCGGTAAAGTACGTAGTATTCGTCTTTAACAGGGCTTTCCAATGACGCAATCTGCGAAGCTCTAGCTCAAATATGAATTTTGTTACAAGGTTTTGGCTTTTTTTGGTGAACCACAGTTCGGATGACCTTTCTGTAAAGTACGTAGTACTCGTCTTTAACAGGGCTTTCAAATGACGGAATCCGCGAATCTCTAACTCAATTATGAATTTTGTTACACGTTTTTGGCTTTTTCTCGTGAACCAAAGGTCGGATGACCTTTCTTTAAAGTACGTAGTATTCGTCTTTAACAGGTCTTTCCAATGACGCAATCTGCGAAGCTCTAACTCAAATATGAATTTTGCTACACGTTTTCGGCTCTCTCTCGTGAACCAAATGTCGGATGACCTTTCTGTAAAGTACGTACTACTCGCCTTTAACAGGGCTTTCCAATGACGCAATCCGCGAAGCACTACCTCAAATATGAATTTTGTTACACGTTTTTGGCTTTTTCTCGTGAACCAAAGGTCAGATGAAATTTCTGTAAAGTACGTAGTACTCGTCTTTAAGAGGGCTTTCCAATGACACAATCCGCAAAGCTGTAGCTGAAATATGAATTTTGTTACATGTTTTTGGCTTTTTCTCGTGAACCAAAGATCGCATGACCTTTCTGTAAAGTACGTAGTACTCGTCTTTAACAGGGCTTTCCAATGACGCAATTCGCGAAGCACTAGCTCAAATATGAATTTTGTTACACGTTTTTGGCTTTTTCTCGTGAACCAAAGTTCGGATGACCTTTCTGTAAAGTATGTAGTACTCGCCTTTAACAGGGCTTTCCAATGACGCAATCTGCGAAGCTCTAGCTCAAATATGAATTTTGTAACACGTTTTTGGCTTTTTCTCGTGAACCAAAGTTCGGATGACCTTTCTGTTAAGTACGTAGTACTCGTCTTTAACAGGTCTTTTGAATGACGCAATCCGCGAAGCTCTAGCTCAAATATGAATTTTGTTACACGTTTTTGGCTTTTTCTCGTGAACCAAAGGTCGGATGACCTTTCTGTAAAGTACGTAGTACTCGCCTTTAACAGGGCTTTTCAATGACGTAATCCGCGAAGCACTAGCTCAAATATGAATTTTCTTACACGTTTTTGGCTTTTTCTCGTGAACCAAAGGTCAGATGAAATTTCTGTAAAGTACGTAGTACTCGCCTTTAAGAGGGCTTTCCAATGACACAATCCGCAAAGCTGTAGCTGAAATATGAATTTTATTACATGTTTTTGGCTTTTTCTCGTGAACCAAAGATCGCATGACCTTTCTGTAAAGTACGTAGTACTCGTCTTTAAGAGGGCTTTCCAATGACGCAATCCGCGAAGCACTAGCTCAAATATGAATTATGTAACATGTTTTTGGCTTTTTCTCGTGAACCAAAGATCGGATGACCTTTCTGTAAATTTCGTACTACTCGCCTTTAACAGCGCTTTCCAATGACGCAATCTGCGAAGCTCTAGCTCAAATATGAATTTTGTTACACGTTTTTGGCTTTTTCTCGTGAACCAAAGTTCGGATGACCTTTCTGTAAAGTACGTAGTACTCGTCTTTAACACGGCTTTCCAATGACGCAATCTGCGAAGCTCTAACTCAATTGTGAATTTTGTTACACGTTTTTGGCTTTTTCTCGTGAACCAAAGTTCGGATGACCTTTCTGTTAAGTACGTAGTACTCGCCTTTAACAGGGCTTTCCAATGACGCAATCTGCGAAGCTCTAGCTCAAATATGAATTTTGTAACACGTTTTTGGCTTTTTCTCGTGAACCAAAAGTCGGATGACCTTTCTGTAAAGTACGTAGTACTCGCCTTTAACAGGGCTTTCCAATGACGCAATCCGCGAAGCACTAGCTCAAATATGAATTTTGTTACACGTTTTTGGCTTTTTCTCGTGAACCAAAGGTCAGATGACCTTTCTGTAAAGTATGTAGTACTCGCCTTTAACAGGGCTTTCCAATGACGCAATCTGCGAAGCTCTAGCTCAAATATGAATTTTGTAACACGTTTTTGGCTTTTTCTCGTGAACCAAAGTTCGGATGACCTTTCTGTTAAGTACGTAGTACTCGTCTTTAACAGGTCTTTTGAATGACGCAATCCGCGAAGCTCTAGCTCAAATATGAATTTTGTTACACGTTTTTGGCTTTTTCTCGTGAACCAAAGGTCGGATGACCTTTCTGTAAAGTACGTAGTACTCGCCTTTAACAGGGCTTTCCAATGACGCAATCCGCGAAGCACTAGCTCAAATATGAATTTTGTTACACGTTTTTGGCTTTTTCTCGTGAAGCAAAGGTCAGATGAAATTTCTGTAAAGTACGTAGTACTCGTCTTTAAGAGGGCTTTCCAATAACACAATCCGCAAAGCTGTAGCTGAAATATGAATTTTGTTACATGTTTTTGGCTTTTTCTCGTGAACCAAAAATCAGATGACCTTTCTCTAAAGTACGTAGTACTCGTCTTTAAGAGGGCTTTCCAATGACGCAATCCGCGAAGCACTAGCTCAAATATGAATTTTGTTACACGTTTTTGGCTTTTTCTCGTGAACCAAAGTTCGGATGACCTTTCTGTAAATTTCGTAGTACTCGCCTTTAACAGGGCTTTTCAATGACGCAATCCGCGAAGCTCTATCTCAATTATGAATTTTGTTACACGTTTTTGGCTTTTTCTCGTGAACCAAAGTTCGGATGACCTTTATGTAAATTTCGTAGTACTCGCCTTTAACAGGGCTTTCCAATTACGCAATCCGCGAAGCTCTATCTCAATTATGAATTTTGCTACACGTTTTTGGCTCTTTCTCGTGAACCAAAGGTCGGATGACCTTTCTGTAAAATACGTAGTACTCGCCTTTAACAGGGCTTTCCAATGACGCAATCTGCGAAGCTCTAGCTCAAATATGAATTTTGTTACAAGTTTTTGGCTTTTTCTCGTGAACCAAAGTTCGGATGAACTTTCTGTAAAGTACGTAGTACTCGTCTTTAACAGGGCTTTCAAATGACGCAATCCGCGAAGCACTAGCTCAAATATGAATTTTGTTACACGTTTTTGGCTTTTTCTCGTGAACCAAAGGTCGGATGACCTTTCTGTTAAGTACGTAGTACTCGTCTTTAACAGGTCTTTTGAATGAGGCAATCCGCGAAGCTCTAGCTCAAATATGAATTTTGTTACACGTTTTTGGCTTTTTCTCGTGAACCAAAGGTCAGATGAAATTTCTGTAAAGTACGTAGTACTCGCCTTTAAGAGGGCTTTCCAATGACACAATCCGCAAAGCTGTAGCTGAAATATGAATTTTGTTACATGTTTTTGGCTTTTTCTCGTGAACCAAAGATCGCATGACCTTTCTGTAAAGTACGTAGTACTCGTCTTTAAGAGGGCTTTCCAATGACGCAATCCGCGAAGCACTAGCTCAAATATGAATTTTGTAACATGTTTTTCGCTTTTTCTCGTGGACCAAAGATCGGATGACCTTTCTGTAAATTTCGTACTACTCGCCTTTAACAGCGCTTTCCAATGACGCAATCTGCGAAGCTCTAGCTCAAATATGAATTTTGTTACAAATTTTTTGGCTTTTTCTCGTGAACCAAAGTTCGGATGACCTTTCTGTAAAGTACGTAGTACTCGTCTTTAACAGGGCTTTCAAATGACGGAATCCGCGAATCTCTAACTCAATTATGAATTTTGTTACACGTTTTTGGATTTTTCTCGTGAACCAAAGGTCGGATGACCTTTCTGTAAAATACGTAGTACTCGCCTTTAACTGGGCTTTCCAATGACGCAATCCGCGAAGCTCTAGCTCAAATATGAATTTTGTTACACGTTTTCGGCTTTTTCTCCTGAACCAAAGGTCGGATGACCTTTCTGTAAAGTACGTAGTACTCGCCTTTAATAGGGCTTTCCAATCACGCAATCTGCGAAGCTCTAGCTCAAATATGAATTTGGTTAGAAGGTTTTGGCTTTTTCTCGTGAACCAAAGTTCGGATGACCTTTCTGTAAAGTACGTAGTATTCGTCTTTAACAGGTCTTTCCAATGACGCAATCTGCGAAGCTCTAACTCAAATATGAATTTTGCTACACGTTTTCGGCTCTCTCTCGTGAACCAAAGGTCGGATGACCTTTCTGTAAAGTACGTACTACTCGCCTTTAACAGGGCTTTCCAATGACGCAATCCGCGAAGCACTAGCTCAAATATGAATTCTGTTACACGTTTTTGGCTTTTTCTCGTGAACCAAAGATCGGACGACCTTTCTGTAAATTTCGTAGTACTCGTCTTTAACAGGGCTTTCCAATGACGCAATCCGCAAAGCTGTAGCTGAATTATGAATTTTGTTACATGTTTTTGGCTTTTTCTCGTGAACCAAAGATCGGATGACCTTTCTGTAAAGTACGTAGTACTCGTCTTTAACAGGGCTTTCCAATGACGCAATTCGCGAAGCACTAGCTCAAATATGAATTTTGTTACACGTTTTTGGCTTTTTCTCGTGAACCAAAGGTCGGATGACCTTTCTTTAAAGTACGTAGTATTCGTCTTTAACAGGTCTTTCCAATGACGCAATCTGCGAAGCTCTAACTCAAATATGAATTTTGCTACACGTTTTCGGCTCTCTCTCGTGAACCAAATGTCGGATGACCTTTCTGTAAAGTACGTACTACTCGCCTTTAAAAGGGCTTTCCAATGACGCAATCCGCGAAGCACTACCTCAAATATGAATTTTGTTACACGTTTTTGGCTTTTTCTCGTGAACCAAAGGTCAGATGAAATTTCTGTAAAGTACGTAGTACTCGTCTTTAAGAGGGCTTTCCAATGACACAATCCGCAAAGCTATAGCTGAAATATGAATTTTGTTACATGTTTTTGGCTTTTTCCCGTGAACCAAAGATCGCATGACCTTTCTGTAAAGTACGTAGTACTCGTCTTTAACAGGGCTTTCCAATGACGCAATTCGCGAAGCACTAGCTCAAATATGAATTTTGTTACACGTTTTTGGCTTTTTCTCGTGAACCAAAGTTCGGATGACCTTTCTGTAAAGTATGTAGTACTCGCCTTTAACAGGGCTTTCCAATGACGCAATCTGCGAAGCTCTAGCTCAAATATGAATTTTGTAACACGTTTTTGGCTTTTTCTCGTGAACCAAAGTTCGGATGACCTTTCTGTTAAGTACGTAGTACTCGTCTTTAACAGGTCTTTTGAATGACGCAATCCGCGAAGCTCTAGCTCAAATATGAATTTTGTTACACGTTTTTGGCTTTTTCTCGTGAACCAAAGGTCGGATGACCTTTCTGTAAAGTACGTAGTACTCGCCTTTAACAGGGCTTTTCAATGACGTAATCCGCGAAGCACTAGCTCAAATATGAATTTTGTTACACGTTTTTGGCTTTTTCTCGTGAACCAAAGGTCAGATGAAATTTCTGTAAAGTACGTAGTACTCGCCTTTAAGAGGGCTTTCCAATGACACAATCCGCAAAGCTGTAGCTGAAATATGAATTTTATTACATGTTTTTGGCTTTTTCTCGTGAACCAAAGATCGCATGACCTTTCTGTAAAGTACGTAGTACTCGTCTTTAAGAGGGCTTTCCAATGACGCAATCCGCGAAGCACTAGCTCAAATATGAATTATGTAACATGTTTTTGGCTTTTTCTCGTGAACCAAAGATCGGATGACCTTTCTGTAAATTTCGTACTACTCGCCTTTAACAGCGCTTTCCAATGACGCAATCTGCGAAGCTCTAGCACAAATATGAATTTTGTTACACGTTTTTGGCTTTTTCTCGTGAACCAAAGTTCGGATGACCTTTCTGTAAAGTACGTAGTACTCGTCTTTAACACGGCTTTCCAATGACGCAATCTGCGAAGCTCTAACTCAATTGTGAATTTTGTTACACGTTTTTGGCTTTTTCTCGTGAACCAAAGTTCGGATGACCTTTCTGTTAAGTACGTAGTACTCGCCTTTAACAGGGCTTTCCAATGACGCAATCTGCGAAGCTCTAGCTCAAATATGAATTTTGTAACACGTTTTTGGCTTTTTCTCGTGAACCAAAAGTCGGATGACCTTTCTGTAAAGTACGTAGTACTCGCCTTTAACAGGGCTTTCCAATGACGCAATCCGCGAAGCACTAGCTCAAATATGAATTTTGTTACACGTTTTTGGCTTTTTCTCGTGAACCAAAGGTCAGATGACCTTTCTGTAAAGTATGTAGTACTCGCCTTTAACAGGGCTTTCCAATGACGCAATCTGCGAAGCTCTAGCTCAAATATGAATTTTGTAACACGTTTTTGGCTTTTTCTCGTGAACCAAAGTTCGGATGACCTTTCTGTTAAGTACGTAGTACTCGTCTTTAACAGGTCTTTTGAATGACGCAATCCGCGAAGCTCTAGCTCAAATATGAATTTTGTTACACGTTTTTGGCTTTTTCTCGTGAACCAAAGGTCGGATGACCTTTCTGTAAAGTACGTAGTACTCGCCTTTAACAGGGCTTTCCAATGACGCAATCCGCGAAGCACTAGCTCAAATATGAATTTTGTTACACGTTTTTGGCTTTTTCTCGTGAAGCAAAGGTCAGATGAAATTTCTGTAAAGTACGTAGTACTCGTCTTTAAGAGGGCTTTCCAATAACACAATCCGCAAAGCTGTAGCTGAAATATGAATTTTGTTACATGTTTTTGGCTTTTTCTCGTGAACCAAAGGTCGGATGACCTTTCTGTAAAGTACGTAGTACTCGTCTTTAAGAGGGCTTTCCAATGACGCAATCCGCGAAGCACTAGCTCAAATATGAATTATGTAACATGTTTTTGGCTTTTTCTCGTGAACCAAAGATCGGATGACCTTTCTGTAAATTTCGTACTACTCGCCTTTAACAGCGCTTTCCAATGACGCAATCTGCGAAGCTCTAGCTCAAATATGAATTTTGTTACACGTTTTTGGCTTTTTCTCGTGAACCAAAGTTCGGATGACCTTTCTGTAAAGTACGTAGTACTCGTCTTTAACACGGCTTTCCAATGACGCAATCTGCGAAGCTCTAACTCAATTGTGAATTTTGTTACACGTTTTTGGCTTTTTCTCGTGAACCAAAGTTCGGATGACCTTTCTGTTAAGTACGTAGTACTCGCCTTTAACAGGGCTTTCCAATGACGCAATCTGCGAAGCTCTAGCTCAAATATGAATTTTGTAACACGTTTTTGGCTTTTTCTCGTGAACCAAAAGTCGGATGACCTTTCTGTAAAGTACGTAGTACTCGCCTTTAACAGGGCTTTCCAATGACGCAATCCGCGAAGCACTAGCTCAAATATGAATTTTGTTACACGTTTTTGGCTTTTTCTCGTGAACCAAAGGTCAGATGACCTTTCTGTAAAGTATGTAGTACTCGCCTTTAACAGGGCTTTCCAATGACGCAATCTGCGAAGCTCTAGCTCAAATATGAATTTTGTAACACGTTTTTGGCTTTTTCTCGTGAACCAAAGTTCGGATGACCTTTCTGTTAAGTACGTAGTACTCGTCTTTAACAGGTCTTTTGAATGACGCAATCCGCGAAGCTCTAGCTCAAATATGAATTTTGTTACACGTTTTTGGCTTTTTCTCGTGAACCAAAGGTCGGATGACCTTTCTGTAAAGTACGTAGTACTCGCCTTTAACAGGGCTTTCCAATGACGCAATCCGCGAAGCACTAGCTCAAATATGAATTTTGTTACACGTTTTTGGCTTTTTCTCGTGAAGCAAAGGTCAGATGAAATTTCTGTAAAGTACGTAGTACTCGTCTTTAAGAGGGCTTTCCAATAACACAATCCGCAAAGCTGTAGCTGAAATATGAATTTTGTTACATGTTTTTGGCTTTTTCTCGTGAACCAAAAATCAGATGACCTTTCTCTAAAGTACGTAGTACTCGTCTTTAAGAGGGCTTTCCAATGACGCAATCCGCGAAGCACTAGCTCAAATATGAATTTTGTTACACGTTTTTGGCTTTTTCTCGTGAACCAAAGTTCGGATGACCTTTCTGTAAATTTCGTAGTACTCGCCTTTAACAGGGCTTTTCAATGACGCAATCCGCGAAGCTCTATCTCAATTATGAATTTTGTTACACGTTTTTGGCTTTTTCTCGTGAACCAAAGTTCGGATGACCTTTATGTAAATTTCGTAGTACTCGCCTTTAACAGGGCTTTCCAATTACGCAATCCGCGAAGCTCTATCTCAATTATGAATTTTGCTACACGTTTTTGGCTCTTTCTCGTGAACCAAAGGTCGGATGACCTTTCTGTAAAATACGTAGTACTCGCCTTTAACAGGGCTTTCCAATGACGCAATCTGCGAAGCTCTAGCTCAAATATGAATTTTGTTACAAGTTTTTGGCTTTTTCTCGTGAACCAAAGTTCGGATGACCTTTCTGTAAAGTACGTAGTACTCGTCTTTAACAGGGCTTTCAAATGACGCAATCCGCGAAGCACTAGCTCAAATATGAATTTTGTTACACGTTTTTGGCTTTTTCTCGTGAACCAAAGGTCGGATGACCTTTCTGTTAAGTACGTAGTACTCGTCTTTAACAGGTCTTTTGAATGAGGCAATCCGCGAAGCTCTAGCTCAAATATGAATTTTGTTACACGTTTTTGGCTTTTTCTCGTGAACCAAAGGTCAGATGAAATTTCTGTAAAGTACGTAGTACTCGTCTTTAACACAGGGCTTTCCAACGACGCAATCCGCGAATCTCTTCCGCGAATCCGCGAATCTCACGGGTACGAAGTACTCTGATAACAGAAATTCATTAGCATTGTGTGCTAAATTCCACTGAAGAATTAGAAATTGTTATTTTGACTAAGGAAACTTTATATATATGTAAATGTATAAAAACTGACTAAAAAAAAATAATTTTCAACAGTTGGATAAATTATGAATAATTTTGCAACAGTTAATTGATATGAAATGGCTTTATTATAATGCAAGTTTATTGCAAGATGAGAAACTCTAGTGCATTTTTCTGATTAAAGTGACCAATAATCAAAAAATATTCCTAGTTTTTTTAAGATCCTTTTAAAGATGGACCAGAAATTTTGCAAAAGTTCACTCATCACAGATATGAATAAAATTGTATGATAAAGAAAATATACATCAACAATTGCCCAGAATATTAAAAGTTAAAAATTTCTAATGGGAATTATAGCCATTTAAAATTGGGTAAAAGTATATAAATTGCAATTTTAATTTAATTTTTTCTTCTATGGTATACCCTAAGTGCCATTGAATTAGGGATAGCAACATGTTGGACCCCTTCTGGCCCTGATAACGGCCGCCACACAATGAGGCAAGGATTCCACAAGCTTGCGTAAATGTTCCACAGGTATGGCAACCCATGCATCCTCCAAAGCTGTTCACAATTCTCTCTAGGTCGTCGCTGATGGGACACAGGCCCGAACACTCTGCTTGATGGTGTCCCAAAAATTTTCGATGGGATTTAAATCTGGGCTTCTAGGTGGCCAATTCATTATTTCAAAGTCAGCAGAATGCTCCTGCAACCATGCAGTAGCCAACCTGGAAGATGAACAGTTGTCTTGCTGGTAGATGCCATCTCCATTGGGATGCATGATGGCCATAAATGAGTATAAATAGTCAACCATGAATTCTACATAGCGGGATGCATTGAGAGTTGTCAGTACACATACCAAAGGTCCCACAGACATCCAACTGAAGACACCCTAGGCCATCACTGAGCCCACCAGCTTGTACTGTTCTGACCTGACATGCAGGATCCATAGCTTCATGGGGTTGGCACCATACCCGTCTCCCATCGGTGTGATGAAGTTTAAATCGGGATTCAGCACTCCAGGCTATCAATTGCCAATTTCCAATGGTCCAGTTTTGATGTTCTTTAGGCCAGGCAAGGCATTGAGCTGGTGTTGTGCCATTAGAAGTGGGTCTGTCATAGGTTGATGGCTCCCGAAGCTGAGAGTGTGAAGTGAGTGTTGCATGGTCCTTACACTGATTTCCCACTGGAACCCATTTTCAGATGGGAGACGATGTCTGGCACACAATCATTCCAGCCCACTATCATTCAAGGCTGGTTGTCCTTTAGAGTTTGTCCAGGTGCTTGATTATTTGCTGGAATTTTCATATTCCTGGAACACTCTCAAAACTGTCATATGTGAAAATCCAAGTTCGTTGACAATTTTGTAGATCGAGTGTCACATCCGTTGGGCACCTGCGATCTGTCCTCTGTCAAATGCATCTAAATCCCGCACCTTTCCCATTACGCTTCTCATGACGAGTGCTTGTGAAGGCATAGCTGACAGCTGATGACCAGAGATTCAGCCATGCATGCACGCAAATGCAAGACTTGCGGTACTGAATTTGGTTAACGTCTCCTATCCCTAATTCAATGGCACTTCAGTGTATAAGAATATCAAAATTGGTGTTCTAGTGTAATTTTTGATTGTGAATTTGATATGTAAAATTTATAAAATACATTATGTTTAAAAAATATCAAATTTAAAAATGTAAATAAAAAATTACCTTTTTGATTAAAAAAAATGCAAATATTGTACATTATAATGTATGTTTTGCACAATGAAATTTGTTTATTTCCCAAATAAAGAAAAAAAAATTACATTTTACCTAAGTTATTCATTAAGCATGCATTTCAGTGGAACACATAGATAGGCTGGCATATACAGCATAAATATTCATATTATGAAGGATAAGATTATGTACATGAAACAATACACACTTTTTTGTTTTACGTTTACACGTTTTTGGCTTTTTCTCGTGAACCAATGTTCGGATGACCTTTCTGTAAATTTCGTAGTACTCGCCTTTAACAGGGCTTTCCAATTACGCAATCCGCGAAGCTCTATCTCAATTATGAATTTTGCTACACGTTTTTGGCTCTTTCTCGTGAACCAAAGGTCGGATGACCTTTCTGTAAAATACGTAGTACTCGCCTTTAACAGGGCTTTCCAATGACGCAATCTGCGAAGCTCTAGCTCAAATATGAATTTTGTTACAAGTTTTTGGCTTTTTCTCGTGAACCAAAGTTCGGATGACCTTTCTGTAAAGTACGTAGTACTCGTCTTTAACAGGGCTTTCAAATGACGCAATCCGCGAAGCACTAGCTCAAATATGAATTCTGTTACACGTTTTTGGCTTTTTCTCGTGAACCAAAGATCGGACGACCTTTCTGTAAATTTCGTAGTACTCGTCTTTAACAGGGCTTTCCAATGACGCAATCCACCAAGCACTAGCTCAATTATGAGTTTTGTTACACGTTTTTCGCTTTTTCTCGTGAACCAAAGGTCGGATGACCTTTCTGAAAGTACGCAGTACTCGACTTTAATAGGGCTTTCCAATGACGCAATCTGCGAAGCTCTAGCTCAAATATGAATTTTGTTACACGTTTTTGGCTTTTTCTCGTGAATCAAAGTTCGTATGACCTTTCTGTAAATTTCGTAGTACTCGCCTTTAACAGGGCTTTCTAATGACGCAATCTGCGAAGCTCTAGCTCAAATATGAATTTTGTTACACGTTTTTGGCTTTTTCTGCTGAACCAAAGGTTGGATGACCTTTCTGTAAAATATGAAGTACTCGCCTTTAACAGGGCTTTCCAATGACGCAATCCGCGAAACTCTAGCTCAAATATGAATTTTGTTACACGTTTTTGGCTTTTTCTCGTGAACCAAAGGTCAGATGAAATTTCTGTAAAGTACGTAGTACTCGCCTTTAAGAGGGCTTTCCAATGACACAATCCGCAAAGCTGTAGCTGAAATATGAATTTTGTTACATGTTTTTGGCTTTTTCTCGTGAACCAAAGATCGCATGACCTTTCTGTAAAGTACGTAGTACTCGTCTTTAAGTGGGCTTTCCAATGACGCAATCCGCGAAGCACTAGCTCAAATATGAATTTTGTAACATGTTTTTCGCTTTTTCTCGTGGACCAAAGATCGGATGACCTTTCTGTAAATTTCGTACTACTCGCCTTTAACAGCGCTTTCCAATGACGCAATCTGCGAAGCTCTAGCTCAAATATGAATTTTGTTACAAATTTTTTGGCTTTTTCTCGTGAACCAAAGTTCGGATGACCTTTCTGTAAAGTACGTAGTACTCGTCTTTAACAGGGCTTTCAAATGACGGAATCCGCGAATCTCTAACTCAATTATGAATTTTGTTACACGTTTTTGGATTTTTCTCGTGAACCAAAGGTCGGATGACCTTTCTGTAAAATACGTAGTACTCGCCTTTAACTGGGCTTTCCAATGACGCAATCCGCGAAGCTCTAGCTCAAATATGAATTTTGTTACACGTTTTCGGCTTTTTCTCCTGAACCAAAGGTCGGATGACCTTTCTGTAAAGTACGTAGTACTCGCCTTTAATAGGGCTTTCCAATCACGCAATCTGCGAAGCTCTAGCTCAAATATGAATTTGGTTAGAAGGTTTTGGCTTTTTCTCGTGAACCAAAGTTCGGATGACCTTTCTGTAAAGTACGTAGTATTCGTCTTTAACAGGTCTTTCCAATGACGCAATCTGCGAAGCTCTAACTCAAATATGAATTTTGCTACACGTTTTCGGCTCTCTCTCGTGAACCAAAGGTCGGATGACCTTTCTGTAAAGTACGTACTACTCGCCTTTAACAGGGCTTTCCAATGACGCAATCCGCGAAGCACTAGCTCAAATATGAATTCTGTTACACGTTTTTGGCTTTTTCTCGTGAACCAAAGATCGGACGACCTTTCTGTAAATTTCGTAGTACTCGTCTTTAACAGGGCTTTCCAATGACGCAATCCGCAAAGCTGTAGCTGAATTATGAATTTTGTTACATGATTTTGGCTTTTTCTCGTGAACCAAAGATCGGATGACCTTTCTGTAAAGTACATAGTACTCGTCTTTAACAGGGCTTTCCAATGACGCAATTCGCGAAGCACTAGCTCAAATATGAATTTTGTTACACGTTTTTGGCTTTTTCTCGTGAACCAAAGTTCGGATGACCTTTCTGTAAATTTCGTAGTACTCGCCTTTAACAGGGCTTTCCAATGACGCAATCCGCGAAGCTCTATCTCAATTATGAATTTTGTTACACGTTTTTGGCTTTTTCTCGTGAACCAAAGTTCGGATGACCTTTCTGTAAATTTCGTAGTACTCGCCTTTAACAGGGCTTTCCAATGACGCAATCCGCGAAGCTCTATCTCAATTATGAATTTTGCTACACGTTTTTGGCTCTTTCTCGTGAACCAAAGGTCGGATGACCTTTCTGTAGAATACGTAGTACTCGCCTTTAACAGGGCTTTCCAATGACGCAATCTGCGAAGCTCTAGCTCAAATATGAATTTTGTTACAAGTTTTTGGCTTTTTCTCGTGAACCAAAGTTTGGATGACCTTTCTGTAAAGTACGTAGTACTCGTCTTTAACACGGCTTTCAAATGACGCAATCCACGAAGGTCTAACTCAATTATGAATTTTGCTACACGTTTTTGGCTCTCTCTCGTGAACCAAAGGTCGAAAGACTTTTGTGTAAAGTACGTAGTACTCGCCTTTAACAGGGCTTTCCAATGGCGCAATCTGCGAAGCTCTAGCTCAAATATGAATTTTGTTACACCTTTTTGGCTTTTTCTCGTGAACCAAATTTCGGATGACCTTTCTGTAAATTTCGTAGTACTCGGCTTTAACAGGTCTTTTAAATGACGCAATCCGCGAAGCTCTATCTCAATTATGAATTTTGTTACACGTTTTGGCTTTTTCTCCTGAACCAAAGGTCGGATGACCTTTCTGTAAAGTACGTAGTACTCGTCTTTAAGACGGCTTTCCAATGACGCAATCCGCGAATCTCTAACCCAATTAAGAATTTTGTTACACGTTTTTGGCTTTTTCTCGTGAACCAAAGTTCGGATGACCTTTCTGTAAAGTACGTAGTACTCGTCTTTAACAGGGCTTTCAAATGACGCAATCCGCGAATCTCTAACTCAAATATGAATTTTGTTACACGTTTTTGGCTTTTCCTCGTGAACCAAAGGTCGGATGACCTTTCTGTAAAGTACGTAGTACTCGCCTTTAACAGGGCTTTCCAATGACGCAATCCGCGAAGCACTAGCTCAAATATGAATTTTGTTACACGTTTTTGGCTTTTTCTCGTGAACCAAAGGTCGGATGACCTTTCTGTTAAGTACGTAGTACTCGTCTTTAACAGGTCTTTTGAATGACGCAATCCGCGAAGCTCTAGCTCAAATATGAATTTTGTTACACGTTTTTGGCTTTTTCTCGTGAACCAAAGGTCGGATGACCTTTCTGTAAAGTACGTAGTACTCGCCTTTAACAGGGCTTTCCAATGATGTAATCCGCGAAGCACTAGCTCAAATATGAATTTTGTTACACGTTTTTGGCTTTTTCTCGTGAACCAAAGGTCAGATGAAATTTCTGTAAAGTACGTAGTACTCGCCTTTAAGAGGGCTTTCCAATGACACAATCCGCAAAGCTGTAGCTGAAATATGAATTTTGTTACATGTTTTTGGCTTTTTCTCGTGAACCAAAGATCGCATGACCTTTCTGTAAAGTACGTAGTACTCGTCTTTACGAGGGCTTTCCAATGACGCAATCCGCGAAGCTCTAACTCAATTATGAATTTTGCTACACTCTTTCGGCTCTCTCTCGTGAACCAAAGGTCGGATGACCTTTCTGTAAAGTACGTAGTACTCGCCTTTAACAGGGCTTTCCAATGACGCAATCTGCGAAGCTCTAGCTCAAATATGAATTTTGTTACACGTTTTTGGCTTTTTCTCGTGAACCAAAGTTCGGATGACCTTTCTGTTAAGTACGTAGTACTCGTGTTTAACAGGTCTTTTGAATGGCGCAATCCGCGAAGCTCTAGCTCAAATATGAATTTTGTTACACGTTTTTGGCTTTTTCTCGTGAACCAAAGGTCAGATGAAATTTCTGTAAAGTACGTAGTACTCGTCTTTAACAGGGCTTTCCAATGACACAATCCGCAAAGCTGTAGCTGAAATATGAATTTTGTTACATGTTTTTGGGTTTTTCTCGTGAACCGAAGATCGGATGACCTTTCTGTAAAGTACGTAGTACTCGTCTTTAAGAGGGCTTTCCAATGACGCAATCCGCGAATCTCTAACCCAATTAAGAATTTTGTTACACGTTTTTGGCTTTTTCTCGTGAACCAAAGTTCGGATGACCTTTCTGTAAATTTCGTAGTACTCGCCTTTAACAGGGCTTTCCAATGACGCAATCTGCGAAGCTCTAGCTCAAATATGAATTTTGTTACAAGTTTTTGGCTTTTTCTCGTGAACCAAAGTTTGGATGACCTTTCTGTAAAGTACGTAGTACTCGTCTTTAACACGGCTTTCAAATGACGCAATCCGCGAAGCTCTAACTCAATTATGAATTTTGCTACACGTTTTTGGCTCTTTCTCGTGAACCAAATGTCGGATGACCTTTCTGTAAAATACGTAGTACTCGCCTTTAACAGGGCTTTCCAATGACGCAATCTGCGAAGCTCTAGCTCAATTAGTAATTTTGTTTCACGTTTTTGGCTTTTTCTCGTGAACGAAAAGTCGGATGACCTTTCTGTAAAGTACGTAGTATTAGTCTTTAACAGGACTTTCCAATGACGTAATCCGCGAAGCTCTAGCATAAATATGAATTTTGTTACACGCTTTCGGCTCTCTCTCGTGAACCAAAGATCGCATGACCTTTCTGTAAAGTACGTAGTACTCGTCTTTAAGAGGGCTTTCCAATGACGCAATCCGCGAAGCACTAGCTCAAATATGAACTCTGTTACACGTTTTTGGCTTTTTCTCGTGAACCAAAGATCGGACGACCTTTCTGTAAATTTCGTAGTACTCGTCTTTAACAGGGCTTTCCAATGACGCAATCCGCGAAGCTCTAGCTCAAATATGAATTTTGTTACACGTTTTTGGCTTTTTCTCGTGAACCAAAGTTTGGATGACCTTTCTGTTAAGTACGTAGTACTCGTGTTTAACAGGTCTTTTGAATGACGCAATCCGCGAAGCTCTAGCTCAAATATGAATTTTGTTACACGTTTTTGGCTTTTTCTCTTGAACCAAATTTTGGATGACCTTTCTGTTAAGTACGTAGTACTCGTGTTTAACAGGTCTTTTGAATGACGCAATCCGCGAAGCTCTAGCTCAAATATGAATTTTGTTACACGTTTTTGGCTTTTTCTCGTGAACCAAAGATCGGATGACCTTTCTGTAAATTTCGTAGTACTCGTCTTTAACAGGGCTTTCCAATGACGCAATCCGCGAAGCTCTAACTCAATTATGAATTTTGCTACACGTTTTTGGCTCTTTCTCGTGAACCAAAGGTCGGATGACCTTTCTGTAAAGTACGTAGTACTCGCCTTTAACAGGGCTTTCCAATGACGCAATCTGCGAAGCTCTAGCTCAAACATGAATTTTGTTACACGTTTTTGGCTTTTTCTCGTGAACCAAAGTTCGGATGACCTTTCTGTAAAGTACGTAGTACTCGTCTTTAACAGGTCTTTTGAATGACGCAATCCGCGAAGCTCTAGCTCAAATATGAATTTTGTTACACGTTTTTGGCTTTTTCTCGTGAACCAAAGATCGGATGACCTTTCTGTAAATTTCGTAGTACTCGTCTTTAACAGGGCTTTCCAATGACGCAATCCGCGAAGCTCTAACTCAATTATGAATTTTGCTACACGTTTTTGGCTCTTTCTCGTGAACCAAAGGTCGGATGACCTTTCTGTAAAGTACGTAGTACTCGCCTTTAACAGGGCTTTCCAATGACGCAATCTGCGAAGCTCTAGCTCAAACATGAATTTTGTTACACGTTTTTGGCTTTTTCTCGTGAACCAAAGTTCGGATGACCTTTCTGTAAAGTACGTAGTACTCGTCTTTAACAGGTCTTTTGAATGACGCAATCCGCGAAGCTCTCGCTCAAATATGAATTTTGTTACACGTTTTTGGCTTTTTCTCGTGAACCAAATTTCGGATGACCTTTCTGTAAATTTCGTAGTACTCGGCTTTAACAGGTCTTTTAAATGACGCAATCCGCGAAGCTCTATCTCAATTATGAATTTTGTTACACGTTTTTGGCTTTTTCTCGTGAACCAAATTTCGGATGACCTTTCTGTAAATTTCGTAGTACTCGGCTTTAACAGGTCTTTTAAATGACGCAATCCGCGAAGCTCTATCTCAATTATGAATTTTGTTACACGTTTTTGGCTTTTTCTCGTGAACCAAAGGTCGGATGACCTTTCTGTAAAGTACGTAGTACTCGTCTTTAAGACGGCTTTCCAATGACGCAATCCGCGAATCTCTAACCCAATTAAGAATTTTGTTACACGTTTTTACCTTTTTCTCGTGAACCAAAGGTCAGATGACCTTTCTGTAAAGTACGTAGTACACGTCTTTAACAGGGCTTTCCAATAACGCACTCTGCGAAGCTCTAGCTCAATTAGTAATTTTGTTTCACGTTTTTGGCTTTTTCTCGTGAACGAAAAGTCGGATGACCTTTCTGTAAAGTACGTAGTATTAGTCTTTAACAGGACTTTCCAATGACGTAATCCGCGAAGCTCTAGCATAAATATGAATTTTGTTACACGCTTTCGGCTCTCTCTCGTGAACCAAAGGTCGGATGACCTTTCTGTAAAGTACGTAGTACTCGCCTTTAACAGGGCTTTCCAATGACGCAATCTGCGAAGCTCTAGCTCAAATATGAATTTTGTTACACGTTTTTGGCTTTTTCTCGTGAAACAAAGGTCGGATGACCTTTCTCTAAATCTCGTAGTACTCGCCTTTAACAGGGCTTTCCAATGACGCAATCTGCGAAGCTCCAGTTCAAATATGAATTTTGCTACACGTTTTTGGCTCTTTCTCGTGAACCAAAGGTCGGATGACTTTTCTGTAAATTTCGTAGTACTCGACTTTAACAGGGCTTTCCGATGACGCAATCCGCGAAGCTCCAGCTCAAATATGAATTTTGTTACACGTTTTTGGCTTTTTCTCCTGAACCAAAGGTCGGATGACCTTTCTGTAAAGTACGAAGTACTCGCCTTTAACAGGGCTTTCCAATGACGCAATCCGCGAAGCTCTAGCTCAAATATGAATTTTGTTACACGTTTTTGGCTTTTCCTCGTGAACCAAAGTTCGGATGACTTTTCTGTAAATTTCGTAGTACTCGTCTTTAACAGGGCTTTCCAATGACGCAATCCGCGAAGCTCTAACTCAATTATGAATTTTGCTACACGTTTTTGGCTCTTTCTCGTGAACCAAAGGTCGGATGACCTTTCTGTAAAATATGTAGTACTCGCCTTTAACAGGGCTTTCCAATGACGCAATCTGCGAAGCTCTAGCTGAAATATGAATTTTGTTACACGTTTTTGGCTTTTTCTCGTGAACCAAAGTTCGGATGACCTTTCCGTAAAGTACGTAGTACTCGTCTTTAACAGGGCTTTCAAATGTCGGAATCCGCGAATGTGTAACTCAATTATGAATTTTGTTACACGTTTTTGGCTTTTTCTCCTGAACCAAAGGTCGGATGACGTTTCTGTAAATCTCGTAGTACTCGCCTTTAACAGGGCTTTCCAATGACGCAATCTGCGAAGCTCCAGCTCAAATATGAATTTTGTTACACGTTTTTGGCTTTTTCTCCTGAACCAAAGGTCGGATGATCTTTCTGTAAAGTACGTAGTACTCGCCTTTAACAGGGCTTTCCAATGACGCAATCTGCGAAGCTCTAGTTCAAATATGAATTTTGTTACACGTTTTTGGCTTTTTCTCCTGAACCAAAGGTCGGATGACCTTTCTGTAAAATACGAAGTACTCGCCTTTAACAGGACTTTCCAATGACGCAATCCGCGAAGCTCTAGCTCAAATATGAATTTTGTTACCCGTTTTTGGCTTTTTCTCGTGAACCAAAGTTCGGATGACTTTTCTGTAAATTTCGTAGTACTCGATTTTCACAGGGCTTTCCGATGACGCAATTCGCGAAGCTCTAACTCAATTATGAATTTTGCTACACGTTTTTGGCTCTTTCTCGTGAACCAAAGGTCGGATGACTTTTCTGTAAATTTCGTAGTACTCGACTTTAACAGGGCTTTCCGATGACGAAATCCGCGAAGCTGTAGCTGAATTATGAATTTTGTTACACGTTTTTGGCTTTTTCTCGTGAACCAAATGTCGGATGACCTTTCTGTAAAGTACGTAGTACTCGTCTTTAAGAGGGCTTTCCAATGACGCAATCCGCCTAAGCTGTAGCTGAATTATGAATTTTGTTACATGTTTTTGGCTTTTTCTCGTGAACCAAAGATCGGATGACCTTTCTGTAAAGTACGTAGTACTGGTCTTTAACAGGGCTTTCCAATGACGGAATCCGCGAAGCACTAGCTCAAATATGAATTTTGTTACACGTTTTTGGCTTTTTCTCGTGAACCAAAGTTTGGATGACCTTTCTGTAAATTTCGTAGTACTCGCCTTTAACACGGCTTTCCAATGACGCAATCTGCGAAGGCTAGCTCAAATATGAATTTTCCTACACGTTTTTGGCTCTTTCTCGTGAACCAAAGTTTGGATGACCTTTCTGTAAATTTCGTAGTACTCGTCTTTAACAGGGCTTTCCAATGACGCAATCCGCGAAGCTCTAACTCAATTATGAATTTTGCTACACGTTTTTGGCTCTTTCTCGTGAACCAAAGGTCGGATGACCTTTCTGTAAAATATGTAGTACTCGCCTTTTACAGGGCTTTCCAATGACGCAATCTGCGAAGCTCTAGCTGAAATATGAATTTTGTTACACGTTTTTGGCTTTTTCTCGTGAACCAAAGTTCGGATGACCTTTCTGTAAAGTACGTAGTACTCGTCTTTAAGAGGGCTTTCCAATGACACAATCCGCAAAGCTGTAGCTGAAATATGAATTTTGTTACATGTTTTTGGGTTTTTCTCGTGAACCAAAGATCGGATGACCTTTCTGTAAAGTACGTAGTACTGGTCTTTAACAGGGCTTTCCAATGACGGAATCCGCGAAGCACTAGCTCAAATATGAATTTTGTTACACGTTTTTGGCTTTTTCTCGTGAACCAAAGTTCGGATGACCTTTCTGTAAATTTCGTAGTACTCACCTATAACAGGGCTTTCCAATGACGCAATCTGCGAAGCTCTAGCTCAAATATGAATTTTGTTACACGTTTTTGGCTTTTTCTCCTGAACCAAAAGTCAGATGACCTTTCTGTAAAATACGTAGTACTCGCCTTTAACAGGGCTTTCCAATGACGCAATCCGCGAACCTCTAGCTCAAATATGAATTTTGTTACACGTTTTTGGCTTTTTGTCGTGAACCAAAGTTCGGATGACTTTTCTGTAAATTTCGCAGTACTCGTCTTTAACAGGGCTTTCCAATGACGCAATCCGCGAACCTCTATCTCAATTATGAATTTTGCTACACGTTTTAGGCTCTTTCTCGTGAACCAAAGGTCGGATGACATTTTCTGTAAATTTCGTAGTACTCGGCTTTAACAGCTCTTTTAAATGACGCAATCCGCGAATCTCTAGCTCAATTATGAATTTTCTTACACGTTTTTGGCTTTTTCTTGTGAACCAAAGTTCGGCTGACCTTTCTGTAAAGTACGTAGTACTCGTCTTTAAGAGCTCTTTCCAATGACGCAATCCGCAAAGGTGTAGCTGACATACGAATTTTGTTACTTGTTTTTGGCTTTTTCTCGTGAACCAAAGATCGGATGACCTTTCTGTAAAGTACGTAGTACTCGTCTTTAACAGGGCTTTCCAATGACGCAATCTGCGAAGCTCTAGTTCAAATATGAATTTTGTTACACGTTTTTGGCTTTTTCTCCTGAACCAAAGGTCGGATGACCTTTCTGTAAAATACGAAGTACTCGCCTTTAACAGGACTTTCCAATGACGCAATCCGCGAAGCTCTAGCTCAAATATGAATTTTGTTACCCGTTTTTGGCTTTTTCTCGTGAACCAAAGTTCGGATGACTTTTCTGTAAATTTCGTAGTACTCGATTTTCACAGGGCTTTCCGATGACGCAATTCGCGAAGCTCTAACTCAATTATGAATTTTGCTACACGTTTTTGGCTCTTTCTCGTGAACCAAAGGTCGGATGACTTTTCTGTAAATTTCGTAGTACTCGACTTTAACAGGGCTTTCCGATGACGAAATCCGCGAAGCTGTAGCTGAATTATGAATTTTGTTACACGTTTTTGGCTTTTTCTCGTGAACCAAATGTCGGATGACCTTTCTGTAAAGTACGTAGTACTCGTCTTTAAGAGGGCTTTCCAATGACGCAATCCGCCTAAGCTGTAGCTGAATTATGAATTTTGTTACATGTTTTTGGCTTTTTCTCGTGAACCAAAGATCGGATGACCTTTCTGTAAAGTACGTAGTACTGGTCTTTAACAGGGCTTTCCAATGACGGAATCCGCGAAGCACTAGCTCAAATATGAATTTTGTTACACGTTTTTGGCTTTTTCTCGTGAACCAAAGTTTGGATGACCTTTCTGTAAATTTCGTAGTACTCGCCTTTAACACGGCTTTCCAATGACGCAATCTGCGAAGGCTAGCTCAAATATGAATTTTCCTACACGTTTTTGGCTCTTTCTCGTGAACCAAAGTTTGGATGACCTTTCTGTAAATTTCGTAGTACTCGTCTTTAACAGGGCTTTCCAATGACGCAATCCGCGAAGCTCTAACTCAATTATGAATTTTGCTACACGTTTTTGGCTCTTTCTCGTGAACCAAAGGTCGGATGACCTTTCTGTAAAATATGTAGTACTCGCCTTTTACAGGGCTTTCCAATGACGCAATCTGCGAAGCTCTAGCTGAAATATGAATTTTGTTACACGTTTTTGGCTTTTTCTCGTGAACCAAAGTTCGGATGACCTTTCTGTAAAGTACGTAGTACTCGTCTTTAAGAGGGCTTTCCAATGACACAATCCGCAAAGCTGTAGCTGAAATATGAATTTTGTTACATGTTTTTGGGTTTTTCTCGTGAACCAAAGATCGGATGACCTTTCTGTAAAGTACGTAGTACTGGTCTTTAACAGGGCTTTCCAATGACGGAATCCGCGAAGCACTAGCTCAAATATGAATTTTGTTACACGTTTTTGGCTTTTTCTCGTGAACCAAAGTTCGGATGACCTTTCTGTAAATTTCGTAGTACTCACCTATAACAGGGCTTTCCAATGACGCAATCTGCGAAGCTCTAGCTCAAATATGAATTTTGTTACACGTTTTTGGCTTTTTCTCCTGAACCAAAAGTCAGATGACCTTTCTGTAAAATACGTAGTACTCGCCTTTAACAGGGCTTTCCAATGACGCAATCCGCGAACCTCTAGCTCAAATATGAATTTTGTTACACGTTTTTGGCTTTTTGTCGTGAACCAAAGTTCGGATGACTTTTCTGTAAATTTCGCAGTACTCGTCTTTAACAGGGCTTTCCAATGACGCAATCCGCGAACCTCTATCTCAATTATGAATTTTGCTACAAGTTTTAGGCTCTTTCTCGTGAACCAAAGGTCGGATGACATTTTCTGTAAATTTCGTAGTACTCGGCTTTAACAGCTCTTTTAAATGACGCAATCCGCGAATCTCTAGCTCAATTATGAATTTTCTTACACGTTTTTGGCTTTTTCTTGTGAACCAAAGTTCGGCTGACCTTTCTGTAAAGTACGTAGTACTCGTCTTTAAGAGCTCTTTCCAATGACGCAATCCGCAAAGGTGTAGCTGACATACGAATTTTGTTACTTGTTTTTGGCTTTTTCTCGTGAACCAAAGATCGGATGACCTTTCTGTAAAGTACGTAGTACTCGTCTTTAACAGGGCTTTCCAATGACGCGATCCGCGAAGGACTAGCTCAAATATGAATTTTGTGACACGTTTTTGGCTTTTTCTCGTGAACCAAAGTTCGGATGACCTTTCTGTAAATTTCGTAGTACTCGCCTTTAACAGGGCTTTTCAATGACGCAATCTGCGAGGCTCTAGCTCAAATATGAATTTTGTTACACGTTTTTGGCTTTTTCTCCTGAACCATAGGTCGGATGACCTTTCTGTAAAGTATGAAGTACTCGCCTTTAACAGGGCTTTCCAATGACGCAATCCGCGAAGCTCTAGCTCAAATATGAATTTTGTTACACGTTTTTGGCTTTTCCTCGTGAACAAAGTTCGGATGACTTTTCTGTAAATTTCGTAGTACTCGGCTTTTAAGGGCTTTCCGATGACGCAATCCGCGAAGCTGTAGCTCAATTATAAATTTTCTTACACGTTTTTCGCTTTTTCTCGTGAACCAAAGGTAGTTTGACCTTTCTGTAAAGTACGTAGTACTCGTCTTTAAGAGGGCTTTCCAATGACGCAATCCACAAAGCTGTAGCTCAAATATGAATTTTGTTACACGTTTTTGGCTTTTTCTCGTGAACCAAAGTTTGGATGACCTTTCTGTAAAGTACGTAGTACTGGTCTTTAACAGGGCTTTCCAATGACGGAATCCGCGAAGCACTAGCTCAAATATGAATTTTGTTACACGTTTTTGGCTTTTTCTCGTGAACCAAAGTTTGGATGACCTTTCTGTAAATTTCGTAGTACTCGCCTTTAACACGGCTTTCCAATGACGCAATCTGCGAAGGCTAGCTCAAATATGAATTTTCCTACACGTTTTTGGCTCTTTCTCGTGAACCAAAGTTTGGATGACCTTTCTGTAAAGTACGTAGTACTCGCCTTTAACAGGGCTTTCCAATGACGCAATCTGCGAAGCTCTAGCTCAAATATGAATTTTGTTACACGTTTTTGGCTTTTTCTCGTGAAACAAAGGTCGGATGACCTTTCTCTAAATCTCGTAGTACTCGCCTTTAACAGGGCTTTCCAATGACGCAATCTGCGAAGCTCCAGTTCAAATATGAATTTTGCTACACGTTTTTGGCTCTTTCTCGTGAACCAAAGGTCGGATGACTTTTCTGTAAATTTCGTAGTACTCGACTTTAACAGGGCTTTCCGATGACGCAATCCGCGAAGCTCCAGCTCAAATATGAATTTTGTTACACGTTTTTGGCTTTTTCTCCTGAACCAAAGGTCGGATGACCTTTCTGTAAAGTACGAAGTACTCGCCTTTAACAGGGCTTTCCAATGACGCAATCCGCGAAGCTCTAGCTCAAATATGAATTTTGTTACACGTTTTTGGCTTTTCCTCGTGAACCAAAGTTCGGATGACTTTTCTGTAAATTTCGTAGTACTCGTCTTTAACAGGGCTTTCCAATGACGCAATCCGCGAAGCTCTAACTCAATTATGAATTTTGCTACACGTTTTTGGCTCTTTCTCGTGAACCAAAGGTCGGATGACCTTTCTGTAAAATATGTAGTACTCGCCTTTAACAGGGCTTTCCAATGACGCAATCTGCGAAGCTCTAGCTGAAATATGAATTTTGTTACACGTTTTTGGCTTTTTCTCGTGAACCAAAGTTCGGATGACCTTTCCGTAAAGTACGTAGTACTCGTCTTTAACAGGGCTTTCAAATGTCGGAATCCGCGAATGTGTAACTCAATTATGAATTTTGTTACACGTTTTTGGCTTTTTCTCCTGAACCAAAGGTCGGATGACGTTTCTGTAAATCTCGTAGTACTCGCCTTTAACAGGGCTTTCCAATGACGCAATCTGCGAAGCTCCAGCTCAAATATGAATTTTGTTACACGTTTTTGGCTTTTTCTCCTGAACCAAAGGTCGGATGATCTTTCTGTAAAGTACGTAGTACTCGCCTTTAACAGGGCTTTCCAATGACGCAATCTGCGAAGCTCTAGTTCAAATATGAATTTTGTTACACGTTTTTGGCTTTTTCTCCTGAACCAAAGGTCGGATGACCTTTCTGTAAAATACGAAGTACTCGCCTTTAACAGGACTTTCCAATGACGCAATCCGCGAAGCTCTAGCTCAAATATGAATTTTGTTACCCGTTTTTGGCTTTTTCTCGTGAACCAAAGTTCGGATGACTTTTCTGTAAATTTCGTAGTACTCGATTTTCACAGGGCTTTCCGATGACGCAATTCGCGAAGCTCTAACTCAATTATGAATTTTGCTACACGTTTTTGGCTCTTTCTCGTGAACCAAAGGTCGGATGACTTTTCTGTAAATTTCGTAGTACTCGACTTTAACAGGGCTTTCCGATGACGAAATCCGCGAAGCTGTAGCTGAATTATGAATTTTGTTACACGTTTTTGGCTTTTTCTCGTGAACCAAATGTCGGATGACCTTTCTGTAAAGTACGTAGTACTCGTCTTTAAGAGGGCTTTCCAATGACGCAATCCGCCTAAGCTGTAGCTGAATTATGAATTTTGTTACATGTTTTTGGCTTTTTCTCGTGAACCAAAGATCGGATGACCTTTCTGTAAAGTACGTAGTACTGGTCTTTAACAGGGCTTTCCAATGACGGAATCCGCGAAGCACTAGCTCAAATATGAATTTTGTTACACGTTTTTGGCTTTTTCTCGTGAACCAAAGTTTGGATGACCTTTCTGTAAATTTCGTAGTACTCGCCTTTAACACGGCTTTCCAATGACGCAATCTGCGAAGGCTAGCTCAAATATGAATTTTCCTACACGTTTTTGGCTCTTTCTCGTGAACCAAAGTTTGGATGACCTTTCTGTAAATTTCGTAGTACTCGTCTTTAACAGGGCTTTCCAATGACGCAATCCGCGAAGCTCTAACTCAATTATGAATTTTGCTACACGTTTTTGGCTCTTTCTCGTGAACCAAAGGTCGGATGACCTTTCTGTAAAATATGTAGTACTCGCCTTTTACAGGGCTTTCCAATGACGCAATCTGCGAAGCTCTAGCTGAAATATGAATTTTGTTACACGTTTTTGGCTTTTTCTCGTGAACCAAAGTTCGGATGACCTTTCTGTAAAGTACGTAGTACTCGTCTTTAAGAGGGCTTTCCAATGACACAATCCGCAAAGCTGTAGCTGAAATATGAATTTTGTTACATGTTTTTGGGTTTTTCTCGTGAACCAAAGATCGGATGACCTTTCTGTAAAGTACGTAGTACTGGTCTTTAACAGGGCTTTCCAATGACGGAATCCGCGAAGCACTAGCTCAAATATGAATTTTGTTACACGTTTTTGGCTTTTTCTCGTGAACCAAAGTTCGGATGACCTTTCTGTAAATTTCGTAGTACTCACCTATAACAGGGCTTTCCAATGACGCAATCTGCGAAGCTCTAGCTCAAATATGAATTTTGTTACACGTTTTTGGCTTTTTCTCCTGAACCAAAAGTCAGATGACCTTTCTGTAAAATACGTAGTACTCGCCTTTAACAGGGCTTTCCAATGACGCAATCCGCGAACCTCTAGCTCAAATATGAATTTTGTTACACGTTTTTGGCTTTTTGTCGTGAACCAAAGTTCGGATGACTTTTCTGTAAATTTCGCAGTACTCGTCTTTAACAGGGCTTTCCAATGACGCAATCCGCGAACCTCTATCTCAATTATGAATTTTGCTACACGTTTTAGGCTCTTTCTCGTGAACCAAAGGTCGGATGACATTTTCTGTAAATTTCGTAGTACTCGGCTTTAACAGCTCTTTTAAATGACGCAATCCGCGAATCTCTAGCTCAATTATGAATTTTCTTACACGTTTTTGGCTTTTTCTTGTGAACCAAAGTTCGGCTGACCTTTCTGTAAAGTACGTAGTACTCGTCTTTAAGAGCTCTTTCCAATGACGCAATCCGCAAAGGTGTAGCTGACATACGAATTTTGTTACTTGTTTTTGGCTTTTTCTCGTGAACCAAAGATCGGATGACCTTTCTGTAAAGTACGTAGTACTCGTCTTTAACAGGGCTTTCCAATGACGCAATCTGCGAAGCTCTAGTTCAAATATGAATTTTGTTACACGTTTTTGGCTTTTTCTCCTGAACCAAAGGTCGGATGACCTTTCTGTAAAATACGAAGTACTCGCCTTTAACAGGACTTTCCAATGACGCAATCCGCGAAGCTCTAGCTCAAATATGAATTTTGTTACCCGTTTTTGGCTTTTTCTCGTGAACCAAAGTTCGGATGACTTTTCTGTAAATTTCGTAGTACTCGATTTTCACAGGGCTTTCCGATGACGCAATTCGCGAAGCTCTAACTCAATTATGAATTTTGCTACACGTTTTTGGCTCTTTCTCGTGAACCAAAGGTCGGATGACTTTTCTGTAAATTTCGTAGTACTCGACTTTAACAGGGCTTTCCGATGACGAAATCCGCGAAGCTGTAGCTGAATTATGAATTTTGCTACACGTTTTTGGCTTTTTCTCGTGAACCAAATGTCGGATGACCTTTCTGTAAAGTACGTAGTACTCGTCTTTAAGAGGGCTTTCCAATGACGCAATCCGCCTAAGCTGTAGCTGAATTATGAATTTTGTTACATGTTTTTGGCTTTTTCTCGTGAACCAAAGATCGGATGACCTTTCTGTAAAGTACGTAGTACTGGTCTTTAACAGGGCTTTCCAATGACGGAATCCGCGAAGCACTAGCTCAAATATGAATTTTGTTACACGTTTTTGGCTTTTTCTCGTGAACCAAAGTTTGGATGACCTTTCTGTAAATTTCGTAGTACTCGCCTTTAACACGGCTTTCCAATGACGCAATCTGCGAAGGCTAGCTCAAATATGAATTTTCCTACACGTTTTTGGCTCTTTCTCGTGAACCAAAGTTTGGATGACCTTTCTGTAAATTTCGTAGTACTCGTCTTTAACAGGGCTTTCCAATGACGCAATCCGCGAAGCTCTAACTCAATTATGAATTTTGCTACACGTTTTTGGCTCTTTCTCGTGAACCAAAGGTCGGATGACCTTTCTGTAAAATATGTAGTACTCGCCTTTTACAGGGCTTTCCAATGACGCAATCTGCGAAGCTCTAGCTGAAATATGAATTTTGTTACACGTTTTTGGCTTTTTCTCGTGAACCAAAGTTCGGATGACCTTTCTGTAAAGTACGTAGTACTCGTCTTTAAGAGGGCTTTCCAATGACACAATCCGCAAAGCTGTAGCTGAAATATGAATTTTGTTACATGTTTTTGGGTTTTTCTCGTGAACCAAAGATCGGATGACCTTTCTGTAAAGTACGTAGTACTGGTCTTTAACAGGGCTTTCCAATGACGGAATCCGCGAAGCACTAGCTCAAATATGAATTTTGTTACACGTTTTTGGCTTTTTCTCGTGAACCAAAGTTCGGATGACCTTTCTGTAAATTTCGTAGTACTCACCTATAACAGGGCTTTCCAATGACGCAATCTGCGAAGCTCTAGCTCAAATATGAATTTTGTTACACGTTTTTGGCTTTTTCTCCTGAACCAAAAGTCAGATGACCTTTCTGTAAAATACGTAGTACTCGCCTTTAACAGGGCTTTCCAATGACGCAATCCGCGAACCTCTAGCTCAAATATGAATTTTGTTACACGTTTTTGGCTTTTTGTCGTGAACCAAAGTTCGGATGACTTTTCTGTAAATTTCGCAGTACTCGTCTTTAACAGGGCTTTCCAATGACGCAATCCGCGAACCTCTATCTCAATTATGAATTTTGCTACAAGTTTTAGGCTCTTTCTCGTGAACCAAAGGTCGGATGACATTTTCTGTAAATTTCGTAGTACTCGGCTTTAACAGCTCTTTTAAATGACGCAATCCGCGAATCTCTAGCTCAATTATGAATTTTCTTACACGTTTTTGGCTTTTTCTTGTGAACCAAAGTTCGGCTGACCTTTCTGTAAAGTACGTAGTACTCGTCTTTAAGAGCTCTTTCCAATGACGCAATCCGCAAAGGTGTAGCTGACATACGAATTTTGTTACTTGTTTTTGGCTTTTTCTCGTGAACCAAAGATCGGATGACCTTTCTGTAAAGTACGTAGTACTCGTCTTTAACAGGGCTTTCCAATGACGCGATCCGCGAAGGACTAGCTCAAATATGAATTTTGTGACACGTTTTTGGCTTTTTCTCGTGAACCAAAGTTCGGATGACCTTTCTGTAAATTTCGTAGTACTCGCCTTTAACAGGGCTTTTCAATGACGCAATCTGCGAGGCTCTAGCTCAAATATGAATTTTGTTACACGTTTTTGGCTTTTTCTCCTGAACCATAGGTCGGATGACCTTTCTGTAAAGTATGAAGTACTCGCCTTTAACAGGGCTTTCCAATGACGCAATCCGCGAAGCTCTAGCTCAAATATGAATTTTGTTACACGTTTTTGGCTTTTCCTCGTGAACAAAGTTCGGATGACTTTTCTGTAAATTTCGTAGTACTCGGCTTTTAAGGGCTTTCCGATGACGCAATCCGCGAAGCTGTAGCTCAATTATAAATTTTCTTACACGTTTTTCGCTTTTTCTCGTGAACCAAAGGTAGTTTGACCTTTCTGTAAAGTACGTAGTACTCGTCTTTAAGAGGGCTTTCCAATGACGCAATCCACAAAGCTGTAGCTCAAATATGAATTTTGTTACACGTTTTTGGCTTTTTCTCGTGAACCAAAGTTTGGATGACCTTTCTGTAAAGTACGTAGTACTGGTCTTTAACAGGGCTTTCCAATGACGGAATCCGCGAAGCACTAGCTCAAATATGAATTTTGTTACACGTTTTTGGCTTTTTCTCGTGAACCAAAGTTTGGATGACCTTTCTGTAAATTTCGTAGTACTCGCCTTTAACACGGCTTTCCAATGACGCAATCTGCGAAGGCTAGCTCAAATATGAATTTTCCTACACGTTTTTGGCTCTTTCTCGTGAACCAAAGTTTGGATGACCTTTCTGTAAAGTACGTAGTACTCGCCTTTAACAGGGCTTTCCAATGACGCAATCTGCGAAGCTCTAGCTCAAATATGAATTTTGTTACACGTTTTTGGCTTTTTCTCGTGAAACAAAGGTCGGATGACCTTTCTCTAAATCTCGTAGTACTCGCCTTTAACAGGGCTTTCCAATGACGCAATCTGCGAAGCTCCAGTTCAAATATGAATTTTGCTACACGTTTTTGGCTCTTTCTCGTGAACCAAAGGTCGGATGACTTTTCTGTAAATTTCGTAGTACTCGTCTTTAACAGGGCTTTCCAATGACGCAATCCGCGAAGCTCTAACTCAATTATGAATTTTGCTACACGTTTTTGGCTCTTTCTCGTGAACCAAAGGTCGGATGACCTTTCTGTAAAATATGTAGTACTCGCCTTTAACAGGGCTTTCCAATGACGCAATCTGCGAAGCTCTAGCTGAAATATGAATTTTGTTACACGTTTTTGGCTTTTTCTCGTGAACCAAAGTTCGGATGACCTTTCCGTAAAGTACGTAGTACTCGTCTTTAACAGGGCTTTCAAATGTCGGAATCCGCGAATGTGTAACTCAATTATGAATTTTGTTACACGTTTTTGGCTTTTTCTCCTGAACCAAAGGTCGGATGACGTTTCTGTAAATCTCGTAGTACTCGCCTTTAACAGGGCTTTCCAATGACGCAATCTGCGAAGCTCCAGCTCAAATATGAATTTTGTTACACGTTTTTGGCTTTTTCTCCTGAACCAAAGGTCGGATGATCTTTCTGTAAAGTACGTAGTACTCGCCTTTAACAGGGCTTTCCAATGACGCAATCTGCGAAGCTCTAGTTCAAATATGAATTTTGTTACACGTTTTTCGCTTTTTCTCGTGAACCAAAGGTAGTTTGACCTTTCTGTAAAGTACGTAGTACTCGTCTTTAAGAGGGCTTTCCAATGACGCAATCCACAAAGCTCTAGCTCAAATATGAATTTTGTTACACGTTTTTGGCTTTTCCTCGTGAACCAAAGTTCGGATGACTTTTCTGTAAATTTCGTAGTACTCGTCTTTAACAGGGCTTTCCAATGACGCAATCCGCGAAGCTCTAACTCAATTATGAATTTTGCTACACGTTTTTGGCTCTTTCTCGTGAACCAAAGGTCGGATGACCTTTCTGTAAAATATGTAGTACTCGCCTTTAACAGGGCTTTCCAATGACGCAATCTGCGAAGCTCTAGCTGAAATATGAATTTTGTTACACGTTTTTGGCTTTTTCTCGTGAACCAAAGTTCGGATGACCTTTCCGTAAAGTACGTAGTACTCGTCTTTAACAGGGCTTTCAAATGTCGGAATCCGCGAATGTGTAACTCAATTATGAATTTTGTTACACGTTTTTGGCTTTTTCTCCTGAACCAAAGGTCGGATGACGTTTCTGTAAATCTCGTAGTACTCGCCTTTAACAGGGCTTTCCAATGACGCAATCTGCGAAGCTCCAGCTCAAATATGAATTTTGTTACACGTTTTTGGCTTTTTCTCCTGAACCAAAGGTCGGATGATCTTTCTGTAAAGTACGTAGTACTCGCCTTTAACAGGGCTTTCCAATGACGCAATCTGCGAAGCTCTAGTTCAAATATGAATTTTGTTACACGTTTTTGGCTTTTTCTCCTGAACCAAAGGTCGGATGACCTTTCTGTAAAATACGAAGTACTCGCCTTTAACAGGACTTTCCAATGACGCAATCCGCGAAGCTCTAGCTCAAATATGAATTTTGTTACCCGTTTTTGGCTTTTTCTCGTGAACCAAAGTTCGGATGACTTTTCTGTAAATTTCGTAGTACTCGATTTTCACAGGGCTTTCCGATGACGCAATTCGCGAAGCTCTAACTCAATTATGAATTTTGCTACACGTTTTTGGCTCTTTCTCGTGAACCAAAGGTCGGATGACTTTTCTGTAAATTTCGTAGTACTCGACTTTAACAGGGCTTTCCGATGACGAAATCCGCGAAGCTGTAGCTGAATTATGAATTTTGTTACACGTTTTTGGCTTTTTCTCGTGAACCAAAGATCGGACGACCTTTCTGTAAATTTCGTAGTACTCGTCTTTAACAGGGCTTTCCAATGACGCAATCCGCGAAGCTCTAGCTCAAATATGAATTTTGTTACACGTTTTTGGCTTTTTCTCGTGAACCAAAATTCAGATGACCTTTCTGTAAAGTATGTAGTACTCGTCTTTAACAGGGCTTTCCAATAACGCACTCTGCGAAGCTCTAGCTCAATTAGTAAATTTGTTTCACGTTTTTGGCTTTTTCTCGTGAACGAAAATTCGGATGACCTTTCTGTAAAGTACGTAGTACTCGCCTTTAACAGGGCTTTCCATTGACGCAATCCGCGAAGCACTAGCTCAAATATGAATTTTGTTACACGTTTTTGGCTTTTTCTCGTGAACCAAAGGTCGGATGACCTTTCTGTAAAATACGTAGTACTCGCCTTTAACAGGGCTTTCCAATGACGCAATCTGCGAAGCTCTAGCTCAAATATGAATTTTGTTACACGTTCTTGGCTTTTTCTCGTGAACCAAAGTTCGGATGACCTTTCTGTAAAGTACGTAGTACTCGTCTTTAACAGGACTTTCAAAAGACGCAATCCGCGAATCTCTAACTCAATTATGAATTTTGTTACACGTTTTTGGCTTTTTCTCGTGAACCAAAGGTCGGATGACCTTTCTGTAAAGTACGTAGTACTCGTCGTTAAGAGGGCTTTCCAATGACGCAATCCGCAAAGCTGTAGCTGAATTATGAATTTTGTTACATGTTGTTGGCTTTTTCTCGTGAACCAAAGATCGGATGACCTTTCTGTAAAGTACGTAGTACTCGTCTTTAACAGGGCTTTCCAATGACGCAATCCGCGAAGCACTAGCTCAAATATGAATTTTGTTACAAGTTTTTGGCTTTTTCTCGTGAACCAAAGTTCGGATGACCTTTCTGTAAATTTCGTAGTATTCGACTTTAACAGGGCTTTCCGATGACGCAATCCGCGAAGCTGTAGTTGAATTGTGAATTTTGTTACACGTTTTTGGCTTTTTCTCGTGAACCAAAGATCGGATGACCTTTCTGTAAAGTACGTAGTACTCGCCTTTAACAGGGCTTTCCAATGACGCAATCCGCGAAGCTCTAGCTCAAATACGAATTTTGTTACACGTTTTTGGCTTTTTGTCGTGAACCAAAGATCAAATGACCTTTCTGTAAATTTCGTACTACTCGCCTTTAACAGGGCTTTCAAATGACGCAATCCGCGAATCTCTAACTCAAATATGAATTTTGTTACACGTTTTTGGCTTTTTCTCCTGAACCAAATGTCGGATGACCTTTCTGTAAAGTACGTAGTAGTCGTCTTTAAGAGGGCTTTCCAATGACGCAATCCGCAAAGCTGTAGCTCAAATATGAATTTTGTTACACGTTTTTCGCTTTTTCTCGTGAACCAAATTTCGGATGACCTTTCTGTAAATTTTGTAGTACTCGGCTTTAACACGTCTTTTAAATGACGCAATCCGCGACGCTCTATCTCAATTATGAATTTAGTTACACGTTTTTGGCTTTTTCTCGTGAACCAAAGGTCGGATGACCTTTCTGTTAAGTACGTAGTACTCGACTTTAACAGGTCTTTTGAATGACGCAATCCGCGAAACTCTAGCTCAAATATGAATTTTGTTACGCGTTTTTGGCTTTTTCTCGTGAACCAAAGGTCGGATGACCTTTCTGTAAAGTACGTAGTACTCGCCTTTAACATGGCTATTAAATGACGCAATCCGCGAAGCACTAGCTCAAATATGAATTTTGTTACACGTTTTTGGCTTTTTCTCGTGAACCAAAGGTCAGATGAAATTTCTGTAAAGTACGTAGTACCCGTATTTAAGTGGACTTTCCAATGACACAATGCGCAAAGCTGTAGCTGAAATATGAATTTTGTTACATGTTTTTGGCTTTTTCTCGTGAACCAAAGATCGGATGACCTTTCTGTAAAGTACGTAGTACTCGTCTTTAAGACGGCTTTCCAATGACGCAATCCGCGAAGCACTAGCTCAAATATGAATTTTGTAACACGTTTTTGGCTTTGTCTCGTGAACCAAAGTTCGGATGACCTTTCTGTAAAGTACGTAGTACTCGTCTTTAACAGCGCTTTCAAATGACGCAATCCGCGAATCTCTAACTCAATTATGAATTTTGTTACACGTTTTTGGCTTTTTCTCGTGAACCAAAGGTCGGATGACCTTTCTGTAAAATACGTAGTACTCGCCTTTAACAGGGCTTTACAATGACGCAATCCGCGAAGCTCTAGCTCAAATATGAATTTTGTTACACGTTCTTGGCTTTTTCTCGTGAACCAAAGTTCCGATGACTTTTCTGTAAATTTCGTAGTACTCGTCTTTAACAGGGCTTTCCGATGACGCAATCCGCGAAGCTGTAGCTTAAATATGAATTTTGTTACACGTTTTTGCCTTTTTCTCCTGAACCATAGGTCGGATGACCTTTCTGTAAAATACGAAGTACTCGCCTTTAACAGGGCTTTCCAATGACGCAATCTGCGAAGCTCTAGCTCAAATATGAATTTTGTTACACGTTTTTGGCTTTTTCTCGTGAACCAAAGTTCGGATCACTTTTCTGTAAATTTCGAAGTACTCGCCTTTACCAGGGCTTTCCAATGACGCAATCCGCGAAGCTCTAGCTCAAATATGAATTTTGTTACACGTTTTTGGCTTTTTCTCGTGAACCAAAGTTCGGATGACTTTTCTGTAAATTTCGTAGTACTCGACTTTCACAGGCATTTCCGATGACGCAATCCGCGAAGCTCTAACTCAATTATGAATTTTGCTACACGTTTTTGGCTCTTTCTCGTGAACCAAAGGTCGGATGACCTTTCTGTAAAATACGTAGTACTCGCCTTTAACAGGGCTTTCCAATGACGCAATCTGCGAAGCTCTAGCTCAAATATGAATTTTGTTACACGTTTTTGGCTTTTTCTCGTGAACCAAAGTTCGGATGACCTTTCTGTAAATTTCGTAGTACTCGTCTTTAACAGGGCTTTCCAATGACGCAATCTGCGAAGCTCTAGCTCAAATATGAATTTTGTTACAAGTTTTTGCCTTTTTCTCCTGAACCAAATGTCGGATGACCTTTCTGTAAAGTACGTAGTACTCGCCTTTAACAGGGCTTTCCAATGACGCAATCTGCGAAGCTCTAGCTCAAATATGAATTTTGTTACACGTTTTTGGCTTTTTCTCGTGAACCAAAGTTCGGATGACCTTTCTGTAAAGTACGTAGTACTCGTTTTTAACAGGGCTTTCCAATGACGCAATCCGCGAAGCACTAGCTCAAATATGAATTTTGTTACAAATTTTTGGCTTTTTCTCCTGAACCAAAGGTCGGATGACCTTTCTGTAAAGTACGAGGTACTCGCTTTTAACAGGGCTTTCCAATGACGAAATCCGCGAAGCTCTAGCTCAAATATGAATTTTGTTACACGTTTTTCGCTTTTTCTCGTGAACCAAATTTTGGATGACCTTTCTGTAAATTTCGTAGTACTCGGCTTTAACAGGTCTTTTGAATGACGCAATCCGCGAAGCTCTAGCTCAAATATATATTTTCTTACACGTTTTTGGCTCTTTCTCATGAACCAAAGTTCGGATGACCTTTCTGTAAATTTCGTAGTACTCGGCTTTAACAAGTCTTTTAAATGACGCAATCCGCGAAGCTCTAGCTCAATTATGAATTTTCTTGCACGTTTTTGGCTTTTTCTGGTGAACCAAAGGTCGGATGACCTTTCTGTAAAGTACGTAGTACTCGGCTTTAAGAGGGCTTTCCAATGACGCAATCCGCGAAGCACTAGCTCAAATATGAGTTTTGTTACACGTTTTTGGCTTTTTCTCGTGAACCAAAGGTCAGATGAAATTTCTGTAAAGTTCGTAGTACTCGTCTTTAAGTGGGCTTTCCAATGACACAATCCGCAAAGCTGTAGCTGAAATATGAATTTTGCTACACGTTTTTGGCTCTCTCTCGTGAACCAAAGGTCGGATGACCTTTCTGTAAAGTACGTAGTACTCGCCTTTAACAGGGCTTTCCAATGACGCAATCTGCGAAGCTCTAGCTCAAATATGAATTTCGTTACACGTTTTTGGCTTTTTCTCGTGAACCAAAGGTCGGATGACCTTTCTGTAAAGTACGTAGTACTCGCCTTTAACAGGGCTTTCCAATGACGCAATCCGCGAATCTCTAAACCAATTAAGAATTTTGTTACACGTTTTTGGCTTTTTCTCGTGAACCAAAGTTCGGATGACCTTTCTGTAAATTTCGTAGTACTCGCCTTTAACAGGGCTTTCCAATGACGCAATCTGCGAAGCTCTAGCTCAAATATGAATTTTGTTACACGTTTTTGTCTTTTTCTCCTGAACCAAAGGTCGGATGACCTTTCTGTAAAATACGAAGTACTCGCCTTTAACAGGGCTTTCCAATGACTCAATCCGCGAAGCTCTAGCTCAAATATGAATTTTGTTACAAGTTTTTGGCTTTTTCTCGTGCACCAAAGGTCGGATGACCTTTCGGTAAAGTACGTAGTACTCGCCTTTAACAGGGCTTTCCAATGACGCAATCCGCGAAGCACTAGCTCAAATATGAATTTTGTTACACCTTTTTGGCTTTTTCTCGTGAACCAAAGGTCAGATGAAATTTCTGTAAAGTACGTAGTACTCGTCTTTAAGAGGGCTTTCCAATAACACAATCCGCAAAGCTGTAGCTGAAATATGAATTTTGTTACACGTTTTTGGCTTTTTCTCCTGAACCAAAGGTCGGATGACGTTTCTGTAAAGTACGTAGTACTCGCCTTTAACAGGGCTTTCCAATGACGCAATCTGCGAAGCTCTAGCTCAAATATGAATTTTGTTACACGTTTTTGGCTTTTTCTCGTGAACCAAAGTTCGGATGACCTTTCTGTAAATCTCGTAGTACTCGCCTTTAACAGGGCTTTCCAATGACGCAATCTGCGAAGCTCCAGCTCAAATATGAATTTTGTTACACGTTTTTGGCTTTTTCTCCTGAACCAAAGGTCGGATGACCTTTCTGTAAAATACGAAGTACTCGCCTTTAACAGGGCTTTCCAATGACGCAATCTGCGAAGCTCTAGCTCAAATATGAATTTCGTTACACGTTTTTGGCTTTTTCTCGTGAACCAAAGTTCGGATGACCTTTCTGTAAATCTCGTAGTACTCGCCTTTAACAGGGCTTTCCAATGACGCAATCTGCGAAGCTCCAGCTCAAATATGAATTTTGTTACACATTTTTGGCTTTTTCTCCTGAACCAAAGGTCGGATGACCTTTCCGTAAAGTACGAAGTACTCGCCTTTAACAGGGCTTTCCAATGACGCAATCCGCGAACCTCTAGCTCAAATATAAATTTTGTTACACGTTTTTGGCTTTTCCTCGTGAACCAAAGTTCGGATGATTTTTCTGTAAATTTCGCAGTACTCGTCTTTAACAGGGCGTTCCAATGGCGCAATCCGCGAAGCTCTAGCTCAATTATGAATTTTGCTACACGTTTTTGGCTCTTTCTCGTGAACCAAAGGTCGGATGACTTTTCTGTAAATTTCGTAGTACTCGACTTTAACAGGGCTTTCCGATGACGCAATCCGCGAAGCTGTAGCTGAATTATGAATTTTGTTACACGTTTTTGGCTTTTTCTAGTGAACCAAATGTCGGATGACCTTTCTGTAAAGTACGTAGTACTCGTCTTTGAGAGGGCTTTCCATTGACGCAATCCGCGAAGCACTAGCTCAAATATGAATTTTGTTACACGTTGTTGGCTTTTTCTCGTGAACCAAAGTTCGGATGACCTTTCTGTAAATCTCGTAGTATTCGCCTTTAACAGGGCTTTCCAATGACGCATTCTGCGAAGCTCTAGCTCAAATATGAATTTTGTTACACGTTTTTGGCTTTTTCTCCTTAACCAAAGGTTGGACGACCTTTCTGTAAAGTACGAAGCACTCGCCTTTAACAGGGCTTTCCAATGACGCAATCTGCGAAGCTCCAGCTCAAATATGAATTTTGTTACACGTTTTTGGCTTTTCCTCGTGAACCAAAGTTCGAATGATTTTTCTGTAAATTTTGCAGTACTCGTCTTTAACAGGGCGTTCCAATGACGCAATCCGCGAAGCTCTAGCTCAATTATGAATTTTGATACACGTTTTTGGCTCTTTCTCGTGAACCAAAGGTCGGATGACTTTTCTGTAAATTTCCTAGTACTTGACTTTAACAGGGCTTTCCGATGACGCAATCCGCGAAGCTGTAGCTGAATTATGAATTTTGTTACACGTTTTTGGCTTTTTCTAGTGAACCAAATGTCGGATGACCTTTCTGTAAAGTACGTAGTACTCGTCTTTAAGAGGGCTTTCCAACGACGCAATCCGCAAAACTGTAGCTGAATTATGAATTTTGTTACATGTTTTTGGCTTTTTCTCGTGAACCAAAGTTCGGTTGACCTTTCTGTTAAGTACGTAGTACTCGTCTTTAACAGGTCTTTTGAATGACGCAATCCGCGAAGCTCTAGCTCAAATATGAATTTTGTTACACGTTTTTGGCTTTTTCTCGTGAACCAAAGTTCGGATGACCTTTCTGTAAAGTACGTAGTACTCGTCTTTAACACGGCTTTCAAATGACGCAATCCGCGAATCTCTAACTCAATTATGAATTTTGTTACACGTTTTTGGCTTTTCCTCGTGAACCAAAGGTCGGATGACCTTTCTGTTAAGTACGTAGTACTCGTCTTTAACAGGTCCTTTGAATGACGCAATTCGCGAAGCTCTAGCTCAAATATGAATTTTGTTACACGTTTTTGGCTTTTTCTCGTGAACCAAAGGTCGGATGACCTTTCTGTAAAGTACGTAGTACTCGCCTTTAACAGGGCTTTCCAATGACGCAATCCGCGAAGCACTAGCTCAAATATGAATTTTGTTACACGTTTTTGGCTTTTTCTCGTGAACCAAAAGTCAGATGAAATTTCTGTAAAGTACGTAGTACTCGTCTTTAAGAGGGCTTTCCAATGACACAATCCGCACAGCTGTAGCTGAAATATGAATTTTGTTACATGTTTTTGGCTTTTTCTCGTGAACCAAAGATCGGATGACCTTTCTGTAAAGTACGTAGTAATCGTCTTTAACAGGGCTTTCCAATGACGCAATCCGCGAAGCTCTAGCTCAAATATGAATTCTGTTACACGTTTTTGGCTTTTTCTCGTGAACCAAAGATCGGATGACCTTTCTGTAAATTTCGTACTACTCGCCTTTAACAGCGCTTTCCAATGACGCAATCTGCGAAGCTCTAGCTCAAATATGAATTTTGTTACACGTTTTCGGCTCTTTCTCCTGAACCAAAGGTCGGATGACCTTTCTGTAAAGTACGTAGTATTCGTCTTTAACAGGGATTTCCAATGACGCAATCCGCGAAGCTCTAACTCAAATATGAATTTTGCTACACGTTTTTGGCTCTTTCTCGTGAACCAAAGGTCGGATGACTTTTCTGTAAATTTCGTAGTACTCGACTTTAACAGGGCTTTCCGATGACGCAATCCGCGAAGCTGTAGCTGAATTATGAATTTTGTTACACGTTTTTGGCTTTTTCTAGTGAACCAAATGTCGGATGACCTTTCTGTAAAGTACGTAGTACTCGCCTTTAACAGGGCTTTCAAATGGCGCAATCCGCGAAGCTCTAGCTCAATTATGAATTTTGCTACACGTTTTTGGCTCTTTCTCGTGAACCAAAGGTCGGATGACTTTTCTGTAAATCTCGTAGTACTCGCCTTTAACAGGGCTTTCCAATGACGCAATCTGCGAAGCTCCAGCTCAAATATGAATTTTGTTACACGTTTTTGGCTTTTTCTCCTGAACCAAAGGTCGGATGACCTTTCTGTAAAATACGTAGTACTCGCCTTTAACAGGGCTTTCCAATGACGCAATCTGCGAAGCTCTAGCTCAAATATGAATTTTGTTACACGTTTTTAACTTTTTCTCGTGAACCAAAGTTCGGTTGACCTTTCTGTTAAGTACGTAGAACTCGTCTTTAACAGGTCTTTTGAATGACGCAATCCGCGAAGCCCTAGCTCAAATATGAATTTTGTTACACGTTTTTGGCTTTTTCTCGTGAACCAAAGTTCGGATGACCTTTCTGTAAAGTACGTAGTACTCGTCTTTAACACGGCTTTCAAATGACGCAATCCGCGAATCTCTAACTCAATTATGAATTTTGTTACACGTTTTTGGCTTTTCCTCGTGAACCAAAGGTCGGATGACCTTTCTGTAAAGTACGTAGTATTCGTCTTTAACAGGGCTTTCCAATGACGCAATCCGCGAAGCTCTAACTCAAATATGAATTTTGCTACACGTTTTTGGCTCTCTCTCGTGAACCAAAGGTGGGATGACCTTTCTCTAAAATACGTAGTACTCGCCTTTAACAGGGCTTTCCAATGACGCAATCTGCGAAGCTCTAGCTCAAATATGAATTTTGTTACACGTTTTTGGCTTTTTCTCATGAACCAAATTTCGGATGACCTTTCTGTTAAGTACGTAGTACTCGTCTTTAACAGGTCTTTTGAATGACGCAATCCGCGAAGCTCTAGCTCAAATATGAATTTTGTTACACGTTTTTGGCTTTTTCTCGTGAACCAAAGGTCGGATGACCTTTCTGTAAAGTACGTAGTACTCGCCTTTAACAGGGGTTTCCAATGACGCAATCCGCGAAGCACTAGCTCAAATATGAATTTTGTTACACGTTTTTGGCTTTTTCTCGTGAACCAAAAGTCAGATGAAATTTCTGTAAAGTACGTAGTACTCGTCTTTAAGAGGGCTTTCCAATGACACAATCCGCACAGCTGTAGCTGAAATATGAATTTTGTTACACGTTTTTGGCTTTTTCTCGTGAACCAAAGGTCGGATGACCTTTCTGTAAAGTACGTAGTACTCGCCTTTAACAGGGCTTTCCAATGACGCAATCTGCGAAGCTCTAGCTCAAATATGAATTTTGTTACACGTTTTTGGCTTTTTCTCGTGAACCAAAGTTCGGATGACCTTTCTGTAAATCTCGTAGTACTCGCCTTTAACAGGGCTTTCCAATGACGCAATCTGCGAAGCTCCAGCTCAAATATGAATTTTGTTACACGTTTTTGGCTTTTTCTCCTGAACCAAAGGTCGGATGACCTTTCCGTAAAGTACGAAGTACTCGCCTTTAACAGGGCTTTCCAATGACGCAATCCGCGAACCTCTAGCTCAAATATAAAATTTGTTACACGTTTTTGGCTTTTCCTCGTGAACCAAAGGTCGGATGACCTTTCTGTAAAGTACGTAGTACTCGCCTTTAACAGGGCTTTCCAATGACGCAATCCGCGAAGCACTAGCTCAAATATGAATTTTGTTACACGTTTTTGGCTTTTTCTCGTGAACCAAAAGTCAGATGAAATTTCTGTAAAGTACGTAGTACTCGTCTTTAAGAGGGCTTTCCAATGACACAATCCGCACAGCTGTAGCTGAAATATGAATTTTGTTACATGTTTTTGGCTTTTTCTCGTGAACCAAAGATCGGATGACCTTTCTGTAAAGTACGTAGTAATCGCCTTTAAGAGGGCTTTCCAATGACGCAATCCGTGAAGCTCTAGCTCAAATATGAATTCTGTTACACGTTTTTGGCTTTTTCTCGTCAACCAAAGATCGGATGACCTTTCTGTAAATTTCGTACTACTCGCCTTTAACAGCGCTTTCCAATGACGCAATCTGCGAAGCTCTAGCTCAAATATGAATTTTGTTACACGTTTTCGGCTCTTTCTCCTGAACCAAAAGTCAGGTGAAATTTCTGTAAAGTACGTAGTACTCGTCTTTAAGAGGGCTTTCCAATGACACAATCCGCACAGCTGTAGCTGAAATATGAATTTTGTTACATGTTTTTGGCTTTTTCTCGTGAACCAAAGATCGGATGACCTTTCTGTAAAGTACGTAGTAATCGCCTTTAAGAGGGCTTTCCAATGACGCAATCCGTGAAGCTCTAGCTCAAATATGAATTCTGTTACACGTTTTTGGCTTTTTCTCGTCAACCAAAGATCGGATGACCTTTCTGTAAATTTCGTACTACTCGCCTTTAACAGGGCTTTCCAATGGCGCAATCCGCGAAGCTCTAGCTCAATTATGAATTTTGCTACACGTTTTTGGCTCTTTCTCGTGAACCAAAGGTCGGATGACTTTTCTGTAAATCTCGTAGTACTCGCCTTTAACAGGGCTTTCCAAAGACGCAATCTGCGAAGCTCTAGCTCAAATATGAATTTTGTTACACATTTTTGGCTTTTTCTCGTGAACCAATGTTCGGATGACCTTTCTGTAAATTTCGTAGTACTCGCCTTTAACAGGGCTTTCCAATGACGCAATCCGCGAAGCTGTAGCTGAATTATGAATTTTGTTACACCTTTTTGGCTTTTTCTAGTGAACCAAATGTCGGATGACCTTTCTGTAAAGTACGTAGTACTCGCCTTTAACAGGGCTTTCCAATGGCGCAATCCGCGAAGCTCTAGCTCAATTATGAATTTTGTTACACGTTTTTGGCTTTTTCTCCTGAACCAAAGGTCGGATGACCTTTCCGTAAAGTACGAAGTACTCGCCTTTAACAGGGCTTTCCAATGACGCAATCTGCGAAGCTCTAGCTCAAATATGAATTTTGTTACACATTTTTGGCTTTTTCTCGTGAACCAATGTTCGGATGACCTTTCTGTAAATTTCGTAGTACTCGCCTTTAACAGGGCTTTCCAATGACGCAATCTGCGAAGCTCTAGCTCAAATATGAATTTTGCTACACCTTTTTGGCTTTTTCTCGTGAACCAAAGGTCGGATGACCTTTCTGTAAATTACGTAGTACTCGCCTTTAACAGGGCTTTCCGATGACGCAATCCGCGAAGCTGTAGCTGAATTATGAATTTTGTTACACGTTTTTGGCTTTTTCTAGTGAACCAAATGTCGGATGACCTTTCTGTAAAGTACGTAGTACTCGTCTTTGAGAGGGCTTTCCAATGACGCAATCCGCAAAACTGTAGCTGAATTATGAATTTTGTTACATGTTTTTGGCTTTTTCTCGTGAACCAAAGATCGGATGACCTTTCTGTAAAGTACGTAGTACTAGTCTTTAACAGGGCTTTCCATTGACGCAATCCGCGAAGCACTAGCTCAAATATGAATTTTGTTACACGTTTTTGGCTTTTTCTAGTGAACCAAAGTTCGGATGACCATTCTGTAAATTTCGTAGTACTCGCCTTTAACAGGGCTTTCCAATGACGCAATCTGCGAAGCTCTAGCTCAAATATGAATTTTGCTACACGTTTTTGGCTTTTTCTCGTGAACCAAATTTCGGATGACTTTTCTGTAAATTTCGTAGTACTCGTCTTTAACAGGGCTTTCCGATGACGCAATCCGCGAAGCTGTAGCTTAAATATGAATTTTCTTACACGTTTTTCGCTTTTTCTCGTGAACCAAATTTCGGATGACCTTTCTGTAAATTTCGTAGTACTCGGCTTTAACACGTCTTTTAAATGACGCAATCCGCGACGCTCTATCTGAATTATGAATTTAGTTACACGTTTTTGGCTTTTTCTCGTGAACCAAAGTTCGGATGACCTTTCTGTAAATTTCGTAGTACTCGCCTTTAACAGGGCTTTCCAATGACGCAATCTGCGAAGCTCTAGCTCAAATATGAATTTTGTTATACGTTTTTGGCATTTTCTCCTGAACCAAAGGTCGGATGACCTTTCTGTAAAGTACGTAGTACTCGCCTTTAACAGGGCTTTCCAATGACGCAATCCGCGAAGCTCTAGCTCAAATATGAATTTTGTTACACGTTTTTGGCTTTTTCTCGTGAACCAAAGTTCGGATGACCTTTCTGTAAATCTCGTAGTACTCGCCTTTAACAGGGCTTTCCAATGACGCATTCTGCGAAGCTCTAGCTCAAATATGAATTTTGTTACACGTTTTTGGCTTTTTCTCCTGAACCAAAGGTCGGACGACCTTTCTGTAAAGTACGAAGCACTCGCCTTTAACAGGGCTTTATAATGACGCAATCTGCGAAGCTCCAGCTCAAATATGAATTTTGTTACACGTTTTTTGCTTTTTCTCGTGAACCAAATTTCGGATGACCTTTCTGTAAATTTCGTAGTACTCGCCTTTAACAGGGCTTTCCAATGACGCAATCTGCGAAGCTCTAGCTCAAATATGAATTTTGTTACACGTTTTTGGCTCTTTCTCCTGAACCAAAGGTCGGATGACCTTTCTGTAAAGTACGTAGTACTCGCCTTTAACAGGGCTTTCCAATGACGCAATCTGCGAAGCTCTAGCTCAAATATGAATTTTGTTACACGTTTTTGGCTTTTTCTCGTGAACCAAAGTTCGGATGACCTTTCTGTAAATCTCGTAGTACTCGCCTTTAACAGGGCTTTCCAATGACGCATTCTGCGAAGCTCTAGCTCAAATATGAATTTTGTTACACGTTTTTGGCTCTTTCTCCTGAACCAAAGGTCGGACGACCTTTCTGTAAAGTACGAAGCACTCGCCTTTAACAGGGCTTTCCAATGACGCAATCCGCGAAGCTCTAGCTCAAATATGAATTTTGTTACACGTTTTTGGCTTTTTCTCGTGAACCAAAGTTCGGATGACCTTTCTGTAAATTTCGTAGTACTCGCCTTTAACAGGGCTTTCTAATGACGCAATCTGCGAAGCTCTAGCTCAAATATGAATTTTGTTACACGTTTTTGGCTTTTTCTCCTGAACCAAAGGTCGGATGACCTTTCTGTAAAATACGAAGTACTCGCCTTTAACAGGGCTTTCCAATGACGCAATCCGCGAAGCTCTAGCTCAAATATGAATTTTGTTACACGTTTTTGGATTTTTCTCGTGAACCAAAGTTCGGATGACCTTTCTGTAAATTTCGTAGTACTCGCCTTTAACAGGGCTTTCTAATGACGCAATCTGCGAAGCTCTAGCTCAAATATGAATTTTGTTACACGTTTTTGGCTTTTTCTGCTGAACCAAAGGTTGGATGACCTTTCTGTAAAATATGAAGTACTCGCCTTTAACAGGGCTTTCCAATGACGCAATCCGCGAAACTCTAGCTCAAATATGAATTTTGTTACACGTTTTTGGCTTTTTCTCGTGAACCAAAGTTCGGATGACCTTTCTGTAAATTTCGTAGTACTCGCCTTTAACAGGGCTTTCTAATGACGCAATCTGCGAAGCTCTAGCTCAAATATGAATTTTGTTACACGTTTTTGGCTTTTTCTCCTGAACCAAAGGTTGGATGACCTTTCTGTAAAATACGAAGTACTCGCCTTTAACAGGGCTTTCCAATGACGCAATCCTGAAGCTCTAGCTCAAATATGAATTTTGTTACACGTTTTTGGCTTTTTCTCGTGAACCAAAGTTCGAATGACTTTTCTGTAAATTTCGTAGTACTCGACTTTCAAAGGGCTTTCCGATGACGCAATCCGCGAAGCTCTAGCTCAAATATGAATTTTGTTACACATTTTTGGCTTTTTCTCGTGAACCAATGTTCGGATGACCTTTCTGTAAATTTCGTAGTACTCGCCTTTAACAGGGCTTTCCAATGACGCAATCTGCGAAGCTCTAGCTCAAATATCAATTTTGCTACACCTTTTTGGCTTTTTCTCGTGAACCAAAGGTCGGATGACCTTTCTGTAAAGTACGTAGTACTCGCCTTTAACAGGGCTTTCCAATGACGCAATCTGCGAAGCTCTAGCTCAAATATGAATTTTGTTACACATTTTTGGCTTTTTCTCGTGAACCAATGTTCGGATGACCTTTCTGTAAATTTCGTAGTACTCGCCTTTAACAGGGCTTTCCAATGACGCAATCTGCGAAGCTCTAGCTCAAATATCAATTTTGCTACACCTTTTTGGCTTTTTCTCGTGAACCAAAGGTCGGATGACCTTTCTGTAAAGTACGTAGTACTCGCCTTTAACAGGGCTTTCCAATGACGCAATCCGCGAAGCACTAGCTCAAATATGAATTTTGTTACACGTTTTTGGCTTTTTCTCGTGAACCAAAGTTCGGATGACCTTTCTGTAAATTTCGTAGTACTCGCCTTTAACAGGGCTTTCCAATGACGCAATCTGCGAAGCTCTAACTCAAATATGAATTTTGTTACACGTTTTTGGCTTTTTCTCCTGAACCAAAGGTCGGATGACCTTTCTGTAAAGTACGTAGTACTCGCCTTTAATAGGGCTTTCCAATGACGCAATCCGCGAAGCTCTAGCTCAAATATGAATTTTGTTACACCTTTTTGGCTTTTTCTCGTGAACCAAAGTTCGGATGACATTTCTGTAAAGTACGTAGTACTCGTCTTTAACAGGGCTTTCAAATGACGCAATCCGCGAATCTGTAACTCAATTATATTTTGTTACACGTTTTTGGCTTTTTCTCGTGAACCAAAGGTCGGATGACCTTTCTGTAAAGTACGTAGTACTCGCCTTTAACAGGGCTTTCCAATGACGCAATCCGCGAAGCACTAGCTCAAATATGAATTTTGTTACACGTTTTTGGCTTTTTCTCGTGAACCAAAAGTCAGATGAAATTTCTGTAAATTTCGTAGTACTCGACTTTCAAAGGGCTTTCCGATGACGCAATCCGCGAAGCTCTAACTCAATTATGAATTTTGCTACACGTTTTTGGCTCTTTCTTGTGATCCAAAGGTCCGATGACCTTTCTGTAAAATACGTAGTACTTGCCTTTAACAGGGCTTTCCAATGACGCAATCTGCGAAGCTCTAGCTCAAATATGAATTTTGTTACACGTTTTTGGCTTTTTCTCGTGAATCAAAGTTCGTATGACCTTTCTGTAAATTTCGTAGTACTCGCCTTTAACAGGGCTTTCCAATGACGCAATCTGCGAAGCTCTAGCTCAAATATGAATTTTGTTACACGTTTTTGGATTTTTCTCGTGAACCAAAGTTCGGATGACCTTTCTGTAAATTTCGTAGTACTCGCCTTTAACAGGGCTTTCTAATGACGCAATCTGCGAAGCTCTAGCTCAAATATGAATTTTGTTACACGTTTTTGGCTTTTTCTGCTGAACCAAAGGTTGGATGACCTTTCTGTAAAATATGAAGTACTCGCCTTTAACAGGGCTTTCCAATGACGCAATCCGCGAAACTCTAGCTCAAATATGAATTTTGTTACACGTTTTTGGCTTTTTCTCGTGAACCAAAGTTCGGATGACCTTTCTGTAAATTTCGTAGTACTCGCCTTTAACAGGGCTTTCTAATGACGCAATCTGCGAAGCTCTAGCTCAAATATGAATTTTGTTACACGTTTTTGGCTTTTTCTCCTGAACCAAAGGTCGGACGACCTTTCTGTAAAGTACGAAGCACTCGCCTTTAACAGGGCTTTATAATGACGCAATCTGCGAAGCTCCAGCTCAAATATGAATTTTGTTACACGTTTTTGGCTTTTTCTCGTGAACCAAAGTTCGGATGACTTTTCTGTAAATTTCGTAGTACTCGACTTTCAAAGGGCTTTCCGATGACGCAATCCGCGAAGCTCTAACTCAATTATGAATTTTGCTACACGTTTTTGGCTCTTTCTTGTGAACCAAAGGTCGGATGACCTTTCTGTAAAGTACGTAGTACTTGCCTTTAACAGGGCTTTCCAATGACGCAATCCGCGAAGCTCTAGCTCAAATATGAATTTTGTTACACGTTTTTGGCTTTTTCTCGTGAACCAAAGTTCGGATGACCTTTCTGTAAATTTCGTAGTACTCGCCTTTAACAGGGCTTTCTAATGACGCAATCTGCGAAGCTCTAGCTCAAATATGAATTTTGTTACACGTTTTTGGCTTTTTCTCCTGAACCAAAGGTTGGATGACCTTTCTGTAAAATACGAAGTACTCGCCTTTAACAGGGCTTTCCAATGACGCAATCCGCGAAGCTCTAGCTCAAATATGAATTTTGTTACACGTTTTTGGCTTTTTCTCCTGAACCAAAGGTTGGATGACCTTTCTGTAAAATACGAAGTACTCGCCTTTAACAGGGCTTTCCAATGACGCAATCCGCGAAGCTCTAGCTCAAATATGAATTTTGTTACACGTTTTTGGCTTTTTCTCGTGAACCAAAGTTCGGATGACTTTTCTGTAAATTTCGTAGTACTCGACTTTCAAAGGGCTTTCCGATGACGCAATCCGCGAAGCTCTAACTCAATTATGAATTTTGCTACACGTTTTTGGCTCTTTCTTGTGATCCAAAGGTCCGATGACCTTTCTGTAAAATACGTAGTACTTGCCTTTAACAGGGCTTTCCAATGACGCAATCTGCGAAGCTCTAGCTCAAATATGAATTTTGTTACACGTTTTTGGCTTTTTCTCGTGAATCAAAGTTCGTATGACCTTTCTGTAAATTTCGTAGTACTCGCCTTTAACAGGGCTTTCCAATGACGCAATCTGCGAAGCTCTAGCTCAAATATGAATTTTGTTACACGTTTTTGGATTTTTCTCGTGAACCAAAGTTCGGATGACCTTTCTGTAAATTTCGTAGTACTCGCCTTTAACAGGGCTTTCTAATGACGCAATCTGCGAAGCTCTAGCTCAAATATGAATTTTGTTACACGTTTTTGGCTTTTTCTGCTGAACCAAAGGTTGGATGACCTTTCTGTAAAATATGAAGTACTCGCCTTTAACAGGGCTTTCCAATGACGCAATCCGCGAAACTCTAGCTCAAATATGAATTTTGTTACACGTTTTTGGCTTTTTCTCGTGAACCAAAGTTCGGATGACCTTTCTGTAAATTTCGTAGTACTCGCCTTTAACAGGGCTTTCTAATGACGCAATCTGCGAAGCTCTAGCTCAAATATGAATTTTGTTACACGTTTTTGGCTTTTTCTCCTGAACCAAAGGTTGGATGACCTTTCTGTAAAATACGAAGTACTCGCCTTTAACAGGGCTTTCCAATGACGCTATCTGCGAAACTCTAGCTCAAATATGAATTTTGTTACACGTTTTTGGCTTTTTCTCGTGAACCAAAGTTCGGATGACTTTTCTGTAAATTTCGTAGTACTCGACTTTCAAAGGGCTTTCCGATGACGCAATCCGCGAAGCTCTAACTCAATTATGAATTTTGCTACACGTTTTTGGCTCTTTCTCGTGAACCAAAGGTCCGATGACCTTTCTGTAAAATACGTAGTACTCGCCTCTAACAGGGCTTTCCAATGACGCAATCTGCGAAGCTCTAGCTCAAATATGAATTTTGTTACACATTTTTGGCTTTTTCTCGTGAACCAATGTTCGGATGACCTTTCTGTAAATTTCGTAGTACACGCCTTTAACAGGGCTTTCCAATGACGCAATCTGCGAAGCTCTAGCTCAAATATGAATTTTGCTACACCTTTTTGGCTTTTTCTCGTGAACCAAAGGTCGGATGACCTTTCTGTAAAGTACGTAGTACTCGCCTTTAACAGGGCTTTCCAATGACGCAATCCGCGAAGCACTAGCTCAAATATGAATTTTGTTACACGTTTTTGGCTTTTTCTCGTGAACCAAAGTTCGGATGACCTTTCTGTAAATTTCGTAGTACTCGCCTTTAACAGGGCTTTCCAATGACGCAATCTGCGAAGCTCTAACTCAAATATGAATTTTGTTACACGTTTTTGGCTTTTTCTCCTGAACCAAAGGTCGGATGACCTTTCTGTAAAGTACGTAGTACTCGCCTTTAATAGGGCTTTCCAATGACGCAATCCGCGAAGCTCTAGCTCAAATATGAATTTTGTTACACCTTTTTGGCTTTTTCTCGTGAACCAAAGTTCGGATGACATTTCTGTAAAGTACGTAGTACTCGTCTTTAACAGGGCTTTCAAATGACGCAATCCGCGAATCTGTAACTCAATTATATTTTGTTACACGTTTTTGGCTTTTTCTCGTGAACCAAAGGTCGGATGACCTTTCTGTAAAGTACGTAGTACTCGCCTTTAACAGGGCTTTCCAATGACGCAATCCGCGAAGCACTAGCTCAAATATGAATTTTGTTACACGTTTTTGGCTTTTTCTCGTGAACCAAAAGTCAGATGAAATTTCTGGAAAGTACGTAGTACTCGTCTTTAAGAGGGCTTTCCAATGACACAATCCGCACAGCTGTAGCTGAAATATGAATTTTGTTACATGTTTTTGGCTTTTTCTCGTGAACCAAAGATCGGATGACCTTTCTGTAAAGTACGTAGTAATCGTCTTTAAGAGGGCTTTCCAATGACGTAATCCGCGAAGCTCTAGCTCAAATATGAATTCTGTTACACGTTTTTGGCTTTTTCTCGTGAACCAAAGATCGGATGACCTTTCTGTAAATTTCGTACTACTCGCCTTTAACAGCGCTTTCCAATGACGCAATCTGCGAAGCTCTAGCTCAAATATGAATTTTGTTACACGTTTTTGGCTTTTTCTCGTGAACCAAAGTTCGGATGACCTTTCTGTAAATCTCGTAGTACTCGCCTTTAACAGGGCTTTCGAATGACGCAATCTGCGAAGCTCCAGCTCAAATATGAATTTTGTTACACGTTTTTGGCTTTTTCTCCTGAACCAAAGGTCGGATGACCTTTTCGTAAAGTACGAAGTACTCGCCTTTAACAGGGCTTTCCAATGACGCAATCTGCGAACCTCTAGCTCAAATATAAATTTTGTTACACGTTTTTGGCTTTTCCTCGTGAACCAAAGTTCGGATGATTTTTCTGTAAATTTCGCAGTACTCGTCTTTAACAGGGCTTTCCGATGACGCAATCCGCGAAGCTGTAGCTGAATTATGAATTTTGTTACACGTTTTTGGCTTTTTCTAGTGAACCAAATGTCGGATGACCTTTCTGTAAAGTACGTAGTACTCGCCTTTAACAGGGCTTTCCAATGGCGCAATCCGCGAAGCTCTAGCTCAATTATGAATTTTGCTACACGTTTTTGGCTCTTTCTCGTGAACCAAAGGTCGGATGACTTTTCTGTAAATCTCGTAGTACTCGCCTTTAACAGGGCTTTCCAATGACGCAATCTGCGAAGCTCCAGCTCAAATATGAATTTTGTTACACGTTTTTGGCTTTTTCTCCTGAACCAAAGGTCGGATGACCTTTCCGTAAAGTACGAAGTACTCGCCTTTAACAGGGCTTTCCAATGACGCAATCTGCGAACCTCTAGCTCAAATATAAATTTTGTTACACGTTTTTGGCTTTTCCTCGTGAACCAAAGTTCGGATGATTTTTCTGTAAATTTCGCAGTACTCGTCTTTAACAGGGCGTTCCAATGGCGCAATCCGCGAAGCTCTAGCTCAATTATGAATTTTGCTACACGTTTTTGGCTCTTTCTCGTTCCAATGACGCAATCTGCGAAGCTCTAGCTCAAATATGAATTTTGCTACACCTTTTTGGCTTTTTCTCGTGAATCAAAGGTCGGATGACCTTTCTGTAAACGACGTAGTAATCGCCTTTAACAGGGCTTTCCAATGACGCAATCCGCGAAGCACTAGCTCAAATATGAATTTTGTTACACGTTTTTGGCTTTTTCTCGTGAACCAAAGTTCAGATGACCTTTCTGTAAATTTCGTAGTACTCGCCTTTAACAGGGCTTTCCAATGACGCGATCTGCGAAGCTCTAGCTCAAATATGAATTTTGTTACACGTTGTTGGCTTTTTCTCGTGAACCAAAGTTCGGATGACCTTTCTGTAAATCTCGTAGTACTCGCCTTTAACAGGGCTTTCCAATGACGCATTCTGCGAAGCTCTAGCTCAAATATGAATTTTGTTACACGTTTTTGGCTTTTTCTCCTGAACCAAAGTTCGGATGACATTTCTGTAAAGTACGTAGTACTCGTCTTTAACAGGGCTTTCAAATGACGCAATCCGCGAATCTGTAACTCAATTATATTTTGTTACACGTTTTTGGCTTTTTTTCGTGAACCAAAGGTCGGATGACCTTTCTGTAAAGTACGTAGTACTCGCCTTTAACAGGGCTTTCCAATGACGCAATCCGCGAAGCACTAGCTCAAATATGAATTTTGTTACACGTTTTTGGCTTTTTCTCGTGAACCAAAAGTCAGATGAAATTTCTGGAAAGTACGTAGTACTCGTCTTTAAGAGGGCTTTCCAATGACACAATCCGCACAGCTGTAGCTGAAATATGAATTTTGTTACATGTTTTTGGCTTTTTCTCGTGAACCAAAGATCGGACGACCTTTCTGTAAAGTACGTAGTAATCGTCTTTAAGAGGGCTTTCCAATGACGTAATCCGCGAAGCTCTAGCTCAAATATGAATTCTGTTACACGTTTTTGGCTTTTTCTCGTGAACCAAAGATCGGATGACCTTTCTGTAAATTTCGTACTACTCGCCTTTAACAGCGCTTTCCAATGACGCAATCTGCGAAGCTCTAGCTCAAATATGAATTTTGTTACACGTTTTTGGCTTTTTCTCGTGAACCAAAGTTCGGATGACCTTTCTGTAAATCTCGTAGTACTCGCCTTTAACAGGGCTTTCGAATGACGCAATCTGCGAAGCTCCAGCTCAAATATGAATTTTGTTACACGTTTTTGGCTTTTTCTCCTGAACCAAAGGTCGGATGACCTTTTCGTAAAGTACGAAGTACTCGCCTTTAACAGGGCTTTCCAATGACGCAATCTGCGAACCTCTAGCTCAAATATAAATTTTGTTACACGTTTTTGGCTTTTCCTCGTGAACCAAAGTTCGGATGATTTTTCTGTAAATTTCGCAGTACTCGTCTTTAACAGGGCTTTCCGATGACGCAATCCGCGAAGCTCTAGCTCAAATATGAATTTTGTTACACGTTTTTGGCTTTTTCTCGTGAACCAAAATTCTAATGACCTTTCTGTGAATTTCGTAGTACTCGCCTTTAACAGGGCTTTCCAATGACGCAATCTGCGAAGCTCTAGCTCAAATATGAATTTTGCTACACGTTTTTGGCTTTTTCTCCTGAACCAAAGGTCGGATGACCTTTCTATAAAGTACGTAGTACTCGCCTTTAACAGGGATTTCCAATGACGCAATCCGCGAAGCTCTAGCTCAAATATGAATTTTGTTACACGTTTTTGGCTTTTTCTCGTGAACCAAAGTTCGGATGACCTTTCTGTAAAGTACGTAGTACTCGCCTTTAACAGGGATTTCCAATGACGCAATCCGCGAAGCTCTAGCTCAAATATGAATTTTGTTACACGTTTTTGGCTTTTTCTCCTGAACCAAAGTTCGGATGACCTTTCTGTAAATTTCGTAGTACTCGTCTTTAACAGGGCTTTCCAATGACGCAATCCGCGAAGCTCTAACTCAATTATGAATTTTGTTACACGTTTTTGGCTTTTTCTCCTGAACCAAAGGTCGGATGACCTTTCTGTAAAGTACGAAGTACTCGCCTTTAACAGGGCTTTCCAATGACGCAATCCGCGAAGCTCTAGCTCAAATATGAATTTTGTTACACGTTTTTGGCTCTTTCTCGTGAACCAAAGTTCGGATGACTTTTCTGTAAATTTCGTAGTACTCGACTTTCACAGGGCTTTCCGATGACGCAATCCGCGAAGCTCTAACTCAATTATGAATTTTGCTACACGTTTTTGGCTCTTTCTCGTGAACCAAAGGTCGGATGACCTTTCTGTAAAATACGTAGTACTCGCCTTTAACAGGGCTTTCCAATGACTCAATCTGCGAAGCTCTAGCTCAAATATGAATTTTGTTACACGTTTTTGGCTTTTTCTCGTGAACCAAAGTTCGGATGACCTTTCTGTAAAGTACGTAGTACTCGTCTTTAACAGGGCTTTCAAATGACGCAATCCGCGAATCTGTAACACAATTATGAATTTTGTTACACGTTTTTGGCTTTTTCTCGTGAACCAAAGGTCAGATGACCTTTCTGTAAAGTACGTAGTACTCGCCTTTAACAGGGCTTTCCAATGACGCAATCCGCGAAGCACTACCTCAAATATGAATTTTGTTACACGTTTTTGGCTTTTTCTAGTGAACCAAATGTCGGATGACCTTTCTGTAAAGTACGTAGTACTAGTCTTTAACAGGGCTTTCCATTGACGCAATCCGCGAAGCACTAGCTCAAATATGAATTTTGTTACACGTTTTTGGCTTTTTCTAGTGAACCAAAGTTCGGATGACCTTTCTGTAAAGTACGTAGTACTCGCCTTTAACAGGGCTTTCCAATGACGCAATCCGCGAAGCACTACCTCAAATATGAATTTTGTTACACGTTTTTGGCTTTTTCTAGTGAACCAAATGTCGGATGACCTTTCTGTAAAGTACGTAGTACTAGTCTTTAACAGGGCTTTCCATTGACGCAATCCGCGAAGCACTAGCTCAAATATGAATTTTGTTACACGTTTTTGGCTTTTTCTAGTGAACCAAAGTTCGGATGACCATTCTGTAAATTTCGTAGTACTCGCCTTTAACAGGGCTTTCCAATGACGCAATCTGCGAAGCTCTAGCTCAAATATGAATTTTGTTACACGTTTTTGGCTCTTTCTCCTGAACCAAAGGTCGGATGACCTTTCTGTAAAGTACGTAGTACTCGCCTTTAACAGGGCTTTCCAATGACGCAATCCGCGAAGCTCTAGCTCAAATATGAATTTTGTTACACGTTTTTGGCTTTTTCTCGTGAACCAAAGTTCGGATGACCTTTCTGTAAATTTCGTAGTACTCGCCTTTAACAGGGCTTTCTAATGACGCAATCTGCGAAGCTCTAGCTCAAATATGAATTTTGTTACACGTTTTTGGCTTTTTCTCCTGAACCAAAGGTTGGATGACCTTTCTGTAAAATACGAAGTACTCGCCTTTAACAGGGCTTTCCAATGACGCAATCCGCGAAGCTCTAGCTCAAATATGAATTTTGTTACACGTTTTTGGATTTTTCTCGTGAACCAAAGTTCGGATGACCTTTCTGTAAATTTCGTAGTACTCGCCTTTAACAGGGCTTTCTAATGACGCAATCTGCGAAGCTCTAGCTCAAATATGAATTTTGTTACACGTTTTTGGCTTTTTCTGCTGAACCAAAGGTTGGATGACCTTTCTGTAAAATATGAAGTACTCGCCTTTAACAGGGCTTTCCAATGACGCAATCCGCGAAACTCTAGCTCAAATATGAATTTTGTTACACGTTTTTGGCTTTTTCTCGTGAACCAAAGTTCGGATGACCTTTCTGTAAATTTCGTAGTACTCGCCTTTAACAGGGCTTTCTAATGACGCAATCTGCGAAGCTCTAGCTCAAATATGAATTTTGTTACACGTTTTTGGCTTTTTCTCCTGAACCAAAGGTTGGATGACCTTTCTGTAAAATACGAAGTACTCGCCTTTAACAGGGCTTTCCAATGACACAATCCTGAAGCTCTAGCTCAAATATGAATTTTGTTACACGTTTTTGGCTTTTTCTCGTGAACCAAAGTTCGGATGACTTTTCTGTAAATTTCGTAGTACTCGACTTTCAAAGGGCTTTCCGATGACGCAATCCGCGAAGCTCTAACTCAATTATGAATTTTGCTACACGTTTTTGGCTCTTTCTCGTGAACCAAAGGTCCGATGACCTTTCTGTAAAATACGTAGTACTCGCCTCTAACAGGGCTTTCCAATGACGCAATCTGCGAAGCTCTAGCTCAAATATGAATTTTGTTACACATTTTTGGCTTTTTCTCGTGAACCAATGTTCGGATGACCTTTCTGTAAATTTCGTAGTACTCGCCTTTAACAGGGCTTTCCAATGACGCAATCTGCGAAGCTCTAGCTCAAATATGAATTTTGCTACACCTTTTTGGCTTTTTCTCGTGAACCAAAGGTCGGATGACCTTTCTGTAAAGTACGTAGTACTCGCCTTTAACAGGGCTTTCCAATGACGCAATCCGCGAAGCACTAGCTCAAATATGAATTTTGTTACACGTTTTTGGCTTTTTCTCGTGAACCAAAGTTCGGATGACCTTTCTGTAAATTTCGTAGTACTCGACTTTCACAGGGCTTTCCGATGACGCAATCCGCGAAGCTCTAACTCAATTATGAATTTTGCTACACGTTTTTGGCTCTTTCTCGTGAACCAAAGGTCAGATGACCTTTCTGTAAAATACGTAGTACTCGCCTTTAACAGGGCTTTCCAATGACTCAATCTGCGAAGCTCTAGCTCAAATATGAATTTTGTTACACGTTTTTGGCTTTTTCTCGTGAACCAAAGTTCGGATGACCTTTCTGTAAAGTACGTAGTACTCGTCTTTAACAAGGCTTTCAAATGACGCAATCCGCGAATCTGTAACACAATTATGAATTTTGTTACACGTTTTTGGCTTTTTCTCGTGAACCAAAGGTCGGATGACCTTTCTGTAAAGTACGTAGTACTCGCCTTTAACAGGGCTTTCCAATGACGCAATCCGCGAAGCACTAGCTCAAATATGAATTTTGTTACACGTTTGTGGCTTTTTCTAGTGAACCAAATGTCGGATGACCTTTCTGTAAAGTACGTAGTACTCGTCTTTGAGAGGGCTTTCCAATGACGCAATCCGCAAAACTGTAGCTGAATTATGAATTTTGTTACATGTTTTTGGGTTTTTCTCGTGAACCAAAGATCGGATGACCTTTCTGTAAAGTACGTAGTACTAGTCTTTAACAGGGCTTTCCATTGACGCAATCCGCGAAGCACTAGCTCAAATATGAATTTTGTTACACGTTTTTGGCTTTTTCTAGTGAACCAAAGTTCGGATGACCATTCTGTAAATTTCGTAGTACTCGCCTTTAACAGGGCTTTCCAATGACGCAATCTGCGAAGCTCTAGCTCAAATATGAATTTTGCTACACGTTTTTGGCTTTTTCTCGTGAACCAAATTTCGGATGACTTTTCTGTAAATTTCGTAGTACTCGTCTTTAACAGGGCTTTAAGGTGACGCAATCCGCGAAGCTGTAGCTTAAATATGAATTTTCTTACACGTTTTTCGCTTTTTCTCGTGAACCAAATTTCGGATGACCTTTCTGTAAATTTCGTAGTACTCGGCTTTAACACGTCTTTTAAATGACGCAATCCGCGACGCTCTATCTGAATTATGAATTTAGTTACACGTTTTTTCCTTTTTCTCGTGAACCAAAGTTCGGATGACCTTTCTGTAAATTTCGTAGTACTCGCCTTTAACAGGGCTTTCCAATGACGCAATCTGCGAAGCTCTAGCTCAAATATGAATTTTGTTACACGTTTTTGGCTTTTTCTCCTGAACCAAAGGTCGGATGACCTTTCTGTAAATTACGTAGTACTCGCCTTTAACAGGGCCTTCCAATGACGCAATCCGCGAAGCTCTAGCTCAAATATGAATTTTGTTACACGTTTTTGGCTTTTTCTCCTGAACCAAAGGTCGGACGACCTTTCTGTAAAGTACGAAGCACTCGCCTTTAACAGGGCTTTCCAATGACGCAATCTGCGAAGCTCCAGCTCAAATATGAATTTTGTTACACGTTTTTGGCTTTTTCTCGTGAACCAAATTTCGGATGACCTTTCTGTAAATTTCGTAGTACTCGCCTTTAACAGGGCTTTCCAATGACGCAATCTGCGAAGCTCTAGCTCAAATATGAATTTTGTTACACGTTTTTGGCTCTTTCTCCTGAACCAAAGGTCGGATGACCTTTCTGTAAAGTACGTAGTACTCGCCTTTAACAGGGCTTTCCAATGACGCAATCCGCGAAGCTCTAGCTCAAATATGAATTTTGTTACAGGTTTTTGGCTTTTTCTCGTGAACCAAAGTTCGGATGACCTTTCTGTAAATTTCGTAGTACTCGCCTTTAACAGGGCTTTCTAATGACGCAATATGCGAAGCTCTAGCTCAAATATGAATTTTGTTACACGTTTTTGGCTTTTTCTCCTGAACCAAAGGTTGGATGACCTTTCTGTAAAATATGAAGTACTCGCCTTTAACAGGGCTTTCCAATGACGCAATCCGCGAAGCTCTAGCTCAATTATGAATTTTGTTACACGTTTTTGGCTTTTCCTCGTGAACCAAAGGTCGGATGACTTTTCTGTAAATTTCGTAGTACTCGTCTTTAAGAGGTCTTTCCAATGACGCAATCCGCGAATCTGTAACTCAATTATATTTTGTTACACGTTTTAGGCTTTTTCTCGTGAACCAAAGGTCGGATGACCTTTCTGTAAAGTACGTAGTACTCGCCTTTAACAGGGCTTTCCAATGACGCAATCCGCGAAGCACTAGCTCAAATATGAATTTTGTTACACGTTTTTGGCTTTTTCTCGTGAACCAAAAGTCAGATGAAATTTCTGTAAAGTACGTAGTACTCGTCTTTAAGAGGGCTTTCCAATGACACAATCCGCACAGCTGTAGCTGAAATATGAATTTTGTTACATGTTTTTGGCTTTTTCTCGTGAACCAAAGATTGGATGACCTTTCTGTAAAGTACGTAGTAATCGTCTTTAAGAGGACTTTCCAATGACGCAATCCGCGAAGCTCTAGCTCAAATATGAATTCTGTTACACGTTTTTGGCTCTTTCTCGTGAACCAAAGGTCGGATGACTTTTCTGTAAATCTCGTAGTACTCGCCTTTAACAGGGCTTTCCAATGACGCAATCTGCGAAGCTCCAGCTCAAATATGAATTTTGTTACACGTTTTTGGCTTTTTCTCCTGAACCAAAAGTCGGATGAATTTTCTGTAAAGTATATAGTACTCGCCTTTAACAGGGCTTTCCAATGACGCAATCCGCGAAGCTCTATCTCAATTATGAATTTTGCTACACATTTTTGGCTCTTTCTCGTGAACCAAAGGTCGGATGACCTTTCTGTAAAGTACGTAGTACTCGCCTTTAACAGGGCTTTCCAATGACGCAATCTGCGAAGCTCTAGCTCAATTATGAATTTTGTTACACGTTTTTGGCTTTTCCTCGTGAACCAAAGGTCGGATGACTTTTCTGTAAATTTCGTAGTACTCGTCTTTAAGAGGTCTTTCCAATGACGCAATCCGCAAAGCTCTAGCTCAATTATGAATTTTCTTACACGTTTTTGGCTTTTTCTCGTGAACCAAAAGATCGGATCACCTTCCTGTAAAGTACGTCGTACTCGTCTTTAACAGGGCTTTCCAATGACGCAATCCGCGAAGCTCTAGCTCAAATATGAATTTTGTTACACGTTTTTGGCTTTTTCTCCTGAACCAAAGGTCGGATGACCTTTCTGTAAAGTACGTAGTACACTCCTTTAACAGGGCTTTCCAATGACGCAATCCGCGAAGCTATAGCTCAAATATGAATTTTCTTACACGTTTTTGGCTTTTTCTAGTGAACCAAAGGTAGGATGACCTTTCTGTAAAGTACGTAGTACTCTTCTTTAACAGGGCTTTCCAATGACGCAATCCGCGAAGCTCTAACTCAATTATGAATTTTGCTACACGTTTTTGGCTCTTTCTCGTGAACCAAAGGTCGGATGACCTTTCTGTAAAGTACGTAGTACACTCCTTTAACAGGGCTTTCCAATGACGCAATCTGCGAAGCTCTAGCTCAAATATGAATTTTGTTACAAGTTTTTGGCTTTTTCTCGTGAACCAAAGTTCGGATGACCTTTCTGTAAAGTACGTAGTACTCGTCTTTAACAGGGCTTTCCAACGACGCAATCCGCGAATCTCTTCCGCGAATCCGCGAATCTCACGAGTACGAAGTACTCGTCTTTAACAGGGCTTTCCAATGACGCAATCCGCGAATCTCTAACTCAATTAAGAATATTGTTACAAGTTTTTGGCTTTTTCTCGTGAACGAAAGGTCGGATGACCTTTCTGTAAAGTACGCAGTACTCGCTATTAACAGGACTTTCCAATGACGCAATCTGCGAAGCTCTAGCTCAAATATGAATTTTGTTAGACGTTTTTAGCTTTTTCTTTTGAACGAAAATTCGGATGACCTTTCTGTAAAGTACGTAGTACGCGTCTTTAACAGGGCTTTCCAATGATGTAATCCGCGAAGCTCTAGCTCAAATATGAATTTTGTTACACGTTTTTGGCTTTTCCTCGTGAACCAAAGTTCGGATGACTTTTCTGTAAATTTCGTAGTACTCGTCTTTAAAAGGGCTTTCCGATCACGCAATCCGCGAAGCTGTAGCTCAATTATAAATTTTCTTACACGTTTTTCGCTTTTTCTCATGAACCAAATTTCGGATGACCTTTCTGTAAATTTCGTAGTACTCGGCTTTAATAGGTCTTTTAAATGACGCAATCCGCGAAGCTCTAGCTCAATTATGAATTTTGTTACACGTTTTTGGCTTTTTCTCGTGAACCAAAGTTCGGATGACCTTTCTGTAAAGTACGTAGTACTCGTCTTTAACACAGGGCTTTCCAACGACGCAATCCGCGAATCTCTTCCGCGAATCCGCGAATCTCACGGGTACGAAGTACTCTGATAACAGAAATTCATTAGCATTGTGTGCTAAATTCCACTGAAGAATTAGAAATTGTTATTTTGACTAAGGAAACTTTATATATATGTAAATGTATAAAAACTGACTAAAAAAAAATAATTTTCAACAGTTGGATAAATTATGAATAATTTTGCAACAGTTAATTGATATGAAATGGCTTTATTATAATGCAAGTTTATTGCAAGATGAGAAACTCTAGTGCATTTTTCTGATTAAAGTGACCAATAATCAAAAAATATTCCTAGTTTTTTTAAGATCCTTTTAAAGATGGACCAGAAATTTTGCAAAAGTTCACTCATCACAGATATGAATAAAATTGTATGATAAAGAAAATATACATCAACAATTGCCCAGAATATTAAAAGTTAAAAATTTCTAATGGGAATTATAGCCATTTAAAATTGGGTAAAAGTATATAAATTGCAATTTTAATTTAATTTTTTCTTCTATGGTATACCCTAAGTGCCATTGAATTAGGGATAGCAACATGTTGGACCCCTTCTGGCCCTGATAACGGCCGCCACACAATGAGGCAAGGATTCCACAAGCTTGCGTAAATGTTCCACAGGTATGGCAACCCATGCATCCTCCAAAGCTGTTCACAATTCTCTCTAGGTCGTCGCTGATGGGACACAGGCCCGAACACTCTGCTTGATGGTGTCCCAAAAATTTTCGATGGGATTTAAATCTGGGCTTCTAGGTGGCCAATTCATTATTTCAAAGTCAGCAGAATGCTCCTGCAACCATGCAGTAGCCAACCTGGAAGATGAACAGTTGTCTTGCTAGTAGATGCCATCTCCATTGGGATGCATGATGGCCATAAATGAGTATAAATAGTCAACCATGAATTCTACATAGCGGGATGCATTGAGAGTTGTCAGTACACATACCAAAGGTCCCACAGACATCCAACTGAAGACACCCTAGGCCATCACTGAGCCCACCAGCTTGTACTGTTCTGACCTGACATGCAGGATCCATAGCTTCATGGGGTTGGCACCATACCCGTCTCCCATCGGTGTGATGAAGTTTAAATCGGGATTCATCACTCCAGGCTATCAATTGCCAATTTCCAATGGTCCAGTTTTGATGTTCTTTAGGCCAGGCAAGGCATTGAGCTGGTGTTGTGCCATTAGAAGTGGGTCTGTCATAGGTTGATGGCTCCCGAAGCTGAGAGTGTGAAGTGAGTGTTGCATGGTCCTTACACTGATTTCCCACTGGAACCCATTTTCAGATGGGAGACGATGTCTGGCACACAATCATTCAAGCCCACTATCATTCAAGGCTGGTTGTCCTTTAGAGTTTGTCCAGGTGCTTGATTATTTGCTGGAATTTTCATATTCCTGGAACACTCTCAAAACTGTCATATGTGAAAATCCAAGTTCGTTGACAATTTTGTAGATCGAGTGTCACATCCGTTGGGCACCTGCGATCTGTCCTCTGTCAAATGCATCTAAATCCCGCACCTTTCCCATTACGCTTCTCATGACGAGTGCTTGTGAAGGCATAGCTGACAGCTGATCACCAGAGATTCAGCCATGCATGCACGCAAATGCAAGACTTGCGGTACTGAATTTGGTTAACGTCTCCTATCCCTAATTCAATGGCACTTCAGTGTATAAGAATATCAAAATTGGTGTTCTAGTGTAATTTTTGATTGTGAATTTGATATGTAAAATTTATAAAATACATTATGTTTAAAAAATATCAAATTTAAAAATGTAAATAAAAAATTACCTTTTTGATTAAAAAAAATGCAAATATTGTACATTATAATGTATGTTTTGCACAATGAAATTTGTTTATTACCCAAATAAAGAAAAAAAAATTACATTTTACCTAAGTTATTCATTAAGCATGCATTTCAGTGGAACACATAGATAGGCTGGCATATACAGCATAAATATTCATATTATGAAGGATAAGATTATGTACATGAAACAATACACACTTTTTTGTTTTACGTTTACACGTTTTTGGCTTTTTCTCGTGAAACAAAGTTCGGATGACCTTTCTGTAAATTTCCTAGTACTCGTCTTTAACACGGCTTTCCAATGAGGCAATCCACGAAGCTCTAACACAATTATGAATTTTGTTACACGTTTTTGGCTCTTTCTCGTGAACCAAAGGTCGGATGACCTTTCTGTAAAGTACGTAGTACTCGCCTTTAACAGCGCCTTCCAATGACGGAATCTGCGAAGCTCTAGCTCAAATATGAATTTTGTTACACGTTTTTGGCATTTTCTCGTGAACCATAGTTCTGATGACCTTTCTGTAAATTTCGTAGTACTCGCCTTTAACAGGGCGTTCCAATGACGCAATCCGTGAAGCTCTAACTCAATTACGAATTTTGTTACACGTTTTTGGCTCTTTCTCGTGAACCAAAGGTCGGATGACCTTTCTGTAAAGTACGTAGTACTCGCTTTTAACAGGGCTTTCGAATGACGCAATCTGCGAAGCTCTAGCTCAAATATGAATTTTGTTACACGATTTTAGCTTTTTCTCATGAACCAAAGTTCGGATGACTTTTCTGTAAATTTCGTAGTGCTCGTCTTTAACATTGATTTCCGATGACGCAATCCGCGAAGCTGTAGCTCAATTATAAATTTTCTTACACGTTTTTCGCTTTTTCTCGTGAACCAAATTTCGGATGACCTTTCTGTAAATTTCGTAGTACTCGGCTTTAATAGGTGTTTTAAATGACGCAATCCGCGAAGCTCTAGCTCAATTATGAATTTTCTTACACGTTTTTAGCTTTTTCTCGTGAACCAAAGGTCGGATGACCTTTCTGTAAAGTACGTAGTACTCGTCTTTAAGAGGGCTTTCCAATGACGCAATCCGCAAAGCTGTAGCTGAAATATGAATTTTATTACATGTTTTTGGCTTTTTCTCGTGAACCAAAGGTCGGATGACCTTTCTGTAAAGTACGTAGTACTCGTCTATAAGAGGGCTTTCCAATGACGCAATCCGCGAAGCTCTAGCTCAAATATGAATTTTGTTACAGGTTTTTGGCTTTTTCTCGTGAACCAAAGTTCGGATGACCTTTCTGTAAATTTCGTAGTACTCGTCTTTAACAGGGCTTTCCAATGACGCAATCCGCGAAGCTCTAACTCAATTATGAATTTTGCTACACGTTTTTGGCTCTTTCTCGTGAACCAAAGGTCGGATGACCTTTCTGTAAAGTACGTAGTACTCGACTTTAACAGGGCTTTCCAATGACGCAATCTGCGAAGCTCTAGCTCAAATATGAATTTTGTTACACGTTTTTGGCTTTTTCTCGTGAACCAAAGTTCGGATGACCTTTCTGTAAAGTACGTAGTACTCGTCTTTAACAGGGCTTTCCAACGACGCAATCCGCGAATCTCTAACTCAAATATGAATTTTGTTACACGTTTTTGGCTTTTTCTCGTGAACCAAAGGTCGGATGACCTTTCTGTAAAATACGAAGTACTCGTCTTTAACAGGGCTTTCCAATGACGCAATTCGCGAATCTCTAACTCAATTAAGAATTTTGTTACAGATTTTTGGCTTTTTCTCGTGAACGAAAGGTCGGATGACCTTTCTGTAAAGTACGCAGTACTCGCTATTAACAGGACTTTCCAATGACGCAATCTGCGAAGCTCTAGCACAAATATGAATTTTGTTACACGTTTTTAGCTTTTTCTTGTGAACGAAAATTCGGATGACCTTTCTGTAAAGTACGTAGTACTCGTCTTTAACAGGGCTTTCCAATGACGTAATCCGCGAAGCTTTAGCTCAAATATGAATTTTGTTACACGTTTTTGGCTTTTCCTCGTGAACCAAAGTTCGGATGACCTTTCTGTAAATTTCGTAGTACACGTCTTTAACAGGGCTTTCCGATGACGCAATCCGCGAAGCTGTAGCTCAATTATAAATTTTCTTACATGTTTTTGGCTTTTTCTCGTGAACCAAAGGTCAGATGACCTTTCTGTAAAGTACGTAGTACTCGTCTTTAACAGGGCTTTTCAATGACGCAATCCGCGAAGCTCTAACTCAATTATGAATTTTGTTACAGATTTTTGGCTTTTTCTCGTGAACCATAGGTCGAATGACCTTTCTGTAAAGTACGTAGTACTCGTCTTTAACAGGGCTTTTCAATGACGCAATCCGCGAATCTCTAACTCAATTAAGAATTTTGTTACAGATTTTTGGCTTTTTCTCGTGAACGAAAGTTCGGATGACCTTTCTGTAAAGTACGCAGTACTCGCTATTAACAGGACTTTCCAATGACGCAATCTGCAAAGCTCTAGCACAAATATGAATTTTGTTACACGTTTTTAGCTTTTTCTTGTGAACGAAAATTCGGATGACCTTTCTGTAAAGTACGTAGTACTCGTCTTTAACAGGGCTTTCCAATGACGTAATCCGCGAAGCTCTAGCTCAAATATGAATTTTGTTACACGTTTTTCGCTTTTTCTCGTGAACCAAAGTTCGGATGACCTTTCTGTAAATTTCGTAGTACTCGTCTTTAACAGGGCTTTCCGATGACGCAATCCGCGAAGCTGTACCTCAATTATAAATTTTCTTACATGTTTTTGGCTTTTTCTCGTGAACCAAAGGTCAGATGACCTTTCTGTAAAGTACGTAGTACTCGACTTTAACAGGGCTTTTCAATGACGCAATCCGCGAAGCTCTAACTCAATTATGAATTTTGTTACACGTTTTTGGCTCTTTCTCGTTAACCAAAGGTCGGATGACCTTTCTGTAAATTTCGTAGTACTCGTCTTTAACAGGGCTTTCCAATGATGTAATCCGCGAAGCTCTAGCTCAAATATGAATTTTGTTACACATTTTTGGCTTTTCCTCGTGAACCAAAGTTCGGATGACTTTTCTGTAAATTTCGTAGTACTCGTCTTTAAAAAGGCTTTCCGATGACGCAATCCGCGAAGCTGTAGCTCAATTATAAATATTCTTACACGTTTTTCGCTTTTTCTCATGAACCAAATTTCGGATGACCTTTCTGTCAATTTCGTAGTACTCGGCTTTAATAGGTCTTTTAAATGACGCAATCCGCGAAGCTCTAGCTCAATTATGAATTTTCTTAGACGTTTTTGGCTTTTTCTCGTGAACCAAAGTTCGGATGACCTTTCTGTAAAGTAGGTAGTACTCGTCTTTAAGAGGGCTTTCCAATGACGCAATCCGCAAAGCTGTAGCTAAATTATGAATTTTATTACATGTTTTTTGGCTTTTTCTCGTGAACCAAAGGTCAGATGACCTTTCTGTAAAGTACGTAGTACTCGTCTTTAACAGGGCTTTTCAATGACGCAATCCGCGAAGCTCTAACTCAATTATGAATTTTGTTACACGTTTTTGGCTTTTTCTCGTGAACCAAAGGTCGGATGACCTTTCTGTAAAATACGAAGTACTCGTCTTTAACAGGGCTTTCCAATGACGCAATCCGCGAATCTCTAACTCAATTAAGAATTTTGTTACAGGTTTTTGGCTTTTTCTCGTGAACGAAAGGTCGGATGACCTTTCTGTAAAGTACGCAGTACTCGCTATTAACAGGACTTTCCAATGACGCAATCTACGAAGCTCTAGCACAAATATGAATTTTGTTACACGTTTTTAGCTTTTTCTTGTGAACGAAAATTCGGATGACCTTTCTGTAAAGTACGTAGTACTCGTCTTTAACAGGGCTTTCCAATGACGTAATCCGCGAAGCTCTAGCTCAAATATGAATTTTGTTACACGATTTTAGCTTTTTCTCATGAACCAAAGTTTGGATGACTTTTCTGTAAATTTCGTAGTACTCGTCTTTAACATTGATTTCCGATGACGCAATCCGCGAAGCTGTAGCTCAATTATAAATTTCTTACACGTTTTTCGCTTTTTCTCGTGAACCAAATTTCGGATGACCTTTCTGTAAATTTCGTAGTACTCGGCTTTAATAGGTCTTTTAAATGAAGCAATCCGCGAAGCTCTAGCTCAAATATGAATTTTGTTACACGATTTTAGCTTTTTCTCATGAACCAAAGTTCGGATGACCTTTCTGTAAATTTCGTAGTACTCGTCTTTAACAGGGCTTTCCAATGACGCGATCCGCGAAGCTCTAACTCAATTATGAATTTTGCTACACGTTTTTGGCTCTTTCTCGTGAACCAAAGGTCGGATGACCTTTCTGTAAAGTACGTAGTACTCGACTTTAACAGGGCTTTCCAATGACGTAATCCGCGAAGCTTTAGCTCAAATATGAATTTTGTTACACGTTTTTGGCTTTTCCTCGTGAACCAAAGTTCGGATGACTTTTCTGTAAATTTCGTAGTACTCGTCTTTAAAAGGGCTTTCCGATCACGCAATCCGCGAAGCTGTAGCTCAATTATAAATTTTCTTACACGTTTTTCGCTTTTTCTCATGAACCAAATTTCGGATGACCTTTCTGTAAATTTCGTAGTACTCGGCTTTAATAGGTGTTTTAAATGACGCAATCCGCGAAGCTCTACCTCAATTATGAATTTTCTTACACGTTTTTGACTTTTTCCCGTGAACCAAAGTTCGGATGACCTTTCTGTAAAGTACGTAGTACTCGTCTTTAAGAACGCTTTCCAATGACGCAATCCGCAAAGCTGTAGCTGAATTATGAATTTTATTACATGTTTTTGGCTTTTTCTCGTGAACCAAAGGTCAGATGACCTTTCTGTAAAGTACGTAGTACTCGACTTTAACAGGGCTTTTCAATGACGCAATCCGCGAAGCTCTAACTCAATTATGAATTTTGTTACACGTTTTTGGCTCTTTCTCGTGAACCAAAGGTCGGATGACCTTTCTGTAAATTTCGTAGTACTCGCCTTTAACAGGGCTTTCCAATGACGCAATCTGCGAAGCTCCAGCTCAAATATAAATTTTGTTACACGTTTTTGGCTTTTTCTCGTGAACCAAAGTTCGGATGACTTTTCTGTAAATTTCGTAGTACTCGCCTTTAACAGGGCTTTCCAATGATGCAATCCGCGAAGCTCTAACTCAATTATGAATTTTGTTACACGTTTTTCGCTCTTTCTCGTGAACCAAAGGTCGGATGACCTTTCTGTAAAGTACGTAGTACTCGCTTTTAACAGGGCTTTCCAATGACGCAATCTGCGAAGCTCTAGCTCAAATACGAATTTTGTTACACGTATTTAGATTTTTCTCATGATCCAAAGTTCGGATGACTTTTCTGTAAATTTCGTAGTACTCGTCTTTAACAGGGATTTCCGATGACGCAATCCGCGAAGCTGTAGCTAAATTATAAATTTTCTTACACGTTTTTCGCTTTTCCTCGTGAACCAAATTTCGGATGACCTTTCTGTAAATTTCGTAGTACTCGGTTTTAACAGGTCTTTTAAATGACGCAATCCGCGAAGCTCTAGCTCAATTATGGATTTTCTTACACGTTTTTGGCTTTTTCTCGTGAACCAAAGTTCGGATGACCTTTCTGTAAAGTACGTAGTACTCGTCTTTAAGAGGGCTTTCCAATGACGCAATCCGCAAAGCTGTAGCTGAATTATGAATTTTATTACATGTTTTTGGCTTTTTCTCGTGAACCAAAGGTCAGATGACCTATCTGTAAAGTACGTAGTACTCCTCTTTAACAGGGCTTTTCAATGACGCAATCCGCGAAGCTCTAACTCAATTATGAATTTTGTTACACGTTTTTGGCTCTTTCTCGTGAACCAAAGGTCGGATGACCTTTCTGTAAATTTCGTAGTACTCGCCTTTAACAGGGCTTTCCAATGACGCAATCTGCGAAGCTCCAGCTCAAATATGAATTTTGTTACACGTTTTTGGCTTTTTCTCGTGAACCAAAGTTCGGATGACTTTTCTGTAAATTTCGTAGTACTCGCCTTTAACAGGGCTTTCCAATGACGCAATCCGCGAAGCTCTAACTCAATTATGAATTTTGTTACACGTTTTTCGCTCTTTCTCGTGAACCAAAGGTCGGATGACCTTTCTGTAAAGTACGTAGTACTCGCTTTTAAGAGGGCTTTCCAATGACGCAATCTGCGAAGCTCTAGCTCAAATACGAATTTTGTTACACGTATTTAGATTTTTCTCATGATCCAAAGTTCGGATGACTTTTCTGTAAATTTCGTAGTACTCGGCTTTAATAGGTCTTTTAAATGACGCAATCCGCGAAGCTCTAGCTCAATTATGAATTTTCTTACACGTTTTTGGCTTTTTCTCCTGAACCAAAGTTCGGATGACCTTTCTGTAAACTACGTAGTACTCGTCTTTAACAGGGATTTCCGATGACGCAATCCGCGAAGCTGTAGCTCAAATATAAATTTTCTTACACGTTTTCCGATTTTTCTCATGAACCAAATTTTGGATGACCTTTCTGTAAATTTCGTAGTACTCGGCTTTAATAGGTCTTTTAAATGACGCAATCCGCGAAGCTCTAGCTCAATTATGAATTTTCTTACACGTTTTTGGCTTTTTCTCCTGAACCAAAGTTCGGATGACCTTTCTGTAAACTACGTAGTACTCGTCTTTAAGAGGGCTTTCCAATGACGCAATCCGCAAAGCTGTAGCTGAATTATGAATTTTATTGCTTGTTTTTGGCTTTTTCTCGTGAACCAAAGGTCGGATGACCTTTCTGTAAAGTACCTAGTACTCGTCTTTAACAGGGCTTTCCAATGACGCAATCTGCGAAGCTCTAGCTCAAATATGAATTTTGTTACACGTTTTTGGCTTTTCCTCGTGAACCAAAGTTCGGATGACTTGTCTGTAAATTTCGTAGTACTCGTGCTTAAAAGGGCTTTCCGATGACGCAATCCGCGAAGCTGTAGCTCAAATATAAATTTTCTTACACGTTTTCCGATTTTTCTCATGAACCAAATTTCGGATGACCTTTCTGTAAATTTCGTAGTAATAGGCTTTAATAGGTCTTTTAAATGACGCAATCCGCGAAGCTCTAGCTCAATTATGAATTTTCTTACACGTTTTTGGCTTTTTCTCCTGAACCAAAGTTCGGATGACCTTTCTGTAAAGTACGTAGTACTCGTGTTTAAGAGGGCTTTCGAACGACGCAATCCGCAAAGCTGTAGCTGAATTATGAATTTTATTACATGTTTTTGGCTTTTTCTCGTGAACCAAAGTTCGGATGACCTTTCTGTAAATTTCGTAGTACTCGTCTTTAACAGGGCTTTCCAATGACGCAATTCGCGAAGCTCTAACTCAATTATGAATTTTGCGACAGGTTTTTGGCTCTTTCTCGTGAACCAAAGGTCGGATGACCTTTCTGTAAAGTACGTAGTACTCACCTTTAACAGGGCTTTCGAATGACGCAATCTGCGAAGCTCTAGCTCAAATATGAATTTTGTTACACGTTTTTGTCTTTTTCTCGTGAACCAAAGTTCGGATGACCTTTCTGTAAAGTACGTAGTACTCGTCTTTAACAGGGCTTTCGAATGACGCAATCCGCGAATCTCTAACTCAATTATGAATTTTGTTACACGTTTTTGGCTTTTTCTCGTCAACCAAAACTCGGATGACCTTTCTGTAAAGTACGTAGTACTCGTCTTTAACAGGGCTTTCCAATGAGGCGATCCGCGAAGCTCTAACTCAATTATGAATTTTGTTACACGTTTTTGGCTCTTTCTCGTGAACCAAAGGTCGGATGACCTTTCTGTAAAGTACGTAGTTCTCGCCTCTAACAGGGCCTTCCAATGACGCAATCCGCGAAGCTCTAGCTCAAATATGAATTTTGTTACACGTTTTTGGCTTTTTCTCGTGAACCAAAGTTCGGATGACCTTTCTATAAATCTTGTAGTACTCGCCTTTAACAGGGCTTTCCAATGACGCAATCTGCGAAGCTCCAGCTCAAATATGAATTTTGTTACACGTTTTTGGCTTTTTCTCCTGAACCAAATGTCGGATGACCTTTTTGTAAAATACGTAGTACTCGTCTTTAAGAGGGCTTTCCAATGACGCAATCCGCAAAGCTGTAGCTGAATTATGAATTTGTTACATGTTTTTGGCTTTTTCTCGTGAACCAAAGATCGGATGACCTTTCTGTAAAGTACGTAGTACTCGCCTTTAACAGGTCTTTCCAATGACGCAATCCGCGAAGCTCTAGCTCAAATATGAATTTTGTTACACGTTTTTGGTTTTTTCTCGTGAACCAAAGTTCGGATGACCTTTCTGTAAATTTCGTAGTACTCGTCTTTAACAGGGCTTTCCAATGACGCAATCCGCGAAGCTGTAACTCAATTATGAATTTTGCTACACGTTTTTGGCTCTTTCTCGTGAACCAAAGGTCGGATTACCTTTCTGTAAGATACGTAGTACTCGCCTTTAACAAGGCTTTCCAATGACGCAATCTGCGAAGCTCTAGCTCAAATATGAATTTTGTTACATGTTTTTGGCTTTTTCTCGTGAACCAAAGTTCGGATGACCTTTCTGTAAATTTCGTAGTACTCGCCTTTAACAGGGCTTTCCATTGACGCAATCTGCAAAGCTCTAGCTCAAATATGAATTTTGTTACACGTTTTTGGCTTTTTCTCCTGAACCAAAGGTCGGATGACCTTTCTGTAAAGTACGTAGTACTCGCCTTTAACAGGGCTTTCCAATGACGCAATCCGCGAAGCTCTAGCTCAAATATGAATTTTGTTACACGTTTTTGGCTTTTTCTCCTGAACCAAAGGTCGGATGACCTTTTTGTAAAGTACGTAGTACTCGCCTTTAACAGGGCTTTCCAATGACGCAATCTGCGAAGCTCTAGCTCAAATATGAATTTTGTTACACGTTTTTGGCTTTTTCTCGTGAACCAAAGTTCGGATGACATTTCTGTAAATTTCGTAGTACTCGTCTTTAACAGGGCTTTCCAATGACGCAATCCGCGAAGCTCTAACTCAATTATAAATTTTGCTACACCTTTTTGGCTTTTTCTCGTGAACCAAAAATCGGATGACCTTTCTGTAAAGTACGTAGTACTCGTCTTTAACAGGGCTTTCTAATGACGCAATCCGCGAAGCACTAGCTCAAATATGAATTTTGTTACACGTTTTTGGCTTTTTCTCGTGAACCAAAGTTCGGATGACCTTTCTGTAAATTTCGTAGTACTCGCCTTTAACAGGGCTTTCCAATGACGCAATCTGCGAAGCTCTAGCTCAAATATGAATTGTGTTACACGTTTTTGGCTTTTTCTCCCGAACCAAAGGTCGGATGACCTTTCTGTAAAATACGAAGTACTCGCCTTTAACAGGGCTTTCCAATGACGCAATCCGCGAAGCTCTAGCTCAAATATGAATTTTGTTACACGTTTTTGGCTTTTTCTCGTGAACCAAAGTTCGGATGACTTTTCTGTAAATTTCGTAGTACTCGACTTTCACAGGGCTTTCCGATGACGCAATCCGCGAAGCTCTAACTCAATTATGAATTTTGCTACACGTTTTTGGCTCTTTCTCGTGAACCAAAGGTCGGATGACCTTTCTGTAAAATACGTAGTACTCGCCTTTAACAGGGCTTTCCAATGACGCAATCTGCGAAGCTCTAGCTCAAATATGAATTTTGTTACACGTTTTTGGCTTTTTCTCGTGAACCAAAGTTCGGATGACCTTTCTGTAAATTTCGTAGTACTCGCCTTTAACAGGGCTTTCCAATGACGCAATCTGCGAAGCTCTAGCTCAAATATGAATTTTGCTACACGTTTTTGGCTTTTTCTCGTGAACCAAAAGTCGGATGTCCTTTCTGTAAAGTACGTAGTACTCGCCTTTAACAGGGCTTTCCAATGACGCAATCCGTGAAGCACTAGCTCAAATATGAATTTCGTTACACGTTTTTGGCTTTTTCTCGTGAACCAAAGTTCGGATGGCCTTTCTGTAAATTTCGTAGTACTCGCCTTTAACAGGGCTTTCCAATGACGCAATCTGCGAAGCTCTAGCTCAAATATGAATTTTGTTACACGTTTTTACCTTTTTCTCCTGAACCAAAGGTCGGATGACCTTTCTGTAAAGTACGTAGTACTCGCCTTTAACAGGGCTTTCCAATGACGCAATCCGCGAAGCTCTAGCTCAAATATGAATTTTGTTACACGTTTTTGGCTTTTTCTCGTGAACCAAAGTTCGAATGACCTTTCTGTAAATTTCGTAGTACTCGGCTTTAACAGGGCTTTCCAATGACGGAATCCGCGAAGCTCTAACTTTAATTATGAAATTTGCTACACGTTTTTGGCTCTTTCTCGTGAACCAAAGTTCGGATGACCTTTCTGTAAAATACGTAGTACTCGCCTTTAACAGGGCTTTCCAATGACTCAATCTGCGAAGCTCTAGCTCAAATATGAATTTTGTTACACGTTTTTGGCTTTTTCTCGTGAACCAAAGTTCGGATGACCTTTCTGTAAAGTACGTAGTACTCGTCTTTAACAGGGCTTTCAAATGACGCAATCCGCGAATCTGTAACTCAATTATAAATTTTGTTACACGTTTTTGGCTTTTTCTCGTGAACCAAAGGTCGGATGACCTTTCTGTAAAGTACGTAGTACTCGCCTTTAACAGGGCTTTCCATTGACGCAATCCGCAAAGCTGTAGCTGAATTATGAATTTTGTTACATGTTTTTGGCTTTTTCTCGTGAACCAAAGTTCGGATGACCTTTCTGTAAAGTACGTAGTACTCGTCTTTAACAGGGCTTTCCAATGACGCAATCTGCGAAGCACTAGCTCAAATATGAATTTTGTTACACGTTTTTGGCTTTTTCTCATGAACCAAAGTTCGTATGACCTTTCTGTAAATTTCGTAGTACTCCCCTTTAACAGGGATTTCCAATGACGCAATCTGCGAAGCTCTAGCTCAAATATGAATTTTGTTACACGTCTTTGGCTTTTTCTCCTGAACCAAAGGTCGGATGACCTTTCTGTAGAGTACGTAGTACTCGCCTTTAACAGGGCTTTCCAATGACGCAATCCGCGAATCTCTAAACCAATTAAGAATTTTGTTACACGTTTTTGGCTTTTTCTCGTGAACCAAAGTTCGGATGACTTTTGTGTAAATTTCGTAGTACTCGCCTTTAACAGGGCTTTCCAATGACGCAATCTGCGAAGCTCTAGCTCAAATATGAATTTTGTTACACGTTTTTACCTTTTTCTCCTGAACCAAAGGTCGGATGACCTTTCTGTAAATTTCGTAGTACTCGTCTTTAACAGGGCTTTCCAATGACGCAATCCGCGAAGCTCTAACTCAATTATGAACTTTGCTACACGTTTTTGGCTCTTTCTCGTGATCCAAAGGTCGGATGACCTTTCTGTAAGATACGTAGTACTTGCCTTTAACAGGGCTTTCCAATGACGCAATCTGCGAAGCTCTAGCTCAAATATGAATTTTGTTACACGTTTTTGGCTTTTTCTCGTGAACCAAAGTTCGGATGACCTTTCTGTAAATTTCGTAGTACTCGCCTTTAAGAGGGCTTTCGAATGACGCAATCTGCGAAGCTCTAGCTCAAATATGAATTTTGTTACACGTTTTTGGCTTTTTCTCGTGAACCATAGGTCGGATGACCTTTCTGTAAGGTACGTAGTACTCGCCTTTAACAGGGCTTTCCAATGACGCAATCCGCGAAGCACTAGCTCAAATATGAATTTTGTTACACGTTTTAGGCTTTTTCTCCTGAACCAAAGGTCGGATGACCTTTCTGTAATGTATGTAGTACTCGTCTTTAACAGGGCTTTCAAATGACGCAATCCGCGAATCTCTAACTCAATTATGAATTTTGTTACACGTTTTTGGCTTTTTCTCGTGAACCAAAGTTCGGATGACCTTTCTGTAAAGTACGTAGTACTCGTCTTTAACAGGGCTTTCCAATGACGCAATCCGCGAAGCACTAGCTCAAATATGAATTTTGTTACACCTTTTTGGCTTTTTCTCGTGAACCAAAGTTCGGATGACCTTTCTGTAAATTTCGTAGTACTCGCCTTTAACAGGGCTTTCCAGTGACGCAATCTGCGAAGCTCTAGCTCAAATATGGATTTTGTTACACGTTTTTGGCTTTTTCTCCTGAACCAAAGGTCGGATGACCTTTCTGTAGAGTACGTAGTACTCGCCTTTAACAGGGCTTTCCAATGACGCAATCCGCGAATCTCTAAACCAATTAAGAATTTTGTTACACGTTTTTGGCTTTTTCTCGTGAACCAAAGTTCGGATGACTTTTGTCTAAATTTCGTAGTACTCGGCTTTAACAGGTCTTTTGAATGACGCAATCCGCGAAGATCTAGCTGAAATATGAATTTTGTTTCACGTGTTTGGCTTTTTCTCGTGAACCAAAGTTCGGATGACCTTTCTGTAAATTTCGTAGTACTCGCCTTTAACAGGGCTTTCCAATGACGCAGTCTGCGAAGTTCTAGCTGAAATATGAATTTTGTTACACGTTTTTGGCTTTTCCTCCTGAACCAAAGTTCGGACGACTTTTCTGTAAATTTCGTAGTACTCGGCTTTAACAGGTCTTTTGAATGACGCAATCCGCGAAGCTCTAGCTCAAATATGAATTTTGTTACACGGTTTTGGCTTTTTCTCGTGAACCAAAGTTCGGATGACCTTTCTGTAAATTTCGTAGTACTCGTCTTTAACAGGGCTTTCCAATGACGCAATCCGCGAAGCTCTAACTCAATTATGAACTTTGCTACACGTTTTTGGCTCTTTCTCGTGAACCAAAGGTCGGATGACCTTTCTGTAAGATACGTAGTACTTGCCTTTAACAGGGCTTTCCAATGACGCAATCTGCGAAGCTCTAGCTCAAATATGAATTTTGTTACACGTTTTTGGCTTTTTCTCGTGAACCAAAGTTCGGATGACCTTTCTGTAAATTTCGTAGTACTCGTCTTTAACAGGGCTTTCCAATGACGCAATCCGCGAAGCTCTATCTCAATTATGAATTTTGCTACTCGTTTTTGGCTCTTTCTCGTGAACCAAAGGTCGGATGACCTTTCTGTAAAGTACGTAGTACTCGCCTTTAACAGGGCTTTCCAATGACGCAATCTGGGAAGCTCTAGCTCAAATATGAATTTTGTTACACGTTTTTGGCTTTTTCTCGTGAACCAAAGTTCGGATGACCTTTCTGTAAATTTCGTAGTACTCGCCTTTAACAGGGCTTTCGAATGACGCAATCTGCGAAGCTCTAGCTCAAATATGAATTTTGTTACACGTTTTTGGCTTTTTCTCGTGAACCATAGGTCGGATGACCTTTCTGTAAGGTACGTAGTACTCGCCTTTAACAGGGCTTTCCAATGACGCAATCCGCGAAGCACTAGCTCAAATATGAATTTTGTTACACGTTTTAGGCTTTTTCTCCTGAACCAAAGGTCGGATGACCTTTCTGTAATGTATGTAGTACTCGTCTTTAACAGGGCTTTCAAATGACGCAATCCGCGAATCTCTAACTCAATTATGAATTTTGTTACACGTTTTTGGCTTTTTCTCGTGAACCAAAGTTCGGATGACCTTTCTGTAAAGTACGTAGTACTCGTCTTTAACAGGGCTTTCCAATGACGCAATCCGCGAAGCACTAGCTCAAATATGAATTTTGTTACACGTTTTTGGCTTTTTCTCGTGAACCAAAGTTCGGATGACCTTTCTGTAAATTTCGTAGTACTCGCCTTTAACAGGGCTTTCCAGTGACGCAATCTGCGAAGCTCTAGCTCAAATATGGATTTTGTTACACGTTTTTGGCTTTTTCTCCTGAACCAAAGGTCGGATGACCTTTCTGTAGAGTACGTAGTACTCGCCTTTAACAGGGCTTTCCAATGACGCAATACGCGAATCTCTAAACCAATTAAGAATTTTGTTACACGTTTTTGGCTTTTTCTCGTGAACCAAAGTTCGGATGACTTTTGTCTAAATTTCGTAGTACTCGGCTTTAACAGGTCTTTTGAATGACGCAATCCGCGAAGATCTAGCTGAAATATGAATTTTGTTTCACGTGTTTGGCTTTTTCTCGTGAACCAAAGTTCGGATGACCTTTCTGTAAATTTCGTAGTACTCGCCTTTAACAGGGCTTTCCAATGACGCAGTCTGCGAAGTTCTAGCTGAAATATGAATTTTGTTACACGTTTTTGGCTTTTCCTCCTGAACCAAAGTTCGGACGACTTTTCTGTAAATTTCGTAGTACTCGGCTTTAACAGGTCTTTTGAATGACGCAATCCGCGAAGCTCTAGCTCAAATATGAATTTTGTTACACGGTTTTGGCTTTTTCTCGTGAACCAAAGTTCGGATGACCTTTCTGTAAATTTCGTAGTACTCGTCTTTAACAGGGCTTTCCAATGACGCAATCCGCGAAGCTCTAACTCAATTATGAACTTTGCTACACGTTTTTGGCTCTTTCTCGTGAACCAAAGGTCGGATGACCTTTCTGTAAGATACGTAGTACTTGCCTTTAACAGGGCTTTCCAATGACGCAATCTGCGAAGCTCTAGCTCAAATATGAATTTTGTTACACGTTTTTGGCTTTTTCTCGTGAACCAAAGTTCGGATGACCTTTCTGTAAATTTCGTAGTACTCGTCTTTAACAGGGCTTTCCAATGACGCAATCCGCGAAGCTCTATCTCAATTATGAATTTTGCTACTCGTTTTTGGCTCTTTCTCGTGAACCAAAGGTCGGATGACCTTTCTGTAAAGTACGTAGTACTCGCCTTTAACAGGGCTTTCCAATGACGCAATCTGGGAAGCTCTAGCTCAAATATGAATTTTGTTACACGTTTTTGGCTTTTTCTCGTGAACCAAAATTCGGATGACCTTTCTGTAAATTTCGTAGTACTCGTCTTTAACAGGGTTTCCAATGACGCAATCGGCGAAGCTCTAACTCAATTATTAACTTTGCTACACGTTTTTGGCTCTTTCTCGTGAACCAAAGGTCGGATGACCTTTCTGTAAGATACGTAGTACTTGCCTTTAACAGGGCTTTCCAATGACGCAATCTGCGAAGCTCTAGCTCAAATATGAATTTTGTTACACGTTTTTGGCTTTTTCTCGTGAACCAAAGTTCGGATGACCTTTCTGTAAATTTCGTAGTACTCGCCTTTAACAGGGCTTTCCAATGACGCAATCTGTGAAGCTCTAGCTCAAATATGAATTTTGCTACTCGTTTTTGGCTCTTTCTCGTGAACCAAAGGTCGGATGACCTTTCTGTAAAGTACGTAGTACTCGCCTTTAACAGGGCTTTCCAATGACGCAATCTGCGAAGCTCTAGCTCAAATATGAATTTTGTTACACGTTTTTGGCTTTTTCTCGTGAACCAAAGTTCGGATGACCTTTCTATAAATCTTGTAGTACTCGCCTTTAACAGGGCTTTCCAATGACGCAATCTGCGAAGCTCCAGCTCAAATATGAATTTTGTTACACGTTTTTGGCTTTTTCTCCTGAACCAAATGTCGGATGACCTTTCTGTAAGATACGTAGTACTCGCCTTTAACAAGGCTTTCCAATGACGCAATCTGCGAAGCTCTAGCTCAAATATGAATTTTGTTACATGTTTTTGGCTTTTTCTCGTGAACCAAAGATCGGATGACCTTTCTGTAAAGTACGTAGTACTCGCCTTTAACAGGTCTTTCCAATGACGCAATCCGCGAAGCTCTAGCTCAAATATGAATTTTGTTACACGTTTTTGGTTTTTTCTCGTGAACCAAAGTTCGGATGACCTTTCTGTAAATTTCGTAGTACTCGACTTTAACAGGGCTTTCCAATGACGCAATCCGCGAAGCTGTAACTCAATTATGAATTTTGCTACACGTTTTTGGCTCTTTCTCGTGAACCAAAGGTCGGATTACCTTTCTGTAAGATACGTAGTACTCGCCTTTAACAAGGCTTTCCAATGACGCAATCTGCGAAGCTCTAGCTCAAATATGAATTTTGTTACATGTTTTTGGCTTTTTCTCGTGAACCAAAGTTCGGATGACCTTTCTGTAAATTTCGTAGTACTCGCCTTTAACAGGGCTTTCCATTGACGCAATCTGCAAAGCTCTAGCTCAAATATGAATTTTGTTACACGTTTTTGGCTTTTTCTCCTGAACCAAAGGTCGGATGACCTTTCTGTAAAGTACGTAGTACTCGCCTTTAACAGGGCTTTCCAATGACGCAATCCGCGAAGCTCTAGCTCAAATATGAATTTTGTTACACGTTTTTGGCTTTTTCTCCTGAACCAAAGGTCGGATGACCTTTTTGTAAAGTACGTAGTACTCGCCTTTAACAGGGCTTTCCAATGACGCAATCTGCGAAGCTCTAGCTCAAATATGAATTTTGTTACACGTTTTTGGCTTTTTTTCGTGAACCAAAGTTCGGATGACCTTTCTGTAAATTTCGTAGTACTCGCCTTTAACAGGGCTTTCCAATGACGCAATCTGCGAAGCTCTAGCTGAAATATGAATTTTGTTACACGTTTTTGGCTTTTTCTCGTGAACCAAAGTTCGGATGACCTTTCTGTAAAGTACGTAGTACTCGTCTTTAACAGGGCCTTCAAATGACGCAATCCGCGAATCTCTAACTCAATTATGAATTTTGTTACACGTTTTTGGCTTTTTCTCGTGAACCAAAGTTCGGATGACCTTTCTGTAAATTTCGTAGTACTCGGCTTTAATAGGTCTTTTAAATGACGCAATCCGCGAAGCTCTAGCTCAATTATGAATTTTCTTACACGTTTTTGGCTTTTTCTCGTGAACCAAAGTTCGGATGACCTTTCTGTAAAGTACGTAGTACTCGTGTTTAAGAGGGCTTTCCAATGACGCAATCCGCAAAGCTGTAGCTGAATTATGAATTTTGTTACATGTTTTTGGCTTTTTCTCGTGAACCAAAGATTGGATGACCTTTCTGTAAATTTCGTAGTACTCGCCTTTAACAGGGCTTTCCAATGACGCAGTCTGCGAAGTTCTAGCTGAAATATGAATTTTGTTACACGTTTTTGGCTTTTCCTCCTGAACCAAAGTTCGGACGACTTTTCTGTAAATTTCGTAGTACTCGGCTTTAACAGGTCTTTTGAATGACGCAATCCGCGAAGCTCTAGCTCAAATATGAATTTTGTTACACGGTTTTGGCTTTTTCTCGTGAACCAAAGTTCGGATGACCTTTCTGTAAATTTCGTAGTACTCGTCTTTAACAGGGCTTTCCAATGACGCAATCCGCGAAGCTCTAACTCAATTATGAACTTTGCTACACGTTTTTGGCTCTTTCTCGTGAACCAAAGGTCGGATGACCTTTCTGTAAGATACGTAGTACTTGCCTTTAACAGGGCTTTCCAATGACGCAATCTGCGAAGCTCTAGCTCAAATATGAATTTTGTTACACGTTTTTGGCTTTTTCTCGTGAACCAAAGTTCGGATGACCTTTCTGTAAATTTCGTAGTACTCGTCTTTAACAGGGCTTTCCAATGACGCAATCCGCGAAGCTCTATCTCAATTATGAATTTTGCTACTCGTTTTTGGCTCTTTCTCGTGAACCAAAGGTCGGATGACCTTTCTGTAAAGTACGTAGTACTCGCCTTTAACAGGGCTTTCCAATGACGCAATCTGGGAAGCTCTAGCTCAAATATGAATTTTGTTACACGTTTTTGGCTTTTTCTCGTGAACCAAAATTCGGATGACCTTTCTGTAAATTTCGTAGTACTCGTCTTTAACAGGGTTTCCAATGACGCAATCGGCGAAGCTCTAACTCAATTATTAACTTTGCTACACGTTTTTGGCTCTTTCTCGTGAACCAAAGGTCGGATGACCTTTCTGTAAGATACGTAGTACTTGCCTTTAACAGGGCTTTCCAATGACGCAATCTGCGAAGCTCTAGCTCAAATATGAATTTTGTTACACGTTTTTGGCTTTTTCTCGTGAACCAAAGTTCGGATGACCTTTCTGTAAATTTCGTAGTACTCGCCTTTAACAGGGCTTTCCAATGACGCAATCTGTGAAGCTCTAGCTCAAATATGAATTTTGCTACTCGTTTTTGGCTCTTTCTCGTGAACCAAAGGTCGGATGACCTTTCTGTAAAGTACGTAGTACTCGCCTTTAACAGGGCTTTCCAATGACGCAATCTGCGAAGCTCTAGCTCAAATATGAATTTTGTTACACGTTTTTGGCTTTTTCTCGTGAACCAAAGTTCGGATGACCTTTCTATAAATCTTGTAGTACTCGCCTTTAACAGGGCTTTCCAATGACGCAATCTGCGAAGCTCCAGCTCAAATATGAATTTTGTTACACGTTTTTGGCTTTTTCTCCTGAACCAAATGTCGGATGACCTTTCTGTAAGATACGTAGTACTCGCCTTTAACAAGGCTTTCCAATGACGCAATCTGCGAAGCTCTAGCTCAAATATGAATTTTGTTACATGTTTTTGGCTTTTTCTCGTGAACCAAAGATCGGATGACCTTTCTGTAAAGTACGTAGTACTCGCCTTTAACAGGTCTTTCCAATGACGCAATCCGCGAAGCTCTAGCTCAAATATGAATTTTGTTACACGTTTTTGGTTTTTTCTCGTGAACCAAAGTTCGGATGACCTTTCTGTAAATTTCGTAGTACTCGTCTTTAACAGGGCTTTCCAATGACGCAATCCGCGAAGCTGTAACTCAATTATGAATTTTGCTACACGTTTTTGGCTCTTTCTCGTGAACCAAAGGTCGGATTACCTTTCTGTAAGATACGTAGTACTCGCCTTTAACAAGGCTTTCCAATGACGCAATCTGCGAAGCTCTAGCTCAAATATGAATTTTGTTACATGTTTTTGGCTTTTTCTCGTGAACCAAAGTTCGGATGACCTTTCTGTAAATTTCGTAGTACTCGCCTTTAACAGGGCTTTCCATTGACGCAATCTGCAAAGCTCTAGCTCAAATATGAATTTTGTTACACGTTTTTGGCTTTTTCTCCTGAACCAAAGGTCGGATGACCTTTCTGTAAAGTACGTAGTACTCGCCTTTAACAGGGCTTTCCAATGACGCAATGCGCGAAGCTCTAGCTCAAATATGAATTTTGTTACACGTTTTTGGCTTTTTCTCCTGAACCAAAGGTCGGATGACCTTTTTGTAAAGTACGTAGTACTCGCCTTTAACAGGGCTTTCCAATGACGCAATCTGCGAAGCTCTAGCTCAAATATGAATTTTGTTACACGTTTTTGGCTTTTTTTCGTGAACCAAAGTTCGGATGACCTTTCTGTAAATTTCGTAGTACTCGCCTTTAACAGGGCTTTCCAATGACGCAATCTGCGAAGCTCTAGGTGAAATATGAATTTTGTTACACGTTTTTGGCTTTTTCTCGTGAACCAAAGTTCGGATGACCTTCCTGTAAAGTACGTAGTACTCGTCTTTAACAGGGCCTTCAAATGACGCAATCCGCGAATCTCTAACTCAATTATGAATTTTGTTACACGTTTTTGGCTTTTTCTCGTGAACCAAAGTTCGGATGACCTTTCTGTAAATTTCGTAGTACTCGGCTTTAATAGGTCTTTTAAATGACGCAATCCGCGAAGCTCTAGCTCAATTATGAATTTTCTTACACGTTTTTGGCTTTTTCTCGTGAACCAAAGTTCGGATGACCTTTCTGTAAAGTACGTAGTACTCGTGTTTAAGAGGGCTTTCCAATGACGCAATCCGCAAAGCTGTAGCTGAATTATGAATTTTGTTACATGTTTTTGGCTTTTTCTCGTGAACCAAAGATTGGATGACCTTTCTGTAAAGTACGTAGAACTCGTCTTTAACAGGGCTTTCCAATGACGCAATCCGCGAAGCTCTATCTCAATTATGAATTTTGCTACTCGTTTTTGGCTCTTTCTCGTGAACCAAAGGTCGGATGACCTTTCTGTAAAGTACGTAGTACTCGCCTTTAACAGGGCTTTCCAATGACGCAATCTGGGAAGCTCTAGCTCAAATATGAATTTTGTTACACGTTTTTGGCTTTTTCTCGTGAACCAAAATTCGGATGACCTTTCTGTAAATTTCGTAGTACTCGTCTTTAACAGGGTTTCCAATGACGCAATCGGCGAAGCTCTAACTCAATTATTAACTTTGCTACACGTTTTTGGCTCTTTCTCGTGAACCAAAGGTCGGATGACCTTTCTGTAAGATACGTAGTACTTGCCTTTAACAGGGCTTTCCAATGACGCAATCTGCGAAGCTCTAGCTCAAATATGAATTTTGTTACACGTTTTTGGCTTTTTCTCGTGAACCAAAGTTCGGATGACCTTTCTGTAAATTTCGTAGTACTCGCCTTTAACAGGGCTTTCCAATGACGCAATCTGTGAAGCTCTAGCTCAAATATGAATTTTGCTACTCGTTTTTGGCTCTTTCTCGTGAACCAAAGGTCGGATGACCTTTCTGTAAAGTACGTAGTACTCGCCTTTAACAGGGCTTTCCAATGACGCAATCTGCGAAGCTCTAGCTCAAATATGAATTTTGTTACACGTTTTTGGCTTTTTCTCGTGAACCAAAGTTCGGATGACCTTTCTATAAATCTTGTAGTACTCGCCTTTAACAGGGCTTTCCAATGACGCAATCTGCGAAGCTCCAGCTCAAATATGAATTTTGTTACACGTTTTTGGCTTTTTCTCCTGAACCAAATGTCGGATGACCTTTCTGTAAGATACGTAGTACTCGCCTTTAACAAGGCTTTCCAATGACGCAATCTGCGAAGCTCTAGCTCAAATATGAATTTTGTTACATGTTTTTGGCTTTTTCTCGTGAACCAAAGATCGGATGACCTTTCTGTAAAGTACGTAGTACTCGCCTTTAACAGGTCTTTCCAATGGCGCAATCCGCGAAGCTCTAGCTCAAATATGAATTTTGTTACACGTTTTTGGTTTTTTCTCGTGAACCAAAGTTCGGATGACCTTTCTGTAAATTTCGTAGTACTCGTCTTTAACAGGGCTTTCCAATGACGCAATCCGCGAAGCTGTAACTCAATTATGAATTTTGCTACACGTTTTTGGCTCTTTCTCGTGAACCAAAGGTCGGATTACCTTTCTGTAAGATACGTAGTACTCGCCTTTAACAAGGCTTTCCAATGACGCAATCTGCGAAGCTCTAGCTCAAATATGAATTTTGTTACATGTTTTTGGCTTTTTCTCGTGAACCAAAGTTCGGATGACCTTTCTGTAAATTTCGTAGTACTCGCCTTTAACAGGGCTTTCCATTGACGCAATCTGCAAAGCTCTAGCTCAAATATGAATTTTGTTACACGTTTTTGGCTTTTTCTCCTGAACCAAAGGTCGGATGACCTTTCTGTAAAGTACGTAGTACTCGCCTTTAACAGGGCTTTCCAATGACGCAATGCGCGAAGCTCTAGCTCAAATATGAATTTTGTTACACGTTTTTGGCTTTTTCTCCTGAACCAAAGGTCGGATGACCTTTTTGTAAAGTACGTAGTACTCGCCTTTAACAGGGCTTTCCAATGACGCAATCTGCGAAGCTCTAGCTCAAATATGAATTTTGTTACACGTTTTTGGCTTTTTTTCGTGAACCAAAGTTCGGATGACCTTTCTGTAAATTTCGTAGTACTCGCCTTTAACAGGGCTTTCCAATGACGCAATCTGCGAAGCTCTAGCTGAAATATGAATTTTGTTACACGTTTTTGGCTTTTTCTCGTGAACCAAAGTTCGGATGACCTTCCTGTAAAGTACGTAGTACTCGTCTTTAACAGGGCCTTCAAATGACGCAATCCGCGAATCTCTAACTCAATTATGAATTTTGTTACACGTTTTTGGCTTTTTCTCGTGAACCAAAGTTCGGATGACCTTTCTGTAAATTTCGTAGTACTCGGCTTTAATAGGTCTTTTAAATGACGCAATCCGCGAAGCTCTAGCTCAATTATGAATTTTCTTACACGTTTTTGGCTTTTTCTCGTGAACCAAAGTTCGGATGACCTTTCTGTAAAGTACGTAGTACTCGTGTTTAAGAGGGCTTTCCAATGACGCAATCCGCAAAGCTGTAGCTGAATTATGAATTTTGTTACATGTTTTTGGCTTTTTCTCGTGAACCAAAGATTGGATGACCTTTCTGTAAAGTACGTAGAACTCGTCTCTAACAGGGCTTTCCAATGACGCAATCCGCGAAGCACTAGCTCAAATATGAATTTTGTTACACGTTTTTGGCTTTTCCACGTGAACCAAAGTTCGGATGACTTTTCTGTAAATTTCGTAGTTCTCGGCTTTAACACGGCTTTCCGATGACGCAATCTGCGAAGCTGTAGCTCAATTATAAATTTTCTTACACGTTTTTCGCTTTTTCTCGTGAACCAAATTTTGGATGACCTTTCTGTAAATTTCGTAGTACTCGGCTTTAACAGGTCTTTTAAATGACGCAATCCGCGAAGCTCTAGCTCAAATATGTATTTTTTTACACGTTTTTGGCTCTTTCTCGTGAACCAAAGTTCGGATGACCTTTATGTAAATTTCGTAGTACTCGGCTTTAACAGGTCTTTTAAATGAGGCAATCCGCGAAGCTCTAGCTCAATTATGAATTTTCTTACACGTTTTTGGCTTTTTTTCGTGAACCAAAGGTAGGATGACCTTTCTGTAAAGTACGTAGTACTCGTCTTTAAGAGGGCTTTCCAATGACGCAATCCGCAAAGCTGTAGCTGAAATATAAATTTTGTTACACGTTTTTGGCTTTTTCTCCTGAACCAAAGGTCGGATGACCTTTCTGTAAAGTACGTAGTACTCGCCTTTAACAGGGCTTTCCAATTACGCAATCCGCGAAGCTCTAGCTCAAATATGAATTTTGTTACACGTTTTTGGCTTTTCCTCGTGAACCAAAGTTCCGATGACTTTTCTGTAAATTTCGTAGTACTCGGCTTTAACACGGATTTCCGATGACGCAATCCGCGAAGCTGTAGCTCAATTATAAATTTTCTTACACGTTTTTCGCTTTTTCTCGTGAACCAAAGTTCGGATGACCTTTCTGTAAATTTCGTAGTACTCGGCTTTAACAGGTCTTTTAAATGACGCAATCCGCGAAGCTCTAGCTCAATTATGAATTTTGTTACACGTTTTTGGCTTTTTCTCGTGAACCAAAGGTCGGATGACCTTTCTGTAAAGTACGTAGTACTCGCCTTAAACAGGGCTTTCCAATGACGCAATCCGCAAAGCTGTAGCTGAATTATGAATTTTGTTACATGTTTTTGGCTTTTTCTCGTGAACCAAAGTTCGGATGACCTTTCTGTAAAGTACGTAGTACTCGTCTTTAACAGGGCTTTCCAATGACGCAATCCGCGAAGCACTAGCTCAAATATGAATTTTGTTACACGTTTTTGGCTTTTTCTCGTGAACCAAAGTTCGGATGACCTTTCTGTAAATTTCGTAGTACTCCCCTTTAACAGGGATTTCCAATGACGCAATCTGCGAAGCTCTAGCTCAAATATGAATTTTGTTACACGTTTTTGGCTTTTTCTCCTGAACCAAAGGTCGGATGACCTTTCTGTAGAGTACGTAGTACTCGCCTTTAACAGGGCTTTCCAATGACGCAATCCGCGAATCTCTAAACAAATTAAGAATTTTGTTACACGTTTTTGGCTTTTTCTCGTGAACCAAAGTTCGGATGACTTTTGTGTAAATTTCGTAGTACTCGGCTTTAATAGGTCTTTTGAATGACGCAATCCGCGAAGCTCTAGCTCAAATATGAATTTTGTTTCACGTTTTTGGCTTTTTCTCGTTAACCAAAGTTCGGGTGACCTTTCTGTAAATTTCGTAGTACTCGCCTTTAACAGGGCTTTCCAATGACGCAGTCTGCGAAGTTCTAGCTGAAATATGAATTTTGTTACACGTTTTTGGCTTTTCCTCCTGAACCAAAGTTCGGACGACTTTTCTGTAAATTTCGTAGTACTCGGCTTTAACAGGTCTTTTGAATGACGCAATCCGCGAAGCTCTAGCTCGAATATGAATTTTGTTACACGTTTTTGGCTTTTTCTCGTGAACCAAAGTTCGGATGACCTTTCTGTAAATTTCGTAGTACTCGTCTTTAACAGGGCTTTCCAATGACGCAATCCACGAAGCTCTATATCAATTATGAATTTTGCTACTCGTTTTTGGCTCTTTCTCGTGAACCAAAGGTCGGATGACCTTTCTGTAAAGTACGAAGTACTCGCCTTTAACAGGGCTTTCCAATGACGCAATCTGCGAAGCTCTAGCTCAAATATGAATTTTGTTACACGTTTTTGGCTTTTTTTCGTGAACCAAAGTTCGGATGACCTTTCTGTAAATTTCGTAGTACTCGTCTTTAACAGGGCTTTCCAATGACGCAATCCGCGAAGCTCTATCTCAAATATGAATTTTGCTACTCGTTTTTGGCTCTTTCTCGTGAACCAAAGGTCGGATGACCTTTCTGTAAAGTACGTAGTACTCGCCTTTAACAGGGCTTTCCAATGACGCAATCTGCGAAGCTCTAGCTCAAATATGAATTTTGTTACACGTTTTTGGCTTTTTCTCGTGAACCAAAGTTCGGATGACCTTTCTGTAAAGTACGTAGTACTCGTCTTTAACAGGGCTTTCAAATGACGCAATCCGCGAATCTCTAACTCAATTATGAATTTTGTTACACGTTTTTGGCCTTTTCTCGTGAACCAAACGTCGGATGACCTTTCTGTAAAGTACGTAGTACTCGTCTTTAAGAGGGCTTTCCAATGACGCAATCCGCAAAGCTGTAGCTGAATTATGCATTTTGTTACATATTTTTGGCTTTTTCTCGTGAACCATATTTCGGATGACCTTTCTGTAAAGTCCGTAGTACTCGTCTTTAACAGGGCTTTCCAATGACGCAATCCGCGAAGCACTAGCTCAAATATGAATTTTGTTACACGTTTTTGGCTTTTTCTCGTGAACCAAAGTTCGGATGACCTTTCTGTAAATTTCGTAGTACTCGCCTTTAACAGGGCTTTCCAATGACGCAATCTGCGAATCTCTAACCCAATTAAGAATTTTGTTACACGTTTTTGGCTTTTTCTCGTGGACCAAAGTTCGGATGACCTTTCTGTAAATTTCGTAGTACTCGCCTTTAACAGGGCTTTCCAATGACGCAATCTGCGAAGCTCTAGCTCAAATATGAATTTTGTTACACGTTTCTGGCTTTTCCTCGTGAACCAAAGTTCGGATGACTTTTCTGTAAATTTCGTAGTACTCGGCTTTAACAGGTCTTTTGAATGACGCAATCCGCGAAGCTCTAGCTCAAATATGAATTTTGTTACACGTTTTTGGCTTTTTCTCCTGAACCAAAGGTCGGATGACCTTTCTGTAAAGTACGTAGTACTCGCCTTTAACAGGGCTTTCCAATGACGCAATCCGCGAAGCTCTAGCTCAAATATGAATTTTGTTACACGTTTTTGGCTTTTCCTCGTGAACCAAAGTTCGGATGACCTTTCTGTAAATTTCGTAGTACTCCCCTTTAACAGGGCTTTCCAATGACGCAATCTGCGAAGCTCTAGCTCAAATATGAATTTTGTTACACCTTTTTGGCTTTTTCTCCTGAACCAAAGGTCGGATGACCTTTCTGTAGAGTACGTAGTACTCGCCTTTAACAGGGCTTTCCAATGACGCAATCCGCGAATCTCTAACCCAATTAAGAATTTTGTTACACGTTTTTGGCTTTATTTCGTGAACCAAAGTTCGGATGACTTTTGTGTAAATTTCGTAGTACTCGGCTTTAACAGGTCTTTTGAATGACGCAATCCGCGAAGCTCTAGCTCAAATATGAACTTTGTTTCACGTTTTTGGCTTTTTCTCGTGAACCAAAGTTCGGATGACCTTTCTGTAAATTTCGTAGTACTCGTCTTTAACAGGGTTTTCCAATGACGCAATCTGCGAAGCTCTAGCTCAAATATGAATTTTGTTACACGTTTTTGGCTTTTTCTCCTGAACCAAAAGTCGGATGAATTTTCTGTAAAGTATGTAGTACTCGCCTTTAACAGGGCTTTCCAATGACGCAATCCGCGAAGCTCTATCTCAATTATGAATTTTGCTACACATTTTTGGCTCTTTCTCGTGAACCAAAGGTCGGATGACCTTTCTGTAAATTTCGTAGTATTCGTCTTTAACAGGTCTTTCCAATGACGCAATCTGCGAAGCTCTAGCTCAAATATGAATTTTGTTACACGTTTTTGGCTTTTTCTCCTGAACCAAAGGTCGGATGACCTTTCTGTAGAGTACGTAGTACTCGCCTTTAACAGGGCTTTCCAATGACGCAATCCGCGAATCTCTAACCCAATTAAGAATTTTGTTACACGTTTTTGGCTTTATTTCGTGAACCAAAGTTCGGGTGACTTTTGTGTAAATTTCGTAGTACTCGGCTTTAACAGGTCTTTTGAATGACGCAATCCGCGAAGCTCTAGCTCAAATATGAATTTTGTTTCACGTTTTTGGCTTTTTCTCGTGAACCAAAGTTCGGATGACCTTTCTGTAAATTTCGTAGTACTCGTCTTTAACAGGGCTTTCCAATGACGCAATCTGCGAAGTTCTAGCTCAAATATGAATTTTGTTACACGTTTTTGGCTTTTTCTCCTGAACCAAAGGTCGGATGACCTTTCTGTAGAGTACGTAGTACTCGCCTTTAACAGGGCTTTCCAATGACGCAATCCGCGAATCTCTAACCCAATTAAGAATTTTGTTACACGTTTTTGGCTTTATTTCGTGAACCAAAGTTCGGATGACTTTTGTGTAAATTTCGTAGTACTCGGCTTTAACAGGTCTTTTGAATGACGCAATCCGCGAAGCTCTAGCTCAAATATGAATTTTGTTTCACATTTTTGGCTTTTTCTCGTGAACCAAAGTTCGGATGACCTTTCTGTAAATTTCGTAGTACTCGTCTTTAACAGGGCTTTCCAATGACGCAATCTGCGAAGCTCTAGCTCAAATATGAATTTTGTTACACGTTTTTGGCTTTTTCTCCTGAACCAAAAGTCGCATGAATTTTCTGTAAAGTATGTAGTACTCGCCTTTAACAGGGCTTTCCAATGACGCAATCCACGAAGCTCTATCTCAATTATGAATTTTGCTACACATTTTTGGCTTTTTCTCGTGAACCAAAGATCGGATGACCTTTCTGTAAAGTACGTAGTACTCGTCTTTAACAGGGCTTTCCAACGACGCAATCCGCGAAGCTCTAACCCAATTAAGAATTTTGTTACACGTTTTTGGCTTTTTCTCCTGAACCAAAGGTCGGATGACCTTTCTGTTAAGTACGTAGTACTCGTCTTTAACAGGGCTTTCCAATAACGCACTCTGCGAAGCTCTAGCTCAATTAGTAATTTTGTTTCACGTTTTTGGCTTTTTCTCGTGAACGAAAAGTCGGATGATCTTTCTGTAAAGTACGTAGTATTCGTCTTTAACAGGGCTTTCCAATGACGTAATCCGCGAAGCTCTAGCTCAAATATGAATTTTGTTACACGTTTTCAGCTTTTCCTCCTAAACGAAAGTTCGGATGACTTTTCTGTAAATTTCGTAGTACTCGGCTTTAACAGGTCTTTTGAATGACGCAATCCGCGAAGCTCTAGCTCAATTATGAATTTTCTTACACGTTTTTGGCTCTTTCTCGTGAACCAAAGGTCGGATGACCTTTCTGTAAATTTCGTAGTACTCGGCTTTAACAGGTCTTTTAAATGACGCAATCCGCGAAGCTCTAGCTCAATTATGAATTTTCTTACACGTTTTTGGCTCTTTCTCGTGAACCAAAGTTCGGATGACCTTTCGGTAAATTTCGTAGTACTCGGCTTTAACAGGTCTTTTAAATGACGCAATCCGCGAAGCTCTAACTCAATTATGAATTTTGCTACACGTTTTTGGCTGTTTCTCGTGAACCAAAGGTCGGATGACCTTTCTGTAAAGTACGTAGTACACTCCTTTAACAGGGCTTTCCAATGACGCAATCCGCGAAGCTCTAGCTCAAATATGAATTTTCTTACACGTTTTTGGCTTTTTCTAGTGAACCAAAGGTAGGATGACCTTTCTGTAAAGTACGTAGTAGTCGTCTTTAAGAGGGCTTTCCAATGACGCAATCCGCAAAGCTGTAGCTGAATTATGAATGTTGTTACAAGTTTTTGGCTTTTTCTCGTGAACCAAAAGATCGGATCACCTTTCTGTAAAGTACGTAGTACACTCCTTTAACAGGGCTTTCCAATGACGCAATCCGCGAAGCTCTAGCTCAAATATGAATTTTGTTACACGTTTTTGGCTTTTTCTCCTGAACCAAAGGTCGGATGACATTTCTGTAAAGTCATAGTACTCGTCTTTAACAGGGCTTTCCAATGACGCAATCCGCGAATCTCTTCCGCGAATCCGCGAATCTCACGAGTACGAAGTACTCGTCTTTAACAGGGCTTTCCAATGACGCAATCCGCGAATCTCTAACTCAATTAAGAATATTGTTACAAGTTTTTGGCTTTTTCTCGTGAACGAAAGGTCGGATGACCTTTCTGTAAAGTACGCAGTACTCGCTATTAACAGGACTTTCCAATGACGCAATCTGCGAAGCTCTAGCTCAAATATGAATTTTGTTAGACGTTTTTAGCTTTTTCTTTTGAACGAAAATTCGGATGACCTTTCTGTAAAGTACGTAGTACGCGTCTTTAACAGGGCTTTCCAATGATGTAATCCGCGAAGCTCTAGCTCAAATATGAATTTTGTTACACGTTTTTGGCTTTTCCTCGTGAACCAAAGTTCGGATGACTTTTCTGTAAATTTCGTAGTACTCGTCTTTAAAAGGGCTTTCCGATCACGCAATCCGCGAAGCTGTAGCTCAATTATAAATTTTCTTACACGTTTTTCGCTTTTTCTCATGAACCAAATTTCGGATGACCTTTCTGTAAATTTCGTAGTACTCGGCTTTATAGGTCTTTTAAATGACGCAATCCGCGAAGCTCTAGCTCAATTATGAATTTTGTTACACGTTTTTGGCTTTTTCTCGTGAACCAAAGTTCGGATGACCTTTCTGTAAAGTACGTAGTACTCGTCTTTAACACAGGGCTTTCCAACGACGCAATCCGCGAATCTCTTCCGCGAATCCGCGAATCTCACGGGTACGAAGTACTCTGATAACAGAAATTCATTAGCATTGTGTGCTAAATTCCACTGAAGAATTAGAAATTGTTATTTTGACTAAGGAAACTTTATATATATGTAAATGTATAAAAACTGACTAAAAAAAAATAATTTTCAACAGTTGGATAAATTATGAATAATTTTGCAACAGTTAATTGATATGAAATGGCTTTATTATAATGCAAGTTTATTGCAAGATGAGAAACTCTAGTGCATTTTTCTGATTAAAGTGACCAATAATCAAAAAATATTCCTAGTTTTTTTAAGATCCTTTTAAAGATGGACCAGAAATTTTGCAAAAGTTCACTCATCACAGATATGAATAAAATTGTATGATAAAGAAAATATACATCAACAATTGCCCAGAATATTAAAAGTTAAAAATTTCTAATGGGAATTATAGCCATTTAAAATTGGGTAAAAGTATATAAATTGCAATTTTAATTTAATTTTTTCTTCTATGGTATACCCTAAGTGCCATTGAATTAGGGATAGCAACATGTTGGACCCCTTCTGGCCCTGATAACGGCCGCCACACAATGAGGCAAGGATTCCACAAGCTTGCGTAAATGTTCCACAGGTATGGCAACCCATGCATCCTCCAAAGCTGTTCACAATTCTCTCTAGGTCGTCGCTGATGGGACACAGGCCCGAACACTCTGCTTGATGGTGTCCCAAAAATTTTCGATGGGATTTAAATCTGGGCTTCTAGGTGGCCAATTCATTATTTCAAAGTCAGCAGAATGCTCCTGCAACCATGCAGTAGCCAACCTGGAAGATGAACAGTTGTCTTGCTGGTAGATGCCATCTCCATTGGGATGCATGATGGCCATAAATGAGTATAAATAGTCAACCATGAATTCTACATAGCGGGATGCATTGAGAGTTGTCAGTACACATACCAAAGGTCCCACAGACATCCAACTGAAGACACCCTAGGCCATCACTGAGCCCACCAGCTTGTACTGTTCTGACCTGACATGCAGGATCCATAGCTTCATGGGGTTGGCACCATACCCGTCTCCCATCGGTGTGATGAAGTTTAAATCGGGATTCAGCACTCCAGGCTATCAATTGCCAATTTCCAATGGTCCAGTTTTGATGTTCTTTAGGCCAGGCAAGGCATTGAGCTGGTGTTGTGCCATTAGAAGTGGGTCTGTCATAGGTTGATGGCTCCCGAAGCTGAGAGTGTGAAGTGAGTGTTGCATGGTCCTTACACTGATTTCCCACTGGAACCCATTTTCAGATGGGAGACGATGTCTGGCACACAATCATTCCAGCCCACTATCATTCAAGGCTGGTTGTCCTTTAGAGTTTGTCCAGGTGCTTGATTATTTGCTGGAATTTTCATATTCCTGGAACACTCTCAAAACTGTCATATGTGAAAATCCAAGTTCGTTGACAATTTTGTAGATCGAGTGTCACATCCGTTGGGCACCTGCGATCTGTCCTCTGTCAAATGCATCTAAATCCCGCACCTTTCCCATTACGCTTCTCATGACGAGTGCTTGTGAAGGCATAGCTGACAGCTGATGACCAGAGATTCAGCCATGCATGCACGCAAATGCAAGACTTGCGGTACTGAATTTGGTTAACGTCTCCTATCCCTAATTCAATGGCACTTCAGTGTATAAGAATATCAAAATTGGTGTTCTAGTGTAATTTTTGATTGTGAATTTGATATGTAAAATTTATAAAATACATTATGTTTAAAAAATATCAAATTTAAAAATGTAAATAAAAAATTACCTTTTTGATTAAAAAAAATGCAAATATTGTACATTATAATGTATGTTTTGCACAATGAAATTTGTTTATTTCCCAAATAAAGAAAAAAAAATTACATTTTACCTAAGTTATTCATTAAGCATGCATTTCAGTGGAACACATAGATAGGCTGGCATATACAGCATAAATATTCATATTATGAAGGATAAGATTATGTACATGAAACAATACACACTTTTTTGTTTTACGTTTACACGTTTTTGGCTTTTTCTCGTGAAACAAAGTTCGGATGACCTTTCTGTAAATTTCCTAGTACTCGTCTTTAACACGGCTTTCCAATGAGGCAATCCACGAAGCTCTAACACAATTATGAATTTTGTTACACGTTTTTGGCTCTTTCTCGTGAACCAAAGGTCGGATGACCTTTCTGTAAAGTACGTAGTACTCGCCTTTAACAGCGCCTTCCAATGACGGAATCTGCGAAGCTCTAGCTCAAATATGAATTTTGTTACACGTTTTTGGCTTTTTCTCGTGAACCATAGTTCTGATGACCTTTCTGTAAATTTCGTAGTACTCGCCTTTAACAGGGCGTTCCAATGACGCAATCCGTGAAGCTCTAACTCAATTATGAATTTTGTTACACGTTTTTGGCTCTTTCTCGTGAACCAAAGGTCGGATGACCTTTCTGTAAAGTACGTAGTACTCGCTTTTAACAGGGCTTTCGAATGACGCAATCTGCGAAGCTCTAGCTCAAATATGAATTTTGTTACACGATTTTAGCTTTTTCTCATGAACCAAAGTTCGGATGACTTTTCTGTAAATTTCGTAGTACTCGTCTTTAACATTGATTTCCGATGACGCAATCCGCGAAGCTGTAGCTCAATTATAAATTTTCTTACACGTTTTTCGCTTTTTCTCGTGAACCAAATTTCGGATGACCTTTCTGTAAATTTCGTAGTACTCGGCTTTAATAGGTCTTTTAAATGACGCAATCCGCGAAGCTCTAGCTCAAATATGAATTTTCTTACACGTTTTTGGCTTTTTCTCGTGAACCAAAGGTCGGATGACCTTTCTGTAAAGTACGTAGTACTCGTCTTTAAGAGGGCTTTCCAATGACGCAATCCGCAAAGCTGTAGCTGAAATATGAATTTTATTACATGTTTTTGGCTTTTTCTCGTGAACCAAAGGTCGGACGACCTTTCTGTAAAGTACGTAGTACTCGTCTATAAGAGGGCTTTCCAATGACGCAATCCGCGAAGCTCTAGCTCAAATATGAATTTTGTTACACGTTTTTGGCTTTTTCTCGTGAACCAAATTTCGGATGACCTTTCTGTCAATTTCGTAGTACTCGGCTTTAATAGGTCTTTTAAATGACGCAATCCGCGAAGCTCTAGCTCAATTATGAATTTTCTTACACGTTTTTGGCTTTTTCTCGTGAACCAAAGTTCGGATGACCTTTCCGTAAAGTACGTAGTACTCGTCTTTAAGAGGGCTTTCCAATGACGCAATCCGCAAAGCTATAGCTGAATTATGAATTTTATTACATGTTTTTTGGCTTTTTCTCGTGAACCAAAGGTCAGATGACCTTTCTGTAAAGTACGTAGTACTCGTCTTTAACAGGGCTTTCCAACGACGCAATCCGCGAATCTCTAACTCAATAATGAATTTTGTTACACGTTTTTGGCTTTTTCTCGTGAACCAAAGGTCGGATGACCTTTCTGTAAAGTACGCAGTACTCGCTATTAATAGGACTTTCCAATGACGCAATCTGCGAAGCTCTAGCACAAATATGAATTTTGTTACACGTTTTTAGCTTTTTCTTGTGAACGAAAATTCGGATGTCCTTTCTGTAAAGTACGTAGTACTCGTCTTTAACAGGGCTTTCCAATGACGTAATCCGCGAAGCTTTAGCTCAAATATGAATTTTGTTACACGTTTTTGGCTTTTCCTCGTGAACCAAAGTTCGGACGACTTTTCTGTAAATTTCGTAGTACTCGTCTTTAAAAGGGCTTTCCGATGACGCAATCCGCGAAGCTGCAGCTTACATATAAATTTTCTTACACGTTTTTCGCTTTTTCTCATGAACCAAATTTCGGATGACCTTTCTGTAAATTTCGTAGTACTCGGCTTTAATAGGTCTTTTAAATGACGCAATCCGCGAAGCTCTACCTCAATTATTAATTTTCTTACACGTTTTTGACTTTTTCTCGTGAACCAAAGTTCGGATGACCTTTCTGTAAAGTACGTAGTACTGGTCTTTAAGAGGGCTTTCCAATGACGCAATCCGCAAAGCTGTAGCTGAATTATGAATTTTATTACATGTTTTTGGGTTTTTCTCGTGAACCAAAGGTCAGATGACCTTTCTGTAAAGTACGTAGTACTCGTCTTTAACAGGGCTTTTCAATGACGCAATCCGCGAAGCTCTAACTCAATTATGAATTTTGTTACACGTTTTTGGCTCTTTCTCGTGAACCAAAGGTCGGATGACCTTACTGTAAATTTCGTAGTACTCGCCTTTAACAGGGCTTTCCAATGATGTAATCCGCCAAGCTCTAGCTCAAATATGAATTTTGTTACACGTTTTTGGCTTTTCCTCGTGAACCAAAGTTCGGATGACTTTTCTGTAAATTTCGTAGTACTCGTCTTTAAAACGGCTTTCCGATGACGCAATCCGCGAAGCTGTAGCTCAATTATAAATTTTCTTACACGTTTTTCGCTTTTTCTCATGAACCAAATTTCGGATGACCTTTCTGTCAATTTCGTAGTACTCGGCTTTAATAGGTCTTTTAAATGACGCAATCCGCGAAGCTCTAGCTCAATTATGAATTTTCTTACACGTTTTTGGCTTTTTCTCGTGAACCAAAGTTCGGATGACCTTTCTGTAAAGTACGTAGTACTCGTCTTTAAGAGGGCTTTCCAATGACGCACTCCGCGAAGCTCTAGCTCAATTAGTAATTTTGTTACACGTTTTTGGCTTTTTCTCGTGAACCAAAGGTCGGATGACCTTTCTGTAAAGTACGTAGTTCTCGCCTTTAACAGGGCCTTCCAATGACGCAACCTGCAAACCTCTAGCTCAAATATGAATTTTGTTACACGTTTTTGGCTTTTTCTCGTGAACCAAAGTTCGGATGACCTTTCTGTAAATTTCGTAGTACTCGCCTTTCACAGGGCTTTCCAATGACGCAATCTGCGAACCTCTAGCTCAAATATGAATTTTGTTACACGTTTTTGGCTTTTTCTCGTGAACCAAAGGTCGGATGACCTTTCTGTAAAGTACGTAGTTCTCGCCTTTAACAGGGCCTTCCAATGACGCAATCTGCGAAGCTCTAACTCAATTATGAATTTTGTTACACGTTTTTCGCTCTTTCTCGTGAACCAAAGGTCGCATGACCTTTCCGTAAAGTACGTAGTACTCGCTTTTAACAGGGCTTTCCAATGACGCAATCTGCGAAGCTCTAGCGCAAATACGAATTTTGTTACACATTTTTAGCTTTTTCTCGTGAACCAAAGTTTGGATGACTTTTCTGTAAATTTCGTAGTACTCGTCTTTAACAGGGCTTTCCGATGACGCAATCCGCGAAGCTCTAGCTCAAATATGAATTTTGTTACAGGTTTTTGGCTTTTTCTCGTGGACCAAAGTTCGGATGACCTTTCTGTAAATTTCGTAGTACTCGTCTTTAACAGGGCTTTCCAATGACGCAATCCGCGAAGCTCTAACTCAATTATGAATTTTGCTACACGTTTTTGGCTCTTTCTCGTGAACCAAAGGTCGGATGACCTTTCTGTAAAGTACGTAGTACTCGACTTTAACAGGGCTTTCCAATGACGCAATCTGCGAAGCTCTAGCTCAAATATGAATTTTGTTACACGTTTTTAGCTTTTTCTCGTGAACCAAAGTTCGGATGACCTTTCTGTAAAGTACGTAGTACTCGTCTTTAACAGGGCTTTCCAACGACGCAATCCGCGAATCTCTAACTCAATTATGAATTTTGTTACACGTTTTTGGCTTTTTCTCGTGAACCAAAGGTCGGATGACCTTTCTGTAAAATACGAAGTACTCGTCTTTAACAGGGCTTTCCAATGACGCAATTCGCGAATCTCTAACTCAATTAAGAATTTTGTTACAGATTTTTGGCTTTTTCTCGTGAACGAAAGGTCGGATGACCATTCTGTAAAGTACGCAGTACTCGCTATTAACAGGACTTTCCAATGACGCAATCTGCGAAGCTCTAGCACAAATATGAATTTTGTTACACGTTTTTAGCTTTTTCTTGTGAACGAAAATTCGGATGACCTTTCTGTAAAGTACGTAGTACTCGTCTTTAACAGGGCTTTCCAATGACGTAATTAGCGAAGCTTTAGCTCAAATATGAATTTTGTTACATGTTTTTGGCTTTTCCTCGTGAACCAAAGTTCGGATGACTTTTCTGTAAATTTCGTTGCACTCGTCTTTAAAAGGGCTTTCCGATGACGCAATCCGCGAAGCTGTAGCTTAAATATAAATTTTCTTACACGTTTTTCGCTTTTTCTCATGAACCAAATTTCGGATGACCTTTCTGTAAATTTCGTAGTACTCGGCTTTAATAGGTCTTTTAAATGACGCAATCCGCGAAGCTCTACCTCAATTATGAATTTTCTTACACGTTTTTGACTTTTTCTCGTGAACCAAAGTTCGGATGACCTTTCTGTAAAGTACGTAGTACTCGTCTTTAAGAGGGCTTTCCAATGACGCAACCCGCAAAGCTGTAGCTGAATTATGAATTTTATTACATGTTTTTGGCTTTTTCTCGTGAACCAAAGGTCAGATGACCTTTGTGTAAAGTACGTAGTACTCGTCTTTAACAGGGCTTTTCAATGACGCAATCCGCGAAGCTCTAACTCAATTATGAATTTTGTTACACGTTTTTGGCTCTTTCTCGTGAACCAAAGGTCGGATGACCTTTCTGTAAATTTCGTAGTACTCGCCTTTAACAGGGCTTTCCAATGATGTAATCCGCGAAGCTCTAGCTCAAATATGAATTTTGTTACACGTTTTTGGCTTTTCCTCGTGAACCAAAGTTCGGATGACTTTTCTGTAAATTTCGTAGTACTCGTCTTTAAAACGGCTTTCCGATGACGCAATCCGCGAAGCTGTATCTCAATTATAAATTTTCTTACACGTTTTTCGCTTTTTCTCATGAACCAAATTTCGGATGACCTTTCTGTCAATTTCGTAGTACTCGGCTTTAATAGGTCTTTTAAATGACGCAATCCGCGAAGCTCTAGCTCAATTATGAATTTTCTTACACGTTTTTGGCTTTTTCTCGTGAACCAAAGTTCGGATGACCTTTCTGTAAAGTAGGTAGTACTCGTCTTTAAGAGGGCTTTCCAATGACGCAATCCGCAAAGCTGTAGCTGAATTATGAATTTTATTACAGGTTTTTTGGCTTTTTCTCGTGAACCAAAGGTCAGATGACCTTTCTGTAAAGTACGTAGTACTCGTCTTTAACAGGGCTTTTCAATGACGCAATCCGCGAAGCTCTAACTCAATTATGAATTTTGTTACACGTTTTTGGCTTTTTCTCGTGAACCAAAGGTCGGATGACCTTTCTGTAAAATACGAAGTACTCGTCTTTAACAGGGCTTTCCAATGACGCAATCCGCGAATCTCTAACTCAATTAAGAATTTTGTTACAGGTTTTTGGCTTTTTCTCGTGAACGAAAGGTCGGATGACCTTTCTGTAAAGTACGCAGTACTCTCTATTAACAGGACTTTCCAATGACGCAATCTGCGAAGCTCTAGCACAAATATGAATTTTGTTACACGTTTTTAGCTTTTTCTTGTGAACGAAAATTCGGATGACCTTTCTGTAAAGTACGTAGTACTCGTCTTTAACAGGGCTTTCCAATGACGTAATCCGCGAAGCTCTAGCTCAAATATGAATTTTGTTACACGATTTTAGCTTTTTCTCATGAACCAAAGTTCGGATGACTTTTCTGTAAATTTCGTAGTACTCGTCTTTAACATTGATTTCCGATGACGCAATCCGCGAAGCTGTAGCTCAATTATAAATTTTCTTACACGTTTTTCGCTTTTTCTCGTGAACCAAATTTCGGATCACCTTTCTATAAATTTCGTAGTACTCGGCTTTAATAGGTCTTTTAAATGAAGCAATCCGCGAAGCTCTAGCTCAAATATGAATTTTGTTACACGATTTTAGCTTTTTCTCATGAACCAAAGTTCGGATGACCTTTCTGTAAATTTCGTAGTACTCGTCTTTAACAGGGCTTTCCAATGACGCAATCCGCGAAGCTCTAACTCAATTATAAATTTTGCTACACGATTTTGGCTCTTTCTCGTGAACCAAAGGTCGGATGACCTTTCTGTAAAGTACGTAGTACTCGACTTTAACAGGGCTTTCCAATGACGCAATCTGCGAAGCTCTAGCTCAAATATGAATTTTGTTACACGTTTTTGGCTTTTTCTCGTGAACCAAAGTTCGGATGACCTTTCTGTAAATTACGTAGTACTCGTCTTTAAGAGGGCTTTCCAATGACGCAATCCGCAAAGCTATAGCTGAATTATGAATTTTATTACATGTTTTTTGGCTTTTTCTGGTGAACCAAAGGTCAGATGTCCTTTCTGTAAAGTACGTAATACTCGTCTTTAACAGGGCTTTTCAATGACGCAATCCGCGAAGCTCTAACTCAATTATGAATTTTGTTACACGTTTTTGGCTTTTTCTCGTGAACCAAAGGTAGGATGACCTTTCTGTAAAATACGAAGTACTCGTCTTTAACAGGGCTTTCCAATGACGCAATCCGCGAATCTCTAACTCAATTAAGAATTTTGTTACAGGTTTTTGGCTTTTTCTCGTGAACGAAAAGTCGGATGACCTTTCTGTAAAGTACGCAGTACTCGCTATTAACAGGACTTTCCAATGACGCAATCTGCGAAGCTCTAGCACAAATATGAATTTTGTTACACGTTTTTAGCTTTTTCTTGTGAACGAAAATTCGGATGACCTTTCTGTAAAGTACGTAGTACTCGTCTTTAACAGGGCTTTCCAATGACGTAATCCGCGTAGCACTAGCTCAAATATGAATTTTGTTACACGTTTTTCGCTTTTTCTCGTGAACCAAAGTTCGGATGACCTTTCTGTAAATTTCGTAGTACTCGTCTTTAACAGGGCTTTCCGATGACGCAATCCGCGAAGCTGTAGCTCAATTATAAATTTTATTACATGTTTTTGGCTTTTTCTCGTGAACCAAAGGTCAGATGACCTTTCTGTAAAGTACGTAGTACTCGTCTTTAACAGGGCTTTTCAATGACGCAATCCGCGAAGCTCTAACTCAATTATGAATTTTGTTACACGTTTTTGGCTCTTTCTCGTGAACCAAAGGTCGGATGACCTTTCTGTAAATTTCGTAGTACTCGCCTTTAACAGGGCTTTCCAATGATGTAATCCGCGAAGCTGTAGCTGAATTATGAATTTTGTTACACGTTTTTGGCTCTTTCTCGTGAACCAAAGGTCGGATGACCTTTCTGTAAATTTCGTAGTACTCGCCTTCAAAAGGGCTTTCCAATGATGTAATCCGCGAAGCTCTAGCTCAAATATGAATTTTGTTACACGTTTTTGGCTTTTCCTCGTGAACCAAAGTTCGGATGACTTTTCTGTAAATTTCGTAGTACTCGTCTTTAAAACGGCTTTCCGATGACGCAATCCGCGAAGCTGTAGCTCAATTATAAATTTTCTTACACGTTTTTCGCTTTTTCTCATGAACCAAATTTCGGATGACCTTTCTGTCAATTTCGTAGTACTCGGCTTTAATAGGTCTTTTAAATGACGCAATCCGCGAAGCTCTAGCTCAATTATGAATTTTCTTACACGTTTTTGGCTTTTTCTCGTGAACCAAAGTTCGGATGACCTTTCTGTAAAGTACGTAGTACTCGTCTTTAAGAGGGCTTTCCAATGACGCAATCCGCAAAGCTGTAGCTGAATTATGAATTTTATTACATGTTTTTTGTCTTTTTCTCGTGAACCAAAGGTCAGATGACCTTTCTGTAAAGTACGTAGTACTCGTCTTTAACAGGGCTTTTCAATGACGCAATCCGCGAAGCTCTAACTCAATTATGAATTTTGTTACACGATTTTAGCTTTTTCTCATGAACCAAAGTTCGGATGACCTTTCTGTAAATTTCGTAGTACTCGTCTTTAACAGGGCTTTCCAATGACGCAATCCGCGAAGCTCTAACTCAATTATGAATTTTGCTACACGTTTTTGGCTCTTTCTCGTGAACCAAAGGTCGGATGACCTTTCTGTAAAGTACGTAGTACTCGTCTTTAACAGGGCTTTCCAATGACGTAATCCGCGAAGCTCTAGCTCAAATATGAATTTTGTTACACGATTTTAGCTTTTTCTCATGAACCAAAGTTCGGATGACTTTTCTGTAAATTTCGTAGTACTCGTCTTTAACATTGATTTCCGATGACGCAATCCGCGAAGCTGTAGCTCAATTATAAATTTTCTTACACGTTTTTCGCTTTTTCTCGTGAACCAAATTTCGGATGACCTTTCTATAAATTTCGTAGTACTCGGCTTTAATAGGTCTTTTAAATGAAGCAATCCGCGAAGCTCTAGCTCAAATATGAATTTTGTTACATGTTTTTGGCTTTTCCTCGTGAACCAAAGTTCGGATGACTTTTCTGTAAATTTCGTAGTACTCGTCTTTAAAACGGCTTTCCGATGACGCAATCCGCGAAGCTGTAGCTCAATTATAAATTTTCTTACACGTTTTTCGCTTTTTCTCATGAACCAAATTTCGGATGACCTTTCTGTCAATTTCGTAGTACTCGGCTTTAATAGGTCTTTTAAATGACGCAATCCGCGAAGCTCTAGCTCAATTATGAATTTTCTTACACGTTTTTGGCTTTTTCTCGTGAACCAAAGTTCGGATGACCTTTCTGTAAAGTAGGTAGTACTCGTCTTTAAGAGGGCTTTCCAATGACGCAATCCGCAAAGCTGTAGCTGAATTATGAATTTTATTACATGTTTTTTGGCTTTTTCTCGTGAACCAAAGGTCAGATGACCTTTCTGTAAAGTACGTAGTACTCGTCTTTAACAGGGCTTTTCAATGACGCAATCCGCGAAGCTCTAACTCAATTATGAATTTTGTTACACGTTTTTGGCTTTTTCTCATGAACCAAAGGTCGGATGACCTTTCTGTAAAATACGAAGTACTCGTCTTTAACAGGGCTTTCCAATGACGCAATCCGCGAATCTCTAACTCAATTAAGAATTTTGTTACAGGTTTTTGGCTTTTTCTCGTGAACGAAAGGTCGGATGACCTTTCTGTAAAGTACGCAGTACTCGCTATTAACAGGACTTTCCAATGACGCAATCTGCGAAGCTCTAGCACAAATATGAATTTTGTTACAAGTTTTTAGCTTTTTCTTGTGAACGAAAATTCGGATGACCTTTCTGTAAAGTACGTAGTACTCGCTATTAACAGGACTTTCCAATGACGCAATCTGCGAAGCTCTAGCACAAATATGAATTTTGTTACAAGTTTTTAGCTTTTTCTCATGAACCAAAGTTCGGATGACTTTTCTGTAAATTTCGTAGTACTCGTCTTTAACATTGATTTCCGATGACGCAATCCGCGAAGCTGTAGCTCAAATATAAATTTTCTTACACGTTTTTCGCTTTTTCTCGTGAACCAAATTTCGGATGACCTTTCTATAAATTTCGTAGTACTCGGCTTTAATAGGTCTTTTAAATGAAGCAATCCGCGAAGCTCTAGCTCAAATATGAATTTTGTTACACGATTTTAGCTTTTTCTCATGAACCAAAGTTCGGATGACCTTTCTGTAAATTTCGTAGTACTCGTCTTTAACAGGGCTTTCCAATGACGCAATCCGCGAAGCTCTAACTCAATTATGAATTTTGCTACACGTTTTTGGGTCTTTCTCGTGAACCATAGGTCGGATGACCTTTCTGTAAAGTACGTAGTACTCGACTTTAACAGGGCTTTCCAATGACGCAATCTGCGAAGCTCTAGCTCAAATATGAATTTTGTTACACGTTTTTGGCTTTTTCTCGTGAACCAAAGTTCGGATGACCTTTCTGTAAAGTACGTAGTACTCGTCTTTAACAGGGCTTTCCAACGACGCAATCCGCGAATCTCTAACTCAATTATGAATTTTGTTACACGTTTTTGGCTTTTTCTCGTGAACCAAAGGTCGGATGACCTTTCTGTAAAATACGAAGTACTCGTCTTTAACAGGGCTTTCCAATGACGCAATTCGCGAATCTCTAACTCAATTAAGAATTTTGTTACAGGTTTTTGGCTTTTTCTCGTGAACGAAAGGTCGGATGACCTTTCTATAAATCTTGTAGTACTCGCCTTTAACAGGGCTTTCCAATGACGCAATCTGCGAAGCTCCAGCTCAAATATGAATTTTGTTACACGTTTTTGGCTTTTTCTCCTGAACCAAAGGTCGGATGACCTTTCTGTAAAGTACGAAGTACTCGCCTTTAACAGGGCTTTCCAATGACGCAATCCGCTAAGCTCTAGCTCAAATATGAATTTTGTTACACGTTTTTGGCTTTTCCTCGTGAACCAAAGTTCGGATGACTTTTCTGTAAACTTCGCAGTACTCGTCTTTAACAGGGCTTTCCGATGACGCAATCCGCGAAGCTGTAGCTGAATTATGAATTGTGTTACACGTTTTTGGCTTTTTCTCCTGAACCAAATGTCGGATGACCTTTTTGTAAAATACGTAGTACTCGTCTTTAAGAGGGCTTTCCAATGACGCAATCCGCAAAGCTGTAGCTGAATTATGAATTTTGTTACATGTTTTTGGCTTTTTCTCGTGAACCAAAGATCGGATGACCTTTCTGTAAAGTACGTAGTACTCGCCTTTAACAGGTCTTTCCAATGACGCAATCCGCGAAGCTCTAGCTCAAATATGAATTTTGTTACACGTTTTTGGTTTTTTCTCGTGAACCAAAGTTTGGATGACCTTTCTGTAAATTTCGTAGTACTCGTCTTTAACAGGGCTTTCCAATGACGCAATCTGCGAAGCTCTAGCTCAAATATGAATTTTGCTACACGTTTTTGGCTTTTTCTCGTGAACCAAAGGTCGGATGTCCTTTCTGTAAAGTACGTAGTACTCGCCTTTAACAGGGCTTTCCAATGACGCAATCCGTGAAGCACTAGCTCAAATATGAATTTTGTTACACGTTTTTGGCTTTTTCTCGTGAACCAAAGTTCGGATGACCTTTCTGTAAATTTCGTAGTACTCGCCTTTAACAGGGCTTTCCAATGACGCAACCTGCGAAGCTCTAGCTCAAATATGAATTTTGTTACACGTTTTTGGCTTTTTCTCCTGAACCAAAGGTCGGATGACCTTTCTGTAAAGTACGTAGTACTCGCCTTTAACAGGGCTTTCCAATGACGCAATCCGCGAAGCTCTAGCTCAAATATGAATTTTGTTACACGTTTTTGGCTTTTTCTCGTGAACCAAAGTTCGAATGACCTTTCTGTAAATTTCGTAGTACTCGGCTTTAACAGGGCTTTCCAATGACGGAATCCGCGAAGCTCTAACTCAATTATGAATTTTGCTACACGTTTTTGGCTCTTTCTCGTGAATGAAAGTTCGGATGACCTTTCTGTAAAGTACGTAGTACTCGTCTTTAAGAGGGCTTTCCAATGACGCAATCCGCAAAGCTGTAGCTGAATTATGAATTTTATTACTTGTTTTTGACTTTTTCTCGTGAACCAAAGGTCGGATGACCTTTCTGTAAAGTACGTAGTACTCGTCTTTAACAGGGCTTTCCAATGACGCAGTCTGCGAAGCTCTAGCTCAAATATGAATTTTGTTACACGTTTTTGTCTTTTCCTCGTGAACCAAAGTTCGGATGACTTGTCTGTAAATTTCGTAGTACTCGTCCTTAAAAGGGCTTTCCGATGACGCAATCCGCGTAGCTGTAGCTCAAATATAAATTTTCTTACACGTTTTCCGATTTTTCTCATGAACCAAATTTCGGATGACCTTTCTGTAAATTTCGTAGTACTCGGCTTTAATAGGTCTTTTAAATGACGCAATCCGCGAAGCTCTAGCTCAATTATGAATTTTGTTACACGTTTTTGGCTTTTTCTCGTCAACCAAAACTCGGATGACCTTTCTGTAAAGTACGTAGTACTCGTCTTTAACAGGGGTTTCCAATGAGGCAATCCGCGAAGCTCTAACTCAATTATGAATTTTGTTACACGTTTTTGGCTCGTTCTCGTGAACCAAAGGTCGGATGACCTTTCTGTAAAGTACGTAGTACTCGCCTTTAACAGGGCCTTCCAATGACGCAATCCGCGAAGCTCTAGCTCAAATATGAATTTTGTTACACGTTTTTGGCTTTTTCTCGTGAACCAAAGTTCGGATGACCTTTCTATAAATCTTGTAGTACTCGCCTTTAACAGGCTTTCCAATGACGCAATCTGCGAAGCTCCAGCTCAAATATGAATTTTGTTACACGTTTTTGGCTTGTTCTCCTGAACCAAAGGTCGGATGACCTTTCTGTAAAGTACGAAGTACTCGCCTTTAACAGGGCTTTCCAATGATGCAATCCGCTAAGCTCTAGCTCAAATATGAATTTTGTTACACGTTTTTGGCTTTTCCTCGTGAACCAAAGTTCGGATGACCTTTCTGTAAAGTACGAAGTACTCGTCTTTAACAGGGCTTTCCAATGACGCAATCCGCGAAGCTCTAGCTCAATTATGAATTTTGCTACACGTTTTTGGCTCTTTCTCGTGAACCAAAGGTCGGATGACTTTTCTGTAAATTTCGTAGTACTCGACTTTAACAGGGCTTTCCGATGACGCAATCCGCGAAGCTGTAGCTGAATTATGAATTGTGTTACACGTTTTTGGCTTTTTCTCCTGAACCAAATGTCGGATGACCTTTTTGTAAAATACGTAGTACTCGTCTTTAAGAGGGCTTTCCAATGACGCAATCCGCAAAGCTGTAGCTGAATTATGAATTTTGTTACATGTTTTTGGCTTTTTCTCGTGAACCAAAGATCGGATGACCTTTCTGTAAAGTACGTAGTACTCGCCTTTAACAGGTCTTTCCAATGACGCAATCCGCGAAGCTCTAGCTCAAATATGAATTTTGTTACACGTTTTTGGTTTTTTCTCGTGAACCAAAGTTTGGATGACCTTTCTGTAAATTTCGTAGTACTCGTCTTTAACAGGGCTTTCCAATGACGCAATCCGCGAAGCTCTAGCTCAAATATGAATTTTGTTACACGTTTTTGGCTTTTTCTCGTGAACCAAAGTTCGGATGACCTTTCTGTAAATTTCGTAGTACTCGCCTTTAACAGGGCTTTCCAATGACGCAATCTGCAAAGCTCTAGCTCAAATATGAATTTTGTTACACGTTTTTGGCTTTTTCTCCTGAACCAAAGGTCGGATGACCTTTCTGTAAAGTACGTAGTACTCGCCTTTAACAGGGCTTTCCAATGACGCAATCCGCGAAGCTCTAGCTCAAATATGAATTTTGTTACACGTTTTTGGCTTTTTCTCGTGAACCAAAGTTCGGATGACATTTCTGTAAATTTCGGAGTACTCGTCTTTAACAGGGCTTTCCAATGACGCAATCCGCGAAGCTCTAACTCAATTATAAATTTTGCTACACGTTTTTGGCTTTTTCTCATGAACCAAAAATCGGATGACCTTTCTGTAAAGTACGTAGTACTCGTCTTTAACAGGGCTTTCTAATGACGCAATCCGCGAAGCACTAGCTCAAATATGAATTTTGTTACACGTTTTTGGCTTTTTCTCGTGAACCAAAATTCGGCTGACCTTTCTGTAAATTTCGTAGTACTCGCCTTTAACAGGGCTTTCCAATGACGCAATCTGCGAAGCTCTAGCTCAAATATGAATTGTGTTACACGTTTTTGGCTTTTTCTCCCGAACCAAAGGTCGGATGACCTTTCTGTAAAATACGAAGTACTCGCCTTTAATAGGGCTTTCCAATGACGCAATCCGCGAAGCTCTAGCTCAAATATGAATTTTGTTACACGTTTTTGGCTTTTTCTCGTGAACCAAAGTTCGGATGACTTTTCTGTAAATTTCGTAGTACTCGACTTTCACAGGGCTTTCCGATGACGCAATCCGCGAAGCTCTAACTCAATTATGAATTTTGCTACACGTTTTTGGCTCTTTCTCGTGAACCAAAGGTCGGATGACCTTTCTGTAAAATACGTAGTACTCGCCTTTAACAGGGCTTTCCAATGACGCAATCTGCGAAGCTCTAGCTCAAATATGAATTTTGTTACACGTTTTTGGCTTTTTCTCGTGAACCAAAGTTCGGATGACCTTTCTGTAAATTTCGTAGTACTCGCCTTTAACAGGGTTTTCGAATGACGCAATCTGCAAAGCTCTAGCTCAAATATCAATTTTGCTACACGTTTTTGGCTTTTTCTCGTGAACCAAAGGTCGGATGTCCTTTCTGTAAAGTACGTAGTACTCGCCTTTAACAGGGCTTTCCAATGACGCAATCCGTGAAGCACTAGCTCAAATATGAATTTTGTTACACGTTTTTGGCTTTTTCTCGTGAACCAAAGTTCGGATGACCTTTCTGTAAATTTCGTAGTACTCGCCTTTAACAGGGCTTTCCAATGACGCAATCTGCGAATCTCTAGCTCAAATATGAATTTTGTTACACGTTTTTGGCTTTTTCTCCTGAACCAAAGGTCGGATGACCTTTCTGTAAAGTACGTAGTACTCGCCTTTAACAGGGCTTTCCAATGACGTAATCCGCGAAACTCTAGCTCAAATATGAATTTTGTTACACGTTTTTGGCTTTTTCTCGTGAACCAAAGTTCGAATGACCTTTCTGTAAATTTCGTAGTACTCGGCTTTAACAGGGCTTTCCAATGACGGAATCCGCGAAGCTCTAACTCAATTATGAATTTTGCTACACGTTTTTGGCTCTTTCTCGTGAACCAAAGTTCGGATGACCTTTCTGTAAAATACGTAATACTCGCCTTTAACAGGGCTTTCCAATGACTCAATCTGCGAAGCTCCAGCTCAAATATGAATTTTGTTACACGTTTTTGGCTTTTTCTCGTGAACCAAAGTTCGGATGACCTTTCTGTAAAGTACGTAGTACTCGTCTTTAACAGGGCTTTCAAATGACGCAATCCGCGAATCTGTAACTCAATTATGAATTTTGTTACACGTTTTTGGCTTTTTCTCGTGAACCAAAGGTCGGATGACCTTTCTGTAAAGTACGTAGTACTCGCATTTAACAGGGCTTTCCAATGACGCAATCCGCGAAGGACTAGCTCAAATATGAATTTTGTTACACGTTTTTGGCTTTTTCTCGTGAACCAAAGTTCGGATGACCTTTCTGTAAATCTCGTAGTACTCGCCTTTAACATTGCTTTCCAATGAATCAATCTGCGAAGCTCCAGCTCAAATATCAATTTTGTTACACGTTTTTGGCTTTTTCTCCTGAACCAAAGGTCGGATGACCTTTCTGTAAAGTACGAAGTACTCGCCTTTAACAGGGCTTTCCAACGACGCAATCCGTGAATCTCTAACTCAAATATGAATATTGTTACACATTTTTGGCTTTTCCTCGTGAACCAAAGTTCGGATGACTTTTCTGTAAACTTCGCAGTACTCGTCTTTAACAGGGCTTTCCAATGACGCAATCCGCGAAGCTGTAGCTGAGTTATGAATTGTGTTACACGTTTTTGGCTTTTTCTCCTGAACCAAAGGTCGGATGACCTATCTGTAAAGTACGTAGTACTCGCCTTTAACAGGGCTTTCCAATGACGCAATTCGCGAAGCTCTAGCTCAAATATGAATTTTGTTACACGTTTTTGGCTTTTTCTCGTGAACGAAAGTTTGGATGACTTTCTGTAAATTTCGTAGTACTCGTCTTTAACAGGGGTTTCCAATGACGCAATCCGCGAAGCTCTAACTCAATTATGAATTTTGCTACACGTTTTTGGCTCTTTCTCGTGAACCAAAGGTCGGATGACCTTTCTGTAAGATACGTAGTAGTCGCCTTTAACAGGGCTTTCCAATGACGCAATCTGCGAAGCTCTAGCTCAAATATGAATTTTGTTACACGTTTTTGGCTTTTTCTCGTGAACCAAAGTTCGGATGACCTTTCTGTAAATTTCGTAGTACTCGCCTTTAACAGGGCTTTCCAATGACGCAATCTGCGAAGCTCTAGCTCAAATATGAATTTTGTTACACGTTTTTGGCTTTTTCTCCTGAACCAAAATTCGGATGACCTTTCTGTAAATTTCGTAGTACTCGTCTTTAACAGGGCTTTCAAATGACGCAATCCGCGAATCTGTAACTCAATTATGAATTTTGTTACACGTTTTTGGCTTTTTCTCGTGAACCAAAGGTCGGATGACCTTTCTGTAAAGTACGTAGTACTCGACTTTAACAGGGCTTTCCAATGACGCAATCCGCGAAGCACTAGCTCAAATATGAATTTTGTTACACGTTTTAGGCTTTTTCTCCTGAACCAAAGGTCGGATGACCTTTCTGTAAAGTATGTAGTACTCGTCATTAACAGGGCTTTCAAATGACGCAATCCGCGAATCTCTAACTCAATTATGAATTTTGTTACACGTTTTTGGCTTTTTCTCGTGAACCAAACGTCGGATGACCTTTCTGTAAAGTACGTAGTACTCGTCTTTAAGAGGGCTTTCGAATGACGCAATCCACAAAGCTGTAGCTGAATTATGAATTTTGTTACATGTTTTTGGCTTTTTCTCGTGAACCAAAGTTCGGATGACCTTTCTGTAAAGTACGTAGTACTCGTCTTTAACAGGGCTTTCCAATGACGCAATCCGCGAAGCACTAGCTCAAATATGAATTTTGTTACACGTTTTTGGCTTTTTCTCGTGAACCAAAGTTCGGATGACCTTTCTGTAAATTTCGTAGTACTCGGCTTTAATAGGTCTTTTAAATGACGCATTCCGCGAAGCTCTAGCTCAATTATGAATTTTCTTACACGTTTTTGGCTTTTTCTCGTGAACCAAAGTTCGGATGACCTTTCTGTAAAGTACGTAGTAGTCGTCTTTAAGAGGGCTTTCCAATGACGCAATCCGCAAAGCTGTAGCTGAATTATGAATTTTGTTACATATTTTTGGCTTTTTCTCGTGAACCAAAGATTGGATGACCTTTCTGTAAAGTACGTAGTACTCGTCTCTAACAGGGCTTTCCAATGACGCAATCCGCGAAGCACTAGCTCAAATATGAATTTTGTTACACGTTTTTGGCTTTTCCTCGTGAACCAAAGTTCGGATGACTTTTCTGTAAATTTCGTAGTACTCGGCTTTAACACGGCTTTCCGATGAAGCAATCCGCGAAGCTCTGGCTCAATTATAAATTTTCTTACACGTTTTTCGCTTTTTCTCGTGAACCAAATTTTGGATGACCTTTCTGTAAATTTCGTAGTACTCGGCTTTAACAGGTCTTTTAAATGACGCAATCCGCGAAGCTCTAGCTCAAATATGTATTTTTTTACACGTTTTTGGCTCTTTCTCGTGAACCAAAGTTCGGATGACCTTTCTGTAAATTTCGTAGTACTCGGCTTTAACAGGTCTTTTAAATGAGGCAATCCGCGAAGCTCTAGCTCAATTATGAATTTTCTTACACGTTTTTGGCTTTTTCTCGTGAACCAAAGGTAGGATGACCTTTCTGTAAAGTACGTAGTACTCGTCTTTAAGAGGGCTTTCCAATGACGCAATCCGCAAAGCTGTAGCTGAAATATAAATTTTGTTACACGTTTTTGGCTTTTTCTCCTGAACCAAAGGTCGGATGACCTTTCTGTAAAGTACGTAGTACTCGTCTTTAACAGGGCTTTCCAATTACGCAATCCGCGAAGCTGTAGCTCAAATATGAATTTTGTTACACGTTTTTGGCTTTTCCTCGTGAACAAAAGTTCCGATGACTTTTCTGTAAATTTCGTAGTACTCGGCTTTAACACGGCTTTCCGATGACGCAATCCGCGAAGCTGTAGCTCAATTATAAATTTTCTTACACGTTTTTCGCTTTTTCTCGTGAACCAAAGTTCGGATGACCTTTCTGTAAATTTCGTAGTACTCGCCTTAAACAGGGCTTTCCAATGACGCAATCCGCAAAGCTGTAGCTGAATTATGAATTTTGTTACATGTTTTTGGCTTTTTCTCGTGAACCAAAGTTCGGATGACCTTTCTGTAAAGTACGTAGTACTCGTCTTTAACAGGGCTTTCCAATGACGCAATCCGCGAAGCACTAGCTCAAATATGAATTTTGTTACACGTTTTGGCTTTTTCTCGTGAACCAAAGTTCGGATGACCTTTCTGTAAATTTCGTAGTACTCCCCTTTAACAGGGATTTCCAATGACGCAATCTGCGAAGCTCTAGCTCAAATATGAATTTTGTTACACGTTTTTGGCTTTTTCTCCTGAACCAAAGGTCGGATGACCTTTCTGTAGAGTACGTAGTACTCGCCTTTAACAGGGCTTTCCAATGACGCAATCCGCGAATCTCTAAACCAATTAATAATTTTGTTACACGTTTTTGGCTTTTTCTCGTGAACCAAAGTTCGGATGACTTTTGTGTAAATTTCGTAGTACTCGGCTTTAACAGGTCTTTTGAATGACGCAATCCGCGAAGATCTAGCTCAAATATGAATTTTGTTTCACGTTTTTGGCTTTTTCTCGTGAACCAAAGTTCGGATGACCTTTCTGTAAATTTCGTAGTACTCGCCTTTAACAGGGCTTTCCAATGACGCAGTCTGCGAAGTTCTAGCTGAAATATGAATTTTGTTACACGTTTTTGGATCTTCCTCCTGAACCAAAGTTCGGACGACTTTTCTGTAAATTTCGTAGTACTCGGCTTTAACAGGTCTTTTGAATGACGCAATCCGCGAAGCTCTAGCTCAAATATGAATTTTGTCACACGTTTTTGGCTTTTTCTCGTGAACCAAAGGTCGGATGACCTTTCTGTAAAGTACGTAGTACTCGGCTTTAACAGGGCTTTCCAATGACGCAATCCGCGAATCTCTAACTCAATTATGAACTTTGTTACACGTTTTTGGCTTTTTCTCGTGAACCAAACGTCGGATGACCTTTCTGTAAAGTACGTAGTACTCGTCTTTAAGAGGGCTTTCCAATGACGCAATCCGCAAAGCTGTAGCTGAATTATGCATTTTGTTACATGTTTTTGGCTTTTTCTCGTGAACCAAAGTTCGGATGACCTTTCTGTAAAGTCCGTAGTACTCGTCTTTAACAGGGCTTTCGAATGACGCAATCCGCGAAGCACTAGCTCAAATATGAATTTTGTTACACGTTTTTGGCTTTTTCTCGTGAACCAAAGTTCGGATGACCTTTCTGTAAATTTCGTAGTACTCGCCTTTAACAGGGCTTTCCAATGACGCATTCTGCGAATCTCTAACCCAATTAAGAATTTTGTTACACGTTTTTGGCTTTTTCTCGTGAACCAAAGTTCGGATGACTTTTCTGTAAATTTAGTAGTACTCGGCTTTAACAGGTCTTTTGAATGACGCAATCCGCGAAGCTCTAGCTCAAATATGAATTTTGTTACACGTTTTTGGCTTTTTCTCGTGGACCAAACTTCGGATGACCTTTCTGTAAATTTCGTAGTACTCGCCTTAAACAGGGCTTTCCAATGACGCAATCCGCAAAGCTGTAGCTGAATTATGAATTTTGTTACATGTTTTTGGCTTTTTCTCGTGAACCAAAGTTCGGATGACCTTTCTGTAAAGTACGTAGTACTCGTCTTTAACAGGGCTTTCCAATGACGCAATCCGCGAAGCACTAGCTCAAATATGAATTTTGTTACACGTTTTGGCTTTTTCTCGTGAACCAAAGTTCGGATGACCTTTCTGTAAATTTCGTAGTACTCCCCTTTAACAGGGATTTCCAATGACGCAATCTGCGAAGCTCTAGCTCAAATATGAATTTTGTTACACGTTTTTGGCTTTTTCTCCTGAACCAAAGGTCGGATGACCTTTCTGTAGAGTACGTAGTACTCGCCTTTAACAGGGCTTTCCAATGACGCAATCCGCGAATCTCTAAACCAATTAATAATTTTGTTACACGTTTTTGGCTTTTTCTCGTGAACCAAAGTTCGGATGACTTTTGTGTAAATTTCGTAGTACTCGGCTTTAACAGGTCTTTTGAATGACGCAATCCGCGAAGATCTAGCTCAAATATGAATTTTGTTTCACGTTTTTGGCTTTTTCTCGTGAACCAAAGTTCGGATGACCTTTCTGTAAATTTCGTAGTACTCGCCTTTAACAGGGCTTTCCAATGACGCAGTCTGCGAAGTTCTAGCTGAAATATGAATTTTGTTACACGTTTTTGGATCTTCCTCCTGAACCAAAGTTCGGACGACTTTTCTGTAAATTTCGTAGTACTCGGCTTTAACAGGTCTTTTGAATGACGCAATCCGCGAAGCTCTAGCTCAAATATGAATTTTGTCACACGTTTTTGGCTTTTTCTCGTGAACCAAAGGTCGGATGACCTTTCTGTAAAGTACGTAGTACTCGCCTTTAACAGGGCTTTCCAATGACGCAATCTGCGAAGCTCTAGCTCAAATATGAATTTTGTTACACGTTTTTGGCTTTTTCTCGTGAACCAAAGTTCGGATGACCTTTCTGTAAAGTACGTAGTACTCGTCTTTAACAGGGCTTTCAAATGACGCAATCCGCGAATCTCTAACTCAATTATGAATTTTGTTACACGTTTTTGGCTTTTTCTCGTGAACCAAACGTCGGATGACCTTTCTGTAAAGTACGTAGTACTCGTCTTTAAGAGGGCTTTCCAATGACGCAATCCGCAAAGCTGTAGCTGAATTATGCATTTTGTTACATGTTTTTGGCTTTTTCTCGTGAACCAAAGTTCGGATGACCTTTCTGTAAAGTCCGTAGTACTCGTCTTTAACAGGGCTTTCGAATGACGCAATCCGCGAAGCACTAGCTCAAATATGAATTTTGTTACACGTTTTTGGCTTTTTCTCGTGAACCAAAGTTCGGATGACCTTTCTGTAAATTTCGTAGTACTCGCCTTTAACAGGGCTTTCCAATGACGCATTCTGCGAATCTCTAACCCAATTAAGAATTTTGTTACACGTTTTTGGCTTTTTCTCGTGAACCAAAGTTCGGATGACTTTTCTGTAAATTTAGTAGTACTCGGCTTTAACAGGTCTTTTGAATGACGCAATCCGCGAAGCTCTAGCTCAAATATGAATTTTGTTACACGTTTTTGGCTTTTTCTCGTGGACCAAAGTTCGGATGACCTTTCTGTAAATTTCGTAGTACTCGCCTTTAACAGGGCTTTCCAATGACGCAATCTGCGAAGCTCTAGCTCAAATATGAATTTTGTTACACGTTTCTGGCTTTTCCTCGTGAACCAAAGTTCGGATGACCTTTCTGTAAATTTCGTAGTACTCGCCTTTAACAGGGCTTTCCAATGACGCAATCTGCGAATCTCTAACCCAATTAAGAATTTTGTTACACGTTTTTGGCTTTTTCTCGTGAACCAAAGTTCGGATGACCTTTCTGTAAATTTAGTAGTACTCGGCTTTAACAGGTCTTTTGAATGACGCAATCCGCGAAGCTCTAGCTCAAATATGAATTTTGTTACACGTTTTTGGCTTTTTCTCGTTGACCAAAGTTCGGATGACCTTTCTGTAAATTTCGTAGTACTCGCCTTTAACAGGGCTTTCCAATGACGCAATCTGCGAAGCTCTAGCTCAAATATGAATTTTGTTACACGTTTCTGGCTTTTCCTCGTGAACCAAAGTTCGGATGACTTTTCTGTAAATTTCGTAGTACTCGGCTTTAACAGGTCTTTTGAATGACGCAATCCGCGAAGCTCTAGCTCAAATATGAATTTTGTTACACGTTTTTGGCTTTTTCTCGTGGACCAAAGTTCGGATGACCTTTCTGTAAATTTCGTAGTACTCGCCTTTAACAGGGCTTTCCAATGACGCAATCTGCGAAGCTCTAGCTCAAATATGAATTTTGTTACACGTTTCTGGCTTTTCCTCGTGAACCAAAGTTCGGATGACTTTTCTGTAAATTTCGTAGTACTCGGCTTTAACAGGTCTTTTGAATGACGCAATCCGCGAAGCTCTAGCTCAAATATGAATTTTGTTACACGTTTTTGGCTCTTTCTCCTGAACCAAAGGTCGGATGACCTTTCTGTAAAGTACGTAGTACTCGCCTTTAACAGGGCTTTCCAATGACGCAATCCGCGAAGCTCTAGCTCAAATATGAATTTTGTTACACGTTTTTGGCTTTTCCTCGTGAACCAAAGTTCGGATGACCTTTCTGTAAATTTCGTAGTACTCCCCTTTAACAGGGCTTTCCAATGACGCAATCTGCGAAGCTCTAGCTCAAATATGAATTTTGTTACACGTTTTTGGCTTTTTCTCCTGAACCAAAGGTCGGATGACCTTTCTGTAAAGTACGTAGTACTCGCCTTTAACAGGGCTTTCCAATGACGCAATCCGCGAAGCTCTAGCTCAAATATGAATTTTGTTACACGTTTTTGGCTTTTCCTCGTGAACCAAAGTTCGGATGACCTTTCTGTAAATTTCGTAGTACTCCCCTTTAACAGGGCTTTCCAATGCCGCAATCTGCGAAGCTCTAGCTCAAATATGAATTTTGTTACACGTTTTTGGCTTTTTCTCCTGAACCAAAGGTCGGATGACCTTTCTGTAGAGTACGTAGTACTCGCCTTTAACAGGGCTTTCCAATGACGCAATCCGCGAATCTCTAACCCAATTAAGAATTTTGTTACACGTTTTTGGCTTTATTTCGTGAACCAAAATTCGGATGACCTTTCTGTAAATTTCGTAGTACTCGCCTTTAACAGGGCTTTCCAATGACGCAATCTGCGAATCTCTAACCCAATTAAGAATTTTGTTACACGTTTTTGGCTTTTTCTCCTGAACCAAAGGTCGGATGACCTTTCTGTAAAGTACGTAGTACTCGTCTTTAACAGGGCTTTCCAATGACGCAATCCGCGAAGCTCTAACCCAATTAAGAATTTTGTTACACGTTTTTGGCTTTTTCTCCTGAACCAAAGGTCGGATGACCTTTCTGTTAAGTACGTAGTACTCGTCTTTAACAGGGCTTTCCAATAACGCACTCTGCGAAGCTCTAGCTCAAATATGAATGTTGTTACACGTTTTTGGCTTTTTCTCCTGAACCAAAAGTCGGATGAATTTTCTGTAAAGTATGTAGTACTCGCCTTTAACAGGGCTTTCCAATGACGCAATCCGCGAAGCTCTATCTCAATTATGAATTTTGCTACACATTTTTGGCTCTTTCTCGTGAACCAAAGGTCGGATGACCTTTCTGTAAAGTGCGTAGTACTCGCCTTTAACAGGGCTTTCCAATGACGCAATCTGCGAAGCTCTAGCTCAATTATGAATTTTGTTGCACGTTTTTGGCTTTTCCTCGTGAACCAAAGGTCGGATGACTTTTCTGTAAATTTCGTAGTACTCGTCTTTAAGAGGTCTTTCCAATGACGCAATCCGCAAAGCTCTAGCTCAATTATGAATTTTCTTACACGTTTTTGGCTTTTTCTCGTGAACCAAAGATCGGGTGACCTTTCTGTAAAGTACGTAGTACTCGTCTTTAACAGGGCTTTCCAATGACGCAATCCGCGAAGCTCTAACCCAATTAAGAATTTTGTTACACGTTTTTGGCTTTTTCTCCTGAACCAAAGGTCGGATGACCTTTCTGTTAAGTACGTAGTACTCGTCTTTAACAGGGCTTTCCAATAACGCACTCTGCGAAACTCTAGCTCAATTGGTAATTTTGTTTCACGTTTTTGGCTTTTTCTCGTGAACGAAAAGTCGGATGACCTTTCTGTAAAGTACGTAGTATTCGTCTTTAACAGGGCTTTCCAATGACGTAATCCGCGAAGCTCTAGCTCAAATATGAAATTTGTTACACGTTTTCAGCTTTTCCTCGTAAACGAAAGTTCGGTTGACTTTTCTGTAAATTTCGTAGTACTCGGCTTTAACAGGTCTTTTGAATGACGCAATCCGCGAAGCTCTAGCTCAATTATGAATTTTCTTACACGTTTTTGGCTCTTTCTCGTGAACCAAAGGTCGGATGACCTTTCTGTAAATTTCGTAGTACTCGGCTTTAACAGGTCTTTTAAATGACGCAATCCGCGAAGCTCTAGCTCATTTATGAATTTTCTTACACGTTTTTGGCTCTTTCTCGTGAACCAAAGGTCGGATGACCTTTCTGTAAATTTCGTAGTACTCGTCTTTAACAGGGCTTTCCAATGACGCAATCTGCGAAGCTCTAACCCAATTAAGAATTTTGTTACACGTTTTTGGCTTTTTCTCCTGAACCAAATGTCGGATGACCTTTCTGTTAAGTACGTAATACTCGTCTTTAACAGGGCTTTCCAATAACGCACTCTGCGAAGCTCTAGCTCAATTAGTAATTTTGTTTCACGTTTTTGGCTTTTTCTCGTGAACGAAAAGTCGGATGACCTTTCTGTAAAGTACGTAGTATTCGTCTTTAACAGGGCTTTCCAATGACGTAATCCGCGAAGCTCTAGCTCAAATATGAATTTTGTTACACGTTTTCAGCTTTTCCTCGTAAACGAAAGTTCGGATGACTTTTCTGTAAATTTCGTAGTACTCGGCTTTAACAGGTCTTTTGAATGACGCAATCCGCGAAGCTCTAGCTCAATTATGAAATTTCTTACACGTTTTTGGCTCTTTCTCGTGAACCAAAGGTCGGATGACCTTTCTGTAAATTTCGTAGTACTCGGCTTTAACAGGTCTTTTAAATGACGCAATCCGCGAAGCTCTAGCTCATTTATGAATTTTCTTACACGTTTTTGGCTCTTTCTCGTGAACCAAAGGTCGGATGACCTTTCGGTAAATTTCGTAGTACTCGGCTTTAACAGGTCTTTTAAATGACGCAATCCGCGAAGCTCTAACTCAATTATGAATTTTGCTACAGGTTTTTGGCTGTTTCTCGTGAACCAAAGGTCGGATGACCTTTCTGTAAAGTACGTAGTAACTCCTTTAACAGGGCTTTCCAATGACGCAATCCGCGAAGCTCTAGCTCAAATATGAATTTTCTTACACGTTTTTGGCTTTTTCTAGTGAACCAAAGGTAGGATGACCTTTCTGTAAAGTACGTAGTACTCGTCTTTAAGAGGGCTTTCCAACGACGCAATCCGCAAAGCTGTAGCTGAATTATGAATGTTGTTACAAGTTTTTGGCTTTTTCTCGTGAACCAAAAGATCGGATCACCTTCCTGTAAAGTACGTCGTACTCGTCTTTAACAGGGCTTTCCAATGACGCAATCCGCGAAGCTCTAGCTCAAATATGAATTTTGTTACACGTTTTTGGCTTTTTCTCCTGAACCAAAGGTCGCATGACATTTCTGTAAATTACATAGTATTCGTCTTTAACAGGGCTTTCCAATGACGCAATCCGCGAAGCTCTAACTCAATTATGAATTTTGCTACACGTTTTTGGCTCTTTCTCGTGAACCAAAGGTCGGATGACCTTTCTGTAAAGTACGTAGTACAATCCTTTAACAGGGCTTTCCAATGACGCAATCCGCGAAGCTCTAGCTCAAATATGAATTTTGTTACACCTTTTCAGCTTTTCCTCGTAAACGAAAGTTCGGATGACTTTTCTGTAAATTTCTTAGTACTCGGCTTTAACAGGTCTTTTGAATGACGCAATCCGCGAAGCTCTAGCTCAATTATGAATTTTCTTACACGTTTTTGGCTCTTTCTCGTGAACCAAAGGTCGGATGACCTTTCTGTAAATTTCGTAGTACTCGGCTTTAACAGGTCTTTTAAATGACGCAATCCGCGAAGCTCTAGCTCATTTATGAATTTTCTTACACGTTTTTGGCTCTTTCTCGTGAACCAAAGGTCGGATGACCTTTCTGTAAATTTCGTAGTACACTCCTTTAACAGGGCTTTCCAATGACGCAATCTGCGAAGCTCTAGCTCAAATATGAATGTTGTTACAAGTTTTTGGCTTTTTCTCGTGAACCAAAGTTCGGATGACCTTTCTGTAAAGTACGTAGTACTCGTCTTTAACAGGGCTTTCCAACGACGCAATCCGCGAATCTCTTCCGCGAATCCGCGAATCTCACGAGTACGAAGTACTCGTCTTTAACAGGGCTTTCCAATGACGCAATCCGCGAATCTCTAACTCAATTAAGAATATTGTTACAAGTTTTTGGCTTTTTCTCGTGAACGAAAGGTCGGATGACCTTTCTGTAAAGTACGCAGTACTCGCTATTAACAGGTCTTTCCAATGACGCAATCTGCGAAGCTCTAGCTCAAATATGAATTTTGTTAGAGGTTTTTAGCTTTTTCTTTTGAACGAAAATTCGGATGACCTTTCTGTAAAGTACGTAGTACGCGTCTTTAACAGGGCTTTCCAATGATGTAATCCGCGAAGCTCTAGCTCAAATATGAATTTTGTTACACGTTTTTGGCTTTTCCTCGTGAACCAAAGTTCGGATGACTTTTCTGTAAATTTCGTAGTACTCGTCTTTAAAAGGGCTTTCCGATCACGCAATCCGCGAAGCTGTAGCTCAATTATAAATTTTCTTACACGTTTTTCGCTTTTTCTCATGAACCAAATTTCGGATGACCTTTCTGTAAATTTCGTAGTACTCGGCTTTAATAGGTCTTTTAAATGACGCAATCCGCGAAGCTCTAGCTCAATTATGAATTTTGTTACACGTTTTTGGCTTTTTCTCGTGAACCAAAGTTCGGATGACCTTTCTGTAAAGTACGTAGTACTCGTCTTTAACACAGGGCTTTCCAACGACGCAATCCGCGAATCTCTTCCGCGAATCCGCGAATCTCACGGGTACGAAGTACTCTGATAACAGAAATTCATTAGCATTGTGTGCTAAATTCCACTGAAGAATTAGAAATTGTTATTTTGACTAAGGAAACTTTATATATATGTAAATGTATAAAAACTGACTAAAAAAAAATAATTTTCAACAGTTGGATAAATTATGAATAATTTTGCAACAGTTAATTGATATGAAATGGCTTTATTATAATGCAAGTTTATTGCAAGATGAGAAACTCTAGTGCATTTTTCTGATTAAAGTGACCAATAATCAAAAAATATTCCTAGTTTTTTTAAGATCCTTTTAAAGATGGACCAGAAATTTTGCAAAAGTTCACTCATCACAGATATGAATAAAATTGTATGATAAAGAAAATATACATCAACAATTGCCCAGAATATTAAAAGTTAAAAATTTCTAATGGGAATTATAGCCATTTAAAATTGGGTAAAAGTATATAAATTGCAATTTTAATTTAATTTTTTCTTCTATGGTATACCCTAAGTGCCATTGAATTAGGGATAGCAACATGTTGGACCCCTTCTGGCCCTGATAACGGCCGCCACACAATGAGGCAAGGATTCCACAAGCTTGCGTAAATGTTCCACAGGTATGGCAACCCATGCATCCTCCAAAGCTGTTCACAATTCTCTCTAGGTCGTCGCTGATGGGACACAGGCCCGAACACTCTGCTTGATGGTGTCCCAAAAATTTTCGATGGGATTTAAATCTGGGCTTCTAGGTGGCCAATTCATTATTTCAAAGTCAGCAGAATGCTCCTGCAACCATGCAGTAGCCAACCTGGAAGATGAACAGTTGTCTTGCTGGTAGATGCCATCTCCATTGGGATGCATGATGGCCATAAATGAGTATAAATAGTCAACCATGAATTCTACATAGCGGGATGCATTGAGAGTTGTCAGTACACATACCAAAGGTCCCACAGACATCCAACTGAAGACACCCTAGGCCATCACTGAGCCCACCAGCTTGTACTGTTCTGACCTGACATGCAGGATCCATAGCTTCATGGGGTTGTCACCATAAACGTCTCCCATCGGTGTGATGAAGTTTAAATCGGGATTCATCACTCCAGGCTATCAATTGCCAATTTCCAATGGTCCAGTTTTGATGTTCTTTAGGCCAGGCAAGGCATTGAGCTGGTGTTGTGCCATTAGAAGTGGGTCTGTCATAGGTTGATGGCTCCCGAAGCTGAGAGTGTGAAGTGAGTGTTGAATGGTCCTTACACTGATTTCCCACTGGAACCCATTTTCAGATGGGAGACGATGTCTGGCACACAATCATTCAAGCCCACTATCATTCAAGGCTGGTTGTCCTTTAGAGTTTGTCCAGGTGCTTGATTATTTGCTGGAATTTTCATATTCCTGGAACACTCTCAAAACTGTCATATGTGAAAATCCATGTTCGTTGACAATTTTGTAGATCGAGTGTCACATCCGTTGGGCACCTGCGATCTGTCCTCTGTCAAATGCATCTAAATCCCGCACCTTTCCCATTACGCTTCTCATGACGAGTGCTTGTGAAGGCATAGCTGACAGCTGATGACCAGAGATTCAGCCATGCATGCACGCAAATGCAAGACTTGCGGTACTGAATTTGGTTAACGTCTCCTATCCCTAATTCAATGGCACTTCAGTGTATAAGAATATCAAAATTGGTGTTCTAGTGTAATTTTTGATTGTGAATTTGATATGTAAAATTTATAAAATACATTATGTTTAAAAAATATCAAATTTAAAAATGTAAATAAAAAATTACCTTTTTGATTAAAAAAAATGCAAATATTGTACATTATAATGTATGTTTTGCACAATGAAATTTGTTTATTTCCCAAATAAAGAAAAAAAAATTACATTTTACCTAAGTTATTCATTAAGCATGCATTTCAGTGGAACACATAGATAGGCTGGCATATACAGCATAAATATTCATATTATGAAGGATAAGATTATGTACATGAAACAATACACACTTTTTTGTTTTACGTTTACACGTTTTTGGCTTTTTCTCGTGAAACAAAGTTCGGATGACCTTTCTGTAAATTTCCTAGTACTCGTCTTTAACACGGCTTTCCAATGAGGCAATCCACGAAGCTCTAACACAATTATGAATTTTGTTACACGTTTTTGGCTCTTTCTCGTGAACCAAAGGTCGGATGACCTTTCTGTAAAGTACGTAGTACTCGCCTTTAACAGCGCCTTCCAATGACGGAATCTGCGAAGCTCTAGCTCAAATATGAATTTTGTTACACGTTTTTGGCTTTTTCTCGTGAACCATAGTTCTGATGACCTTTCTGTAAATTTCGTAGTACTCGCCTTTAACAGGGCGTTCCAATGACGCAATCCGTGAAGCTCTAACTCAATTATGAATTTTGTTACACGTTTTTGGCTCTTTCTCGTGAACCAAAGGTCGGATGACCTTTCTGTAAAGTACGTAGTACTCGCTTTTAACAGGGCTTTCGAATGACGCAATCTGCGAAGCTCTAGCTCAAATATGAATTTTGTTACACGATTTTAGCTTTTTCTCATGAACCAAAGTTCGGATGACTTTTCTGTAAATTTCGTAGTACTCGTCTTTAACATTGATTTCCGATGACGCAATCCGCGAAGCTGTAGCTCAATTATAAATTATCTTACACGTTTTTCGCTTTTTCTCGTGAACCAAATTTCGGATGACCTTTCTGTAAATTTCGTAGTACTCGGCTTTAATAGGTCTTTTAAATGACGCAATCCGCGAAGCTCTAGCTCAAATATGAATTTTCTTACACGTTTTTGGCTTTTTCTCGTGAACCAAAGGTCGGATGACCTTTCTGTAAAGTACGTAGTACTCGTCTTTAAGAGGGCTTTCCAATGACGCAATCCGCAAAGCTGTAGCTGAAATATGAATTTTATTGCATGTTTTTGGCTATTTCTCGTGAACCAAAGGTCGGATGACCTTTCTGTAAAGTACGTAGTACTCGTCTATAAGAGGGCTTTCCAATGACGCAATCCGCGAAGCTCTAGCTCAAATATGAATTTTGTTACACGTTTTTGGCTTTTTCTCGTGAACCAAAATTCGGATGACCTTTCTGTAAATTTCGTAGTACTCGTCTTTAAAAGGGCTTTCCAATGACGCAATCCGCGAAGCTCTAACTCAATTATGAATTTTGCTACACGTTTTTGGCTCTTTCTCGTGAACCAAAGGTCGGATGACCTTTCTGTAAAGTACGTAGTACTCGACTTTAACAGGGCTTTCCAATGACGCAATCTGCGAAGCTCTAGCTCAAATATGAATTTTGTTACACGTTTTTGGCTTTTTCTCGTGAACCAAAGTTCGGATGACCTTTCTGTAAAGTACGTAGTACTCGTCTTTAACAGGGCTTTCCAACGACGCAATCCGCGAATCTCTAACTCAATAATGAATTTTGTTACACGTTTTTGGCTTTTTCTCGTGAACCAAAGGTCGGATGACCTTTCTGTAAAGTACGCAGTACTCGCTATTAACAGGACTTTCCAATGACGCAATCTGCGAAGCTCTAGCACAAATATGAATTTTGTTACACGTTTTTAGCTTTTTCTTGTGAACGAAAATTCGGATGACCTTTCTGTAAAGTACGTAGTACTCGTCTTTAACAGGGCTTTCCAATGACGTAATCCGCGAAGCTTTAGCTCAAATATGAATTTTGTTACACGTTTTTGGCTTTTCCTCGTGAACCAAAGTTCGGATGACTTTTCTGTAAATTTCGTAGTACTCGTCTTTAAAAGGGCTTTCCGATGACGCAATCCGCGAAGCTGTAGCTTACATATAAATTTTCTTACACACTTTTCGCTTTTTCTCATGAACCAAATTTCGGATGACCTTTCTGTAAATTTCGTAGTACTCGGCTTTAATAGGTCTTTTAAATGACGCAATCCGCGAAGCTCTACCTCAATTATGAATTTTCTTACACGTTTTTGACTTTTTCTCGTGAACCAAAGTTCGGATGACCTTTCTGTAAAGTACGTAGTACTCGTCTTTAAGAGGGCTTTCCAATGACGCAATCCGCAAAGCTGTAGCTGAATTATGAATGTTATTACATGTTTTTGGCTTTTTCTCGTGAACCAAAGGTCAGATGACCTTTCTGTAAAGTACGTAGTACTCGTCTTTAACAGGGCTTTTCAATGACGCAATCCGCGAAGCTCTAACTCAATTATGAATTTTGTTACACGTTTTTGGCTCTTTCTCGTGAACCAAAGGTCGGATGACCTTACTGTAGATTTCGTAGTACTCGCCTTTAACAGGGCTTTCCAATGATGTAATCCGCGAAGCTCTAGCTCAAATATGAATTTTGTTACACGTTTTTGGCTTTTCCTCGTGAACCAAAGTTCGGATGACTTTTCTGTAAATTTCGTAGTACTCGTCTTTAAAACGGCTTTCCGATGACGCAATCCGCGAAGCTGTAGCTCAATTATAAATTTTCTTACACGTTTTTCGCTTTTTCTCATGAACCAAATTTCGGATGACCTTTCTGTGAATTTCGTAGTACTCGGCTTTAATAGGTCTTTTAAATGACGCAATCCGCGAAGCTCTAGCTCAATTATGAATTTTCTTACACGTTTTTGGCTTTTTCTCGTGAACCAAAGTTCGGATGACCTTTCTGTAAAGTACGTAGTACTCGCCTTTAACAGGGCCTTCCAATGATGCAATCTGCGAACCTCTAGCTCAAATATGAATTTTGTTACACGTTTTTGGCTTTTTCTCGTGAACCAAAGTTCGGATGACCTTTCTGTAAATTTCGTAGTACTCGCCTTTCACAGGGCTTTCCAATGACGCAATCCGCGAAGCTCTAACTCAATTATGAATTTTGTTACACGTTTTTCGCTCTTTCTCGTGAACCAAAGGTCGGATGACCTTTCTGTAAAGTACGTAGTACTCGCTTTTAACAGGGCTTTCCAATGACGCAATCTGCGAAGCTCTAGCTCAAATACGAATTTTGTTACACTTTTTTAGCTTTTTCTCCTGATCCAAAGTTCGGATGAATTTTCTGTAAATTTCGTAGTACTCCTCTTTAACAGGGATTTCCGATGACGCAATCCGCGAAGCTGTAGCTCAATTATAAATTTTCTTACACGTTTTTCGCTTTTTCTCGTGAACCAAATTTCGGATGATCTTTCTGTAAATTTCGTAGTACTCGGTTTTAACAGGTTTTTTAAATGACGCAATCCGCGAAGCTCTAGCTCAATTATGAATTTTCTTACACGTTTTTGGCTTTTTCTCGTGAACCAAAGTTCGGATGACCTTTCTGTAAAGTACGTAGTACTCGTCTTTAAGAGGGCTTTCCAATGACGCAATCCGCAATGCTGTAGCTGAATTATGAATTTCATTACTTGTTTTTTTTCTTTTTCTCGTGAACCAAAGGTCGGATGACCTTTCTGTAAAATACGTAGTACTCGCCTTTAACAGGGCTTTCCAATGACGCAATCCGCGAAGCTCTAACTCAAATATGAATTTTGTTACACGTTTTTCGCTCTTTCTCGTGAACCAAAGGTCGGATGACCTTTGTGTAAAGTACGTAGTACTCGCTTTTAACAGGGCGTTCCAATGACGCAATCTGCGAAGCTCTAGCTCAATTACGAATTTTCTTACACGTTTTTGGCTGTTCCTCGTGAACCAAAGGTCGGATGACCTTTCTGTAAAGTGCGTAGTACTCGTCTTCAACACGGCTTTCCAATGACGCAATCCGCGAAGCTCTAGCTCAATTATGAATTTTGTTACACGTTTTTGGCTTTTTCTCGTGAAACAAAGGTCGGATTACCTTTCTGTAAAGTACGTAGTACTCGTCTTTAACAGGGCTTTCCGATGACGCAATCCATGAAGCTGTAGCTCAATTATAAATTTTCTTACACGTTTTTGGCTTTTTCTCGTGAACCAAAGTTCGGATGAGTTTCGGTAAATTTCGTAGTACTCGTCTTTAACAGGGCTTTCCAATAACGCACTCCGCGAAGTTCTAGCTCAATTAATAATTTTGTTTCACGTTTTTGGCTCTTTCTCGTGAACGAAGAGTCGGATGACCTTTCTGTAAAGTACGTAGTACTCGTCTTTAACAGGGCTTTCCAATGACGTAATCCGTGAATCTCTAACTCAATTATGAATTTTGTTACACGTTTTTGGCTTTTTCTCGTGAACCAAAGGTCGGATGACCTTTCTGTAAAGTACATAGTACTCGTCTTTAACAGTGCTTTCCTATAATGCACTCCGCGAAGCTCTAGCTCAATTAGTAATTTTGTTTCACGTTTTTGGCTTTTTCTCGTGAACGAAAAGTCGGGTGACCTTTCTGTTAAGTACGTAGTACTCGTCGTTAACAGGGCTTTCCTATGACGTAATCAGCTAAGCTCTAGCTCAAGTAGGAATTTTGCTATACGTTTTTGGCCTTTTCTCGTGAACCAAATGTCGGATGACCTATCTGTAAAGTACGTAGTACTCCTCTTTAACAGGGCTTTCGAATGACGCTATCCGCGAAGCTCTAGCGCAGTTAGGAATTTTCTTACACGTTTCTGGCTTTTTCTCGTAAACCAAAGGTCGGATGACCTTTCTCTAAAGTACATAGTACTCGTCTTTAACAGGGCGTTCCAATGACGCAATACGCGAAGCTCTAGCTCAAATAGTAATTTATTACACGTTTTCGGCTTTTTCTCGTGAACCAAAGGTCGGATGACCTTTCTGTAAAGTACGCAGTACTCGTCTTTAACAGGGCTTTCCAATGACGTAATCCGCGAAGCTCTAGCTCAAATATGAATTTTGTTACACGTTTTTGGCTTTTTCTCGTGAACCAAAGTTCGGATGACCTTTCTGTAAAGTACGTAGTACTCGTCTTTAAGAGGGCTTTCCAATGACGCAATCCGCAAAGCTGTAGCTGAATTATGAATTTTATTACTTGTTTTTTTCTTTTTCTCGTGAACCAAAGGTCGGATGATCTTTCTGTAAAGTACGTAGTACTCGTCTTTAACAGGGCTTTCCAATGACGCAATCCGCGAAGCTCTAGCTCAAATATGAATTTTGTTACACGTTTTTGGCTTTTTCTCGTGAACCAAAGTTCGGATGACCTTTCTGTAAATTTCGTAGTACTCGACTTTAACAGGGCTTTTAAATGACGCAATCCGCGAAGCTGTAGCTCAATTATAAATTTTCTCACACGTTTTTCGCTTTTTCTCGTGAACCAAAGTTCGGATGACTTTTCTGTAAATTTCGTAGTACTCATCTTTAACAGGGCTTTCCAATGACGCAATCTGCGAAGCTCTAGCTCAATTATGAATTTTCTTACACGTTTTTGGCTTTTTCTCGTGAACCAAAGGTCGGATTACCTTTCTGTAAAGTACGTAGTACTCGTCTTTAACTAGGGCTTTCCGATGACGCAATCCGCGAAGCTGTAGCTCAATTATAAATTTTCTTACACGTTTTTCGCTTTTCCTCGTGAACCAAATTTCGGATGACCTTTCTGTAAATTTCGTAGTACTCGGTTTTAACAGGTCTTTTAAATGACGCAATCCGTGAAGCTCTAGCTCAATTATGAATTTTCTTACACGTTTTTGGCTTTTTCTCGTGAACCAAAGTTCGGATGACCTTTCTGTAAAGTACGTAGTACTCGTCTTTAAGAGGGCTTTCCAATGACGCAATCCGCAATGCTGTAGCTGAATTATGAATTTCATTACTTGTTTTTTTCTTTTTCTCGTGAACCAAAGGTCGGATGACCTTTCTGTAAAGTACGTAGTACTCGTCTTTAACAGGGCTTTCCAATGACGCAATCCGCGAAGCTCTAGCTCAAATATGAATTTTGTTAGACGTTTTTGGCTTTTTCTCGTGAACCAAAGTTCGGATGACCTTTCTGTAAATTTCGTAGTACTCGCCTTTAACAGGGCTTTCCAATGACGCAATCCGCGAAGCTCTAACTCAATTATGAATTTTGTTACACGTTTTTCGCTCTTTCTCGTGAACCAAAGGTCGGATGACCTTTCTGTAAAGTACGTAGTACTCGCTTTTAACAGGGCTTTCCAATGACGCAATCTGCGAAGCTCTAGCTCAATTATGAATTTTCTTACACGTTTTTGGCTTTTTCTCGTGAACCAAAGGTCGGATTACCTTTCTGTAAAGTACGTAGTACTCGTCTTTAACTAGGGCTTTCCGATGACGCAATCCACGAAGCTGTAGCTCAATTATAAATTTTCTTACACGTTTTTGGCTTTTTCTCCTGAACCAAAGTTCGGATGACCTTTATGTAAATTTCGTAGTACTCGTCTTTAACAGGGCTTTCCAATAACGCACTCCGCGAAGTTCTAGCTCAATTAATAATTTTGTTTCACGTTTTTGGCTTTTTCTCCTGAACGAAAAGTCGGATGACCTTTCTGTAAAGTACGTAGTACACGTCTTTAACAGGGCTTTCCAATGACGCAATCCGCGAATCTCTAACTCAATTATGAATTTTGTTACACGTTTTTGGCTTTTTCTCGTGAACCAAAGGTCGGATGACCTTTCTGTAAAGTACGTAGTACTCGTCTTTAACAGTGCTTTCCAACAACGCACTCCGCGAAGCTCTAGCTCAATTAGTAATTTTGTTTCACGTTTTTGGCTTTTTCTCGTGAACGAAAAGTCGGATGACCTTTCTGTTAAGTACGTAGTACTCGTCGTTAACAGGGCTTTCCAATGACGTAATCAGCGAAGCTCTAGCTCAAGTAGGAATTTTGTTATACGTTTTTGACCTTTTCTCTTGAACCAAATGTCGGATGACCTTTCTGTAAAGTACGTAGTACTCCTCTTTAACAGGGCTTTCGAATGACGCTATCCGCGAAGCTCTAGCGCAGTTAGGAATTTTCTTACACGTTTCTGGCTTTTTCTCGTAAACCAAAGGTCGGATGACCTTTCTCTAAAGTACATAGTACTCGTCTTTAACAGGGCGTTCCAATGACGCAATACGCGAAGCTCTACCTCAAATAGTAATTTATTACACGTTTTTGGCTTTTTCTCGTGAACCAAATGTCGGATGACCTTTCTGTAAAGTACGCAGTACTCGTCTTTAACAGGGCTTTCCAATGACGTAATCCGCGAAGCTCTAGCTCAAATATGAATTTTGTTACACGTTTTTGGCTTTTTCTCGTGAACCAAAGTTCGGATGACCTTTCTGTAAAGTACGTAGTACTCGTCTTTAAGAGGGCTTTCCAATGACGCAATCCGCAAAGCTGTAGCTGAATTATGAATTTTATTACTTGTTTTTTTTCTTTTTCTCGTGAACCAAAGGTCGGATGATCTTTCTGTAAAGTACGTAGTACTCGTCTTTAACAGGGCTTTCCAATGACGCAATCCGCGAAGCTCTAGCTCAAATATGAATTTTGTTACACGTTTTTGGCTTTTTCTCGTGAACCAAAGTTCGGATGACCTTTCTGTAAATTTCGTAGTACTCGACTTTAACAGGGCTTTTAAATGACGCAATCCGCGAAGCTGTAGCTCAATTATAAATTTTCTCACACGTTTTTCGCTTTTTCTCGTGAACCAAAGTTCGGATGACTTTTCTGTAAATTTCGTAGTACTCATCTTTAACAGGGCTTTCCGATGACGCAATCCGCGAAGCTGTAGCTGAATTATGAATTTTGTTACACGTTTTTCGCTCTTTCTCGTGAACCAAAGGTCGGATGACGTTTCTGTAAAGTACGTAGTACTCGCTTTTAACAGGGCTTTCCAATGACGCAATCTGCGAAGCTCTAGCTCAAATACGAATTTTGTTACACGTTTTCAGCTTTTTCTCATGATCCAAAGTTCGGATGAGTTTTCTGTAAATTTCGTAGTACTCGTCTTCAACAGGGATTTCCGATGACGCAATCCGCGAAGCTGTAGCTCAATTATAAATTTTCTTACACGTTTTTCGCTTTTCCTCGTGAACCAAATTTCGGATGACCTTTCTGTAAAGTACGTAGTACTCGTCTTTAAGAGGGCTTTCCAATGACGCAATCCGCAATGCTGTAGCTGAATTATGAATTTCATTACTTGTTTTTTTCTTTTTCTCGTGAACCAAAGGTCGGATGACCTTTCTGTAAAGTACGTAGTACTCGTCTTTAACAGGGCTTTCCAATGACGCAATCCGCGAAGCTCTAGCTCAAATATGAATTTTGTTAGACGTTTTTGGCTTTTTCTCGTGAACCAAAGTTCGGATGACCTTTCTGTAAATTTCGTAGTACTCGCCTTTAACAGGGCTTTCCAATGACGCAATCCGCGAAGCTCTAACTCAATTATGAATTTTGTTACACGTTTTTCGCTCTTTCTCGTGAACCAAAGGTCGGATGACCTTTCTGTAAAGTACGTAGTACTCGCTTTTAACAGGGCTTTCCAATGACGCAATCTGCGAAGCTCTAGCTCAATTATGAATTTTCTTACACGTTTTTGCCTTTTTCTCGCGAACCAAAGGTCGGATTACCTTTCTGTAAAGTACGTAGTACTCGTCTTTAACTAGGGCTTTCCGATGACGCAATCCACGAAGCTGTAGCTCAATTATAAATTTTCTTACACGTTTTTGGCTTTTTCTCGTGAACCAAAGTTCGGATGACCTTTCTGTAAATTTCGTAGTACTCGTCTTTAACAGGGCTTTCCAATAACGCACTCCGCGAAGTTCTAGCTCAATTAATAATTTTGTTTCACGTTTTTGGCTTTTTCTCGTGAACGAAAAGTCGGATGACCTTTCTGTAAAGTACGTAGTACACGTCTTTAACAGGGCTTTCCAATGACGCAATCCGCGAAACTCTAACTCAATTATGAATTTTGTTACACGTTTTTGGCTTTTTCTCGTGAACCAAAGGTCGGATGACCTTTCTGTAAAGTACGTAGTACTCGTCTTTAACAGTGCTTTCCAACAACGCATTCCGCGAAGCTCTAACTCAATTAGTAATTTTGTTTCACGTTTTTGGCTTTTTCTCGTGAACGAAAAGTCGGATGACCTGCTGTTAAGTACGTAGTACTCGTCTTTAACATTGATTTCCGATGACGCAATCCGCGAAGCTGTAGCTCAATTGTAAATTTTCTTACACGTTTTTCGCTTTTTCTCGTGAACCAAATTTTGGATGACCTTTCTGTAAATTTCGTAGTACTCGGCTTTAACAGGTCTTTTAAATGACGCAATCCGCGAAGCTCTAGCTCAATTATGAATTTTCTTACTCGTTTTTGGCTTTTTCTCGTGAACCAAAGGTCGGATGACCTTTCTGTAAAGTACGTAGTACTCGTCTTTAAGAGGGCTTTCCAATGACGCAATCCGCAAAGCTGAAGCTGAATTATGAATTTTATTACATGTTTTTGGCTTTTTCTCGTGAACCAAAGGTCGGATGACCTTTCTGTAAAGTACGTAGTACTCGTCTTTAACAGGGCTTTCCAATGTCGCAATCCGCGAAGCTGAAGCTGAATTATGAATTTTATTACATGTTTTTGGCTTTTTCTCGTGAACCAAAGGTCGGATGACCTTTCTGTAAAGTACGTACTACTCGTCTTTAACAGGGCTTTCCAATGACGCAATCCGCGAAGCTCTAGCTCAAATATGAATTTTGTTTCACGTTTTTGGCTTTTTCTCGTGAACGAAAAGTCGGATGACCTTTCTGTAAAGTACGCAGTACTCGTCTTTAACAGGGCTTTCCAACGACGTAATCCGCGAAGCTCTAGCTCAAATATGAATTTTGTTACACGTTTTTGGCTTTTTCTCGTGAAACAAAGTTCGGATGACTTTTCTGTAAATTTCGTAGTACTCGTCTTTAACAGGGCTTTCCGATGACGCAATCCGCGAAGCTGTAGCTCAATTATAAATTTTCTTACACGTTTTTCGCTATTTTCTCGTGAACCAAATTTTGGATGACCTTTCTGTAAATTTCGTAGTACTCGGCTTTAACAGGTCTTTTAAATGACGCAATCCGCGAAGCTCTAGCTCAATTATGAATTTTCTTACACGTTTTTGGCTCTTTCTCGTGAACCAAAGGTCAGATGACCTTTCTGTAAAGTACGTAGTACTCGTCTTTAAGAGGTCGTTCCAATGACGCAATCCGCAAAGCTGTAGCTGAATTATGAATTTTGTTACATGTTTTTGGCTTTTTCTTGTGAACCAAAGGTCGGATGTCCTTTCTGTAAAGTACGTAGTACTCGCCTTTAACAGGGCCTTCCAATGACGCAATCTGCGAACCTCTAGCTCAAATATGAATTTTGTTACACGTTTTTGGCTTTTTCTCGTGAACCAAAGTTCCGATGACCTTTCTGTAAATTTCGTAGTACTCGCCTTTAACAGGGCTTTCCAATGACGCAATCCGCGAAGCTCTAACTCAATTATGAATTTTGTTACACGTTTTTCGCTCTTTCTCGTGAACCAAAGGTCGGATGACCTTTCTGTAAAGTACGTAGTACTCGCTTTTAACAGGGCTTTCCAATGACGCAATCTGCGAAGCTCTAGCTCAAATATGAATTTTGTTACACGTTTTTAGCTTTTTCTCATGATCCAAAGTTCGGATGACTTTTCTGTAAATTTCGTAGTACTCGTCTTTAACAGGGATTTCCGATGACGCAATCCGCGAAGCTGTAGCTCAATTATAAATTTTCTTACACGTTTTTCGCTTTTTCTCGTGAACCAAATTTCGGATGACCTTTCTGTAAATTTCGTAGTACTCGGTTTTAACAGGTCTTTCAAATGACGCAATCCGCGAAGCTCTAGCTCAATTATGAATTTTCTTACACGTTTTTGGCTCTTTCTCGTGAACCAAAGGTCGGATGACCTTTCTGTAAAGTACGTAGTACTCGTCTTTAACAGGGCTTTCCAACGACGCAATCCGCGAATCTCTAACTCAATTATGAATTTTGTTACACGTTTTTGGCTTTTTCTCGTGAACCAAAGGTCGGATGACCTTTCTGTAAAGTACGTAGTACTCGTCTTTAACAGTGCTTTCCAATAATGCACTCCGCGAAGCTCTAGCTCAATTAGTAATTTTGTTTCACGTTTTCGGCTTTTTCTCGTGAACGAAAAGTCGGATGACCTTTCTGTAAAGTACGTAGTACTCCACTTTAACAGGGCTTTCGAATGACGCTATCCGCGAAGCTCTGTCTGAATTAGTAATTTATTACACGTTTTTGGCTTTTTCCCGTGAACCAAAGGTCGGATGACCTTTCTGTAAAGTACGTAGTACTCATCTTTATGCGTGCTTTCCAATAACGCACTCCGCGAAGCTCTAGCTCAATTAGGAATTTTGTTTCACGTTTTTGGGTTTTCCTCGTGAACGAAAAGTCGGATGACCTTTTTGTAAAGTACGTAGTACTCGTCTTTAACAGGGCTTTCGAATGACGCTATCCGCGAAGCTCTAGCGCAGTTAGGAATTTTCTTACACGTTTCTGGCTTTTTCTCGTAAACCAAAGGTCGGATGACCTTTCTGTAAAGTACATAGTACTCGTCTTTAACAGGGCGTTCCAATCACGCAATACGCGAAGCTGTAGCTCAATTAGTAATTTATTACACGTTTTTGGCTTTTTCTCGTGAACCAAAGGTCGGATGACCTTTCTGTAAAGTACGTAGTGCTCGTCTTTAACAGCGCTTTCCAATAACGCACTCCGCGAAGCTCTAGCTCAAATATGAATTTTGTTTCACGTTTTTCGCTTTTTCTCGTGAACGAAAAGTCGGATGACCTTTCTGTAAAGTACGTAGTACTCGTCTTTAACAGGGCTCTCCAATGACGCAATCCGCGAAGCTGAAGCTGAATTATGAATTTTATTACATGTTTTTGGCTTTTTCTCGTGAACCAAAGGTCGGATGACCTTTCTGTAAAGTACGTACTACTCGTCTTTAACAGGGCTTTCCAATGTCGCAATCCGCGAAGCTGAAGCTGAATTATGAATTTTATTACATGTTTTTGGCTTTTTCTCGTGAACCAAAGGTCGGATGACCTTTCTGTAAAGTACGTACTACTCGTCTTTAACAGGGCTTTCCAATGACGCAATCCGCGAAGCTCTAGCTCAAATATGAATTTTGTTTCACGTTTTTGGCTTTTTCTCGTGAACGAAAAGTCGGATGACCTTTCTGTAAAGTACGCAGTACTCGTCTTTAACAGGGCTTTCCAACGACGTAATCCGCGAAGCTCTAGCTCAAATATGAATTTTGTTACACGTTTTTGGCTTTTTCTCGTGAAACAAAGTTCGGATGACTTTTCTGTAAATTTCGTAGTACTCGTCTTTAACAGGGCTTTCCGATGACGCAATCCGCGAAGCTGTAGCTCAATTATAAATTTTCTTACACGTTTTTCGCTATTTTCTCGTGAACCAAATTTTGGATGACCTTTCTGTAAATTTCGTAGTACTCGGCTTTAACAGGTCTTTTAAATGACGCAATCCGCGAAGCTCTAGCTCAATTATGAATTTTCTTACACGTTTTTGGCTCTTTCTCGTGAACCACAGGTCAGATGACCTTTCTGTAAAGTACGTAGTACTCGTCTTTAAGAGGTCGTTCCAATGACGCAATCCGCAAAGCTGTAGCTGAATTATGAATTTTGTTACATGTTTTTGGCTTTTTCTTGTGAACCAAAGGTCGGATGTCCTTTCTGTAAAGTACGTAGTACTCGCCTTTAACAGGGCCTTCCAATGACGCAATCTGCGAACCTCTAGCTCAAATATGAATTTTGTTACACGTTTTTGGCTTTTTCTCGTGAACCAAAGTTCCGATGACCTTTCTGTAAATTTCGTAGTACTCGCCTTTAACAGGGCTTTCCAATGACGCAATCCGCGAAGCTCTAACTCAATTATGAATTTTGTTACACGTTTTTCGCTCTTTCTCGTGAACCAAAGGTCGGATGACCTTTCTGTAAAGTACGTAGTACTCGCTTTTAACAGGGCTTTCCAATGACGCAATCTGCGAAGCTCTAGCTCAAATATGAATTTTGTTACACGTTTTTAGCTTTTTCTCATGATCCAAAGTTCGGATGACTTTTCTGTAAATTTCGTAGTACTCGTCTTTAACAGGGATTTCCGATGACGCAATCCGCGAAGCTGTAGCTCAATTATAAATTTTCTTACACGTTTTTCGCTTTTTCTCGTGAACCAAATTTCGGATGACCTTTCTGTAAATTTCGTAGTACTCGGTTTTAACAGGTCTTTCAAATGACGCAATCCGCGAAGCTCTAGCTCAATTATGAATTTTCTTACACGTTTTTGGCTCTTTCTCGTGAACCAAAGGTCGGATGACCTTTCTGTAAAGTACGTAGTACTCGTCTTTAACAGGGCTTTCCAACGACGCAATCCGCGAATCTCTAACTCAATTATGAATTTTGTTACACGTTTTTGGCTTTTTCTCGTGAACCAAAGGTCGGATGACCTTTCTGTAAAGTACGTAGTACTCGTCTTTAACAGTGCTTTCCAATAATGCACTCCGCGAAGCTCTAGCTCAATTAGTAATTTTGTTTCACGTTTTCGGCTTTTTCTCGTGAACGAAAAGTCGGATGACCTTTCTGTAAAGTACGTAGTACTCCACTTTAACAGGGCTTTCGAATGACGCTATCCGCGAAGCTCTGTCTGAATTAGTAATTTATTACACGTTTTTGGCTTTTTCCCGTGAACCAAAGGTCGGATGACCTTTCTGTAAAGTACGTAGTACTCATCTTTATGCGTGCTTTCCAATAACGCACTCCGCGAAGCTCTAGCTGAATTAGGAATTTTGTTTCACGTTTTTGGGTTTTCCTCGTGAACGAAAAGTCGGATGACCTTTTTGTAAAGTACGTAGTACTCGTCTTTAACAGGGCTTTCGAATGACGCTATCCGCGAAGCTCTAGCGCAGTTAGGAATTTTCTTACACGTTTCTGGCTTTTTCTCGTAAACCAAAGGTCGGATGACCTTTCTGTAAAGTACATAGTACTCGTCTTTAACAGGGCGTTCCAATCACGCAATACGCGAAGCTGTAGCTCAATTAGTAATTTATTACACGTTTTTGGCTTTTTCTCGTGAACCAAAGGTCGGATGACCTTTCTGTAAAGTACGTAGTGCTCGTCTTTAACAGCGCTTTCCAATAACGCACTCCGCGAAGCTCTAGCTCAAATATGAATTTTGTTTCACGTTTTTCGCTTTTTCTCGTGAACGAAAAGTCGGATGACCTTTCTGTAAAGTACGTAGTACTCGTCTTTAACAGGGCTCTCCAATGACGCAATCCGCGAAGCTGTAGCTCAAATATAAATTTTCTTACACGTTTTTCGCTTTTTCTCGTGAACCAAATTTTGGATGACCTTTCTGTAAATTTCGTAGTACTCGGCTTTAACAGGTCTTTTAAATGACGCAATCCGCGAAGCTCTAGCTCAATTATGAATTTTCTTACACGTTTTTGGCTTTTTCTCGTGAACCAAAGGTCGGATGACTTTTCTGTAAAGTACGTAGTACTCGTCTTTAAGAGGGCTTTCCAATGACGCAATCCGCAAAGCTGTAGCTGAATTATAAATTTTGTTACATGTTTTTGGCTTTTTCTCATAAACCAAAGGTCGGATGACCTTTCTCTAAAGTACATAGTACTCGTCTTTAACAGGGCGTTCCAATCACGCAATACGCGAAGCTCTAGCTCAATTGGTAATTTATTACACGTTTTTGGCTTTTTCTCCTGAACCAAAGATCGGATGACCTTTCTGTAAATTACGTAGTGCTCGTCTTTAACAGCGCTTTCCAATAACGCACTCCGCGAAGCTCTAGCTCAAATATGAATTTTGTTTCACGTTTTTCGCTTTTTCTCGTGAACGAAAAGTCGGATGACCTTTCTGTAAAGTACGTAGTACTCGTCTTTAACAGTGCTTTCCAATGACGCAATCCGCGAAGCTGTAGCTCAATTATAAATTTTCTTACACGTTTTTCGCTTTTTCTCGTGAACCAAATTTTGGATGACCTTTCTGTAAATTTCGTAGTACTCGGCTTTAACAGGTCTTTTAAATGACGCAATCCGCGAAGCTCTAGCTCAATTATGAATTTTCTTACACGTTTTTGGCTTTTTCTCGTGAACCAAAGGTCGGATGACCTTTCTGTAAAGTACGTAGTACTCGTCTTTAAGAGGGCTTTCCAATGACGCAATCCGCAAAGCTGTAGCTGAATTATGAATTTTGTTACATGTTTTTGGCTTTTTCTCGTGAACCAAATGTCGGATGACCTTTCTGTAAAGTACGTAGTACTCGTCTTTAACAGGGCTTTCCAATGACGCAATCCGCGAATCTCTAACTCAATTATGAATTTTGTTACACGTTTTTGGCTTTTTCTCGTGAACCAAAGGTCGGATGACCTTTCTGTAAAATACGTAGTACTCGCCTTTAACAGGGCTTTCCAATGACGCAATCCGCGAAGCTCTAGCTCAAATATAAATTTTGTTACACGTTTTTGACTTTTTCTCGTGAACCAAAGTTCGGATGACTTTTCTGTAAATTTCGTAGTACTCGTCTTTAACAGGGCTTTCCGATGACGCAATCCTCGAAGCTGTAGCTCAATTATAAATTTTCTTACACGTTTTTCGCTTTTTCTCGTGAACCAAAGTTCGGATGACCTTTCTGTAAATTTCGTAGTACTCCTCTTTAACAGGGCTTTCAAATGACGCTATCCGCGAAGCTCTAGCGCAGTTAGGAATTTTCTTACACGTTTCTGGCTTTTTCTCGTAAACCGAAGGTCGGATGACCTTTCTCTAAAGTACATAGTACTCGGCTTAAACAGGGCGTTCCAATGACGCAATACGCGAAGCTCTAGCTCAATTAGTTATTTATTACACGTTTTTGGCTTTTTCTCCTGAACCAAAGGTCGGATGACCTTTCTGTAAAGTACGTAGTACTCGTCTTTAAGAGGGCTTTCCAATGATGGAATCCGCAAAGCTGTAGCTGAATTATGAATTTTGTTACATGTTTTTGGCTTTTTCTCGTGAACCAAAGGTCGGATGACCTTTCTGTAAAGTACGTAGTACTCGTCTTTAACAGGGCTTTCCAATGATTCAATCCGCGAATCTCTAACTCAATTATGAATTTTGTTACACGTTTTTGGCTTTTTCTCGTGAACCAAAGGTCGGATGACCTTTCTGTAAAGTACGTAGTACTCGTCTTTAACAGTGCTTTCCAATAACGCACTCCGCGAAGCTCTAGCTCAATTAGTAATTTTGTTTCACGTTTTTGGCTTTTTCTCGTGAACGAAAAGTCGGATGACCTTTCTGTAAAGTACGTAGTACTCGTCTTTAACAGGGCTTTCCAATGACGTAATCAGCGAAGCTCTAGCTCAATTAGGAATTTTGTTATACGTTTTTGGCCTTTTCTCGTGAACCAAAAGTCGGATGACCTTTCTGTAAAGTACGTAGTACTCCTCTTTAACAGGGCTTTCGAATGACGCTATGCGCGAAGCTCTAGCGCAGTTAGGAATTTTCTTACACGTTTCTGGCTTTTTCTTGTAAACCAAAGGTCGGATGACCTTTCTCTAAAGTACATAGTACTCGGCTTAAACAGGGCGTTCCAATGACGCAATACGCGAAGCTCTAGCTCAATTAGTAATTTATTACACGTTTTTGGCTTTTTCTCCTGAACCAAAGGTCGGATGACCTTTCTGTAAAGTACGTAGTACTCGTCTTTAACAGGGCTTTCGAATGACGCAATCTGCGAAGCTCCAGCTCAAATATGAATTTTGTTACACGTTTTTGGCTTTTTCTCGTGAACCAAAGTTCGGATGACCTTTCTGTAAATTTCGTAGTACTCGTCTTTAACAGGGCTTTCCAAATACGCAATCCGCGAAGCTCTAACTCAATTATGAATTTTGCTACACGTTTCTGGCTTTTTCTCGTGAACCAAAGGTCGGATGACCTTTCTGTAAAGTACGTAGTACTCGTCTTTAACAGGGCTTTCCAATGACGTAATCCGCGAAGCTCTAGCTCAAATATGAATTTTGTTACACGTTTTTCGCTTTTTCTCGTGAACCAAAGTTCGGATGACCTTTCTGTAAATTTCGTAGTACTCGTCTCTAACAGGGCTTTCCGATGACGCAATCCGCGAAGCTGTAGCTCAATTATAAATTTTCTTACACGTTTTTCGCTTTTTCTCGTGAACCAAAATTTGGATGACCTTTCTGTAAATTTCGTAGTACTCGGCTTTAACAGGTCTTTTAAATGACGCAATCCGCGAAGCTCTAGCTCAATTATGTATTTTGTTACACGTTTTTGACTTTTTCTCGTGAACCAAAAGGTCGGATGACCTTTCTGTAAAGTACGTAGTACTCGTCTTTTGCAGGGCTTTCCAATAGTGCAATCCGGGAAGCTCTAGCTCAATTATGAATTTTGTTACACGTTTTTGGCTTTTTCTCGTGGACGGACTCGTGGACTTACGAAAAAGGTCGGATGACCTTTCTGGTTCAAGGTCGGATGACGTTTCTGTAAAGTACGTGGTACTCGTCTTTATCAGGGCTTTCCAATGACGCAATCCGCGAAGCTCTAGCTCAATTAGGAATTTTGTTACACGTTTCTGGCTTTTTCTCGTGAACCAAATGTCGGATGACCTTTCTGTAAAATACGTAGTACTCGTCTTTAAAGCAGGGAAGCTCATATTAAGCTTACAGCAGCAATAAAGCTGATGTTATTCTCCACTGTATATCTTTGAGAGATGTCGGATAAATGTATTCTGAGAAACTGTCTTGTAAAATCTCCACATTGTCACTGCTTTGGCTCCAATGCGAAGACTGTCACTCAGTATTGGCAACAGTGTGTACAGCTAGTCGCCAAGAACAGTCGCTAATTTTGGATAACCTTAGACGTAGTAGAGACAGCAAAAACGAACAGATCCACTGATAAGTGGCAACAGACACATTCGCTATGTCACCCACGATTAGGATAACCATAATGTCAGCAGTACACAACCCTATAGCATAGATTTGGGTTGGTTGTTTTACCTGTGACAGACACTTTTTTGTGCAGAGTGGGCTAAATTGTCAGGTCACAAGGACCCCAATAGGAAAGAGAAGTTTGGGGGGAAGGAAACCGACTGGACAGCTGTTAGGAGATGGAAGCCTCCCATCAAGGTCATCTGATGTGTTGTTTAGTATGTGCAGGATATGGCTCTCCTGCACATAGAACCACAGCCTAACATTCCATCTGACCTATGACAGCCTTTCCAAACCCCATCAGTTTCCTCTTTCTGAATGAGGGCAGGGTAGAGGTTTAGCAGAGATAAATCTCAGCACTGGTACAGGCGGGACTCGACATTGGAAACTACAGATTATCATCCTGGCACACTACCACTTGAGTCGACCCCTTGAATGACCTGTAGCCATTGCAAACTTACTTGAAGAAACTAGGCTATGATCATGCAGACTAGTTCATGGTCACCCTTCGTGTCTGTCCATTGATTATAATTATTGCATTAGTGCAGGTGGAAGGATAAATGACTGCTGGAAGTATGGAGATGTCATGGTGACTGAGTTTCACAATTATGCATTCGTGATCATTACACAGCTCGAATTTTAAGTGTTATGGTTTAGGGTGACATCTGCTATCATGACCATTAATATTAAGTTTGAAGGCAGTCTGAAAGCCTAAAGGTCTGTCGGTTACCATATTCTGACCCATTGTACTGCTCTTCCTTAGCGGTGTGAAAGGTGCCCTTTTCCAACAGGACAATGCTTGCCACATATCTCAAATGTCTACATCGCCGCACTGAGTCAATGCGGCGATGTATCACTGCCTAGTCTCTGCCCAGATGGGCCCAACCTAATACTAGGTCCGTATGGCTTTGTAGAATTATATATCGACTAGTGAAATTCGTGCCAAAAGTTTGGTGTGAAACGCATGTCCATTTATAACTCTTCCCATTGGTAAATTCATTCATATCTTTCCACCATTAATATACTACTCACAAGGTACTACTCTATTCAGAAGATTTGCATCAGCAGTGCTTTCGAAATTTTCGAACACTTTCTGATTGATCTCTAATGACCCGCGGCAGGTAGTAACCAGTTTCATTAACACAACAGGGCTAGAACTAAGTGGACTTCACAGTAGAGCTTGTATCTGTAGCTGAGAGGCGGTAGTAGCAACTCAGCTCCGGATATAAGAAGCATTTCATTCTTCTCCTTAAATATTCTTTGCTTTGAGTGTATGTTGATATTACGGACATAATAATTATATCATTTGTACTTCATAGCGAATATTGCAGAATTTGCATTAGAACATTCTGCGAAATCATTCAGAACTTGCTCTCAAAATTAAATTCGATCGAATTAAAACACCACATCTTAATTTATTTCAAATTATAATAAAGACAATCATAAAAAAAATAATTTTTTCAATCCAAAAGACATTTAATATGACCTATCTTAAATGCAATTTTCAATTTAATATGAAAATTTCTCTAGGAGTTAACCAACGAAAGGTCTGCTTTTTCTTTTTTCTTGTTTTTACTAATTCCGAAATTGATATTCTGCTGTATGAAAAAAAAATTATGTTTTATTCCACTGTTGTTGCTTTTATCGTAATTTTTCTTGCAACACAGAGATTTCCTCCCTAGGCTTTAAATAGTGTTTTAATAGCAATTTGAAGCTGCTGCTCTTATTTTTTAATGTGTAGGTAGAGAGTAAGTTTTTATTCTCGTGAATCAGTACAGTATAAAATTAGCCTCCAATAACATGCTCTCTACACCAGAATAAGCCATGGTATTTAAATTATTAATTGCCTGAGATAATGGTAAATTTTATTGATAATAGTATCATAATTTTCCTATCGGTTTATTTTTCCAACAATATTTTTTGTCTTTACCACAGATAACAATCGTTTGGTGGGGAGTAGAATCTGTCGTCAAGAATAAGACAGAATTTTCATGTGGGATTCTTTTTTTTTTAATCTGGAATGGCATTATTTGCTATTATATTATTAATTGTTATTTTATATTAAATATCCCAAGATTATTAATTATTACAGGATTATTTAATATAATTATTAAATGATCCCCAGATTTTCTATTAAATGTCCTGCGTTCTTTTGTTATGCAGAGTGCGTTTTTTTTTTGAAATACACAAAAGTTTTTTACATATATTATTAATATAAGTTTTAGATTAACGTTTACTCCAGAACAATAGTTAACGTGATGGTGTATAACGAAACATTGTAGTCCTCGGACATTTAATAGGAAATAAAAAAACGGAAGCGCAAATCACGCAACCGGACTATATGTTAAATAGTGAAATTATAATACACATGAATCAAAGAATTAAAAAGAGCTGTGATAAACCAGAAAAAAAAAAGCCTGAAAGCAAGGAATCTCCAACTCCACATCTGGGAACAACTTTATTCTGAAACACTGGATTTTGATAATATTCCAAAACGATGTCTAAAGGTATTTATAACCTTGTATCTAGCAAATGCAGGTGTATACCTTTAAACTAACGTATGCAGGTGTATACTTTGCCTATAGCTTAATAGTGCATTATCGCAAAACTTGTCTAAATATTATGTAAAAAGTTGTTAAATTATTCTGCTTAAATAAATTGTTTGTTTAAACAACTATTACATTATAAATATTGTAACTTGGGAAATTTTATATATATGTAACCGTGGGCAAAATTTATTTTACACTCCTCAATATGATGAAAATATAAGTGCGAAATGAAGCATATCATGGCAAAATATAATGGGAGCCTGTTTTCCCCCAAAACAATTTTTTTACAAAAAATGGCAATGGGACTGGCGGTAGAATTTCAGTAAAGTATTACCACAGGTATGTTTTTTTACCTCTGAATGTCGTTCTTTGCACACAACGGAAATAAATGGCCAGGTCCCAAGGACTCCAAGGAACTCATAGAATGTTGGGGAAGGAGATCCATTAGATTGCAGTTAGGAGACAGATGGAAGTATTCCACTAAAGCCATCACATGTGTTCTTAACTTGCATAAGATATGCTTCTCCTGCACATGGGGCCATGGCTTAACAGTCTACCTGACAAACAGTGGTCTTTGCAAACCTGACCTCTTTCTGACTATGGACAGGGTTTTGCAGATATAAATATCAACATTGGCACAGATGAGGCGATCTGGAAATTTGCGGATCACGAGACTGATATGCTGCGATCTAAGAATAAGAAAGCCCCACATTAACACATTACACATGAATTGCATGTATCAGAGCTGAACTGCTGTTGTAACTGATCACTTTCTAAGTTGGATGCACCCTCTGCCCATATGGTCTCCAGATATGGATGTGACTATCATCAGCACCCAAGCTGAATTGGAACTCGTTGCTGAAGTCAAGGTGTTGCCATAGAACCTCATGAAAATTGACCCAATGTGGCTAAATGCAGTAGTTGTAGGACATGCTTGGAGAGATAAATTGCACAGTCTGGTTGGACTTCTGTAGGCTATGGCTGCTTGACGATGCTGTGCGTATGTCTGCAATGGAAAAGGATTTTCTTATTTATCCTTTAAGATCAAAAAGCTCTATTTTCTCATCCCCTAGGATTAAGGAACAAATCACTTAGTGCAAACTCCTTGACCAGGGCCACCTGAATAAGATCAGTACAGGTAGTTGTTGGTCTTATTTAGGTGGCAAAACAGTAAAACAACAAAAATAGCGAAATTAAATATATATTAATGTTTTAAGGATTTTTTTTCAATTTAACTCTAACCTATTTAATTTAAAATGACATAAATTAAAATTATTTCATAATTAATACTATACTAAATTATTATTTAAAATTTTAAAATTAATTACAAACTTTTTAAAAATAAAAGCTATTGTCGGATTTTAACTAACAATGATTAAATTAAATCATGTATAAATTTCACTTATCTTAATAAATTCCTTGAGTATCTCTTCTTGACCATCATTTTCTATCGCTAGAATTTGAAATTCCTAGCATAAATTTATCGTTTTCAATATCAGTTGAAGTTTAATATTTACTACATTTAGCCCCCTTTTACAATGTAAATTAAGCTTTTTGGAGGATTAGAAAAATATTAATAATAATATTTCGTTATTAACCATTCCAGTCAAAAAGAATTTTTTATTTACCTTTTAAGCAAAAAGTTGCATTTCCCTCCCTCTGGGGATAAAGGGGAAAACCGTTTTGGTCAATGTAAGTAACCCTGTTTATCTTCTCACTCCACCAATAAAATATCAAATTTCTAACCCAAATAGGTCTTTTGCAATATTCGTTTAAAATTTTATAATATACAAATCAGAGAGCGCAATTAAAAGTTTCGGGAAAATCGGAAACTCGAATCGTAATATTTCATCAATATCTTCCAACCAAAAAATTTTTATCTTTTTAAAACATTTTTTTTAAACAAAAAAGTTGACATTTTCTCGAGCTCGTGGGGGTAAACCATTGTTTTTAATGCAAACTTAGTGTTTTTTTGTAATATTCGTTTAAAAAATTTGTAATTAATAACTTTTTTTCATCGTCAGAGGGCGCAATAAATGCTTTTGTAAGATATAAATTCTAGAGTTTTTATTTCTCTCTAAAAGCAAAAATCAACGTCTACAGTCAAACAAAAAATCAATGACGAACAGGAGACACAGTTAAAACTTTAACTAAGTTTTTTGAAAGCGAGGTAAAAATAAATTACCTTTTAGTCAGCTGCTTGTCACAGAGGACTGACTTATTCTCTCAGTAGAAAATGTCATAGAAAAGATATGTGAGGAAGCGGAGACTACAGCAGAAGGATTAATATACAAGATTAACCACACAAGAAAGGAAACTTCCATGCCTTATCCGGGCGGATAAATTTCATCAGTAGCCAAGCATGCTAACCACTCAACCTCTCTGGTAAAACTGGAGTTTAGAAAGTGCTGCCATCTGTTGGGCCGTGGTGTGCAAAAATTGTTGAAAAAAAAAAAACTCATTGTAGCCCTACCTCCATTATACGTCTAAGTTATACTAGGCAGCAGGCTGTTGTTCGTTGTAGGCAATATATGCTGTAAACTTCAAATACCAACATTTTAAACAAACGAAATTGAATTCGTGACTGTGGCCTGATTCAGAAGCGGAAAACAGCAGTAACAAAATTACGTATCGCTTGCAATATATCGATTTTACATTCTATAGAATGTGTAAGAAACATTCCACCGATTTTACAATCTACAGATTGTTTAAGAAACTTTCTACCGAAATTTAATAGGCATTTTTTTCCCTTTAAGATCCAGTAAAGTGTATCAATTATTAGATTAATTTGGAACACTTTCGTTGCAATCATACTGATACGAAATTTAATGAGTTTACAGCGCATTAAAAATAATGTTCTTCAGCTAGAACAAATGGGCAAATCGTAATCTTAACACTGTAATGCTATCTACTTGGTTACACCTAATAAAGCAAATGTTATTAACAGAAGGGGAGAGATAAGTGAGATTAAAGCACTCATGGAGTCCAGTGGCAACTGCACAATGTTTCTCTTATCATGGTACCTCACTGCAGATTTATTAAATTTGCTACTACATAGGTCTTAATAACATGGTGTATCACTGGCACCGATGATTAGAAGTTCTGCCAAGAGATTCCACTAAAATGAATTTTCTAATTTAATGTTATGATTGATTCTGCTAGCTCTAACCTTAAACGGAACCAGTGAGAGAAAATTGTTAATTTATTCAGCTTTCATCTCTTTTCTGACCCTTATTTTTTGTGCGTAAACATGAAGGAGCTCCACTTTTAGGCGGTACCCAATGTGGATCCCCAAACATGTTGATAGTGTTTAAATTTAGATACCCCTAAACGTTTCACTGTTGATTGAAAAATAAAACACTAGGAAATCGCAGACGCATAGAAAACCCTCACGGACACCAGGGTTCCATGAACCACAGTTTAAGGACTTCCGAGTTAAATGATGGTATCAATCTTGAATGTTATCTTTAGTTTAAGGGGTTAAAGACATTGTATGAAATATAGCATCTGTCATTAGTGTTTTCCAATCTGTAGTATACCTACTCCAGTATATGCAAATAAAATCTAGTTATGGTGGATTTATTTTGGTTATACATGGTCATTTGTTTTAACGGTGGAATCAGATTTTAAAGAAAATGATGCATCATGTGATCAGCGAAGAACCTAAGCAATGGGACCAGCATATATCATATTTACTTTGAGCATACCGGGAAGTCCCTAATTGCATGACAGGAGTAGCCCCGTTTAAATTACCTTATAGTGTCCCCGTTTAAATTACCCAGTATGACCACTTAGTATATTAAAATCTACCTGTGTGGGAGAAGCATATATTCCATTAGGCTTAGCGCAACCGGCTGTGAAATATCTACAGAACTTGAAAGAAAGCCTGGAGAAGGCAGCTGCCGTGTTGGGTTGTTTACCTCTGAGCGCCACTTTTTTGCACACCATGGACTAAATGGCCAGGTCACGTGGACCCCGAAGGCTCAGAGAAGGTTGGGGGAGGGGACCCATTGGAACAGCTGTTGGGAGACAGATGGTAGCCTCCCGTCAAGGCCATCCAGCGTGTTCTTTAACATGCAGAGGGTATGGCTCTCCCACACACAGGGACAGGGCATAACATCCCATCCGACGGACGGCGACCTTTCCAAGCCCATCGGTGTCCCCTACTAACCGTTGGCAGGGCGGAGAGTTTTGCGGAGATAAGTCTCAAAGCTGACCCAGCTGGGACTCGAACCTGGGAACTACAGATTACAAGCCTCCGCAGCTGCCGAGGCATGAACTTGCTACAGAACATCAGCAGTCCTCCTGTGCCGAGTACTATAATAAGAAATCTACTCGCAGACAATTTGAAGTGAGGGACAGAGTGTTGCTCTCGACCCCTGATGATAATAATAAAGTTTATTCGAGATGGATGGGGCCGGGAACTGACAAGAAAGAATTCTCCACATAGTTATTTAGTAGAGATGGAAGACGGAAATAAAAGACATGTACATGTCAACAAATTGAGGGAATATTGCGCTAGAATAAATGCTGTAAGAATCATTTTTGAGGATGACTCTGACTTTGGAGAAGTAAGCTATTCTCCTACGTTTAGAGATAGAGGAGGGGAATCGAACCCTAGCGATAGGATTAAGCAGCATAGTCTGCACGGATTAAGTGACTATCAGCAGCAGCAGTTAAATAATATTTTAGGCAGGAGGTAGAATTTCTTTTCAGGAATTCAAGGCATTACTCGAGTGGTGCCACATAATATTAAATTGAAAGCTGATTTTGTCCCTAGGAAAGTAAACCGCTGTACCTGAAGTACTTAGGTCGCAGGTGGACATGCAAATTAAAGAACTTCTCGATGCAGGAATGATTGAACCTGCAGTCAGTGAGCATGCCCATCCCATTGTTTGTATTGCTAAGAAGGATAACTTTCTTCGATTATGGGTTGATTTTCGTGCCCTTAATGTTGGCACCGAAACAGACTCATCCCATGGGGTTGCAGGGCTGATAACTCAGATGGGGAAGACCCATTTTATTTCAACTATAGATCTGCTTCGTGGGTTGGGTTGTTTTACCTCTGAGCGGCACTTTTGTGCACACCATTGGCTAAATGGACAGGTCGCAAGGACCTCGAAGGCTCAGAGAAGGTTGGGGGAGGGGACCAACTGGAACAGCTGTTGGGAGACAGATGGTAGCCTACCGTCTAGGTTATCCAGCGTGTTCTTTAACATGCAGAGGGTATGGCTCTCCCGCACACGGGGCCACGGCTTAACGTCCCATCCGACGGACGGCGACATTTCCAAGCCCATCGGTGTCCCCTACTGATCGTGGGCAGGGCGGGGAGTTTTACGGAGATAAGTCTCAACGCTCACCTGTTGGGACTCGATCCTGGGAACTACAGATTACGAGCCTAGCGCGCTACCGACTGCTTCGTGGTTATTAGCAAATCCCGTTGGCAGAAGAAAGTAGACAGTTAACAGCATTTGTCACTCATAAGGGGCAATATGTCATGCAAATGATTTCAATCGTTTGTGAGATATTTAAGAGTTTGGGAATTGTGCTGAACTTCTGATGTCATGGTAGCTAATTGATCACTTGGTGATGGTGTAAGAATATGCATGGAGAGAAATTCGTAGATACGATCGAGTTGTAAGAGGTTTTGGGTGAGTATGGAAGTGATACATAGATTAATGAGGTCAGTTTTTATTTTGTTTGTATTAATGATCTATGTTGATTTTGTTTGTATTAATGATAATATATCTATGTCACAAAGATGAGAATTTTCAAAGGAAAGGTGAATTGCATTTTCCCTGAGCATCGGACAATCACCAATACCTCTGCCATTATCACGGAATTTTAAAATCGACCCAGTTTTCTCCTTCTCTCCCTATACCATTACACCCAGGCGGTGATATCTCACCTCTAGCAAAGTGGTTCACGTAACCCCTGGAATAATATCTCACATCTAACAAAATGGTTCACGTAACCCCTGGAATAATATCTCACCTCTAGCACAATGGTTCACGTACTCCCTGTAATGCTTCACGTACCCCCTGGAAATATGTATGTAACTGGCGTACCCCTTTTATAGATAAATACAACTATAGTTATAGTATAACAATGGTCATTTTTACTTTTTCACCTACCCCCTGGAATGATATCTCACCTCTAGCACAGTGGTTCACGTACCCCCTGTAATGCTTCACGTACCCCCTGGAAATATGTAACTGGCGTACCCCTTTTATAGATAAAACTATAGTTATAGTATAACAATGGTTATTTTTACTTTGTTACTAGATCTAGCGACTTTTGAGCTCTCACGGCGTACCCCAAAAATTTTTACCGCGTACCCGACGTTGAGAACCCCTACTCTAGCATATACCATTACACTGCCGGCAGTGATCATCTCACCTCCGCGCTATGCTAACACAGTGATTTCAGAAATATCTCTGCGCAGTGCTAGCACACTGGCTTCAGCGAATCTAATCTCTGAGCTATACCATTACATTGCCGACAACATAACTTTTTTACTAATTAACGGCGGTGCTGTTGCAGCTCCGCGATATATCACTACATTGCGGGTAAGGATATCTCACCTCTGTGTTAGGAGTGAGGGTTGACTCAATCGGAAGCGAACCTGGCTGGTAAGCTGCAGTTCCCAGGTTCGAGTCTCACCTGTGCTGGCGTTCAGATTTTTCCCAGCTAAAACCCACTCTCTGCCCTTGGTTAACAAGGAGACAAAAATGGGTGTGGAAAGTCTGTCCGATGGGATGTAAAGCCGTAGTCCCATGTGCAGAAGAGACATACTATATGCATGTTAAAGAATACACTAGATGGCCTTGACAAGAGGCTTCCATCTGTCTCGTAGCAGCTGTCCAGTAGATGCATTCTCTCAAACTTCCCTGAGCCCTTGGGGGTCCTTGTAACCTGGCCATTTAGCTAATTGTGTGCAAAAAAATTCCAAAACAGAGTCCTTATCATTACAAGGCAGACCACTTCAGTCATGCTTAAATGGGGAAAAATAGTTATCAGAGAACTACAGAGGAAATTGATGCTTCTTTCCATAAATTTACATTTAATTACGCAGATTAACTTTATTTTTAAAAACCTGTTTGCGGAGTTATTTTTTTATTTCAAGAATTAATCATAAGAATATATTAATATTTTTTATCGTCCATATCTCCTTTTCCAATAGAAAATTTCTGTAAAATATTGCTAACCTAAAAAAGAGAGAAAAAAAGCAGCTACGGCAAACGGTAAAAAATGATAAAAAAAAAACTCCGAATACCCAACCTACTGCCAAAAACACACGAAGAAATGCCATTTTTAACTTCTTTTCTAGTTATGTTTTCCGATGTCGGTGTTGCAGCGTTAAACGTTGCCTTATACAATTTAAGGATTTTTCAGACGGAAGTAATTACTATTGATTTTGTTGGCTGAACTTTTCCAGGAGATGAGCTTTATAACTGGACATTCTAAGGAATGCATTCAGCTGCTATGCAACTTCTAGTCATTAGTGGAATGTTTGGGGTTTTTTGTGGACGAATAATATGCCAATAAAAGCCATAAGATTACATTAAGAGCACATTCCTATGTTGAATAAACATCCGGTCTTTGGGTTTAGTTTTGCTACACTGCATTCGAAAGAAAAGTGGTCACATCTTTGCAGTTAAGTTTCTGTGGCACAAAGCTTTCACAATAAAATGACTTTCCGGTTTAAATGAAGATTAATTTCAGTTACGATAATTAAATCCTTTTATATTATTCTTCAATTCTATTTCTAAGGATTTCTTTTATCTGTTTTTTCTTTTCTAATATTGCTTTTAAAGATTTAGTTTTCAACTGTTGCATTGAACATTAGAAAACAGTGCTTTTTTGTCATTTACTCCAGTTCTTAATTAGTCCGTCGTTCAGTGAAATAACGGCTTGTGAAGTTTTCGGTAAGAACCAAGAAACTAAAATTAATATTCGCTCTCTTTTTTTGTCTGAGCGAAAAATTAGAAAGGGTATAGGTATGAATTTCGTATAGTTTAGCAGCAAAATGCACTTAAAAACTCATATATACATATTGAAATGGAAAAAATTGCACACTCACATTTTTAATATGCATATTAAAATGAAAAAGTCAGATACGCATATTAAAAAAAAACATGCATATAAAAAAAATGAAAAACACATTAAAATAAAAAAAAGTGGCATATGCATGTTTAAAAGATAAAAAAAACATATATACAAAATAAAATTAAATGAAGCACATATGCATATTAAAATTCATATTCAAAATATAATCTTACAACCTATATACACTTAAGCATAGCTTTTCCGTTTCTGTGATCAAAGCTCGATTATTTTAATAGCATTTTATATTTAAAGGAAACTATATATATGTTATCGTTAAAGTATGAAATCCTTTATTTCATAGAATACCTAGTTATTTCATGAAATAACTGTTCAAGTCAGTTAAAGCGTAAAACTCACTTGTATTCTATGGTTTAACTAGTTTTTTCATAGAATAACGATCTACACCCCGTTAAAGTGTAAAATAACCGAGAAAATAAATCTTAAATTCAAAAGGTTGTAAAGTGAGAACCACTGGTCAGAAATAGCACACCATTTTTAACCTACTATAAAGTGTTATATAATAATAATGATATTAACTTTTATATTTCGTTTAAGAACATGGAAAGTATTACTTTCATTTACACGCAATATTTTTGCTATTAACAATAATTTGCTGAACTTAATATATAGAGATTACTGTAGCCGAATATTTTTTGCGTCAGACTCTTAGAACATCAACTAGAAGTGACCAAAAACAACAAAAACTGCATTCTACTCTGAAATGTAACCAAAATTCAACAAAAACAAAAAAAAGACTATTTCTAGTGTCCGAGAGTAGAGTTGAAACCAGGGTCATCCCTCGTCAACATGAATCAGTCGTCCGAATTATAAAACACGCCCCCAAAATGAGCAGCCAAGTGAGAACGAATCACTTTACTGATTCGTTCTCACTTGGCCTCCACTCATCCGGGGCGTTTTTTATAATGCTAACGACTGAATCACGTAACACGAAGATTCATATTCAAGAGATTCACCACTTTACGGATTCGTTCTTACTTGACCTTCGCACATTAGGGCAATTCCAAATGCCATTTTAGTAATCCCTGTTGTAACAAATGATTTTATTGCGTCTATATAAATAACATTTTGTATGCTGTATAATTCAGTCAGATTGTTTATTTTACACTTTAACTGTCTATCATTAGTTATTTCATAGAATACTTAGTTATTTCATAGAATAACTAGTTAAAGTGTGGAATTATTAATTTATTACACGCTTTAACTGACTTGATCAGTTAGTTCATGAAATAACTAGGTATTCTATGAAATAACTGAATTATACACTTAATTAACATATATACGTACTTAATTAACATACATACAGATTTTCTTTTACTTAACGCTGTTGTCAAAGTTTCAAAATTTATGTATTTCTATCTTGAAACAGGACAACTATGTGCTCCTTGATTCCAATTTTCTCTTCTTGTTTATATTTTGCTTGTTCTATATCTGTATTTGCTTATGTTTTTATCTATTTCTTTGAATTTGTAATTTATTAACTCTCTACTAGAACAGCATCGCTTGCTTATTTTTAACATATAACACTGAGTTTTCCTTGCTTTAGAAATACCCTCTTGTGCAGGAATGAATCTCTGTCTGAGCGCTGGTGATGGCTTAAGGTCGAAACGGCCGATATGTAATTGTAGAGCTCACACGTTTCCAGTTTCCTTGAAGAAGAGTGGGTTGACATCGAATGGGGCATGATTGTGTGGGCATGATGTTCAGATGCCAGAACCTCAACAACAACAACCATGATGAACTACTACCATTCTGTAGTGACACGAGTCTACTGCCCCACATGTGACCAGTAAAAGGTCACATGTGGGACAGCTACATGTGGTCGATAGCCATGGTAGCTACGTATATCCCATCTGCTAACGCAGCACAATGGTCCAGCTAACTATCCAGTACAACGTTGGAATGTCAAGAACAATATCTACATGGAGAATGTACCTGAAATTAGCTCACATGGGCGTCACTGGTATACCCATGCTATGATGTGCAAGAAATTGTGACTTGCATGGGCATGTCAGCACCAGACCACCGATATGTGGAAATCTGTCGCCTGCTCAGATGAATCATATTTCCAACTCCATGATGCTTATGAGCATGTTCTATTTGTTGAAAGCAACATGAGGCACCAGTATGCATCATCAGTGTTTGTCAAGCTGGAGGAGGTGATGTTATTGTTTGGGGAATGTTTTTATGGCATGCTCTGAATCCACTGATCACAGCGAATCGACGGCTCAACGGGACGACCCATGTTTCTACCGTCACCTACCAAGTACTCCCATTCATGATGACATACCTAGACAACTCCGGCGTTATCTGGATCAACAAGATGATATGCCATGTCATACACTTTACAGGGCCATTCGGCAGGTTCCAAAATGGTTTCAGGAACATGACAATGAAATGTCCTCTCATGGCTGCTCAACTCACCGGAACTCAACCCAATTGAGCATGTTTGGAAGCTACTGGAAAAGGTGATTCGATGCTCCGATCCTCCACCTGGCAAAGTGCAGGCAATACAGGACACATTGTGTAACACATGGGTAACATTACCACAGGACATCCTGCAACACCTTATGGAGTCGATGCCGGACGGATACGGGCTGTTTCAGAGGCAAAAAGTGGTCAAATCAGTTATTAAGTTGGTGTTGCTAATGCAAAGTCAACTCAGTATATAAATTTCTTGCTTATCGGACACTGATTTTTTTTTTACTTTCTCATAGAAAAGATGGAAAAAATTATTATGATGGTGAAAAAAAATTAACACCAAAAGTTTTGAACCTAATGCAGCAACTGCAATATTTTTCTTCACGCTTAGGTCATTAATAAACACAAAAATGCAGTATTGTAGTTAAAATTTTCATTAAGAATTCAGACCAGAGTATCTGTAATGCAACGTCCAACGCAACGTGATATTTCCCAAACTACAATGTTTGGTAGATGGAAAACTTTATTTCAGTGGACGTGTGTAGTTGCTTCTTCAACCATTAGATTCATACAACAGCAGTTAATACTGTATTTCCCACAAATGGTCAAAACATAATTAAAATCATTTGATGCAATGTGGAAAAAAGCTGTGTTTAAAATCACTCTGCAGCAAGTTTTCTTGATTGACCTGACCACAAAAATAGCCGAGTGGATAGCGTGCTTGGACACTGATCAAAAGGACCTGAGTTTGGGCCACGGATAAAGTATGGATGTTTACCTTGTGCTGAGAGGTTCACCTTTTCCACAGATCGCTCTTTAGCGTATTATGCTGACAGGTTCCTGACCTCCGTGGCAAGCAGCTACTTGAAGGGTAATTTATTTATTTTATTAAGAAGTCAATCAAGAACACTTGTTACAGAGTGATTTAAAAACACGGCATATCTTCCAAATTGATTCTAATGATTGTAACTAATTTTGACCATTTGTAGGAAGCACAGTATCAGGATCCTATCTATGGGGAGGGGAATTTCAAAGGTATGGAAGGAACCATACCTTTGAAAATACTAGTAAAGGTAATGGAGTCCAAAACAGGCATTAAACGTGCATATTTCATACATTTTTCAAGAAAAATTTTACAGACCTCTAAAATTGAGGTGAAAATAACGAACTGAAATGGAAATCCAGTGTCTTGTCCCCCACCCCCCCATTTACTTTTTTCCGGTTCGTTTGTGTCATTTGTCCTCATCAATCGAATATATTTAAATATCTATATTTCAACAATATTCTTTCGGTATTTATAGAGTTACACAAATTGGAATATCCAGCAGCAACTATGATAGTTTAAATAATTGATCTAAGATGTTAATAAAATAAATTTAAAGGAAGCATTAAACCTATATTAAATTTTACTACTGATGTGTAATGGTATTTTTTTTATCATTTCGTGTAATAATTATTGTCATTTTCTTCAAATTTGAATGAGTTTTTTTTTTCAGTACTGGTAAAGTTATTAAATGTTTTAGCTTCCATAACTCTTTAAATACTGGATCCGTAATGTGGAAATCGAGATTTAAATAGATTTGATTGAGATCTTTAAATTATTATCGGCACAATATTTCATAATAAGCTACTTAAAAATTAACTAAGTTCTAAATCAGACTGCCTATTGACTTAACATGGAACTATACTTAACAAAGCGCCCGCTGAGTGTTTATAGCTACCAATAAGTTGGAGTCCCACCATCACACCATAAGTTTGGAGAAAAACTTCTGTCTATTGATAACTTTTCCCGTTCTCCATCGATAAAGTATAACTCCACTCATAACTTTCAAGATAGCCGAGAGTCCGCAGTTCCCCCAGAAATTTCAGACTTTCCTAACGGGAACTATCAAGACCTACGGGAGCTTGGAACCCGATCTCTTCAATCAACATAAGCACACACAAGGCGGACTACCACACCAAATTCGGCACCAATCGGTCAAGTGTCTGAGAAATTAAAGGGCATAGAAACCTTCCCCCACCAATAACTCTACCGCGCACTTACGTAAAACATAAACCGTGCATCGTTACGCCTGTTCAGAATACTCCTGTTAGCATATATATCAATGATTCTCAACCTTTTATGCTTCACGTACCCCCTGGAAATGTCTATGTAACTGGCGTACCCCTTTTATAGATAGATAAAACTGTAGTTAGAGTATAATAATGCCAACTTAGCTACTTTGTTACTGGATCTAGCGACCTTTGAGCTCTCACGGCGTACCCCAAAAATTTTACCGCGTACCCGACGTTGAGAACCTGCTATAATACGATTAAATCAAAATGCACAAATATTTCATTCATATGTCATAACATCAAAGTGATAATTTGTAATAAATATTTTTAATGCTCCAGTGATGGCCCGGTGTCCGAATGTTTATCACGTTTAGCTAAAAATCAAAGTGACCTGGGTTCGAGCCCCAGGAAAGGTATGAATGTTTCATTTTTTGAATTGTCGTTCTGCTGGGTCTCGTCTTTCTCTGATTTTCTCTGTGGCAAGCTCCTGTCACACCATTGTGGCAAGACGATCCTTGAAGGAAAATTTTATTTCATTATCGTCTACTACTTACTCATCTTCACTTTTCAATTGTTATCTATAATAATAATGAGATGTCTGTGTGTCAGTGCAGCCATAACTACGGCGACCATACGTCCTTTATTTAAGAGGACAGTTCTTTATTTCAATGCTCTGTCCTTTAGATTTATTTTTTTTCTAAAATGGGCATTTTGTCCTTTTTTTGTAAATTAAAATAATAAACTGAATATTGGCGTACAGTAGATGGGTTGAAAATTTTAAACATTTCACAGATAAACACGTATTTTTTAAAACATTTTAAAAAGCGTTGAATTTTGTTTATGTCTCCCTGGATCTAATGCCACCACTGAACGAGTATTTTCATTAGCGAACAATATGTGGACCAGTGAAAAAACCAAATTAAAAATCGAAACATTGAAAGCATGCATTTATACCAAATGCATCTTTTGACATGAATTGTATACAGTTTTATGAATTTTTAAAACACAAACCTGATTTATTAAAAAAATTTGTTCTTGTGAAAACTATCAAAATTAAATTTTTTAAGTAATAATATGATTGTTTAAAATGCTATGTATATGTTTATATTTTATAATAAATGTTATAAAGCTTTTTAGTTATAGTGAAACAAATAAACGCAACCTGCTTTTTTTTATTACGAAACAATTTCTGATTTGCCCTTTTATTTTCTCCAAAAAAACATGGTCACCGTAGCCGTAACTCATCGGGAAGTCGTGGTAGACGCTTGAAACTTTCACAGAATGTTTCTGGTTGTCGTCCGATTTGCAGTGCCAAATTTCAAGACAAATTCCAAAAGTGAAGAGGGAAGGAGGCTTGATAAAAACAGAAATATTTGCCATGCTATTCCTACGGAAAACCGAAGTCGTCGTCAACTTTATTGTTGCCATTTACTAATCCCTAACTGTGAACATAAGAGTCATAACAGCATTTAACGAGCATTGAGTTCTGCTACCGTTGCCACATTCCCCACATTCCCAAATCAATTATTATTCTAAGGTGTCCTATTGCAGATAAGAACCTGATTTTTAACTCAAGACGGGTCATACAGGGGATATCCTCGTAAGAAATTTGCGTTGGGTTGTTTTACTTCTGAGCGGCGTTTTTTGCATACAATGGGCTAAATAGCCAGGTCACAAGGACCCAGAAGGCTCAGAGAAGGTTGAAAGAGGGTACCCACTGTTGTTGGGAGACAGATGGTAGCCTCCCGTCAAGACCTTCCAGCGTGTTCTTTAACGTGCACAGGGTATGATGGCTTTTCCGCACACGGAGCCACAGCTTAAAGTCCCATGTACGACGGATGGCGGCCTTTCCAAGCCCATCGGTGTGCCCTACTGATAGTGGGAAGTGCGGAAGAAATCTGGGACTGTACGGTAGAGTATCACGGGAACCACAGAGTACCAAAATCTGTTGAAACGGAAATAAAAATATCGAAATTTGAGTAGATACGAAACTACGGGCTTTGAGAGTACACGCTGACGTAAGCAATGCCATGTTGAATCTGTGTGGTATGGATTTGGGTGTGTGTGTCTACTTACAAAACTCCTTCAGTGAGCGAAAATAAGAATACACAGATCGAAAATTATAGCCAGGCAGTGCCGGGTGCCGTTTAGCTAAGTATGAAACATGGAACTGAATAATTTTAGTGTCAAAATCAAACTATCATAAAATAATTTTTGCTACAAATCACATCTAAAAACGTATCAGTAGTCTTACACATCTAGTATTTGCATTAAGGCAATTCGATTTTATTTCTGAAAGTGGTCTTCCGGCAAGTTTAGTTCAAAAGTGGAACTTACGATCTGCCTGCATCAGTTTTTAAGCGCTAAAAATTGTAAGGGAACAGTTTGAAAGCAATGCCGATGGGCGATGAATGTGCTTAGTGAAGCGGGATAAAAGGGCTCTGTTGAGGTAAAGACTTTCCGCACTGGATGGTGCTGGCTTTGCCATTGAGAAAGCAAGTTTTATGGTTTAGCGTTTGTAGGCAGACTAATTGGAGAAACTGTTTCCATTGCAGGGATTTGACGTTAACGTAAAACCCTAGCATTTTCTTTAGAGCCTCATAAAGAATCTCAGTTGTAACGGTTAATGGCAGCAGCTATCTTTTTTTACTCATGCTAAGTAACAAACGACAGTAAAAACTCATCACCAGATTAAAGTCGAAGCACAAAATCGATTTCATGGCTTAAAAAGGAAAGCGTTTTCGATCGAAAAAAGCAGTTAAAATTCCACCTCAAAGGTTCCTTGATACTCCCGATTTGCCAAAAAAAAATAAATCCAGGTACGTTCACAGACTGACTGCTGAGAGATTTGGGCGTTTCGCTGCTGGTTAATGAATCGGATCTTTACTAAGTATGAATGTTTGTGGAGTTTTTACTGCTGCGGTTGGACCTCCACGGCATATGGGGGTTGAGGGTTGGCTCAGTAAGTAGCACGCCGAGCTCGTAATTTGTAGTTCCTTGGTTCGAGTCTCACTGGGGCCAGCTCCTCCAAACTTTTAATTTGCCCTCGGTGAGAAAGGAGGACATTGATGGGTTTGGAAAGATCGATGTCTGCCGGATGGGAGGTTAATATGTGGCCCTGTGTGCCAGAGAGATGTACTCTGTGCACGTTAAAGAACACGTTGGATGGCCTTAATCGGAGGCTTCCACTATATCCTAACAGCTGCTTAACATCTAACCTTCTTCTCCCAACTTTCTCTGAGTCTTTGGTGTTGCTCTGAGGAGAAACGTGCCACTCAGAAGTAAAACAGCCTAACCCAGTCCAACTGTCCCAATGCCAACCAGCCTAATTGTCTTAATTTATAATGATGTCCAGAAGATCATCTCCGACAGGCAAAAGAAACTTCGTTGTCCATGTATAATGCGCAAAAAACCACAAAAAAGAAACGATTTCTTTTGGCAAAAAGAAATGAGACATTTAAAATCAAACTTTGTAATCACCTGTAAATCTGAATGATCTTGAGCATAGAGGAAAAATTGCTTTGAGCCAGATGGGATCCGAACCCACGAGTCATCAGGAGGCCGTGGGTTCGCATCCCACCTGGCTCAAGACAATTTTTCCTCCATACTCAAGAAATATGAGACGTTAAGTGCAAAAGTGGTCTCTACCGATTTCACATAAATTTTGAATATGGCTCTCCCGCATACGCTACCCAGGCTTAATACCAATTCGACAGAAGACGGCTTTTTACCAAACTCATCGATGTTTTTTTTTTTAATTCCCTTTCTCACCCAGACCGGGATGCGGTGATAGCAGAGCTAAATCTCAACTCTTTGCAAAGTTCGACTACAACTGAAGTTTGCGAGCTTGGCGCTCTACCGACTGACCCCTTCACTAAACTTATCCCATCATTACAGTTGCAAAAAAGAAATACTGAAAAAACAAATTTATGTTTGTATCATCGATTTGGTATTTTCACAAACCATATCTTTAACGTTTTTTTTAAATCTGGAAAATATCTTACTAATTATCCTCGTATCAATTATTTTAGACCAAAATGGTCATCGTTACCTTAAAACAGTGGTTCTCAACCTTTTATGCTTCACGTACCCCCTGGAAATGTGTATGTAACTGGCGTACTCCTTATATAGATATATAAAACTATAGTTATAGTATAATAATGCCAAAATAACGACTTTGTTACTAGATCTAGCGACCTTTGAGCTCTCACGGCGTACCCCAAAAAATTTTACTTCGTACCCCACGTTGAGAACCCCTGCCTTAGAAGAAATTGACGAGAAATTCATAAGAAAAAAACACTCAGCAGCAAATTTCTGTTTATTCTCCATTGCCATCCGGCTTTTCAAACTCTTTATTCATCTCCCACCTACCTGGGCAAAACTCTACTTCTCAACGTTTTCACTTTCTAGGGAAGCAATCAAGTTAAAATTCTATCCCAAATCTTTTTAGTCTCATATATACTCGTTCCTCGGTCTTCCTTTCTACCTCTTTTATAAAGTTCAACGTTAAAACACTCCAGAATTCCCCAATGTTTTTGATAACGTGTCACCACTGCTTCTAAAGATGCAATGGGCATTTGTTTGCCAACAGTCGTGTACGAGTCTTCACCTTATCTCCTTACACTTGCCCGGAGCAACAAACACTAGTCCCAGTCGGGAAGGCAATATCTTGGAAGAAATAGAAAATCCGTACTGGCAAACTCGGGTACTGGTAACACAAAAGGGAGAAAGGACACGTCTTTTCGACAAAACCAAAATTCCTGGGAGATACATGTCAAAGGAGGTAGGTAATATATATAGAAAAAAGAAGCTCAAATGTTACTCCTTTCCCCGCTTTGTTGTACTGCTTACTTTTTTTTCACCCTTTATTTGTCTTTTCGCGTGCAGTTTCTATCGACATCCTCTCGAAAGGTCATCTTAGTAGACAGCACAATACATAAGCTTTTCTTTTATGCTTCTCAGAAACCGAAATCTTTTCACGTGAAAAAACTTGAAAGAAAAATAGTAAGAACAACTCAGTCAAAAGTACAGAAGGATGAGGAAGAAAAAAAGTTGTTAAATTTGATTAGATTTAAGACATTCTCTTCCGCATTTTCCAATTTCTTTTACGTCGTCCGCTATTATTGCACCTTCTCCACGGAGCGCAAAAACTGAACTAATTTATTGTCATTCATGGGCCTTCTATTGTTCGCTGGAGCTGGCTCCAACTCCCAAGTCGGTGAATAATTATCCGGCAGGCTTCGGTAAGATAACACGGTGGTGCATTTTCCAAAATAACTTCCGTTGATAGCATTGCCGATTTGTTGCGCCCGAGGTAAACTGTAACAAAAGTGGCATAGCTGCAAAAAAAAAGGAGGATCTTTCTCAAGGTAACTAACCCGTTAAGAAAATATATAGAAAAATGCTTACTTTTTTTTTTGAAAGATTTTCTTGCTTTCCTGACTTTTATTTTTTCTTGGCCTTTAGGGATTGTCGGAAATTGAATCTCTGTATTTATGCGTGAAGCTTTCACTGATAGCAGAATGGAAAATTTGAGAAAACAAACAGACTTTTATTTCTTAGAATGACTTGGGATTAAAAAAATCCAGATATCGAAATATATAAATAAATAAGTACCGCGTTATTTGGTTATAATTAAACCATCATGATTAGTTAATACAGACTAAAGTATTATTTTGAGATTATCCATGTATTTTAAATAAGAATTAATTTTTTTCTTATACTGATTCTGAGCTACAACTAAAAGTTTAGAAAATTTAATTTCCTACTGCATGAATTGGTGAAAAATCAATGAAAATTCACTAGAGTCCTCGCTTATGTATCGTAATTGCATTCCCGAAAAATGCTGCGTGAAATAATTTCGTTTAAAAAGAAATTTTTAATCTTTTAATATCAATAATTTCCTTACATACATATTTTAAAATTCTCAATTTTCTCTGATTTAATATGATTGACGTCATTGTCATTAGAAAGCAGGACGCTGATGATATCAGTGGTCGTTCATTCATATCAGTGCTTTTACTTACAGGAATCACTCTTATTTCTCCCTATTTGCTTTCCGCTCATTTTTGTACGACTATGGTTTCAAAGTTGAAGCAAACTTAAAGGTCAGACAAGATAGAACAAAGCAATATGGCGTCTCTCGCAGATCGAAATCGTAGACCCGTAACAGACGCGGTACGATGTGAAGCTCATATTGAAAGTGAAGAAGCACGGCGAGGTGTCGCTGTACAATAGCAGAATCTTAACCGATCACTGGCCTCGGTTGGAGTACTCTCCAAACCTAAATCTGCACCGGAACGAAACTTGACCGTTCGTGCAGATCCGAAGTGTACACTGAGGAAAGAAAAAAATCTCTTTCCAGTCTTTTTTTTCTTTGGCCACGTGAACGTTTCTGCATACGAGGAACAATTGCCAAATTACTCGCCTGTCAGGCTACTTGCCAAAACGAAAAACTGATGGCTTTTTATGTGATTTCCTTGCATCCGGTAGTCGAGTGGCTTCTCGACCTTTCTCCTGTGTCTGTTTCCCCTCGTGCTTCGTTTGGCAGGAGGCTCGCGGGCATCTGACCCTTAAAATATGAAATCGTTATCCTGATGCTAAACTGGAGCTAGACTTCGTCCGAAGATGAAAAAGGAATTAATATCTGCTATAATACTTTCAGTCGTGGACTGGAGAACCGCTGACCGTATCATTCCACCAACTCATGAACATGGTTGAGGGAAGAAGTTTAAATGAGAGAAACGACATTATAATTATGATCTGAACATGTTTACTGAAATGAGATGAGCAATACTTGGTAAATATGAGGAATATTACCCAGATCAGTAAGAATGTTAAAAAGGGTTTTCTACTTTTCTTAAAGGATTTTTCGATTGTTTTGCAATTGCTTGAAAAATATAATCAATTTATATAATAACCGTAATTTTGAACGAACGGGCGAACGAACAAGCGCCCGAAGAGCTGTGACGTCAATATGTGACAGAAACTGACAGTTTCCCTGTGGTTCCGCGGCTACTTGAGTGATGGGTCCCATAACTGGTGAGGTCGTCCCACTTAGTTCTAACCCTGTTGGTGTAACAGATCTGGTCCTTAGCTGCCGTGGATCAGGAGTGATCCCTCGAAAAGTGTATGAAATTTCTAGAGATGCTGCCATCGCCTACCTTTTAAATGGAGTAGTACGTTGTGAGTAGCACGTATGGAAAGCTGTGAATGAATTTATAGATGTGAAGTTATTAATGGACATACTTTTCGCGCCAAACGTTTGGAGTGGGTTTGATTAGTAATTTATAAAATTTCCGACATCCATAAAGGAAAGTTCAGACATTACTATTTGTACTTAGTTCCAAAAATTTTAACTTAATCCGTAACAGCATAACTCTCACTTAATTACCATTAATTTTTTATGCATTTGAAAACTTTTTATTAGATCTTGATGATGTAGAAAATCTTACGCAAATACAATAATTATTGCACTATTATTTCTTGTTAAATTTTGTTATCAATATCATTTATCATAATTATATTCTTCCAAACTAATGATCTGTATATGTATGGGAGCTCACGCACGGGGATACTTTTGTGAGCTGTCAAAAATTCTTTGTAAAAATTTACATAAGAAAAATGAAAGAAATAATAATGAAAATAATCAATGCCTTAAAGAGGAAGGAAAATCAATCAACCAATTTTATTTCATCATCATATACAATTTACAACATAGAAAAATGTGATGGTTTGTGTGGCCACTAAAAGAAATTGATACTAAAATCGATAATGATTTTAGTATCAATTTCTTTTAGTTTTGGAAAATGATCACAAAAAACATGTGTCATTTTTCCAAAACATGGACAATGAATTTCTTATTTACATTAGATTATTCAACATAGGTGCAAAATCTTCCAAAGAAACAAAATGCTCTTTAAGTTCTGCTTGAACATATAAAACTTTTTTCCATTCCTTACTTCAAGAGGCAACTGATTGAAGATTTTAGGTGCGATATATGAATAATACCTGTTAGCAATTTCTTTTCTGGTCAAAGGAACTGAATATTTTGGACCTTTCTCTTTGAGTGTGCATATATTCGGTGAATTTGAAAATTAAAGCAATTGTGGTTAAAAATATCATCACTCTAAAATAAATATGTCTAATAGGTAAAATTTTTAGCGTAGAGTACCGACTGAAATTATTTACAACATCAGTGTTATTTCTTGCAATTAATTTAAAATTTTGTTTCGCAGAGAAACCAGAGCTTGAAAAACCGAAATATAAGTTCCAATTCAACAGATTATACCATATTGAAATGGAAATCCCTGCTTTCCTCATACTCACCAAAGACCAAAATATACTATTTGTTGCCAGATGTTCGGCAACCACGGCAATCCCCTGTTCCGTCTCACGACACTACCAAGTTAACGGAAAGCCGTGACTATCTAGAGTCGGGGGCAAGAATACACCATATAGATGCATCTCATCCCCGACCTCACTTGGCAGCAGTCCTATAGAAGGAAAGCTAACCACCGGAAGAAACCTGAAATTTAATCTGTTCCCCGGTTAGCCATGAACAAGGATATGTAGATTCAAGTTCGCTCGGCACCCGGGGTGGAGACTCTTAGTGAGGCCCAGACTTTGAAAAGGGCTCGTGCCTACTAAGGGACCAAATCCGTTCAGCCGTGTCCTTGAACTGCTCCACGGAGCGCCTGATGTTGAGGTCTTGACACCGTCCAACCGGGCCACTAAACCGGTCAGCGATGTCTTCGACCTTGGTTGGTCTTGGTTCTGTCCAACCGGGGACCCAATCCGGTCAGCAAAGCCTTCGACCGGTTGCTGAGCCCGAAGTCCCCCCACCACCACGTCAAGGTGGTCCCCTATCGGAGGGGGAGGGGACCAAAGACCAAAATTAGTTAGAGGGAAACCCTTGTGTCAATCATTCCAATGAGTTCCGTTTTTGAGAGCTGATCACTCTCTCCACCAAAACTCTCACCGCCACTGGTGTTACCGAGAAACGTGAGACCACATCTCCACCGAGGTACCAATTTGAATACCATGCTGAAATAAACCCCTGGTGTACCTAAATGCGGCTAACGAGAAGTCATATAAGGTGAGTCAACTGTACTCAAAATTTTTTGAAGCAACGAAAGAAATTCGATTTGAAGTTACTGATTATTAAAGTAGACAAGCGGTTTCAAAACAAAGGAACCGTTAACGATTTATTTTTTTTGACGCATGTCGTTCTTCTAAGGTCTCGCCCTTTTCGCTTCCTTTCTATATGATGTCAGATTATATTAGCAGGTTACGGTTAGATCTCCTTGCCATTATTTATGAGGAAATTGCCCCATATTTTGCATAGGAAGTCGAATCAAGCAGGTGTCCTGAGTGTAATGACCACACCAAATAAATCACGTAATTCTTGAAAAATCTCTGATTCGCAACGAACTTTTTTTTAATTTTTTTTTGTACAATTCGTTATAACTGTTTCAGTATTGTTAAGTATTGTACAGCAAAGTGAAAAGTGAGGATTGAATGTTCAAATTCTGCACCTGGGTTACGTTTTGGGGTCAGTATTCAAACAATTCCGGACATTTCGACACCGTAGCGCTGCGAAGTACAGAAATCTAGGATGGGCAAATGAAAACAGAGAGGTGGTAAGACTAAGTACTTAGAATAAGAACTAAGTAAAACAACTCAAGGTGGGTATCATGATCATACCAGAAATCATTTTTCTGTAGGTATAATTTGGAAAGTTAATTTCAAATGCAAGATTCCTAGGTAGACAAAATATACTCTTTACCCACTCTCCCAAAATATTTGGAGTGGTCAGCTGCTTACCTTGCCTAACCCTTTCGCATACCATTGATTTCGACCATAGTAAGGGTCTTCTGAATTTCTTTGAATTAATAGTTCAAGATGGGCCAAAACTAAAAATCTTGATTGGTTCTTTTTTTTGAAAACTTGATTGAGAAATCTTGATCTTTTTCTTGAAAAATATAGGACAGAAAGATTCTGGAAAATATCCCCAGTTTGTATAGGTGTTCTTATACAAGAAGTTTGAAATCACTGCTGACCACTGTTTCAGTTAGAGTTAACCCAATGCACAAAAATTGCATGTTGGAAAAATAACCTAGTTCTCCAACTACAATGCTAATATAGGCCTAAACCTTCTCATGAATATAATAACAACTACTGATAAATAATACTACTAACAAAATAAATCTGAATCGATTGTTATTTATTAAACCGTTGAAACAGTAGCATAAAAAAGGAAAAACAAAAAAAAAGAGACAAATATCAAATTATTAAAGAAACAGAAAAGAAAATGAACTTCGAGGTATGTTCAGAAAGAAGCAGATGAGGAGATTTTCAAGAGAATTTAGTTTTATCTCCTCTTTATGCTGGAATTGTTACAGAAAATATAACCCATGGAGTGTAAAGGAAGAAAATAAGGCTTTGACTGGCGGATTTCAAAGTTCCTTTTCTAATGAGAATCAGCCACATCGATTTCTCGTGTTGCTTGGGCCTCTTAGACAACTAACTGACATGTCTTTCGCCTGGCTACTTTGTCAATCCAGATGAACGAATTGCTCTGGGAATTAGAAAAACAAATAAGAGAACTTCATTATAAGTAATTACTGCTGACGTTGAAAGAAATGAGGGCACTGGATAGAACTAGGACGAAAATAGAACATTAAGCATTCCTCAACTGTTTTGATTTATTGCAACGTTTCAGATTGGGAAAAAAAAGGTAATAGGAAATATTTTTCGTGCTTTTCAAACTTATTTAGTAAGAAGTGCATGGCAACATCAGAACTGTTTCTTGCAATACAGATTTAACAAAAGGCCATTACATCGATTGCGAAAAGAACAAACAAGCGATGACGTAAAAACAGAACAGTTAATCTTTCTGATTGGAGAAACTTGCAATCGCATGCATACATTGCGTGACCAAATTATTATGAACACCTACCTAATACTTCGTCGTATGTATCATAGAAGTTGACTTATTCTGCTAAACTAAAATATGAAAAGTACACTACTTTAGGTAAAATTGTCGATTGAGACAATAAAATAAAGAGTACCTTAAAAAAAAGAGGGAAAAAATTCCGTTCGTGGCCCTGCCTTTAATCCGACACAACCTAGTGCTCCAAATTTCTATGAATCAACTCTTTTGATTACCAGTATCTGCAGGACCAGATCTAGAAGTAAGGTGGCCATGTCCACTTCCCTTTGATAATGTTATTAATCGAAATGGAGGCAGAAAAATATTAAACATATATTTTTATTTAAAAAGTGTTATGTTGTTTTTACCTGTGAGTGGCACTTTTTTGCACACAATGGGGTAAATGGCCAGGTCACGAGGACTCCCAATGCTCAGAGAAGGCCTAAAACTCTCTAACCCAAGGCTCAGAGAAGCTGGGTGAGAGGACTCACTGGAGCTCAGGGGAGCTCACTGGAGCACTGGGGACTCACTGGACTCACAGCTGTTGGGAGGCAGATGGGAGCCTCCCGCCACGGCCATCAAGCGTGTTCTTTAACTGCACAGGGTATAACTATGCTGCACACAGAGTCACGATTTAACGTTACATCCGACGTACGGTGGCCTTTCCAAGCCCATCGCTGTCCCTTACTGACCGTGGGTATGGCTGGGAGTTTTGCGGAGATAAATCTCAATGCTGGTCCAGCTGGAACTCGAACCTAGGAAATGCAGATTACGAGACTGGCACGCTACCGCCTGAACCGCATCATTCAAAAGGAAAGAAGGCATTACTGGATACAAAACACGGAAACAACCTAGATTTTCTACAAAGTTTGCCCTGGTTTTTCGTATAACATACAAACACACACACACAGGAACACACAACCATGCCATCCTGGAACTGGAACCCAGATACCTGCAGTCAGGGCCGGCGCGAACTTTTGTGGAGCCGGGTTCCAAAATTGTGCGGGGCCAAAAAAACGCAATTATATGTACTTCTACATTTTAAAATAAGAAATTATTTATTATAAGTACAAAGTGCGGTACATATCTACATACAACTTATAGGAACACCGAGTAAAATAATAAATATTACATACTTTTTTGTCGCCCTTTTCGCCGCAAAATCTTTAATTATGTCATCAAAATTGACCGATTTCGCTTTCTATTGAAAGAATAGCCAGGGATGTAAAAACGGTCTTGGCTTATTGCTGATCGGAGATAATTTTTTATTAATTTCAATCGCGAAAAACTACGTTCAGCTGAAGCCACGGTTACAAGCGTTGTTAACATGATTTGTAACGCAATTAATAAACTTGGATATGCTTCTGAAAGATTATTTTTAACACTATATTTCATCCTATCAAGATCCGAACAATTTTCTTGCATTATCGACCGGAACATCTTGATCTCTTCAAGCATTTCTGCTCCGTCAAAATATGCTTCCAAATAAAGATATAGATCTTGACAACATTTGAATAAATATTGCTCGTTCAAATCCGCGATTTCATTCATATATAAAAAAAACAAAAAATATTTTGATGATTTTCATAGAGTTCAAATCTATTTATAAATTATACTAATGCAGTATCTATATCCTAAAATATTTAACAGTTTACCTGAAACTATAAAGGATGAAATAAATTCTCTTACGTTTTCTCGAAAACTAAGAGATTGGATTTGTAATATAGATGATATAGAAAAATATCTTTAGATTGGAGGGTTTTTCCCCTATATTTCTGATTCTAAAATTTTCTTTTATTTGTTTGCTCTTTAGGATGTTAAATTTTTGAATAAAAATTGGTGTATTTATAGTTTATTATTGATTCTGTTAATATGTTGTTGATGTAACCATGACAGAAAATATTAATATGGTAATATACTTAAAATGTTGTTTCTAATGTTTATATATGTTTTTTTATTTTAACCTAATACTCCGCGTGCGAGTCTATGAACTCTTGTGGAGTTGTAAATTTCCAAAATTTTTGTAAATACTTATATTGTATCATAATTTAATATAAATAGAAATAAAGGATACTACTACTACTATTACTCCAAAAAATAATTTCCACGTAAATTTTCTTCGTCGCTGATTGTAGACGACTCATCGTCTCCGTAATCAAAAAATTTTACTTTTTTTTACCTCTAATGAAGACTTAAAATCTGCTGTTATGTGTAATTCTTTTGCAATTTGTTTTGCTGTGATAATGGCATTGTGAATTCTTCGTTTCTGCATTTTTCAAAAAATGAATTCAGTTCTTTTAAATGCTTTGTGACCAAATCTATATGCATTTTTTGGTTCTGTAGAATTTTGATAACGATATTAACCTTTGATAATACTTCGTACCAAATGATGAGACCGACTACAAATTCAAATTTATTTATTTTTCGTAACTGTGGACAAAATCTCACTTTTTAATTAAAAAAAAAAATACCCCCTCAAGCAGCTGCTTGCCACAGAGGTCTGACAGGAGCCTGTCAGTTTATATGCCACAGTAGGAGATCTGAGAGGATGGCAGGACCTCAGCAGAAAAACGACACACACATCCATAGCCTAACAGTCGGATATGTTGTTGGCAATTTCGTTTAAATCATTTCGAAACTGAGGAACTTGAATGCGAACAGCTCTTACACTATCAAAACGGCATTCCCATCTAGTTTCTGACAATGGTTTAGGAATAAGATTTTGAATGCTGGAATAATTTTTTGCTGCCTTAATGGTAGACAAACATATATACACTGCCTGGTGAAATCATTATGAACATTTTATTGGGCACGAAGTAACATGAAACATTATAATAATCTTTATTAATGTTAGTTATATAAAATTTTAAAAGAATGACCCGCAAAGCATTTGCTTATCTGCAGATTTGCTTATCCGCTAAAGCATTTGCTTATCTGCAGGAGAGAAAAATTGGATTGGGTTGTTTTACCTCTGAGCTGCACTTTTTTTGCACAAAATGGGCTAAATGGCCAGGTCACAAGGACCCCGAGGGCTCAGAGAAGGGTTGAGGGAGGGGACCCACTGGAACAGTTGTTGGGAGACAGATGGTAGCCTCCAATCAAGGTCATCCAGAGTGTTTTTTAAAGTGCGCAGGTTATGGCTCTCTCCCGCTCACTAAGCCACGACTTACAGTCCCATCCGACGGACGGCGGTCTTTCCAAGCCCATCGATGTCCCCTACTCACCGTGGGAATAGCGAGGAGTTTCAGGAGAGAAGAATAACGATATTCCATGAAAATACATAAATATAGTTTAAAATAATTGTATCGAGGTGAAATTTCAGTGGAAGCCAATTCTGGTGGTTCAATTTTTTTCTATTGATTTTTGTGCCTTAAAGAAAATTTTTAGTCTTAATTCAGATATCTTTAAATTTATTTAATAAAATAATTTCTCTTGGTAATTGATTAAACATTAAGGTACTATATATGCTCACTTACATTTCCCATGATATTTTAATATTTTTGAAAATTGGAAATAGTTATTGGATTGTAACCTTGTGTTTTTCTCATGAGAGATTTTAAATTTAAATTGATTGCCAAAAAATATTTTAAAGTGATTCTGTATTTGTAATGATTGTGAAAGGATAGTACATATGTTTAAATAATTTAGCCTTCCTTCCCGAACATGTAATGAATTTCTTAGGTGGTAGGGGATTGTATTTTAAGCCATGGGAGATTGAATAGTTTCTATTTTCTTTGTAAGGATTTCAAACCATAAGTCAATACAAATTCACATATAGCTTTGTAAACCGAAATACATGTATGTGCTTGTAGCAAATTGCAGTTTGTAAAGTTTAGATGCGCATAAATGCAATTTCCCTGTTAATTATATGTATTCCATCTAAAGCTCGCATCCATATGAAGTCCAATTTATTACACAATGTATATTTTATTAAATAATTTGGAACAAGATATTTCCAGATCTATTTCCAGATAAAATAGTGTCTAGAAACACTTTTACATTTACATTTCATAGTTATAAATAAACTACTCATAAGAGTTACAAACTCACCTATGGTTAAGAAAATACATATGTTATGTACAAGGCACAAAAATATTTTCTGGAGTACTATTATTCTATTGAGTAATCTATATAGAATATAAACAAGTAATAGAGAAACATACAACAGGGATCATACATGGTTCTTAACATGCTTAGTTGCAGCAGTCAAGGATCATGGGTTAGTAGGACACAAGGTTTCATGGGTTTTTATATCACATAAGATGAAAGATCATAATTTTCTGATGAATTAAAGCTCATTCATTTGATTTTACTTGAGCTTATATATATATATGCAATTAAGGCCAGATTTATTATTATAAATGATTTATTATATCATCATCATCATCATCCTCAAGCAGCCATGGGCTACGGAGGTCCAACCAGACCGTGCAATTTAGTTCTCCAAGCAAGTCTATCCTGAGCTACATCTACTGCATCTGGCCACTGCACACCAATTCTAACAAGGTCCTGTTTGACATTGTCTGCCCACCGCATCCTAGGTCTCCCCTTCTTTCTGAGGCCTTTAGGCACACTGTTCATAACCCTATTCGCCAATCTATAATTATTCATACGGGCAACATGGCCAAACCAACGGAGTCTCTCTCTGCACAATATGCTGCTTAAAGGAGGTTGCAAACTCCTTTTCCTAATCTCATCATTAGTTACAAAGTTGAACCACCTAATGCCCAAGATACTGCGTAAGCATCTGGAATCAAAAGCATCTAGTTTCCTGTTATCTTGTTTACAAAGTGTCCAAGTTTCACTACCATAACTAACCCTAGAAAGAACCAAACTATTATACAGTCTAATTTTAGTCTTTAGGTGTATACGCCTATTTCTCCACACTCTCCATAGATTCTTAAAAGTCCCAGCAGCAATCCCTATTCGTCTGTTAATCTCATGCCGCACATCACCATTATCTGTTACATAGCTCCCAAGATAATTAAACTGTGACACCTGCTCAAGACTGCAACCATTCAGATTAACTGAATCACAGCCTGCCTGACCAATTTTCATCACTTTAGTTTTCTCTCTGTTTATAACCAAACCTACTCTACTACCAGTCTCATCAACGGCTCGAATGAAAGAGTTCATCTCATCAACATCATTTGCCAGAAGGGCTAAATCATCAGCATAATCTAAATCAGAAATTTTCCTATCTCCAGCCCATTTAAGGCCAAAATCTTTCCCTTGAAGTGAATTTCGCATAACATAATCAATAACCAAGCTAAAGAGAAAAGGAGACAAAATGCACCCTTGTCGAACACCAGAAGTAATGCTAAACCAATTGCTACAAGCCTTACCAACTCTCACACACGGCTCAGTGTTATTATAGAGAGCTTTCATAATGTTAACTAACTTGTCTGGTATACCATATGATCTCACAATCAACCACAAATTATGACGATCAACAGAGTCGAAAGCCTTTTTGAAATCAACAAAGCTAGCAACCAAAGGTTTCTGAAACTCTAAACATTTCTCAAGAATCTGCCTAAGTGAAAATATCTGATCTACACATCCCCTACCACTTCTGAATCCACATTGCTCATCACGCAATTGCCTGTCAACCAGATTCTTAATTCTATTAAGCACAATCATGGAAAGAACTTTACCTGGAACAGAGAGTAGGCTGATACCCCTATAGTTATCAAAAGAACTGCGATCACCTTTTTTGAAAATAGGGATAACAATAGCTCTGGTAAAATCCTTAGGAACCATGCCTTTATCATAAAAGAGATTCAGAATTTCAGTCATCCAAGTGGTAACCGAAACATTCCCAGCTCTAAGCATTTCCGTAGTAATTTCATCTACCCCTGGGGATTTATGAAGTTTAAGTTTAGAAACAGCCAAACTAACTTCAGATTGTGTTATAGGGCCAACATTAAAGCCACCAATGCATCTATCATCATTGCAAACAATGGGAGTAGAACTAACTACATTGTTTAGAACATCACTGAAATGCTCAGCCCACCTAGCCATGACAGAATCCTCCCCTTCTATAACCTTACCTTGTTTATCCTTCAATCCTTGTATGCCTGTCCGTTTTCTACCACACAAAACATTAACTATCTGGTACAGCTCTCTGCTGTTGTGCTGTCTAACTGCTTCCTCGGCTTTGTCAGCCAAACCATCAAGCCAAAAATTTTTATCAGCAGCTAACTGATCCTTTACAAGTTTATTAAGGTCTCTGTAATGCTTTCTATTAGGACTAGTAGGGTATTGATTAAGGGCATTCCTGCAGTTCTTTCTTTCCGAAATAAGCTCAAGTGCCTTATCACTCAGATAATTTTGCCTCTTCTGCTCCTTTTTTCCTAAAAGAGTACTGTTAGTGTCCAAAAAAGCCTGTTTAAAATGATCCCATTCTTCCTCAACTTCAGTAGTAAGCAAACCATGACTGTCATAATGACTAAGTAACCTATCATGGTAAGCTTTGGCTATAACTGGATCTTTCAGAGCTTCAGTATTAAAAGTAAATTTTTTAACCCTAGCACAACACTTTTTAAGTTTAAGTTGCAACACACTTTTAACAAGGTAATGGTCAGATCCAATTTCAGCTGCCCTATATGCCCTGGTATTCCTAACAGAACTAGTCCATTTGCTGTTAATTAATATGTAATCAATCATATTCTTATGCAGCCCATCAGGTGAAACCCATGTGTACTTATGTATGTCGCGGTGTTTGTAATAAGTGTTAGTTATTCTGAATCCATTGAGTTTACTTACCTGTAGGAGACGTTGCCCATTGCTATTGCAGCTACCAATACCAAAAGGGCCTATTACTCCTCCCCAAAGGTCAGAGTCAGTACCAACTTTGGCATTGAAGTCACCAAGAACAAGGGTAATATCTCCTTTCTTGACAGAATTCAAAATATCCTGAAGTTGTTCATAAAACCTATCCTTCTCATCCTCATCGGCATCCTCAGTGGGGGCATAACAGCAGATAACATTCAAGTCTTTAACGCTTGTCTGAAATTTTGCTGTAAGAAACCTTTCATTAATGCACTCATATCCTAGAAGAGCATCACTAGCGTGTCTGCTGAGAAGCAGACCCACGCCTTGGTGATGCTTTTTGTCGTCCCTCCCTGAAAAGAGAAATTTAAGATTATTTTTAAGAATCTGACCTTTATCTGTCCATCTGGTCTCTTGCAAGCCGAGAATATCTAAATTATAACGGTGGAATTCTTGTGTGAGGACATCAAGAGAAAAAGCTCTGTGCAGAGTCCTCACATTCCAACTACCTATGGAGAGAAAATGGTTAGTGGGATGTTTAAAGAAACTATGTTTATTGAGAGAGGGAATGCCGACAATATCAAACAGCCCCCTAATCGCAGACATGGGGCAAAGACCCGTTCCCCCACTACTAAAGGCTGAAGCCATCTACACTGGAAGACTTCCTCCAATGTAGAATTTGACGATGCCAATAGAAGCAAAGAGTTCAGGTGCCTGCGATGACTTCTGCTCAGGATTATCCACCAGCTGATAAACATATCCTGTGGATCTATTCACTTGGGGCTGTCAACCCACAAACAAAAAGAAAACACAGCGGAAGATTTTCCCTCCACAGAAGCCCACCAGTGCAGCAAAATCAGGATCCATAATCAAGCTCAGAGCCATATATCTGTCCAGTCCAGTAGGTTTATATGGTCAGCACCAGGACCCTGTGTGGTTGACCACTCCTCAGCAGGGTAGAAAAAAAAGAAAAGTAGCCATAGTTGTCCAGATCAGTAGGCCACACTAATCTGGCAGCCCTCCAGTTCCGTTCACTTCCACAAGAGAGTATCTCTTTTGAAAGTTACTAACGGTCCGCACCACGAGAAGGCGGGGTTGGACATTAGGTGCTAGGCCTGGCCGGTTCTATGCATCATCACAGGGGATTGGTGCATAGCTCTCCTTCCAGTGACTACCTAGCTACCATTTACAGACCAATTATTATTATATACGCTTTATATATGTTTATGTATATACGATTAATACGCATACGTCCTACACAGCCTGGATGGCCTTGACTGGAGGCTTTCCCCTTGTCTCCTAACAACTGCCCAGTGGGATCCCTTCCCCAACCTTCTTTGATTTCCAGGGATTTTTGTATCATGGCCATTTATCCCCCAGCTTGTGCTAAAAAACACTGCCCAGAGGTAAAACAAATCAACTCGTTTTAACTCTTAGGTTACACGTGAAAATACAGAGTGATTCAAAAATCGCGCAACCCATACTAGAAAATAATCGCGGAATCGTTCAATTAAACGTGATATTGTAGACCTTTTGGGTACCGAAGAATCAGGAAACTATTCACTGAATTGGGTTGGGTTGTTTTACCTCTGAGCGGCACTTTTTTGCACACCATGGGCTAAATGGCCAGGTCACATGGACCCCGACGGCTCAGAGAAGGTTGGGGGAGGGGACCCACTGGAACAGCTGTTGGGAGACAGATGGTAACCTCCCGTCAAGGCCATTCACCGTGTTCTTTAACGTGCACAGGGTATGGCTCTCCCGCACACGGGCCACGGCTTAACGTCCCATCCGACGGACGGCGGCCTTTCCAAGCCCATCGGTGTCCCCTACTGACCGTGGACAGGGCAGGGAATTTTGCAGAGATAAATCTCAACGCTGACCCAGCTGGGACTCGAACCTGGGAACTACAGGTTACGAGCCTGGCGCGCTACTGACTGAGCCACCCCCGTCCCCTATTCACTGAAGTCAGCTTGAACAGTTAAAAATGATTTGGTTCTTAAATAACGTTCAGCTATGTATACACGTTCGTCCTGGGAAAATTTCATTATGGGCAACAATGCACGTCACCAACCTAAAACTGACAGCGTGAGAGTTGAACTAAACAGTGTTGCATATGTCAGTGACTGCACGGTTGCCAACGTTACAATCGCTATTTAATTCCATTCAGTTGGTGCGAAATAATAAGCATTTACATTTCGGGTTGCGCGAATTTTGAATCATTCTGTATTTTGTTTCCTATATTTTCTTCCGAAAACAAATGACAAGGCATTTTTTATTCACTATGAAATAAGGACAGCACGTGCCTAAACTGAGGAGCGGGGGTGGCTCAGTCGGTAGCGCGCCAGGCTCGTAATCTGTAGTTCCCAGGTTCGAGTCCCAGCTGGGTCAGCGTTGAGATTTGTCTTCGAAAAACTCCTCGCCCTGCCCACGGTCAGTAGGGGACACCGATGGACTTGTAAAGACCGCCGTCCGTCGGATGGGACGTTAAAGCCGTGGCACCGTGTGCGGGAGAGTCATACCCTGTGCGCGTTAAAGAACACTCTGGATGACCTTGACGGGAGGCTACTATCTGTCGCCCAACAGCTGTTCCAGTGGGTCCCCTCCCCCAACCTTCTCTGAGCCTTCGGGGTTCATGTGACCTGGCCATTTAGCCCATGGTGTACAAAAAAGTGCCGCTCAGAGGTAAAACAACCCAACCAACCCAAGCCTAAACTGACAACTACCTTGCTGAAGGAATTTAACGAACTGAGGAGAAACAACCAGAAACGACAAAGGCGAAGGAGATTTTCTCATATTTTGATCTAGTCAGGTGTCTCTGACAAGACCTTCTTGTGAATCACTGAATACTCTGTCATTCACATTCCATAATGGAGGCAGAAACAATCACAGACCCATGCTGAGTCCCTCCTGTTCGGGAGTGACATCATTCAGGAGTAGCCGTGAAAAACGATTTCGACATCCCTGCGGGACATACTGACAAGTTGTCGCGTGTCGCTCAACTCGCTGCTAAAGAAAGATCCTTTATATTCTTCTTAAACCTGATCTGAAAAACGTTTTTTTTTTAATATTATCGACAGATTCCGACGTAGGAAAAAATATTGATGAGGTGAGTGGTGGGATTGAAATAAAATGTACCAGAATTTCGTTCCGGAATCTCTTTATACACTGATCTTCGAAAATATTTGAGAAATTCCACGTCAATGGGAATCTAACTTCTAAGCTCTATAACTTCTTAAATACTTAGATATGGATTTAATTGGAACATGTGATTGAAGATAATTGTAAAACAATAATCAAATCTATTTAAATCTCGTGTTTAAAGAGTTACGGAAGCTGGAATATTGCACAACGTTATTACATCATAAGATTTTATCTGAGAAAATAATTAAAGAATAAATATTGTTTCAAAACATTTAAAGAAATAAATATATATTTTAGAAGTTTGCCTAATGATTGTTACATTATTAGACAAATATGAAGGATTTTTGTAAAACAAGATATTTTATTATTAAATATTCTAGCTTCCATAACTCTTTAAATACTGAAGGAAATGCGGTGGGGGTGACTTAGAGGGTAACAGGCCAGGCTCATAATCTGCAGCTCTCAGATTCGAATCCCTTAGGCTAGTGTTGATCTTTAATCTCCACTAAACCTCAGTCAGAAGGTATACCGACGGGCTTGGAAAGTCAGTCGGACGGGACGTAAAACCGTGGCCTCCTGTGCGGGACAACCATACGCTGTGCACAGTAAAGAACACACTGCATGGCCTTGACGGAACACTACCATTCTCTCCTAACATCACTCGAGTGAGTAACCTTCTCTGAGCTCTTAGGGTCTTTGTGACTTGGCCATTTAGCCCATTGTGTGCAAAAAAACTGTCGTTCAGAGGTAAAACAACTGGAAGAATATTGTTGAAAATCGAAGTTAAAATAGATTTGATTAGGATTTTACATTATTACATTTTTACCATCGAATGCATATTTTAGAAGTTAGAGATCTTTGACGCTATATAGATTCTCATTGGCCAAATACGAAAATTCCCTTAATATACTGTAAAAAAATATAAAAATAAATACCCCCTCAAGCAGCTGCTTGCCACAAGAGGTCTGACAGGAGCCTGTCAATTTATATGCCATAGTAGAAGATCTGTGAGGATGGCAGGACCTCAGCAGAAAAACGACACACACATCCATGCATTACCCGTGGCTCGAACCCGGTCCCTTAGATCAATAGCGAAGCGTGCTAACCACTCGGCAGGTAGTGTATAAAATGTTTTATGTCACTTGATGTGCAATATTCAATATCTGAGTCATTTTAGCACGTATTATTTGAAATATTGTATAAAGGCTTATGTACAGTACTAATATGACCAATTAGGAAAGTTTTGATCGACTACTTCGAAAAATCCCACTTTCAGCTGCTCTAAAACAATGCTAGATTTTTCTCTAATTTTGAATGTATTGAGCTCATATTTAGTATTTTAGTTTGTATACAAATAAGATTCTTTTTAAGTAAAACCAATAATTTAGCAAATAATCATGATAATTTTTATCTACTCAATATGCAATAAAAGTTACATTTAATTTTTATCTGCCTCATACTCTTAAATGATGCAATTTTAATTTAATGACTTAAATGATGTAAAGTTGTGTAGGACTTAAGACTGTGTCAATGTTTACTACGTTAATCATTGTGTAGAGTGTTTGATAAATGGGCAGGAATTGGCTTATCTGTAGCGCACTAGGCTCGTAATCTGTAGTAGTTCCCAGGTTCGAGTCCCAGCTGTATCGTCGTTGAAATTTATCTCCATTAACCGCTTCCCCTCCCACTTTGCCCTAGGTGAAATAAGACAACACCAATGGGCTTGTAAAGATCATCATCCTTGGAATAGGACGTAAAGACGTGGCTCCGTGTATAGTACAACACCCTGTGTACGTTAAAGAACTTGTTGGATTGCTTTGACGGTAGGTTTCCGTCTGTATGCTAAAAGCTATCTCCTACGCGAGTCCCCTTCCCTAACCTTCTCTGAGCCCTTGGGGTCCTCGTGACCTGCTGCTTAGCCAATTCTATGGGAAAGTGCTGTTCAGCGATAAAATAACCCAATCCTTTGATAAATAAGAACGATATTTCTCTTACCTTACTAGTTGAACCCACGCCAAAACTAATGGGATCAATGATTGTTGTTGAAATATAGGGTCGAATCAAAGAGAGGAGGGGAGTGCATTCCACCCCACTTTGTGAATGCTTGATCCCCCTTGAGGCGAAAATAATATCATCGTTTTATATAATAATCGTAATTCCGGCGGGCGAACGGGAGAGCGGATACGTGTGACGTCATCGGTGGCAGAAATTGGCAGTTTCCCTGTGGTTCCGCGGCTGCTTATAAGAGACCAGTCCCGAATTTGGTGGTGTAGTCCCGCTTAGTCCTCATTCTTTTGGTGTGACGGATGGAGTTCCTAGCTGCTGTGGGTCGGGAGTAATTCCTCGAAAGGAGTCCGAGATTTCTGGGGGCGCTGCCATCACCTACCTTGGGAATGGAGTTGTGAGCTAAGAATGAAGTTATCAATCGACGTAAATTTGGCACCAAACTTTTCAAGGGACTTGTAACTGGAGTGGCGGAAAGCTGTAAATGAACTTATCGAAACGTTTCGCGCCAAACGTGTAGCATGGGTATTATTAGTATTATATAATACCCGTAATTAAAGACGAACGGGAGGACATAAGTTTATCGACACACTTTTCACGTCAAACGTATGGTGTGGGTTCAACTAGTTAAATATATATTACACGCAAATTTCAACATATTTTTAAAATACCACTGAAACTGAAGAAAACATTTATATCTTAACGGGGTTCTGGCTCGATATTGCATTTCCCCCCAACTCATTTTATTTCTTTCTATATCGGGTTCTATTGAAACATGTCATCAGCTAGCATATTTAATTTTCTTTCCATTGCCACAGAGTCCGTAATTCCCCACAGTTTCAATTCGAAACCTTGAGTAGATAAATTGCATGAAGACACTACGATGTAAAAGTCACAGGAGTACTCTTCGATCAAGTAGAAGTCTTAGCCCTTGAAGTTCCCGGATAGAGTTCCCGAAGCGAGTGGTTAGAATTTTCATTGTGGAGAGTCATTGTTTTGGGAACTGTGAGATCACAAGGTTCTGGGAATTTGAGGATCACAAGGTTCCAAGGGGAAACATTTGGAAAGGAATCGTAGGAGGGTTCCTTAAAAGGGTTCGCGAATAACCGATTTCAGTTCAGATTAAAGTTTTTTGTTTGCTTTACAAAGTGGCAAACAGTGTTGTTCTAAAAATATAACTCCCTAAAACAACTTGGGAAGGTCATACAGTTCAAATACCCCAGCTGATTGGCTTAAAAAGAATTCAATTCAAAATTAACTATAGAAGCGATAAATTGTGCTGGATCTGTGAGTATTGCGCACACTGCGATTTAGTGGAATGTTCAATAAAAAATAACCTTAATTAGTACTTTATTGGTCCATTCGCTGTAAAATCCACATTCAAATTTACGCTTTAAATCTTTTCGTCCAATCTTTATTTTCATAATGAGGCACAGATGTTCGCTTAGATATACGAGGGTAATAAAGTTTTATGTTTAGTTCTGGTCGAGAAACAATCTGTGGATGCAGTTTGAATATAGATACGATATTTTGTGCGTTGGTGATGCGGATGTAGCTGAGGTGAAAATAAATCGCTGCTCTTGGATTGAAGTTTAGAGGCAGTTGTAGCAGTTTGAAGATGTCATTCAGTAACAGACATATTATTTTAAGATTTTAACAAAAGATCGATAGTATATGCATAATTCTGTGCTCACACTGCTAGACATAAGATGCGGGCATAAGAACGATAATCTAAGAGCATCAATTAGAGTAAATTTTGATCGGCTGCCGGTAGCTCAGTGGTTCAGAGCACCTCGTCATGTCGCTCAAGACAATTTTTCTTCTAAAACTGATCAACGTTTTCAAAGTGATATCTTCCACCAACATAAAACTGTCAAAATTTGGTCTCATAAATTTGATATTTAAACGATAGAAATTAACATCAGTTATTGACAAATTTATATTTTTTTGCAAAAATGTCCCTTGCAGAATCTAGAGACCATAAATTATGACAAGTAATGTCTACACTAGGAACAATATCATCTAATATTACATCGAAAATTAATAATTCATTTTGTGTTCTTACGCTTATGACTTTAGAAATATCATCCTTTCTTTCCCAAATCTTATCATCTCTGACCCAGATATACATAATTTCTCCCCTGATTATTTTTTGCTTTTTCAAATATAACAGCTGCCTATTGAACTTCTTTAGATGTTCATTAACGTATATGGATATTAACAAATCATTCATCTGATGAGCTGTAATTCGCTTCAACTTCTTGGCCGCCTCTAACCATATGCTTTTGACAGTTCTGTTACTCAGTTGAATAACAATAGGTTTAATTCAATCCATTTTACTCAGATCTAAACAATTTCTTCATAGTGGCCCTTAAGCAAGTTATATAAGTTGTCCAGCCCCTGTATCTGAGACTTTCCCGTAGGAGATTTTAGCAGGGAAAATTCCGATGAACAGACTGCCTGGAATTCATTTGTTGTATCAGACAGTAAGCCAATTTGTTCTTCAAATAAACAGCTATCTTGAAGCTCAGAGAATCTATTTGAAAGTATATATTCCAGGACCTCTTTTTTTTACAGTTTTCGTACACAGTTGAAAAGTTTCATTCCACGTTCAGTCTCTTTTTTTTTCCGTAGACAATTGAAAGGCCTTATACCAGGACACCACTTTTTTCCGTAGACAATTGAAAGATCTTATTCCAGGACACCTCTTTTTTTCATATACATTTGGAAAGTCTTATTCCAAGACTTCTGTTTTTTCGTACACATTTGAAAAGTTTTATTCCAGGACTTCTGCTTTTTCGTACACAATTGGAAAGTCTTATTCGAGAATCTCTCTTTTTTTTGCGCGTTGAGAAAATCTTATTCCAGGACCTCTCTTTTTTCGTACACAGTTTGAAAGTCTTATTCGAGGATCTCTTATTTTTTCGCTTTGAGAAAATCTTATTCGAGGGTCTCTTATTTTTTCGCTTTGAGAAAATCTTATTCCAGGACCTCTCTTTCTTTGTACGCAGTTGGAAGGTCTTATTCCAGGACCTCTCTTTTTTCGTACACGGAAAGTCTTATTCGAGAAGCTCTTTTTTTGCGTTTTAAGAAAATCTTATTCCAGGACCTCTCTTTCTTTGTACGCAGTTGGAAGGTCTTATTTCAGGACCTCTCTTTTTTCGTACACAGTTTGAAAGTCTTATTCGAGGATCTCTTATTTTTTCGCTTTGAGAAAATCTTATTCGAGGGTCTCTTATTTTTTCGCTTTGAGAAAATCTTATTCCAGGACCTCTCTTTTTTCGTACACAGTTTGAAAGTCTTATTCGAGGATCTCTTATTTTTTCGCTTTGAGAAAATCTTATTCGAGGGTCTCTTATTTTTTCGCTTTGAGAAAATCTTATTCCAGGACCTCTCTTTCTTTGTACGCAGTTGGAAGGTCTTATTCCAGGACCTCTCTTTTTTCGTACACGGAAAGTCTTATTCGAGAAGCTCTTTTTTTGCGTTTTAAGAAACTCTTATTCCAGGATCTCTCTTTCTTTGTACGCAGTTGGAAGATTTTTTTCCATGGCCTCTCTCTTTTTCGTACACAGTTTGAAGTCTGAAAAACAAAGGGAATCAATGAATTCAAGGTTCACAGAGTATTTACACGAAATATTTTGATTAAAGAACCTGATGATAATTATAATATTAGATTTAGATTACAGATTTTGAATAAATTTTGTACGAAAATGTAATTTAATTAATTTTCTTAAGAACTGATTGCAAGATTAATCAAAAAGAGAAAAAATAAACATCTCCAGTTTCAACGGGCTTAATATAATATTTCAATTAACAGGCAAGCTTAGTAGGATGATTACTCAAATTATGTTACAGATGTAGTCTGCTTTCTTTGACTTCTGTGAATGGTTTACTTGCTTCTATAATATATATGTAAAACTTTGTTGTTATCGTTTTTCAGTCCTTCCCGAAGAAAGACATCGATATCTCTACTTAGAATAAGTATCTCAACAGCAGTCCACAGAATAACATACCGATATACACTGAAGTGCCATTGAATTAGGGATAGGAGACGTTATCCAAATTCAGTCCCGCATTTGCGCGGATGCGTGGCTGAAACTCTGGTCGTAATATAGCTGTCAGCTTTGGCTTCCCCAAGCATTCGTCGTGAGAAACGTAATGGGAAAGGAGGGGAATTTAGATGCATTTGACAGAGGCAGATCATAGGTGCCCGACGGATGGGACACTCGATCTCCGAAATTGACAACGAACTTGGATTTTCTCGTACGACAGTTTCAAGAGTTTTCTGGGAATATGAAAATTCCGGCAAAAAAAACAAGCACCCGAACAAACTGCAAAGGAAAACCAGCCTTGAAGGATCCTGGGCTTCGCCATCTGACCCGCATTGTACGGACAGATAGGGGCCAGACATTATCCGAAATAAACGTGGATTCCAGCCGGGAAGTCAGGGCACGGACCGTGCAACGCTCACTTCATTGTCTCGGCTTCGGGAGGCGCGACCTATGAGAGTCCCATTTCTAACGGCACGACACTGGGATCAACGCCTTGGCTGGGGCTAAAGAACATCGAAACTGGACCATCGAAAATTCGGATAGCCTGGAGTCGGATATCCGAATGGCATCGGATAGCCTGGAGTGATGAATCCCGATTTTTTTAAACTTCATCACGCCGATGGGAGACTGAGGGTATGGCGCCAACCCCATTAAGCCATGGATCCTTCATGTAAGGTCGGAACAGTACAGCTGGTGGTGGCTCAGTGATGGCCTGGGTTGTCTTCAGTTGGACATCTTATGGTACGTGTACCGACAATTCTCAATGCATCCCGGTATGTAGAACTCATGGCTGACCATTTACACCCATTTATGGCCATCATGCATCCCAATGCAGATGACGTCTACCAGCAAGACAACTGTTCATCTCACAGGTCCAGGTTGGCTACTGCATGGTTGCAGGAGCATTCTGCTGACTTTGAAATAATGAATTCGCCACCTAGAAGCCCAGATTTAAATCCCATCGAAAATCTTTGGGATACCGTCGAGCAGAGTGTTCGGGCACGTGTCCCATCAGCGACGAACTTAAGAGAATTGTGGACAACTCTGGAGGATGCATGGGTCGCCATACCTGTGGAGGATTTACGTAAGCTTGTGGAGTTCTTGCCTCGTCGTGTGGCGGCCGTTATCAAGGGCCAGAGGGGGTCCAACACGTTACTAGTTTAATATCGCTAATTCAATGGCACTTCAGTGTGTTATTTGTTCTACAAGATCTTCTTCTTAGTAGTCTACTGAAATTGTGACGTCTTCATTGACTAGGATAACAATTATGATGTTTGTGAATTTTTTTTGTCGCTGCTGTGGAAGACAACAAGTTTTTTTTTTTGTAAAACGTAAGAAAAAAACTTAGATTTATTATTATTAAAAGTCTAGTGATTTCCGACGAAGGTTAAATTTAATTTCGAAATTTTAGAATGATTTAAATTTTTTTGTATTGATAACAAAATTCTGTTTTAAAAATGGAAAATAATAAATACGACCCCAGAATCAGTAATTACTCACTTGGCTACATCAGTGTAGAAGTTAAACGATCAATAATGAATTGAAAAAAAAATTGAAATAAAATTATATTAAATGTGAATACGTTGGCAATCAATTATATTATCCATAAAGTTTTGCAATAAGAAGTAATTTAGTTTTCAAAATTTGAACTTTAAATTACAAATACAGCAAATATCCGATTTCGCGAGACGAATTATACATCCCTTGTGGCGCAATGGAGAATTTACAGAATGACAAACACCAAAAGTTATTAAATATTTTGAACAAACAGAAAACAAATGACGTACATAAGAATAAATGAATTTAATTTTTGCTCTTGCAAACTATTTTTACTATTTTAAGATTTTAAATCAATTAAATACTTTTAGTTTTACTACTTCATCTGTTTGTAATGACATTAAATCAGAAATTCAGAAATAAACAGCGCATTGAGAACGATAAAGGCTTTGAATTTCTGAATTAATTGACTCGAAATATTCCACCTTCACTCGGTATATAGACAACGTTTGAAAGCAAACGACTGGCGTTTCGATTATCCAATATTTTAACTTTAAAAAAAGAATTATGTGGAGAGAAAAAAGGGAGAAAGCAATCGAAAAGGATAGACATTTCTAAAAACGTAATTCATCATTCATATTTTATTTTGGTATTTCCTTAAACATTAATTGAAAACAGTAAACTAATCCTTAATCAGGAGCTTGACACAGATTTGACATAGATTGCTCGTTTCATTTCACGAGATCTCAGAAGAGCTTTGGGTTGTTTTATCTTTAAATGGCTCGTTTATGCACATAATAGACTAAATGGCCGGGTCACAAGGACCCCAAATGCTCAGAGAAGGTTGGAGGAAGGAGACGCACTGTACAACTGTTAGGAGACTGATTGAAGCCTCCTATAAAGATCATCCAGCGTGTTCTTTAACACACGCAGTAAACGGCTCCTTCACACGGCGACGCGGTTTAAAATCCCATGAGACTGACGACGGCCTTTCCAAGCCCATCCTTGTCCCCTATTGACGAGAGCAGGACGGGGAGTTTTGCGGAGATAAATTTCAACACTGGCCCAGATAGAACTCGAACCTGGGAACTGCAGATTACTAGCCTGTTCGCGCTACCGACTGAGTCAACTCCCCACATTGTCTTATGTAGATGTTCACTTTGATCTGCAGTCAAGCATGAATGACAACTAATCTTGCAAGTAAATAAATATTTCGTAAAATGATGTTCTGATTATCCGTATACTCATAAGTCTCTATTAATAGGTTAATCTGTATATCAGAAATAATAAAGGCAAATATAAATAATTTTATGTCCAACACGAGGTTTAAGAAACATCACTACGGAGTGATTTGTAAATGCAACTTTTACAAGCTACTTATTTTCCCTATCCAGAACGAGTTCTCAATTTACTGGAACATCCTTCCTATTAGCGACGCTCCACTTTTGAAACTGATCGCCCTATAGTATATTTTGCTTGCTCGATGTCCATGTTGCGATGTCGATTTGAAAACCAACCATCCAACTTTCTCGATAGTCCATCTGTTGACTTTGGATTCTGAAGATTTGCATAGTGAAACAGAATTTCAATGTTACGTATCTTATCATTTTTTCCCCATGGCCTTTCAAAAGGAATTTCTGTCGTAAATTGGTAAAAGCTGGAATTTTGCTGTAAGCCAAAAAACATTTTTCCCGCAGAAGAAGAAATTCCTTAACTCTTATATTTGTTTTCAGAATATCAGAAAGACATCGATATTTTAAATCGTCTACACTTTCTTGGGAATGATTCGAAGCTAGCTCAAAAAGTGTTTTCTGGAAAGCTCAACGTATCTTTTGTGTGGTATATCAATATTTCGTTACTGGGATAGGTTGATAGATCAGCATTTTAAAGACGTTTTAAATATGCATTTTCGTTTAACATTTTCAAACAAATTTATATCCTAGACTAGAAGTTCTCAACGTGGGGTATGTGGTAAAATGTTTTAGGGTACGCCGTTGGGTTGGGTTGTTTTACCTCTGAGCGGCACTTTTTTGCACACCATGGGCTAAATGACCAGATCACATGAACCCCGAAGGCTCAGAGAAGGTTGGGGGAGGGGACCCACTGAATCAGCTGTTGGGAGACAGATGGTAGCCTTTCAAGACCATCCAGCGTGTTCTTTAGCGTGCACAGGGTATGGATCTCCCGCACACGGGACCACGACTTAACGTCCCATTCGATGGTCGGCAACCTTTTCAAGCCCATTGGTGTCCTCTACTGACCGTGGGCAGGGCGGGGAATTTTGCAGAGATAAATCTCAACGCTGACCCAGCAGGAACTCGAACTTCGAAACCACAGATTACGAGCCTGGCGCGCTACTGACTGAGCCACCCCGCCACTGGGTTCACCTTTTCACTGGACAGTTCTTAGGAGCAGAGGAGTGAAGGGATTTGTAAGGCCCCGGGAGCATGTTAAGAGGTTCACCTCCATACACGCCCAATTAATCATATGCTTAAGAAACAATAGATATATGTAAAGATATATCATCAAATAGGTATATGAAAATTTAAAATGTGATAGTGAAATTAATATATACATATTATAGAGGTATATTTGACTCCTGATGGTCTAGGGCCAGCAGCCCCCCTTTGTTCTATTGTAGTTATGAGTCTGATTAGCAGAAAAAAATTAAGCTTCCTTTCAAAGTCAACAAGCGTGTTCTTTAAGGTGCACAGAATATGGCTGTCCTTGTACACGGGGCCACAGCTTAGCCAACGGACGGTCCCTTACTAATTTAAAAGGGGATTAGCTTAGTCAGTTGCGCTCCAGATTCGTTATTTGCAGTTATATGGTTCGAGTCCCAACTGTAGCGGCTAAACCCCCACCGAGCCTTTGGTCAAAAAGGTGACATCGATGGACCTGGAAAAGCCGACGTCCATCCGTCGGATGGTAAAGAGTCGCCTGTGTGCAGGAGTGTACCTGGGGCGGGGTAGCTCAGTCGGTAGCGCGCCAGGCTCGTAATCTGCAGATCCTAGGTTCGAGTTCCAGCTGGGTCGGTGTTGAGAATTATCTCTGCAAAACTCCCCGACCTGCGCACGATCAGTAGGGGAAACAGATGGGATTGGAAAGGCCGCCGTCCGTCGACGTTAAGCCGTGTGCGAGAGAACCATATCATGTGCACGTTAAAGAACACGCTGGATGATTTTGACTGGAGGCTACCATCTGTCCCCCAACAGCTGTTCCAGTGTATCCCCTCGTGGTCTTTGTGACCTGGTCATTTAGCCCATTGTGTAAAGAAAAGTGTCGTTCATTGGTAAAATAGCCCCAACCCAACCCCGTGAAGTACGTTAAAGAACACACTGGATAACCTTGACGAGAGTCATCAATCTGTCTCCTAACAAGCTGTCCCCTTCCCCCAACCTTGTCCGAGTCTTCTGGCGTCCTTGTGACCTGGCCATTTAGACCATTGTGTGCCCAAAAGTGCCGTTCAAAGAAAAATCAACCCAACCCTTACTGAGAGCACAACTAGAACAAAGGGAGAAATATTTTTATTAGAAATAGAGTTTTATTTTCGGTTTGAGCAGTGGCATAGCCGAAGAGAGGGGCGGTGATTTACATCCTGGGAGAAATGGTTCTTAATAAATCATTATTTCTTCAATTTACAATAAAAACCGTTAATAAAATTTTTCCAAAACCATCGCTCTTCTAAAAATCTTACGTATTCTACAGATTTATGTATTTTTAAACAAAGATTAAATTGCGTAACAATAACGAGACAACTTAATGAATAAAGAAAAAACCCAGTCGTCTGAACCACAACCTCTATTCCCACCGAACGCTCCAATGACATATTTAACACATGCATTAGGAAAACATTATTATAACGACCGGACAAAAAGGCACATTTACCCTTTCAGTTTGCACATTTAAAACTTTCTGTCAAACGTCAAGTGATGTGATAAAAATTCTAATTTATTTAAAAATGCCACGGATAATCGTTAGTCCGTAACACGCCTCGGGAAAGAATTGAAAATAAAAGAAGGAAGATAAGGATATTGATCCAATGAAGGGCGGGATACATCCAGTGCACGTAAGGTCGGGCACTTCTTCGTCGACTGTTGTCAATACAAACAGCTAAGAGAGATCACATCGTAAGCTTCAGGAAACTCCTCTTCAGCACCAGAACGACGAATAATCGGCTCATTTCCGGCTTCAAACGGAGCGTAAGTCGCCTTCCGTTTCATGTACCGTGGACATCCTCTTAGAGTCCCAATATCCAAAATTTATCTTCGAAATAATTACGATGTGCAAGAGTCACCACGGTAATGAACACGGATGCAGATTTTTTATAACTATTGGGTACGTGGGGTGTTGGTGTTTTTTGGCATGTAAATAGTTCTTCGAGCAGATAACATGAAAGAAGATGCGATACAAAATGTAATTTAAGATGAGACGATGTGGAATAGAACATTACTGAAAGGAAATCAAGGACTTTATGTGAATGATAATAAATATTGTTGATCGTTACTCGATAATGAATTAATGACCTAAAAATCGCTTCAGTTGTTGAAGCTTAAAGTATCTCATTGTCATTGAGCCTTGGAGTAAAAGTGATGAATATTATCTGGATAGTTAGAAAGTTATTATGAAAGTTACGATATCAACGAAAACTGAAGGGAAAACCTTCATCACGGAAAGCCTTTTCTCAAGCATACAGGTTAAAAAAAAACAAGACCAACAAGGAAAGTTAGTTTCAAGTACTTGAGTTGAGAAATAAGATAATTTAGACTTGAAGGCATTAGGGAGATAATTAATGGCTCATTTTAATGGGGTCTCATTAAGTTTATTAATGGGAATTTAAATCTTTCGCGAAGTACTAAATGGATTTTAATATTTGTTATAACGAAAAATAATCTTTTTTAGTCTTTTTATTGCGAGATTTACTAATGGGATGATTGATTATCTTGTGCTGAGCTAGGCATCGTTGCTAAGATCATGCTGAACTTTAAAATAGTTTTAGTCTTTAATTTGTGAAAATGAACATTTCCCCCCCTCATATTTATCGTTCAGGGTTGTTGGGTTGTTTTACCTCTGAGCGGCACTTTTTTGCACACCATGGGCTAAATGGCCAGGTCACATGGACCCCGAAGGCTCAGAGAAGGTTGGGGGAGGGGACCCACTGGAACAGCTGTTGGGAGACAGATGGTAGCCTCCCGTCAAGGCCATCCAGCGTGTTCTTTAACGTGCACAGGGTATGGCTCTCCCGCACACGGGGCCACGGCTTAACGTCCCATCCGACGGACGGCGGCCTTTCCAAGACCATCGGTGTCCCCTACTGACCGTGGGCAGGGCGGGGAATTTTGAGGATTATCGTTCAGGATAAATGCAATGAAACTAGAAAGTTTCACATGGATCACTCCCTGTAGCAGTGGAATTTCAAAAATTGTTACACTGACAAAAACGTGGAAAAATGACAAAGTCCCATTCGAACACAGTGAAATGTCTGTATAACGAAGACCAAAATAATAAAAAGTTCAGTATAACGATTTTTTTCCTCAGCCATTTTATTATTTTCTCTATTTAAAATGTTTCATTTTAATGAATACCAGTAAAACGAAAATATCAGTTTAATGAAATAAAAATTTGCCCCGTTATAAAAAGTAGATTGTTATAGAGAAATTTGAAAAAGAAAAATTCCTTGAACAACACGTAGAATGTACATTTTAGCATCTGGCAACACTGCAATAATTTAAATGCTGTGAAATATCTAACAGATCACAGGTTGTTTAATCTCTGAGCGGCACGTTTTTTGCACACCATGGGCTAAATGGCCAGGTCACAAGGACCCCGAAGGTTCAGAGACGGTTGGGGGTAGGAGACCCACTGGAACAGCTATTGGGAGACAGATGGTAGCCTTCCGTCAAGGCCATCCAGCGCGTTCTTTAACGTGCACAGGGTAGGGCTCTCCCGTACACCGTGCCACGGCTTAACGTCCCATCCGACGGATAGCAACCTTTCCAAGCCCATCGGTGGCCCCTACTGACCGTGGGCAGGGAGTTGAATCTTAACGCTGACACAGCTGGGATCATTCACAGAGTTATGAATCATGTTGTATTGTAGATCATCCGAAGCGCATTTTTGCCAATATCACTGCGTGGGATTGATGCTTTCTACATGCGCCGGCATAATGCTTCGAAAAGGCGTTGCCCCATATTTCCTAGCATATTTTTCAAACGTGGATCTATGCGATTCTGATTGCATTGCAAGTAAAGATTGCGTCAGCAAAAACTTTTTTTCGAAGCAGTTCCAATCCAGGAGTTTTATTATTATCATTTGTTAAATTTAAGTTATTGTTATAGTTGTTTGTTATTATCAATGCTTTAATTAAGTTCAATAATTAGTTTCGTTATTAGCAGACAATGTGCCACAATGGCTTCTCCGTTACGAAATGACAAGGAAAGATATTCCCGACAATGTGTCAGTTGCGAAATCGTTTAAGAATTCACACATTTTTTTGGAACAGACAGTTAAAAAAAGTTACCGACTTTTTTTTTGAGAAGTAAACTCTAAACACGGTAAGTTTCTTTCATAATGTTTATTACGTAGTATGCAACCATCACAACATGTTTATAATCACATTTCAGCATAACGAATGCAGGCCCGGATCTAAAAAACAATCGTGAAATACAATCGAGCCAAAAAAATATAAAAAAAGGGGAGAGGGAGAAAAGTCAAGACTATATTTCTAATGCAGTATAACATATCCCCCTCTGTTTACAGGTCGTAAAATATGTTTTGAAAAATCCACGAAATATAAAATAGTTTAATAATTTTTCCCTCTTTTACAATTATTAGCATTCTGAAGGGGGAGGCATATCCACCTTGCCCCCCTTGAAAGACGGTTGTGCCAGTACCCTTGACAAAGTTATGTTTATATAGATGTCTTTTGTTTCTACATAAAAACAACAATTGGATTGAAAATTGGCTCATCCCTGACCAAACCAGATATTCAGCAAACAGGTTTCATGTCGTGAAATCAAAGAAAGAAATCATACATAAGCATTTTAATTTTATTGCACCAAAATTATACCACTGGGTTTCTTCCGTTCTCTGGTGTGGGTTTTCCTCCACTGCTCCAGGGGACTTTGTGCTTCTCTGGTGTGGGTTTTCCTCCACTGCTCCAGGGGACTTTGTTTCCACTGGGTTTCTTCCGTTCTCTGGTGTGGGTTTTCCTCCACTGCTCCAGGGGACTTTGTTTCCACTGAGTTTCTTCCGTTCTCTGGTGTGGGTTTTCCTCCACTGCTCCAGGGGACTTTGTTTCCACTGGGTTTCTTCCGTTCTCTGGTGTGGGTTTTCCTCCACTGCTCCAGGGGACTTTGTTTCCACTGGGTTTCTTCCGTTCTCTGGTGTGGGGTTTACTCCACTGCTCCAGGGGACTTTGTTTCCACTGGGTTTCTTCCGTTCTCTGGTGTGGGTTTTCCTCCACTGCTCCAGGGGACTTTGTTTCCACTGGGTTTCTTCCGTTCTCTGGTGTGGGTTTTCCTCCACTGCTCCAGGGGACTTTGTGCTTCTCTGGTGTGGGTTTTCTTCCACTGCTCCAGGGGACTTTGTTTCCACTGGGTTTCTTCCGTTCTCTGGTGTGGGTTTTCCTCAACTGCTCCAGGGGACTATTTGGTATAATTCTTTACCAAATGGTATAAAAGAAGAAGAAAAAAATAATGAACGTAATTTTAAGAAAAAAAAAAGAAAATTTTACTTGGTAAATACTGATGATATTGAAGACGCTTTTAATGTAATTTCTTAGTTTTTTTTCCATTGCCTAGGTTGTTTTACCTCTGAGCGGCACTTTTTTTGCACACCGTGGGCTAAATGGCCTAGTCACAAGGACCCCGAAGGCTCCGAGAAGGAGACCCACTAGAACAGCTGTTGGGAGACAGATGGTAGCCTCCCGTCAAAGCCATTCAGCGTGTTCTTATAACATGCCCAGGGTATGTCTCTCCCGCACACGGAGCAACGTCCCATCCGATCAACGGCGGCCTTTTACAAGCCCATCGGTGTCCCCTACTGACCGTGGACAGGGCGGAGATAATTCTGGCTCAAACGCTGACCCAGCTGAGACTCGAACCTGCGAACTGCAGATTACGAGCCTGGCGCGCTACCGACTGAGCCACCCCCGCTCCTTCCATTGCATGAGATTTTCGTTTACAACATAATTTTGTTTTTGTAATCTGTAAGAGTTGTATCATAACTCCTAGGTTACACAGAGATACTTGTTAAGTGTATATTTCTGTCAGCTTTTATTTAATGTTAATTTCTTTTGCAGTTTCATTCAAATCTGATGGTACATTTTATATTTTAATGTTTCTGTAAATGAATGTGGAATATGGAAATGGAAATAAAGCTATATTTATTTATATATAATAAATGGATTTCCATGCATTTCTTTTACCCAAACTTTTTTGATTCAAACTTTTCAAATCTCTCTCTTTATGCGTGTATTCTCACTTCCCCTTTTCCAATTCCTCAGTCCGGAACAGAAGAGAAATATTCTCGAGGGAGAAAAGAAGACGTCCGTTCAACTCTCGACATCTGCGTGACAAAAGTCTCGAGAAAGAATCCCAGCAAAAGCAATAATGAAAACGTGTCACGAATCTCGTGAAGAGAAGAAGTTTCGTCGCAGAAATGCAACAAGCGCTCTCAAAACGGAGGAAAGTTTTAGAGAAAAGCGCAAAACAACGTGACTATGAAGAAAATATACGGACGTTTTAGAGATATGATGAATGGATGAATGAATGAATATGACCATCGTTGGCAAATATATTTCTCTTAAGAAATTTCCCGAACATTTTTTTTTTCTTTATAGTTGACATAAAATAAAGTGAAGGATAAAAGCTATTGAAAAATCAGAAATATTACATGATTGATAAAATGATCATTGCTGAAAATTTTTTTCGTCAATATTCAGTATATTTTTATTCTCTCATAATAGTGGCCGGTTGGGTTGTTTTACCTATGAGCGGGACTTTTTTGCACACCATGGGCTAAATGGCCAGGTCACAAGAACACTGAAGGCTCAGAGAAGGTTTGGGGAGGGGACCCACTGGAACAGCTGTTGGGAGACAGATGGTAACCCCCCGTCAAGGCCATCCAGCGTGTTCTTTAATGTGCACAGGGTATGGCTCTCCCACACACGAGACTTAACGTCCCATCCGACGGACGGTGGTCTTTCCAAGCCCATCGGTGTCCCCTACTGACCGTGGATAGGGAGGGAGTTTTGTGGAAATAAATCTCAACGCTGACCCAGCTGGAACTCGAACCAGGGAACTACAGATTACGAGCCTGGCGCGCTACCGACTAAGCCAGGCTCGTAACCCCATAGGGGTCTGAGGAGACCAGTTGGTATTGCGTCAGGTTCGTAATCTGCCAGATGCCAGGTTTGAGTCCCACCTGTGCCAGTGTTTAGATTTATCTCCGCTAAACCTTGACCCTACCCTCGATCCGAAAGGGGGACACCAATAGACTTGGATGGAAAGACCGGCATCCGCGGAAGAATGTGACGCCGTGTTCCCTTGTGCAGAAGAGCCATACGCTGTGCACATTAAAAACACCCTAGATGTCCTTGACCGTGAGACTTCCATGTCTTTCCTACAGTTATGCAGTGGATCCCCTTCCCCAACTTTCTCCGAATCTTTGGGTCCTTGTGACTGGGCAATTGAGCCCATTGTGTGCACAAAAGTGTCTAACTTTCTTCGAACTTGGGCATTACAGATGACGAGCTTGGCGCGCTGACAATTGAGCCAACATTCATTCCAACCTTAATGGGATAGAGAGTTTTAAACGTTAACTAGGTACATGTATTTATTATAATAGATCCAGTTTCTTCATTGTATATACTGTATATTTATCTATCGTTTTTCTCCTTTGTATATATTGTGTTCTTTTTATTTCATCCTTTTGAACATTGTTCGTGGCTAGGCCCGGATCTAGAAAAATTCTTCACAATTGAGCCGAAAAAATGTCAAAGTGTATATATATGAGTTATAATGATGAGTTATAATGACTAAAAATGAATATGAGTTATAATGATGCCGTGAAATCGTTTATCGATTAACTACTATATTCGCTACAACAGTGGTTTTCAACCTATTATGCTTCACGTACCCCCTTGAAATATGTATGTAACTGGCGTACCCCTTGTACAGATAGATAAAACTATAGTTATTGTATAACAATGGTTATTTTTACTTTGTTGCTAGATCTAGCGACTTTTGAGCTCTCACGGCGTACCCCAAAAAATTTTACCGCGTTCCCCACGTTGAAAACTCCTACTCTACAGGATTTTGTTTTTTAAAACCTATACAGAAAACCCCGTGGCCGAATGGTTAGCGCACTTGGCTACTGGTATACGGGACCTGGGTTCGAGCCCGTCCAAGACATGGACGATTGTGTTGTTTTTCTGCTGATGTCCTGCCATCCTGACAGACCTTCTACTATGGCATATAAACTGACAGGTTCATGTCAGACCTCTGTGGCAAGCAGCTGCTTGAGAGGGTATTTATTTATATAGAAAATAGGCTTTTTTATTTCCAAAGGATAGATTTCTTTGACTTGTCTGTTTTCAAAGAAAAGGAAAACAGAAAAAAAAAAATTCCCCTTTTATCTTAAAACAAACCCGTTCATCGCGTGGCTCATAAAACAAACAATGGATATGCTGAATCTAGAACATTTCTTCCAATTTTTTGACGAAACGTTTTCAGATATGCAACTAAATGATTTTGACAATTCATAGTACTAATTAAAAATATATTTATACATTTTAATGAAGTTTTTTTTATTCCTTAAGCATCTAGTTTTTCTTCAAATTCATTAGAAATGTATGTTTTCATTCTTAAGTAGAGAAATTTTTCCTACGGCTTTCTAACAATCTAGTTTTTTCCCTAAGTAGCTCATCACTAAGTTTGGGTTGGACGGGAATGGTATACACTCAGTGCTCACTGAATTATGACCACCTTCCTCATGTTATATTAGTGGAAGCTAACTTCTAAGCTCTATAACATCTAAAGCAGAGTTTGTGACAGAATGGGACTGAAGATAAAAGATCTCAATGAAATCTATCTAAATCTCGATTTTTAATAATGTTTGCTTTGTACTTAAAGAGTTATAGATTTTGAATATTTAACAGCAACAACGCCTAAAATTAGAGTTTAATAAATTAATTATAATTTGAATAAGAAGTATTATTTCACACCATTTAATACAACATATGTATATTCGAAAAGTTAATGTAAATAAGTTTTCGATATATTTCAGTCTTCCTAAGACTTGCATTGTTAAATGTTGAAAGTCTAAAGTACAAAGCAAACATTATTTAAAAATCGAGATTTAGATATATTTGTTTGAAGTCTTTAATTTATCTTCCGTTTACATTTTACATACTTCTTTCATAAAATGCTTACTTTAGACGTTATAGAGCTTCGAAGTTTGCTTCCATTGATAAAACATGGAGGGAGGGGGTCTTAATTCAGTGAGGACTGTGTAGAGAGTTTATTCTTTCCTGAAAATAAAGTCTAGACATTTCATTTGATCAAAATATTTTCGTTTTAAAAAGAAAAAAAAAACTATAAAAAATATAGTAAACGCAGCATTATTCTTTCGCTCGTTTGTTGACGAAAGTGGCGCTTGATCAAACTTTGTTTCCCAAAATTTTTGTTCTAGAAATTTTGAAGTAACTTGATGAACCTCTATTACATATTTCCAGTCTCTTTGAATTCTCAGAAGAAAGCTCTGTCCGCCCCATCCTCTTCCAGAATGACAAAAAATATGCCAACTTGTAAACAACCATTGGAATTGGGAACCCTGTTGGTGCTCAAATGTTGTAGCTGGAAATATAAAATATGCAGCGCACTTGAGCTTTTAGCAGATGATTCAAATTCTAAACTGAACAGACACTTGGACCTCGCGCCGTTTGTTTTCTGTTTTCATTTCTCATTTCTTCTAACTATATTAATTCTATTCTTTATCCCCTGTAAATATTTTATGGTTTCTCGTAAACGAAATATATAACCTTTTCTCTTTCTGAACTGTGGAAAAATAAGGCCATATTTTTTTTTGCAGAATCTTTTTGTACAATCAAAACTAGACGTAACATAAAACTGCAGCGATAGCAAAACAAAGTACAGTATGCAAATAATACGCAGTGATGTCATAAAAGCAATACTTCAAAACGTCATAATTGAACAAAAGAAATATGAAAGATTTTTTGTGGAGTGATGTAAGTCTTTTTAAACAATATTCCCAAAAAGAAATTCATCACAGATGATGGGTTTTCTTTGACCTACAACAATGTATTACTGAACTAGTAAAAATCTTGGGCATTAGTTTACGCTTACACTTTCCATAAATGCTAAAACAAGCATAGTGACAGTTAAAGGAAACAAAATTTTATGTGTCAACAAAATTTATGATAACAGATTTATTATCTTCCAGCTTTTAAAACTTTATTGCTTATCTTCTGGTATATTTCACGAGTTGATTTGCCGCTTTATATTTCGTTTTACAGTTAAGAAAGAGGCTTTAGAAAGAAAGTTGGGTTGTTTAACCTCTGAGCGGCACTTTCTTGCACAGCATGGGCTAAATGGCCAGGTCACAAAGACCCTGAAGGCTCAGAGAAGGTTGGGAGAGGGGCCCACTGGAACAGCTGTTGGGAGACAGATGATATCCTCCCGTCAAGGCCATTCAGTGTGTTCTTTAACGTGCACAGGGTATGGCTCTCCCTCACACGGGGCCACGGCTTTACGTCCCATACGGCGGACGGCGGCATTTCCAAGCCCATAAGTGTTCCATACTGACCGTGGGCAAGGCGGGGAGTTTTGCGGAGATAAATTTCAACGCTGATTCAGCTAGGACTCGAACCTAGGAACTACAGATTGTCGCGCTGCAGACTGAGTCATTCCCGTCCCCATAATAACGTCAATAAGCTACAAAACACCCATTAATTTGCGCGAAGGGCCCGTTTGGTCCTTCGTACAATCTGGAAACGAAAACTCAAATGACTTTTGGCGATTATGTTTTGCTTATAGGTCCGAAATACGAATTACGCTTAAGTCACCAATATTTGAACTATGCCTATGATGCCAAAATCTTAATTACTCTTAGTGAACCGAATTTGAACTCAGGTTTCGGAAACAGAGCTTGAATAACGCAAAGTGTTGCACATTTGTAGTACGCATTGAGTTCCTAAAAATCGATTGGTTACTACGGCCCAAACTTTGAATTTGCCTTAGGCAATCCATTGGCTTTGGGTTGGGTTGTTGTACCTCTGAGCGGCACTTTTTTGCACACCATGGGCTAAATGGCCAGGTCACATGGACCCCGAAGGCTCAGAGAAGGTTGGGGGAGGGGATCCACTGGAACAGCTGTTGGGAGACAGATGGTAGCCTCCCGTCAAGGCCATCCAGCGTGTTCTTTAACGTGCACAGGGTATGATTCTCCCGCACATGGGGCCACGGCTTAACGTCCCATCCGATGGACGGCGGCCTTTCCAAGCCAATCGGTGTCCCCTACTGACCGTGGGCAGGGCGGGGAATTTTGCGGAGATAAATCTCAACGCTGAGCCAGTTGGGACTCGAACCTGGGAACTACAGATTACGAGCCTGGCGCGCTACCGACTGAGCCACCCCCGCCCCAATCCATTGGCCATCTCGTTATTAAGGGGTTGGCGTGCTTGGCTGCGGAGGAAAGTAACTTGGAATTGAGCACCGGATAAGGTATGGACCTTTTGTGTTGTGTTTATAATGAGGTTTTTTTTTTCATATAACTTCTCCATGACGTATCATACAGAAATATTCTTATCAGGCCTTTGTGGTAAGCAACTGTTTCAGGGGTATTTTTTTAGACAACCGAATTTGATTTACATCTAAGCTATGTTTTAATTATGCCTAGGGCATCAAAATTTGAATTTCGTTTAGGTGATAGAATTTCAACATTCCTTTGTCCCAAAAACTGAAATATCCCTGAGGCCTAAAATCTCAGTTACTCTTAAGACTGAAATTCCGAAGACTATTGCTACTTAAATCCTCCACAGACTGTTCAGACGTATAAAAGGAAGTTGAACATTAAAACAAATGAAAATGAAATACATGTAGGCGAACGCTAGCATACCGACCGGTTTGTAAAGCGTGATTTCGTATAATGGATAGCTTCTTCTAGGCCTTCATGTATTCCTATTTATTTATTTATTTATTTAACGTTACAGATATTTGAGAGGTCCTTATGCAGGCTTTCTCATTATACATTTTTTAAAAATAATTAACTATAATCCTTTTTTAGTTAATTTTCATTTTACTCTTTTTGTTTTTGTTTATTTACTTGTTTACTTATTTATTTTTAGATTCTGTTCCATAAATCTGTAGAGATTAGAAATTCAAATAAAATTTTATAAATTTTAATTTTAGAATCAAAATCTTTCTGGTTCAAAATTCAATCAGTTCTAATCTCCTGAAACCCATGTTCCTCTAGTGATTTAAAGATTTTTTTTTTCCTTTGAGTTGTGTTGTTTATACAGTTAAGTAAAATATGATGAATTGTTTCGGGTACGTTACAATTTTTGCAGTTTGAAAGTTTAAGATAAAATTTTGTTTGATTTAGCATTGCTGTATTTGTTCTAAGTCTATAGAGGATATTTAATTGTCTTCTTGTAAACGGTAAATTTTGAATATAATTAATATTTTTTGAAAGAAGGTATCGAAAGTAGTTATTTTTTAATGATGCTTCAATTTGAAAGAATTGTTCGGTCAGTTTAAATTCTATGTTTTTAATATCTTTTTCTATAGTGTTATAAAAATTGAAGCAGTTGCTAATTTTGTTAAGTTTATGAGCATTTTTTGCTAATCCATCAACAAATTCATTTTCAATGATCCTTATATGACTAGGGATCCATTGAATTGTAATTTGATTATTTTTGAATTGTTTGTTAAATGTATTAAGTGTTAAAAGTTTGTAAATGTATATATTATAGTCTGATTGGTATAATTCTTGTTGTAATGTTTGTATGACTCCTTTGGAGTCCACAAAAACTGCAATTTTACAATTATTTAAGTTATTTAAAATCCAATTAAATGTTTCTATTATTGCTATTAATTCTGCATGTATTATTGAAGTATTTTGAGGTAATTTAAAAACTGTAGAAAATTTATCTTGAGGAACAAAAAATGCAGCTGTAGAGGATTCACTATCTGGTAGTACAGATCCATCTGTAAAAATGTTGAGGTGATTTTTATATTTTTCTGATTGAAAATTTTTAAAAATTCTTAATGCTGCTTTAGGTAAATATTCTTTTTAGATGTTATTAGAGGAATTTCACTAAACATTTCGGGTTTTTCATAACACCAATCAGGTATTAGATCTGGCAAGTCTCCTTTTAATAATTTTCCCAAATTTACATTAAAAGATTCATGTATAATTATATCATTTTGAAGATTTTTAATTAAGGGATTATTATTAAAGTTTTTATAAAAGGGATGGTTAGGAAGTTTGTAATGTAATCTAAGAATATATTTTAGAAGTAGAATTTTTTGTCGAATTTCAAAGGGTGGATACCGACACAATTCCTCATAGCGATCTATTTGCGACGGGCATAAGGCAGCTAATCTCGACCAATTGGAGGACTCGAAAGTGATCTGAGCAACCCTCAGCCAATCAGCGACACCCATCCATGAATCTTAGGACTTTGTTTTCATAGTGTCTCGTTTTCATGGTGTTAAAGTGCTCTGTGCTAGACTTGGTGTTATTATCTTAACTTCTTAAATGCTTTCGGACTAAATTGCTTTAATAATGGCTCCTAAAAGTGATAAGGAAAGTAGAAAAGGAATTGAAAACTAAATATGAATTTATCGAAAAGCATGACAAAGTATGAAGATAAATGATCTTGCGAAGGACTATGGCCTGACCCATTCCACTGCGTTGACCATATTTCAGAAAAACCAAAATTTAAGACCTGGGAGTAACAGATTCTTCCAAGCGAAAATATTATTTTTTTAATGCATTATCTCTTTATTTACCATGTTTCTATCTCTATTTGTGTTTTATTGTGTGTAAAATAGATTTGTCTATAAAAATCTAAAGGTTTATAGGTTTTAAAGTATAGGTTTTTATGTGTAAATAGGTCACATTCCAGTCTCCAGATGAAGACTACATATGTAATTCCTTTACCTACAGTATAGGAATGCCACCACAACAGTGGTGGTGGTAAGGGGTCCAAGACCACCTCCCCATCCTTGAGAATGCTAATAAGAGTAATAGAGTCTGAAAAATGATTAAATGTGTGTATATTTCACTCTATTTTCAAGAAAGTTTTTAAAACCTTCTGAAACGAAGGTGAAAAGGTTATACTACAACGATGATTCCGTTTCTTGGTCTCCTCTTTTACCTTTTCCGAGTCTAGTGCGTGTAATTTTTTTTCTAAATCCAGACCTAACTATGTAATTAAATTTCGAAATCTTTCACAAATTGCGTTAAAAACTACGAACTAATATAAATAAAAACAGCGAAAACGGAAAAGAAATGAAAAAAGACATCGACGTAGCTTTTTCCCACTTCTTTTACTTAGTATTCAAACGCTAAATGGATATAGGCTCTAAAATTATTTCACCCCTCCCTCGAACTTCCGAAGGAGCGAGCGGCGAAAAACCTGCTTTACTCATATAGTTTTTACGTCACTTCCGTTTTCACTCGCGAATCTATATTCATTGGTAGAAAGAGCAAGCCGATCTCAAGTACTTTCGAAAAGAGCTTGAAGAAGAAGAAACTTCCTGATTCGGGTGGATACAAAGAACGGAAAGAGCCGTCAACGTTCCATCCATCTTAATTTCACCCGTATTATCAACGCCGCTCTTGCAAGGGACTCCTTCGCTCCATTCTCTACGTTTGCCGCTGGAGTCTGCAGCTGATGTGTCCACATCCATCTACGGGAGAGCTGATGGAAGTAATGTCTTCGTAGAGGCGGAGAAAAAGACGGCATCTTGGCTGATGTACTCTTCCTCTCCAGAACTAAATGAAAGTAGAAAGAATCAAAAAGAATGAAGATGACAAACAGAAGGATGGCGAGAGAACGGACTACTTTTTCGAAGTGATGTGTAATATGCATTATGATTATGTTTGTTACTGTTTTGTCATGTTTATTAATATGTTATTTTTGCATGACTTCGTGTAAAGTTTTTCTGTGTTATTTCCTTCTGGTTCTTCATCATGAGTGAAGGCTTAGCGTCTTTTCGTCAGGAGGAAGAGAAAAGAAAAACTTCATGGTTTCGCTTCAGAAGTAATGGGCAACGGGGGAGGGGGGGGAGAGGATTGGTGGCCTGAGAGCAAACGAAAGTGGGGGGGATTTCGTTTTTGGGAATAATAAATGGGAGTAGAAAGATGGAATATAGGAAAAAGGTTTAAGGGAGAAGAAAACTGTATCGGAATCGCATTTGTGTTGTGTGTAATGTTTTTTTTTTTTCAGTTTGCTTTGTCAGAATTATTAATCATATTATATTCATCTGTGGGTGATATTTTTGCGTTAGTTTTGCTAATGATTCAATGAGTGTGTTATCACTTTTGAAAGGAAAAGATAATGAAGTTCTATCTTCGATTTTAAGAATTTTGTGAGTCACAACGATGCAAAATTAAAGTAAGAGAAAGCATTGATCGAAGAGGAAAGAGATTTAGAAATTACGTGTTTTCGTTTGAAAGATGAAATGAAATTAGAGTAATGATTCTAAAGAAGGAAATGCCAGAGATTTTGCAGTTCGTGTATCAATCTAATGATTTTTTAAGCTCTTTTTCTTTCTACTGCTAGTATGACAAGTCTACATCTTCAAATTTACATTTCCTTTTTCAAGCAAATCTGAAAGACAGAAAAAATAAATAGTTTTGTGTATCCATACGACTCGAACCCACTTCTTTCCAGAGTGGTCTAACCACTAAACTAGGACCCAACTACGTCATTCATCCACTAATGTCACTCAAAAATCTACCCAAACTTGTCTCCCATGGCGTCAACTATTTATTGATTTATTTTCTTCTGTGTGAACAAGTATTTTACTTCTGTGTGACTGTATTTTTACTGTTGATTGGTTATTTAATTAATAACTCTTTAAGTGTGAGTGACTTTCTTATTTACATCTTATTTAGAGCAACATTGGAAAAAATTGCTTTTTCCGATCATAGATGGCGCCATGGGCAACAAATTCAGGTATATTTAAAAGTCATATTAGTGGATGAAAGACGCAGCTGGGTCCTAGTTTAGTGGTTAGCACATTCTGGCATGGATTTATAAAAACGTGGGTTGGAGTCCCACAAAACTATTTATCGATTTCTGTGGCAGCAGATAACTTTGCATACTTACAATTAAAAGCAAGAATAAGTTACTTTGTTTTCAAAAACTTCTTATTAGACAAACGGTTTACACTTTCAAGCATTCAATTGTTAATCAAAATCCACTGTAACTACAACTAATTTAATCTTTTTTATAGAAACTCGCGTAAAAAGAAAAATATTTGCAAATAATTATGCTGAACATTTTTAAACAACTTTCAAACTTCGGAATCTCTGTCGAATAATCTCTGCAAATGGCTTCACACTCAACTGGAATTTCATTAAATTCTTCAGACCCAAAATGGGGACAGATTTTTTTATCAACATCAAAATCCCAGTTGTGACGATGGGAAAAACGAAAGGTATTTTGCAAAAATTCTCCTAAGTCTTGCAAAATGTAAATATCTTAAGGCTTATCTGACGATGTGCATACAAAGCAAATATTGAAATTTAATTTCGCAAGTACGTTGACGAAACCGAACTTGGCTAGATCAGTTTTCTTAAGATATCATCATAGATATTTTAAGAAAAATTCTAAGAGATTGGTTCCTTATATATTTGTTATTAAAGAACCCTATTCTTAAAATGTAAAGAAGATAATTTATGCGAAGAAAGATTTTTTCAGGTCATGAAGATTTACTTCAGTGTCTGATAAATACAAAAAATTCCTGTAAAAGTAAATGTCTACATCAGCGAAGAAGCATAAATAATAAGATAATATTTTGAGAAGTTTAGGGTAATGCATTTTTAAACTGTACGGAAGTTTAAAGGTAAACACCTGCATTGGATAAATACATGGTTAGAAATAACCTTTAAACACTGTTTTAGAATATTGCCAAAATACAGTTCCTCAGCGGAGTGTTGCTCCCAGACGTAGAGTTGGAAGTACCTTGTTTCCAGGGTTATCACAGCACGTTTCTTTTGTACTATAAGTTTACTGTTTTATAAATAGTCTGGTTGTGTGATTGGAGCTTTTTTCTTTTTTTATTATTCGTTATTAAATATCCGGCGACTATGATGCTTTGTCATGCATCCGTGCAGTTGTCTTGGAAGCACACAACAGATTTTTATTTTTGCCGTGTTAGATAGCTTAAAATTTGTTATTGGAGTTCGCAGTGATTCTTCTTCACTGGATTTTTTATTCACAATATTCCTTAGAAAGAATAAAATATTCCCATTATTTAGGGCAAAATATACAAATCATGCAACTAAAAAAAACATTGAAAAAAATTCTTCACTCATTTAATCATTTAAAAAGCAACAGCAAACTTGACATAACTTTAAAATGAATCTCCAGCCATATAGGAATCTCAGGGAATGAAATTGCTGATAAAGTTACTAAAGAAATTCAAGATAATATATCTACGATAGATAATATGACCACCTTAAAAGAATTTAAAATTATACTACACAATAGCATAGAAAGTAAATCACTAGCATACGGCAAAAGCAATGATAGAAGACTAGTTGAAAGTCAATTTAATCCACTAGCCTCCAGAAAATTTAAAAGAGCTGATCAGAAGGATAATTCAAAGAGCTGATCAAGTAATAATTGCAAGGCTTAGAACTGGTCACAGTAGACTTGATGATAAATCACTCATCATGAAACTTTCTGACAAGAACCTCTGTAAACATTGCAAGATGGTTGAGCACTGAATCATGTACAGTCGCTCAAAAAAGTATCCGAACACCGTGGTTGATTACAGAATTCAGAAAAAAATATTATTTTTATTTTATTTCTTTATGATTATTTTTATTTTTTTATGATCTGGCAACCTTTGTGTCACGAAAGTTGCCAGATCACTAATTTCTAAAAAAAAATCGTTGCCAAATATTTTTTTCTGAATTCTGTAATCAACCATGGTGTTCGGATACTTTTTTGAGCGACTGTACTCCTCAACTACGATGCATAAAATGTACAAGGAACAAAACTATTTAATTCTGTTGAAAGATTCAATATTACTGAATTCTCACTAAATTTTTAATATTACTGAATTCTCACAAAATTCTTTTCTTACCCAATCCTAACAAAAAAAAGAGAGGGAAGATCCACAAAAATAATCTGAACTTTCTTAAGAGGACACAAAACTTTCATAGAATATAAAACATTAAACGAAAACTTCAAAAAAATATAAAAATTTGTCATAAAAGAAATAATATATTTGGAACACTTCCTGTCTTTTCGGAAATCCATCCGTAAGGAATTCCATTGGCGCAAACGCTGTGTTAAACAAAACTTTGTGTGTTTCTTGCCATTTTGAAAATATCATTACTCTTGTTATTTAATCATTTAAAATCTTTTAAAAAGTTTACTACTTTAAAGAATGGGCATTCTTTCATAATGAACCTGTTTTATATTTATACCATCAGAATTTATATGTCTACAATAAATCTAAAGAGTTCCCTATAGAGAACTGAAGTTAACTGGAGATCAGTTCCCAATTCAGTGTTCACACAAGTATATACAAGGTATAAATCTCGGAATTGCATTTATTTTCAAGAACAAGCGAAAGATTCCTTTTTTACACATGCATTTATGTTATTTTCCAGTTAAGCAATAGGAAAAGTTTGTAAAAAGGATCGATTGCAGCATCTTATAATACCTCCCAATCCCCTAGCCAAGAAACTGTTCACTTCAAGAGAAACAATACGTCTCCAAGGTGATGGGACGATCGACATTCAGCTGCTGAGATAGACTGAAATCGGATTGTTATGCAGGCAATGGAAAGAAATTCAAATCTTCTTGTTAAAGGTCAGAGCTTCATTCTATTTATAACTTAGCATTTCTTTCTTGTAGCCAAGGTTTTGAAAGTAGTTTAGTCGAACTTCCACTCAACTCTGATATTTGAAATTCACTTTTTTTTCCCGGGCAAGAAAAAAAAATTAGATTAATATTTGAAGAAAAAGATCAAAAAGGCAGACATTCTTGAGATGATCTGGAGCAAAAGTTGCAAGCTATGAAAAGATTTATGAAGAGAAAAATTCTGTTGAGAAATCATATTTTTATTCTGAGAGCAATACACTAGAGAAATATCTAGTGTTGCTTTGTAAGCAATTTTAACTTTCTTCATGTAATTGTTTTCTGAACTTTATGCAATTTGTATATCGATTTCTTAAGGGATTTTACACTTTTGTTGGAAGAATTGCCTTATACCGTCCAGCACTTCCAAATCGTTAGCGACCTGAAATGTGCCAATGGAAAGCCATATTAAGAAACTCAATATCTTGAAGGAAAACTATTTTATGGGAAATGAACTAAAGGTAAATTAAAGATATGATTGAAGTGTATCTAAAGGTAAATTAAAGATATGATTGAAGTGTATCTAAATCCGGAATTTAAGCGATATTCGTTTGGCATTTAAAGAATCAAGGAAGATGGAATATTTAATAGCAGTGTCATTCATCTATAAGAGGTTTAGTCAAAACGTGTGAAAACTGGAAGGATTATTATTAGTTGGGTTGTTTTACCTCTGAGCGGCACTTTTTGCACACCATGGGCTAAATGGCCAGGTCACATGGACCCCGAAGGCTCAGAGAAGGTTGGGAGAGGGGACCCACTGGAATAGCTGTTGGGAGACAGATGGTAGCCTCCCGTCAAGGCCATCCAGCGTGTTCTTTAATGTGCACAGGGTATGGCTCTCACGCACATGGGGCCACGGCTTAACGTCCCAAGGCCACCCAGCTTGTTCTTTAATGTGCACAGAGTATGGCTCTCACGCACACGGGGCCACGTCTTAACGTCCCATCCGACGGACGGCGGCATTTCCAAGCCAATCGGTGCCCCCTACTGACCGTGGGCAGGGCGGGGAATTTTGCGGAGATAAATCTCAACGCTGACCCAGCTGGGACTCGAACCTGGGAACTACAGATTACGAGCCTGACGCGATACCGACTAAGCCACCCCCGCCTCCATTTTTATTAGTAGTAGTAATAAATGGAAGGTAGATACTATTTACATTGACTCCATTTCTGAGAATTACCAAACGTATGGCATTACAAGCATAAAATGAATTGAATGATTATGTACAAACATTATATATAAGATAAAAATGCACTGCAAATAAATGAGGCCTTTGATAATCTTGAGATAATAGCAAATAAAACATTTAAAACTTAAAGCATTTAAAATATTTGCATAAGTCCATGCTTCGTAAGTGCTTTTTAAAAAATGACTCTGGTAGAAGAGATGACTACATCGACTTTTGGCACTTTCTTTGTTTCTAGGATCGCTTCTTCTGATTTCTCCACATTGACGTTTGAGATGATTCGTGAATCATTACTATTCTTTTAGCAAAGGAATTCGTTACATGAAGTACGCATGGAGTTTGAAGACCAAAATCAACTTCTTAGAAAAGAAATCCAGTGACAATGGCCCCAGTCGAACAAAAACAACCATTCAGTAATCTAATGCAGTAAACCTCTGGTTATCCGGTTACTCAAGCATCCGATATTCTCATGGAACCGGCTAAAATTTCAAACTGAACATTTGAATTTGGTAGGGCAAGTTGAAATGCACCTGGCTGTTTTCAACGAATGTCACTGGCGCTACGTCGGCTTTTCATGCATTTTTTTGCATGAGAAAATGAAAGCATGCAGATATAAGAAATTTTTTCAAGAAAAATACTAGACCTAATTTTACATCTTCTCAATCTTCGTCATCAGTTGCTGCTCAACAAGAATCAAATGCTAGTTCAGCGGATGACCCTGAGGAATTGCCATCCGTGTTTGTGCAACTTAGCCAATAAACTATACTGCATATTAACATACATAAGTTGTTTGTTTTTTTTTCTGAAATTAAAGTTTAGCTTATTTTACTATTTTCGTGTCTCGGATAGTGTTTTTTGGTTTGTTACGCTTTTACACCGACTTTACTTTTCAAAATTCTTTTTCACATTTCGTTATTAGGAAAATTCGGCACTACTGGTAGGCAGCGCCATCCAACGGCTAAAATTACAACTCTTTTATCGTCGAAGGACATCGTCGAAGACAGCTGTCATCGACGATGTCCGAAACATTTTGTTAAGTGCACAAATTTAGATGTTCATTAAGTGGGAAAATGCGTATAAAAACAATTATATTTTAGATATTTACATCTGTATTAAAAGTATTATACTTCATTTTTATTATCGTAGTATTTAACTGCATTTCTATTTCGACGAAGACTTGAATGCAATAGTATACCTACTGTATTTGATTTCTGTACAAATATTTCTCGTGCAACCGACAGACCCATATAACCGGCAACCCTCATTCCTCTATATGCCAAATAACAGGGAGTTTATTGTATATAGAGTATTTGTCTGCCTGTCTTCCCGCTTATTCACTCAGACCTCAAAAGAGCTAGAGGCACCAAACATGGCGAAGGTTCACTTCTGGCTGAATCATCACCAAGTTTCTTCACTTGGTGACAATCTTCACCCATTCCTGGGTGAAGGTTGGGTTGTTTTACCTCTGAGCGGTACTTTTTTGCACACCATGGGCTAAATGGCCAGGTCACATGGACCCCGAAGGCTCAGAGAAGGTTGGGGGAGGGGACCCACTGGAACAGCTGTTGGGAGACTGATGGTAGACTCCCGTCAAGGCCATCCAGCGTGTTCTTTAACGTGCACAGGGTATGGCTCTCCAGCACACGAGGCCACGGCTTAACGTCCCATCCGACGGACGGCGGCCTTTCCAAGCCCATCGGTGTCCCCTACTGACCGTGGGCAAGGCGGGGAATTTTGCGGAGATAAATCTCAACGCTGACCCAGCTGGGACTCGAACCTGGGAACTACAGATTACGAGCCTAGCGCGCTACCGACTGAGCCCCCCCCCCCGCCCCTCCTGGGTGAAGGAAACTGGCATGAGCTCTCCCTTCACCTAAGAGAAGAATATAAGCTATGTGCGAATCCACTGGGATAAACATAACTTTTAAACATTCTGAATTTCCAAACACTTAACATTAACGGTGGGTTGTTTTACCTCTGAGCGGCACTTTTTTGCACACCATGGGCTAAATGGCCAGGTCACATGGACCTTGAAGGCTCAGGAAAGGTTGGGGGAGGGGACCCACTGGAACAGCTGTGAGAAGACAGATGGTATCCTCCCATCAAGGCTACCCAGTGTGTTCTTTAACGTGCACAGGGTATGGCTCTCCTGCACGTGGGGCTACGGCTTAATGTCACATCCGACGGACGGCGGTCTTTCCAAGCCCATCGGTGTCCCCTACTGACCGTGGGCAGGGCGGGGAATTTTACGGAGATAAATCTCAACGCTGATCCAGCTGGGACTCGAACCTGGGAACTACAGATTACGAGCCTAGCGCGCTATCGACTGAGTCATTCCCGCCCGCAATACACGCGCACAACGTACACATCTTTTTGTACAACTGACACCAGCCATACAAAATTTATCTATATTTAATTCCCTTTTGCATAAGGTTACCTATGCCTGAAAATTGGGGGGCGGGGCTCAGTCGTTTGCGTGTCAGGCTCGTAATATGCACTTCCCAGGTTCGAGTCCCATCTGGGCGAGCATTAAGATTTATCTCCACAAAACCCACGTACCCTTGATCAGTAGGGGATACCTATGGGTTTGGAAAGGAAGCTATCTGTCGGATGGGAGGTAAAGTCTTGGCCTCGTGTGCGGGAGAGTCATACTCTGTGTACGTTAAAGAAACACTGGATCGCTTTGAGAGATACCTCCATCTGTCTCCCAACAGCTGTCCAGTGGGTCCCCTTTCCCCAAACTTCTCTGAACCCTCGGGGCCATTGTGACCTAGCTATTTAGCCCATTATGTGCAAAAAAATGCCGCTCAGTAAAACCACCTAATCCAACAAATTGCATCCAAGTAACTCTTCTGGGTAATCCTTTCCTCTACTTCATAGCAACAAATTGTTACCCCCATCCTCATCCACAGGGGGGGGGGGGGCTTATGCTTTAATTTTTTGCCTTCTCCAGTCTCTAAAATCTTTCTGAAACTCCTACTTCTAAACATACTGATCTTTAGAAGCAAACTTTAGTGTGAATTCCTCGATAAATTCCAACATTTTATATTCCTCCCCTAAATATCAAAAGCAAGTCACGAAATTAGTTTTATTTAGATACGACATCAATAAGTTAAGTACACTTGCTTATTTAATTATGGCACTATTTAGCCTTTGAGAGAAACACAGAACCTTCATCCTTAAACACACGAACAAACTTTTAAGGCCGTAATCTAAGCCCGTCACGTAATGATTTCTGATTAATCCGTTACCTGCCAAATTGCCGTTCTCTTCTAATTGTAGCAACGTCCTTTTTAATTAAGTAAAATCATCACTGCTAGTACGCAAATCCGCTACTACGTCACTGTTAATACAGCAGGATATTACACCTGATACCCGCCTAGTCTAGAATCTATCGAGATTTTACCTTCATCCTTGCTGACGTTGCTGCTCAGCGTCGTCGAAAGTATGCAATTCAGAAGAAATTAAATGAGTTAACGGTACATTGATTTTTTGGTGAGATAATCCCATATTGCTACGAACCCATAGATGACAAGAGCAAAAACAAGAAGGTGAAAACATCACATCCTTTCCGGTGACACCATCAGCAGGTTATTACGGTGATTAGCGAAGACGTGATCGTTACTAGAGAGGGCCGAAAGGTCATCTTCACAGTCGACTCACACCGGGCCTCATTCTCCGTTAACAAATGACGCCATCATGTTCGCCGTCGGAGAGTTTTCTCTCACCTTGATGACTTCGTCCTTACAGACATAATCATCTTTTTTTTTTGTTCGTTCCTTTTTATCTTTTTTTAAGGATAACATACAAATTTGCTCCTTGATTTGTGATGTAGAAGAAATAGATAATAATTGTGATACGGGATGAGTTGCTTTTATTTCTGAGCTGCAATTTTGTTGAAGACCAGGTCACAACGAACCCAGGTGCCCAGAGAAGGAGAGTGATAGGGATTCACTGGGCAACTGTTAGGAGACAGATGGAAGACTCCTGAGAAGACTATTCGTAGTGTTTGTTTAGCGCACACAAGATATGGTTTTCCAACACATGGGGATCGAGATCTTTGCGTTGGGACAGGGGTGGTTCAGTCGGTAGCGCACCAGGCTCGTAATTCTGCAATTCCCAGATTCGAGTCCCAGCTGGATCACTTGAGATTTATCTCCGCAAAATTTCCCGCCCTGACCACGGTCAGTAGGGGATACCGATGGGTTTGGAAAGGCCGCCATCCGTCGGATGGGATGTTAAGCAGTGGTTCAGTGTGCAGGAGAGTCATACTCTGTACACGTTACAGAACACGCTGGATGGCCTTGATGGGAAGATACCATCTGTCTCCCAATAGCTGTCCAGTGGGTCCCCTCTCCCCAACCTTCTGTTAGCCTTCGGGGTCCATGTGATCTTGCCATTTAGTCCATGGTGTGCAAAAAAGTGCCGCTCAGAGCTAAAACAACCCAACACTGTGCGCTGAGTTAACGTCTATTCTAATCTAGAATGGACGGAGATCTTTCTAAGTCCAACAATATTCTTTCTCAACGAGGGAAGAGTGGAGTGTAGCTTAAAAAATATCAAATCAGGAATTCGAACCGGGGAAGATTTTGTTATTGTTTAAATTATTTTTTTGTGTGCACAATTAACTAAATGAGCAGGTTGCCACAAGTACTCCAAAGGCTCAGAGTTGGGTTGGGTTGTTTTACCTCTGAGCGGCACTTTTCTTTGCACACAATGGGCTAAATGACAAGGTCACAATGTCCCCGAAGGCTCACAGAAGGTTGGGAGAGAGGACCCACTGGAACAGCTGTTGGGAGACAGATGGTAGCCTCCCGTCAAGGCCATCCAGCGTGTTCTTTAACGTGCACAGGGTATGGCTCTCCCGCACACGGGGCCACGGCTTAACGTCACATCCGACGGACGGTGGTCTTTCCAAGCCCATCGGTGTCCCCTACTGACCGTGGTCAGGGCGGGGAGTTTTGCGAAGATAAATCTCAACCCTAGCCCAACTGGGGCTCGAACCTGAGAACGGCAGATTACGAGCCTGGTGTACTATCGACTGAGCCCCCCCCCCCCAAGGCTCAGAGAAAGTTGGGGTAAGGTGAGCCACTGGTATTTGTTAGGAGACAAGATGGCGTCAAGAACATCCACCTTGTTCTTTAACATGCTCAAACAGGCCCGAATGCATAAAAAATTAAATGCGGGGCGATGTGAGTGGCAGGATATTGGATTTCCATTAAAGTATAACATTTTCTCTTTTGTTTGAAAGTTCTTAAAAATTCGTGAAATATGTATGCATTTAATATTTTTTTTTGCCTCTATTAAGCATGCTTAAAGATGGGGGGGGGGGGGCGCATGCCCTTTAGATCTGGCTCTACACACAGGGTATGGCTTTCCTATACACGGGGTCCATGGAGTTACGACGCATTCGATGGATGGAGCTCTTTCAAAGTCCATCGGTGCCCTTTCTGATGGAGAGCAGAATGGGAATTAGAGGAGATATATCTCAACAATTGCGCAGTTCTGAGTCGAACCTGAAAACTGCAGATTGCGAGCGTAGTGCCCTGCCGACTGAGCCAACTCCGCTCCACGACTACATTTGGTTACGAGTTTTCGCATTACCGACTGAGACGGTTCTCGTCTCAGGATTGTTATTTTGTCGTTGGTTGGGTTGTTGGGTTGTTTTACCTATGAGCGGCACTTTTTTTCACACCATGGGCTAAATGGCCAGGTCACAAGGATCCCGAAGATTCTGAGAAGGTTGGGGGAGAAGACCCACCGGAACAACTGTTGGGAAACAGATGGCAGTCTCCCGTTAAGGCCATCCTTGGAAAAAAGGCCCTAAGAAGGAAAGGCCCTAAGAAGGTGTTCTTTAATGTGCTGGATGGCCCGCCCTCCCCTGAAATCGGCATAAATAGTACATAATACTGAGATCGGCATAAATGCGTGCGGGGCGACATTCTCGTATGCTACGCTTGTCTTCAATAGTAGTCATTTCTGTGGAGTCGCTTGTGAGCGCAGAGTTGTTCCGTTCAAGTTCTGACGTGTATTGAGGTTAGTGCGCAGGCCATAAATGTCATGGAAATGTTGTGTCGAAAATCCTAATTTTGTGTCGAAGTTGTGTCGAAAAGAAATCCTAAATTTCGCGGCACATCCTTTGAGGACCACTGGGTTAGATATTTCACAGCGTTTTAAGCATTACAGCGTTAAATAAATAAATAAATAACCCCTCAAGCAGCTGCTTGCCACAGAGGTCTGACAGGAGCCTGTCAGTTTATATGCCATAGTAGAAGGTCTGTGAGGATGGCAGGACCTCAGCAGAAAAACAATACACACATCCATACCTTACCCGGAGCTCGAACCCAGATTACCTTAGATCAGTAGCCAAGCGTGCTAACCAATCGGCCACAGGAACTAAATATCCGAACAATTAAAGATGGAAAAATATTTGTATTATGCATATTATTTAAGGATTTTCTTTTTAGAACACAATTGGACTTTTAAGGGCAAATTTTTTGTCATTGGGATAAATTTTTATTCAATAAAATTTCTATTTTCGTAAAATGGTGTTCTTTAAAATGAAATATTTTTAAGTATATATATATATACAAAATAAATTGACCGGAGTCGGAAAAAATTTCGTTCCACTGAATATTTCGTTATTCTTGAGTTCATTATGTGTAACCAAGGTTTCGGTTTCAGAAATAAACACTTGACCTTTCTTGGATTCAAAAGTTTCACATTTTCTTTCGCAACTGTAACCACTTGACCTGTCCAGTGAATGGAACCCAGATCTCTTTGCTTCCCAAATAAATGCTCTACCAGATTAGAATCCGAAAGTATGCCTCCGTGTTTCACAACTAAACACTTCTTACCATGGAATTCGAATCCACACTTCCTTTCCGCAAGCAAACTGGTTATTTGCCTGAAGGGCCGTTTCTGGGGGGTGGGTTGGTGAGTGTAATGCCTCCCCTCTTTCTGAGGGGGATGGGTTGGTGAGTGGAATGCCTCCCCTCCTTCTGGGGGGAGTTGGTGAGTGGAATGCCTCCCTTCCTTCTGGGTGGGTGGGTTGGTGAGTGGAATGCCTCCCCTCCTTCTGGGGTGGGTGGGTTGGTGAGTGGAATGTCTCCCCTGCTTCTGGGGTGGGTGGGTTGGTGAGTGGAATGCCTCCCCTCCTTCTGGGGGTGGGTTGGTGAGTGGAATGCTTCCCCTCCTTCTGGGGGTGGGTTAGTGAGTGGAATGCCTCTCCTCCTTCTGGGGTGGGTGGGTTGGTGAGTGGAATGTCTCCCCTCCTTCTGGGGTGGGTGGGTTGGTGAGTGGAATGTCTCCCCTGCTTCTGGGGTGGGTGGGTTGGTGAGTGGAATGCCTCCCCTCCTTCTGGGGGTGGGTTGGTGAGTGGAATGCTTCCCCTCCTTCTGGGGGTGGGTTAGTGAGTGGAATGCCTCTCCTCCTTCTGGGGTGGGTGGGTTGGTGAGTGGAATGTCTCCCCTCCTTCTGGGGGGTGTGTTGGTGAGTGGAATGCCTCCCCCTCCTTCTGGGGTGGGTGGGTTGGTGAGTGGAATGCCTCCCCTCCTTCTGGGTGGGGTTGGTGAGTGGAATGCCTCCCCTCCTTCTGGGGGGGGGTGAGTGGAATGCCTCCCCTCCTTCTGGGGGGTGGGTTGGTGAGTGGAATGCCTCTCCTCCTTCTGGGTGGGTGGGTTGGTGAGTGGAATGCCTCCCCTCCTTCTGGGTGGGTGGGTTGGTGAGTGGAATGTCTCCCCTCCTTCTGGGATGGGTGGGTTGGTGAGTGGAATGTCTCCCCTCCTTCTGGGGTGGGTGGGTTGGTGAGTGGAATGTCTCCCCTCCTTCTGGGGTGGGTGGGTTGGTGAGTGGAATGTCTCCCCTCCTTCTCCTTGAGAATGCTAATAAGAGTAACACAGGCGAAAAATTGCTTTGAAATGTATATTTTATTAATTTTTCAAGAAATATTTTAAAGACATTTAAATGGAGGGGTAAATGTCATACTGCAATTGAAATCCGGTCCCTTCCCCCTTTTTACGTTTTATTGGCCAGACTGGGTTTCTTTTGGGCGAGGGTGGCTCAGCCGATAGAGCGCCAGGCTCCTAATCTACAGTTCACAGGTTGGAACCCCATGTGGGCCTGCGTTGAGATTTATCTCCGCAAAATATGCCGCCCTTCCCTCAGCCAGTAGGGGACACAAGTGGGTTTGGAAAGGCCACCATCCTTCGGATGGGACATTAAGCCGTGGACTGTGTGCTGGAGACCCCCTACCCTGTGCAGATTGAAGAACATACTGGATGATCTTGACGGGGAGTCTACCATCTGTCTCTCAACAGCTGTCCAGTGGGTCCCCAACCTTCCCTGAGCTTGGGTTCCTTGTGACCTGACCATTTAGCCCATTGTGTGCAAAAGAGTGCCGCTCAGAGGCAAACTGAGTTTCTTGACCCTCCTACACCGCCCTTTGTTTTTTTTTTCTAGATCCTGGTCTCGCTAGGGATTCGAACCCAGGTCTTTTTTTTGAGCCAAACTTCAAATCGATCAGCAGAACAACGAAAAAGAAATAACCATTTTGATTTGTAAAGTCAATTATTTGATTTAATTTGATTAAATTATACATATATATTTCCCAACACAAATTTTTCCACGTCACTCAATCTTTATTACTTTTCTATTCTTTTTTATTTGCAAAATGTTAAGAAATTTTATTTTCATTTGCTTTCATGGAAAGTCATCTGTCAGACAACGTCCACAATTCACTCGTAGAAACCTACGTTAGTTGAGTTCTGCTATCAGAAATGTTTTTTTAATCACTATGAAAATTAAACATCCCTTTGCGAAAAACACCATTGTAAAACTAAGAAAGTAGTTGAATCTCCTTCCAAAGAGGAAAAGTCTAGAGAACCTAACTTTGATTAGTTCGCTGCAGACAGATTTTTTTGTTATCAGCGACAAAAATTTCCTTTTATAAGTTTCGTCTTCTTGACGGTGATTGATGATCTATACTTCAATACAGCTTAGTCGCGGCTGATACGTTGCAAAATACAACAAAGGTATAACTTTTAAAATTACCCTCACACTAGTAGCTTTCCAATTGCAAGAAAACTATAGAAAGTTGCTGGATGACTTGGCTCCTTTTTTTTTGATTGCGTCTAACTCACCCAACGCAGCTCCAAAGTCTTTTACAAGAAAGAAAAATCAAAAAGGTTTCAGAATCGTAAGAAAGAATACTTGGATGTTCAAATGTTTTGGAGCTTTAAGAACTTCAGACACATAACTCCCTTTATTAGAACTGGATTTTTTACCTCTGAGCTGCACTTTTTTTTTACACACAATGGGCTAAATGGCCAGGTCACAAGGACCCCGAGAACTCAAAGATGGTTTGGGGGAATTTGACCCACTGGACTGTTAAGAGACAGATGGTAGCCTCCCGTCAAGTCCATCCAGCGTGTTCTTTAAGTGCATAGTATGACTCTCCAGCACATGGGCCACGGCTTAACGTCCCATCCGACGGACGTGGGCATTTGAAGGCCCATCGGTGTCCCCTACTGATCGAGGGCGAGGCGGGAAGTTTTGAAGAGCAGTCCCTGCTGAGTCAACGCTGACTCAGCAGGGACTCAAACATGGGAACTGCACCTTTTGTTAGAAGTTAGAGGATTTTAATAACAGGTAAGTTAAAGCAGGAAAACTGGAAAGGAAAAATACATTGCACAATTCGGAGATAGTAATTTCCTGTAAAAAAAAATCAAGAATAGTCTTATTTCTCATTTAGTTAAATACAATCACTTTAACCCTCCTCAACCCACCCCATGTATTCTAATTCTCTATCTGACTCTGAACACAAAGCGATTTCTTTAGGATTGGGTCCTTTTACCTCTGAGCTGCGCTTTTCTTTGCACATAATGGGCAGACACAAAGACCCCATGGGCTTAGAAAGAGGTTTTTTGAAGGGAACCCATTGGAAAGCTGTTAGGAGACAGATGGTAGCTTCCCGTCAAAGCTATCCAGTGCATTCTTTAACGTGCACAGAGTATGACTCTCGTACACGCGGACAAACGGCTTAACGTCCCAGCCGACGGATGGAGACTTTTTCAAGTCCATCGGTGTCACCAGCCACGTATTCTGGATTTAGTTTCGGGATGGTGGCGGTGGAGGTTTGTCAGAGAATAAAACTTGAATAAGGTTTCTTAGTTGCTAAAATACTCACTGCAGAGAAAAGGTTAAAATAATATTTTATATGCGAAATTTTATAGCTTACTGTTTTTAAATCTATTGTAGTGTTGGTCATAAAATACGGGGATAAAATAAAAATATACGGACACCTGTTTTTGATTTCAAAGCAGGTAGACAAGGTTGAGATTTCGTATAAGGCGAAGAGATTTCGGGAAGGCAGGGATCCGCCCCCCCCCCCCCGGGATGGGTGCCACCTTTCTGTCCGATGTAAGGGTTGGCTAGATAAACCTCAGCGTTGGCATAGGTGGGATTCGAACATGGGAACTGTAGATTACGAACTTGGCGCGCTACCGACTGAGCCCCGTCCTGAATTTCTTTAGGTGATTCATTGTATATTTTTCGAGCCTAGGGCCGACCTGCATTTATGCCTAAAGACGATATATGGACACAGCCCTAACCTAAAGAGTCCCTGCACACATACTACACCCTTATCCTAAAGAGATCCATGCATACATGCAGCAACTTTCGCTAAAGATGTCTCTGCACACATGCCAAAATTTCGATATATGGACGCAATTCACTGGCCTAAAGTTGCCTTTGCATTGCGCATATGCAATAACTTCCATAGGGACATATGCCACAACTTTGATATAGGGATGTATGCCACAGCTCTGGCATAATGATGTCTCTGCACACATGCCACATTTTCGATAGGACGACACATGCCACAACATGGCGTAGAGATTTCCCTGCACACGTATCAAACTATTGGCCTAAAGACGTCTCTGTACACATGCCACAACTTCAATTTAGGGACAGGACACAAACATAGCCTAAATATGTCCCTACCCACGTGCAAAATCTTTGGCCTAAAGAGTCCGCGACACATGCCACAACTTTGGCCTAAAGAATCCGTGACACATGCCACAACTTTGGCCTAAAAAATCCATGACACATGCCACAACCTTAATTTAAAGACGTTCCTGAACACATGCCAGAACTTTAACTTAAAGACGTTCTGCACACATGCCACAACCTCGACATAGGGAGATATGTCACAACTTCGACTGATGTCCCGCCATCTTCACAGACCTTCTATTTATGGCGTATACACTGACAGGCTCCTGTCAGCCCTCTGTGGCAAGCAGCTGCTTGAGGGGACATTTCATATTTTTATTCGACCTTGACGACTGATTGTTGTTTATCGCTTTTGCTACTTCTGAGGGGTACTTTTTGCATACAGTGGGTTAAACGATCAGACAATAAGGGATTGTAGGAGAGGAGGGATCCACTGGACAATTGTAGGGGAAGAGAGATCCACTGGACAATTGTAGGGGAAGAGGGATCCAATGGACAATTGTAGGGGAAGAGGGATCCAATGGACAATTGTAGGGGAAGAGGGATCCAATGGACAATTGTAGGGGAAGAGGGATCCAATGGACAATTGTAGGGGAAGAGGGATCCAATGGACAATTGTAGGGGAAGAGGGATCCAATGGACAATTGTAGGGAAGAAGGATCCAAAGGACAGTTGTAGGGGAAGAGGGATCCACTGAACAATTGTAGGGGAAGAGGGATCCACTGGACAATTGTAGGGGAAGAGGGATCCACTGGACAATTGTAGGGGAAGATGGATCCACTGGACAATTGTAGGGGAAGATGGATCCACTGGACAATTGTAGGGGAAGAGGGATCCAATGGACATTTGTAGGGGAAGAGGGATCCACTGAACAATTGTAGGGGAAGAGGGATCCAATTGACAATTGTAGGGGAAGAGGGATCCAATGGACAATTGTAGGGGAAGAGTGATCCACCTGACAATTGTAGGGAAAGATGGATCCAATAGACAATTGTAGGGGAAGAGGGATCCACTGGACAATTGTAGGGGAAGATGGATCCACTGGACAATTGTAGGGGAAGAGGGATCCAATTGACATTTGTAGGGGAAGAGGGATCCATTGGACATCTATCAAAAGATAGAGAGAGGCATCCATGAGTGTGCTGTCAATTTGTTAAACAGAGGCTCGCTCGAAAAATATTGTAGGGGTTCTGCCTAAATCAAGAACAAATATTTCCATAAAATACAAATGCTTTTGAGACTGATACAATAAATATTTATTCAAAAATGTAAATAAATTAAAAAAATATTTATTTTCCAATATAATCCCCTAAAAAGTAAGAAAAGAAACTAAGGCATGTCGATTGTACAATCAGTCACTGAATTCCTATTCACTTCAAAGGCAGGTAGGGCGCCAGCAATCTTGTTGTGTAGGTAAATCGGCGCCCTATCTTCCTTTGAAGTGAATACGGGCTCATTGATTGATTGCACCATAGATATATTTTAGGTTTATTTTGTTCTTTTTTAGGGTTGATGTTAAAAAAAGGGTATTTTTTTCTTTATTTTTTTTATTTATTTATATTTTTTTGTCTCCAAAAAACACCGAACTTCAGAATACTTTCAATTTCATATATAACTCAGAAAGTTATATATGAAACTGAGTTATATATGAACTGAGTTATATATGAACTTTCATTTCATATATAGCTCAGAAACATCGCCCACATTTTTCCTGTTCCTATGGGTTCGAGCCCCGGGTAAGGCATGGATGTTCGTGTTGTTTTTCTGCTGAAGTCCTGCCATCCTCTCAGATCTTCTACTGTGGAATATAAACTGACAGGTTCCTGTCAGACCTCTGTGGCAAGCAGCTGCTTGAGGGGGTATTTATTTTTTTTTTATTTATTTTTTGGAGTCGTGTTTAAAGTTGCCCATGCCATTGGAGACATCGTATGCTTTGAGATATAACTCGTTAAGGTCCACCCATGTGAAAATCAGCACCTTTCTGGGAGAGAATGATGTAGGGGGAGGGGGTTGGGTTGTTTTACCTCTGAGCGGCACTTTTTTGCACACCATGGGCTAAATGGCCAGGTCACATGGACCCCGAAGGTTCAGAGAAGGTTGGGGGAGGGGACCCATTGGAACAGCTGTTGGGAGACAGATGCTAGCCTCTCGTCAAGGCCATCCAGAGTGTTCTTTAACGTGCACAGGGTATGTCTCTCCCGCACACGGGACCACGGCTTAACGTCCCATCCGATGGACGGCGGCCTTTCCAAGCCCATAGGGGGAGTAGGATTTGATATAGTCTAAGACGGTTTTCTTATGAGCTTTCATTTGATATCTAACTTGTAATTGCAGGCCCTCGCGGAAGATGTAGCGTAACAATCATTTTCATATTTCCCCCTTTTTAGGGAGTGGAGTAAAAAAAAGGGGGGGGGGTGGAATTTTTAAGTCTGTAATATTTCCTTTGTCACAAGCTTTCATTTGACGCATAGTTTGTTACTTTTGGTCCTAACGTTCCGAATATATAAAGATAAAAATCGTTTTCATTTTTACCTATTTTGGGGGAGAAGAAAGCATGGGGGTTTAATTTTTTATAGACTATGACATTCCACGCATCATAAGCTTTCCTTTGACCCATAAAATTATTAAATTTTCCCTCGACGTTCGAAAGATATGGTGGAACAACTGTTTTGACAAATACACACACTGACAAACCGACAAATGACGAGGGAAAGTAATAGGAAGATATGTGATAAAAAGTAATCTCTCAAATCAGAAATACAGTATGAAAAATGATAACAACTGCATTTTGAAATATATGAACTATGTTAACTGTAACCAGCATACTGAAATATATAAACTACAGAGCTGTAACCAGATTTCGTTAAGAACATTTTTTAACAAGGGGGGGGGGCTTTCACGAGCTCCCACCAGTACAACGCCAGAAGCATCCCATCAATGATTTCAGCGTGTTCTTTAACATGCTTATGGTATGACTCTTTAGCATCTGGACTCAAGGAAAAGAGTTGGATTGTACTGATTTAGATCATTTATATCATTCTTCTCTAGGCATATATGATCGGTTAGAGTGGAAAGGGTTTTGGTTGAGTCGGTAGGGCGCTAGGATCGTAATCTGCAGTACTCAGGTTCAGTCTCAGTTGGGTCAGCATTGAGATTTATCTCCGCAAAACTCCCCGCCCTGCTCACGGTCAGTAGGGGACACCGATGGACTTGAAAAGGCTACCGTCCGTCGGATGGGATGTTAAGACGTGGCTCCGTGTGTGTGAGAGTCATACCCTGTATTCGTTAAAGAACTTGCTGGATGATCTTGACGGGAGGCTACCATCTGTCTCCCAACAGCTGTTCCAGTTGGTCCCCTCCCCCAACCTTCTCTGAGTCATGTGGGGTCCTTGTGAACTGGACATTTAGCCCATTGTGCGCAAAACAGTGCCGCTGAGAGGTAAAACAACCCAAACATTTTCCAAACCTACTCTGAGACCTGGATGTCCTTGTGACCTGGTAGCGTTCATAGGTTAAACTATCCAACTCCATACGGTGAGATTTTCGGTGGAGGATGCTGCAACAAGCATGGCCATCTCACGTTCATCAATCTTACGAAACGAAATAAATAAATTATACAACTGAAGAATGGTTATGCGTCATCTTTTTCATTCCAAAGTTATCTTGTTGTTCATTCGCGAAAAAAGCAATCCCGGAACTTGTCGCTTGAAGTCTGCTATTCGATAGTGGGACATAACTGAATCGTAAAAATCATTTCAACGCTGTAAATGCTCTTTCTGATTTTCCGTTTCCTAGAAAGTACAGAAATAAAGCAAACAAATAATATCTTTTTCCCATACTTTATTCTAAGTAATACGTTCAGAAAGGGAAACAATTCCGTAGCAGATCATGGTCTATCAAATAACATCCACAACGCTCATCCGGACTACTATCTGCTTTCTTCGAAAAGGAAAAAATGGAATATTCCCTTGCAAACTCTGTCTCGCCTGAAAAAAAAAAAACAATTCTGCCGCGGCATTTTGAGGAGGGGAAAAAACCCGATCATTTTGATATTTCTGTCTTCTGCATTTGTTCTCATGTCTCTTTTGGGATTTGGAGCTATTTCCGGAAGAGATATTTTTCCTTTTTCGCTTTCTTCGATACATTTACCAAGAGTATGGCGTTTTGGAGGAAAACAGCGGAGACTAAAACTCTATTATTCCTTCGTTCACTTTTGACAAATAGAATTGCCAGAGGAGCTAAAGATGACGCTGCACCTGAACACCCTTATGGGAATAGTCTATTATAATGTATTTGAAGTGCTGTTTGTGTTTTTTACACGAGCTGTGATAATAACTAACTCTGAGTTTGGGTTGGGTTGTTTTACGTCTGAGCGGCACTTTTTAGCACACCATGGGCTAAATGGCCAGGTCACATGGCCCCGAAGGCTCAGAGAAGGTTGGGGGAGGGGACGCACTGGAACAGCTGTTGGTAGACGGATAGTAGCCTCCCGTCAAGGCCATCCAGCGTGTTCTTTATAGTGCACAGGGTATGGCTCTCCCGCACACGAGGACACGGCTTAACGTCCCATCCGACGGACGGCGGCCTTTCCAAGCCCATCGGTGTATCCTTACTGACCGTGGGCAGGGCATTTTTGCGGAGATAAATCTCAACGCTGACCCAGCTGGGACTCGAACCTGGGAACTACAGATTACGAGCCTGGCGCGCTACCGACTGAGCCACCCCCGCCCCTAACTCTGAGACAGATCGTTTCAATTTCTCTATTTAGAGAGCAAATGACGCTATTGATATTTCAATTCCATTTTCTTCTAAGGTAATTAAAAAGCTCATGAAAAGCAGAATTGTCATTTTTTTTTGGAAAAATAATTTTTTTTCCAGATAATCAAATTTGGATTTCGTAAAAATAAAAATACAGAACAAGCTATTTTGAAATTTAGAAATGAAATTTTCTCACATGTAGATAAGGGAAGCAATGCCATCGCTTTATTTATTGATGTTAGAAAAGCTTTTGACATAGTTGACCATAAATTACTACTTTTTTTTAAATGTATAAAATAGGAATTAGAGGAAATGCCTATGAGTGGTTTCAATCTTATTGAAATAACAGAAGTCAAGCAGTATTGATAAACAATTTTCAGAGTAACTTTCAGTTTTAAATAAAGGTGTTCCACATGGATCAGTTTTGAGACCGTTATTATTTTTGATTTCTATAAATGAATGTGTATTCCTTTGGTTTAAATGGAAACTTCTTTGGATTTGCTGATGACACTAGTTTAATATATAGAGATAAAAATCTGTTAGATTTAAAAAATAATATCGAAGAGGATATGTTTAGATTAAATACATGGTTTAAAATAAATAAATTAACTATAAATATTACTAAAACTAAAGTTATTAATTTTCAGTTAAAACGGAGCTTCTTTCAACAATTAAATGTGAAATTTTATTCTGTTGTATGCAAAAATGTGAATAATTGTACCTGTCAAAGTGTAGAAGAAGTACTTAGCTATAAATATCTTGGTATTATGGTTGATAATAATTTAAAACGGAAACCTCATATAACTTACTTAATCAAGAAATTAAGATTTATATTTTATAAGCATTATTTTGTAAAAAAAAAGGTTGATGAATTTTTTAAGTATTCTTTATTTTACCTTGTTCCTTCTGCTATACAGTATGGAATCTGTGTCTGGAGGGTGATTATTTTACAAATATAAATCCTGCCATTACATGCAAAATAACACAGTAAAATGTGTATTTAAAATAAGAGATGAGACTTTGCTGAATAGGTTGGGTTGGGTTGTTTTACCTCTGAGCGGCACTTTTTTGCACACCATGGGCTAAATGGCCAGGTCACATGGACCCCGAAGGCTCAGAGAAGGTTGGGGGAGGGGACCCACTGGAACAGCTGTTGGGAGACAGATGGTAGCCTCCCGTCAAGGCCATCCAGCGTGTTCTTTAACGTGCACAGGGTATGGCTCTCCCGCACACGGGGCCACGGCTTAACGTCCCATCCGACGGACGGCGGCCTTTCCAAGCCCATCGGTGTCCCCTACTGACCATGGGCAGGGCGGGGAATTTTGCGGAGATAAATCTCAACGCTGACCCAGCTGGGACTCGAACCTGGGAACTACAGGTTACGAGTCTGGCGCGCTACCGACTGAGCCACCCCCGCCCCATTTTGCTGAATATTTATTCACATAATTCTGAGTGTGGCTCAGTCGGTAGCGCGCCAGGTTCGTAATCTGTAGTTCCCAGGTTCGAGTCCCAGCTGGGTCAGCGTTGAGATTTATCTCCGCAAAATTCCCTGCCCTGCCCACGGTCAGTAGGGGACACCGATGGGCTTGGAAAGGCCGCCGTCCGTCGGATGGGACGTTAAGCCGTGGCCCCGTGTGCGGGAGAGCCATACCCTGTGCACGTTAAAGAACACGCTGGATATTCTTGACGGGAGGCTACCATCTGTATCCCAACAGTTGTTCCAGTGGGTCCCCTCCCCCAACCTTCTCTGAGCCTTCGGGGTCCATGTGACCTGGCCATTTAGCCCATGGTGTGCATAAAAGTGCCTCTCAGAGGTAAAACAACCCAACTCAACCTCTAAAAATGTTCAATTCATTACCAGATGATTCAGAAACCTAAGCAATAAAATTACATTTAAGCACAAACTTAAAGAATTTTTAATTAAGGGAAGTGATTTTGAATATTTTGTTCAAGGTTATTAATTAAAATTACTTTTCATTACTATTTTCAGCTAATGTTGCTGCTGGTTTGTATATAACTTATTCAATTACCTGGACGGGTTTGTTATATCCCTTGGTAATATAAAATAAATAAATAAATACCCCCTCAAGCAGCTGCTTGCCACAGAGGTCTGACAGGATCCTGTCAGTTTATATGCCATAGTAGGAGATCTGAGAGAATGGCAGGACCTCAGCAGAAAAACGACACATACATCGATACCTTACCCGGGGTTCGAACCCAGGTCCCTTAGATCAGTAGCCAAGCGTGCTAACCACTCGGCCACGGGACGGCTATGGGAGGTACTAAAATTATATTTTTTTGCTTTTATTTTTACGTTTTAAATTTTGCTTTGTTCCTGTACTTTCCATTCACGCTTTGATTGTAAATTTTTGATGTAATGTTTTTTATAAGTGAATATGGAAATAAAATTACTATTTTGATTAGACAGGAACAGCAGTTTGTTAGCCCTGAACCGTGCAGCAAAACAGAACTGCTACAATTCATCAGCTGAAAGAGATGACCACTTTTCAGTGTCTAGATCCAGGCTCGTAATCTGTAGTTCATAGTTCGAGTACAGCTGGGTCAGTATTGAGATTTATCTCCGCAAAAATTCCCCGCCCTGCCCATGGTCAGTAGGGGACACCGATGGGCTTGGAAATACCGCCGCCCGTCGAATGGGGCATTAAGCCGTGGTCCCGTGTGCAGGACAGCCATACCATGTACATGTTAAAGAACACGCTGGATGGCCTTGACGGGAGGCTATCCATCTGTCTCCCAACAGCTGTTCCAATGGGTCCCCTCCCCCAACCTTCTCTGAGCCTTCGGGGGCCATGTGACCTGGCCATTTAGCCCATGGTGTGCAAAAAAGTGCCGCTCAGAGGTAAAACAACCCAACCCAATGTCTAGATGCAACCCTGCCAAGGGGGCTATGTCTCTTCCCCACTATGAGAATGCTAGTAAGGGTAATGGAGGCAAAAAATTATTTAACTTGCGCACTTTCACGTATTTTTTAAAACTTCTAAAACGGAGGGGTAAAATTTATACTGCAATGATAATCCAGTTTCTTGGCCCACCTTTACTTTTTTCCGGCTCGATTGCGTCCCTAGTCCCCACCCCCTCCCTTTTTGGGGCTGGGGAGGTTCAGCCAGTAGCGCGCCAGGCTAGCAATCTTCTGTTCTCAGGTCAGAGTTCCGTTTGGGCCAGGTTGAGATTTATCTCCACTAAATTTCCCGTCCTGCCCTCGGCCAGTAGGGGGCATCGATGGTCTTCGAAAGGCCACCGTCCGTCAGATGGGGCATTAAGCCATGGTTCGTGTGCAGCGTTAAGGCTATCAAGAAAAGACTTGATAGCCTTGACGGGAGACTACCATCCATCTCCCAACAGCTGTTACAGAGGGCCCCTCCCCAAATCTTCTCTGAAACCTCGAGGTCCTTGTGACCTGGCCATTTAGCACATTGTGTGCACTAAAGTGCCGCTCAGAGGTAAAATAACCAAACTAATAATCATCCTTTTTTCTAGATTCGGTTTTGCCACTAGCAGTACTTCAAATCTCATTTCAACGAGAACTATGCGCAGAGAATTAAAAACTTCGAAATAGGGAAATGTACCGTGAGACATACGACGAAGTATGAGGTATGTGTTCATTATAATTTGGCCAGGTAATGTGTGTACTAAGACCTGCAACGATCTAGCTTTGAACTTGAGTAACCGTGAATTAATGCAGTGCTAATTTCAGAGCCCATTATTCATGAACCCTCTCTACTAAGTTACTGAAGGCAATAATTCGGCCCTGGGTTTAGTTAACAACAAATTTATTTCACAGAGGTTAATTAGCATGTGTAGTCGTCCCGTGGCTGAGTGGTTAGTGCGCTTGTCTACTGTTCAGAGGGATCTGGGTTCGAGTCCTCGTATGATATCGATGTTGTGTTGTCTTTCTGCTAGGGCTTCCTCATAGATTTTCTGTTATGGCATATTAAACTGACAGGCTCCTGGTCAGATTTCTGTGGCAAGTAGCTGCTTAAGGGGATATTTATTTATTTTTAAGTACTTATTTTTTAATTATCAGGTGGGTTGGGTTGTTTTACCTCTGAGAGGCACTTTTTTGCACACCATAGGCTAAATGGCCAGGTCACAAGGACCCCCGAAGGCTCAGAGAAAGTTGGGTGAAGGGACCCACTGGAACAGCTGTTGGGAGACAGATGGTAGCCTCCCAGATGACCGTCAAGGCCATCCAGCGTGTTCCTTAACGTACGCAGGTATGGCTCTCCCGCACACGGAGCCACGGCTTAACGTCTCATCCGACGGACGGCGGACTTTCCAAGCCCGTCGGTGTCACCTACTGATCGTGACCAGGGCGGGGAATTTTGCAGATACAAATCTCAACGCTAACCCAGCTGGGACTCGAACCTGGGAACTGCAGATTACGAGCCGGCACACTACCGACTGAGCCACCCGCGCCCCTTTTAAACGGGCAGTCGGGATTATCAGGTGATAACGTGTACAATATAAAGTGTGAGTGCAAAAAATGTCTGGAAGCTAATACGGTCAGACTGAAGCCTCTCGTTGACAAGATCTAGTCTTTTGTTTAGTGACGTCAGACCATGATTCCTAGCATTCAGAAAAGGCTCATTCCTACTTAATATCCCATCCAATGGAAGAGGCCTTTTAATGCGGGAAGGCTCTTTGCTCAGTTAGTTCCCATCAGTATAGTAATATACAGTCTTCAGGTTTGAATCCCAACTGTCCGAGGGTTTATATTTATTGAACATTCTACCCCTAGGAAGAAACTGGTGGTCTTAAAAATGTCACCGTTCATCTGACATGACGTTAAAGCCGTGGTTTGGTGTGCAGTAAAGCCATATCCTGTGCTTGTTAAAGAACAAATTTTATGGTTCAGTTCGACTGTCATCATATTTGACGGTAAATTTCTGTTTGTCTCCTAAACCTTACCAGTAGGTTTCCAACCTTCTCTGAGTCCTTGGGTTTCCTTTTTCAGTAGAAAATGACCAAATGGAAAAAATCTAGTCCCCGCCAGAATATTGATATCTGCGAAACATTAATATTGTCTTGTATCTTTACTTCCTGATGATCTGCGTCCATAAACATTTAGTTTGCGGATGAACTAATCATGCTGACCAAGAAATGTTTTATTATATGATTATAGAATGATTATAAAAGTTTATGTTTCTTTTTTTGGTAACTCGGCTATGCTATAAAAAGGATGTGACTCACTATAGTAGGTAATAATCTAAGATCTTCCACATAAAAAAAAATACGAGAGACATCCACAGATCGTAACTCCCAAAGCGAGAAAAATAGTGCGTGGAAGTGATAGATCATAACACTTCATAGTGAAGAGCTTCGAATATATCGGCAGTAAAAGAGTTACGTCAACGAAGAGAACATTGTGGGATATTAGAGCTAATTGCGTGCCTTGGTACCGAAATGGGATTCTCAAGACAGTTTAAAGAGTGTTTCGATGAGATGTTTATAAATTTCCATATACTTTAAATATCACATCAAGGAAAAACTTATTTTTAAACACTTATGTTAATCTAATAACGATGTGATTCTAATCTAATTTCGGGTTAAGTTGTTTTATCACTGAGCGGCACTTTTCTTGCACACAATGGGCTAAATGACCAGGTCACAAAGACCCAAGTGGGGGCGGGGGGGGGGCTCAGTCGGTAGACGCGCCAGGCACGTAATCTGCAGTTCCTAGGTTCGAGTCCCAGCTGAGTCAGCGTTGAGATTTATCTCCTCAAAACTCCCCGCCCTGCCGGTCAGTCCTTTACTGACAGGGTCCCTCGGTGTCCTCTACTGACAGGTCCCTTCGGTGTCCCTCTCAGTACTGACTTCGGTGTCCCCTACTGACAGGGCCCTTCGGTGTCCTCTACTAACTGGTCCCTTCGGTGTCCTTCTTAGTACTGACTTCCGTGTCCCCTACTGACAGGGCCCTTGGGTGTCCTCTACTAACAGGTCCCTTCGGTGTCCCTGTCAGTACTGACTTCGGTGTCCCCTACTGACAGGTCCCTTCGGTGTCCCTGCCAGCAGGGGACACTAAAGGGCTTGGAAAGGCCGCCGTCCGTCGTATGGGACGTTAAGCCGTGGCCCTGTGTGCGGGAGAGCCACACTCTATGCTCGTTAAAGAACACGCTGGATGGCCTTGACGGGAGGCTACCATCTGTCTCCCAACATCTGTTCCAGTCGGTCCCCTCCGCCACCTTCTCTGAGCCTTCGGGGTCCATGTGACCTGGCCATTTAGCCCATGGTGTGCAAAAAAGTGCCACTCAGAGGTAAAACAACCCAACCCAAAGACCCAAAGGTTCAGAGAAAGGGATCCACTGGAGAAATGCTAGGATACAGATGGAAGCTTCCTTCAAAGCCAATCAGAGATGTTCTTTAGCGTGCACAAAAGTATCTTCTTTTGATAGAGGAGCCACTGAATTGGGTCCCAACCGACGAGCAGCGGTCTTTTAAAGTCCAAAGGTGTCCCCCTTTCTGCCCGAGGGAATGTTGGAGGTTTATCGGAGATAAATATCAACGTTGTTACACGTGAGACTCGAACACGATAACTAGGGATTACGAGCATGGTGCGAACTCACCGACTCAATTTACTCACCGACTTCCCAATTACTCACCGACCAATTACTCACCGACTTCCCCATTTAAATGAGCGTTAAAAATGCTGACAGCCTGTTTTCAATGTCAAAGTAAAATATCTTTAATTCTTTTTTATAATTTCTTTATTGCTTTTGTATATCTATTTCTTCCTTAGGTAAAGTTGAGTTCAGTGTTGCCAAAATTATGTGCTTAAATTGTTAACTTACATGAGCTTAGGAGCTCTTGGGTTAATGAGAGTATTACAAATATATGCTGTGTGTAACTTTATTATTATAATAAACTGATCATGACGATGATGAAATAATATTTAAAATTAAGCACGACTAAGCAGATCATTTTGCTAAACTCCAGTCATGTAGGAAATCATTTACTGTCCAATATATGGCAGGCCGCAATTTTTTCGGCAATAAGAAAGAAAATATAATTATTTATATTATTGTTAAATATTTTTATTATATTATCTTTAATGTTAATACCAAAGTATAAACTTAACTTGCATTTGTATTGGTTTTATCTTTTGCTGAACGTGACCATATTCTCGAAACTCGCGTGAGATTATTACAGTCGGTCACGCAAGTTGTTGGGTTGTTTTACTTCTGAGCAGCACTTTTTTGTACACAGTGGGCTGAATGGCCAGGTCACAAGGACCCCGAAAGCTCAGAGAACATTGGGGGAGGGGACCCACTGGAACAACTTTCCTGGGAGACAGATGTTCCATCAACTGTCTCCCAGGGGGACAGATGGGAGACAGATGTCCCGTCAAGGCCATCCAACGTGTTCTTTACCGTGCACAGGATAATGCTCTCCCACACACGGACCACGGCTTAACGTCCCATCCGACGGACGGCGATCTTTTCAAGCCCATTGGTGTCCCCTACTGATCGTGGGCAGGGCGGGGAGTTTTGTGGTGATGTCTCAACGCTGACTCAACTGGAACTCGAACCTGGGAACTGCAGATTACGAGCCTGGCGCGCTATCGACTGAGCCACCCCCGCCCCCTTTCCCTGGGTATTTACATAATTTTCACACTATATTATGCTGCATTTATTCATATGATGACAAAGATAGAGAAAAAAAGATTGTCTTTAGCCGGGTGAGATCTGAACCCACGACCTCCTGATAACATGAATTACCAATAATTAGTAATTTGCCAAAACATTAGAATGTGAATCGATATTTACATAAAAAAATAGCAACATACCAATTGCGTTGCTTCTGCCCATCATGCGTACTTGCCAGGAATGATCGTAAGGATAGAGTCTCTAAATGCAATCAAAGACGGCTTCTTGAGACTGAACCTATGATGTAAGGCAGTGGTTTCCAAACTGTGGGGCCGGAAGATGTTCTAAGGGCTGGGGGATGGAGATTCAGACAGGATTATATATTTTATATATATATATATTAGGAATAATATACTTTCGAAAGTTTCAACAAGTTAGTTTTTCAAACAAGCTATTACTATACCAGCTGTCCCGTAGCTGAGTGGTTAGTGTGCTTAGCTACGGGATCTGGGTTCGAGCCCCATCTAAGGCGTGGAGGTGTGTGTTCGTTGCGCACAGACTCTCTACTACGTCGTATAAACTGTCAGACCTCTGTGGCAAGCATCTGCTTGAGGGGATTCATATGAATTATTATTACAATACTAGCTAAAATTATGTTTCTAGAGATTTAGAATATCGCCTTGCTAATTATCGGGTTTTTTTAATACAGACAAACGCTGCTAAGTCTTGAATGTTCTATAGTACGGAAGTTTCCAGGAAAATTTTTATTTCAAAGAAGTCAATTTAAATCATCTTCAGTTACCTTTAATAAAATTCTGCTTAAGCCCAAAATATAGGGACTGCGCTTTATTTTCTGCTGTTTACATTCTTGTAAGTGTAGCCGAAATAAAATAAATAAATATCTCGTGAAGCAGCTGCGTGCCACAGAAGTCTGACAGGAGTCTGTCAGTTTAAACGCCATAGTAGAAGGTCTGTCTGTGAGGATGGCTGGGAACTCAGCAGAAAAAACACAAACATCCATGCCTTACGCGGGGCTCGAACCCAGGTCCTATAAATCAGTGGCCAAACGCGCTAACCAGTTGGTCACGGGACAGCTCAGCCGAAGTAGAAAGTCTATGTTTAATGAGTGGCTTCTTTTCTTTACTGAACCTATTTGCGCATGCTTTACTGAAAGCATTAAAATGGAAAATGCTACCTAACCTGTTGTAGCATTATGTATTAATATTTTTTGAAAGGAGTGGACAAGGGGAGGGGGCGAAAATAAAAAGTTAGCAAATCACTGGTGTAAGGCTTTAACATCAACGAAAGAGAATGATTTGTCGGTTGGGTTGTTTTACCTCTGAGGGCACTTTTTTGCACACCTTGGGCTAAATGGCCATGTCACAAGAACCCCGTAGGCTCAGAGAAAGTTCGGGGAGGGGACCCACTGGAATAGCTGTTGGGAGACAGATGGTAGCCTCCCATCAAGGCCATCCAGCGTGTTCTTTAACGTGCACAGGGTATGCTCTCTCGCACACGGGGCCAGGCTTATCGTCTCATCCGACCGACGGCGGCCTTTCCAAGCCCATTGGTGATTTGTCGGTAGCCTTAATTCAGCGATCAGAGTACCTGACATGTTATCATTAATAAAGCTACTGAGCTGTGGATATAATTAATGACTCCAAGAGGTCTTTTAACAATGAATAATTTTTGCTTCCATTACCGTCATTAGAATTCCCAAAGGGGGCTGGGAAAAGGCCCCCTTGAATCCCCCCTAGACCCTTTCCTAATGAAAACTATCTGTTCATCAACTGTGCGGTCTCAAGTCTCAAATGCTTCCACCTTTTTACGAAGGAATCAGTTTTTAATTATATTTGCAGGCTTGAATAATTTTCGTTTTAATGACTTTGGAATTCTGCACGTTTCGGTGACATTTCTACGAAAATTTGGTGCGCAAATGAAGCTATAAATCCAGGAAAGAATTCCTATTTGAACAAAACGCAATTTTCTAATACTGAAGTCAAACTGTAGTAAAATATCTTGTACTTCTCACCCGTTTCAAGAATTGTTGTAAAAAAAAATAAGGTTTATTGTCGTTTTCGGAATGTAATTAATCTTTCACTGAGTCCTGCGGAGACCATTCGTTCAATATTTGTTTAAATCAGCCTCATATTGACCAAGAAAATGCCATGAATTTCCTTTCGAGTTATGCATTCCCCTTCGAGTTATGCATTCCCCTTTCCTTCTTTTCGGAAGAAAAAGAAAAGTAGAAAGTACATAGAGGATGTATTATAACAATAACTTGAGAACGCTATTTCTTTTGGGATAAAGAATGAGCAGAATCTACTTCTGAACCAGCAGACGGCTTGACGTTTGTAAGATTGATTACAACTGTTCTGGCGACGTTGTTGGGCAGAATCATGATACAAAGGAAAACGTTGACATGAAGGTAACGGTTTGGGAATAGCGGGATCGAAGTAAATGAAGCCTGGGGAATATGAATCCACTGCTTCGAGAATTTTTCCATGCCTTTCCGTCTGGTAGCTTGAGGAGCTAACGTAATTGCGGAAAATCAAAATCGCAAAAATAAGCTAGGAGGAGGGGGGGAGAAATCTAATAAAGATCCTCGAACAGAAAAGAAAGAGAGAGAGAAAATCGAACAGAAAGAAATTTATGAATGGAAAAGGAGTCTTATTTCATTCTTGGGAAGTTTGGTAAGAATTGCAGATGTGTAAGAATTGCAGTTCGTGTCGTTATCGTGATTTTAATAGAAACAAGCGTATCTTTGTTCTGTGCAGAAAGCAAAAAAGTGTCTGTTTTTGAAAGGGGTGAAAGGATATTTTTGCAGTTTCATTTCATTCGCCGGATGGGGTAGCTCAGTAGCTAGTGAGCTGTGGATATAATTAATGACCCCAAGAGGTCTTTGAAAATCAAATAATGCGAATAACAGTAGCTAGAGAATCAGGTTCGTAATCTGCAGTTCCCACGTTCGCATCCCACCTGTCTCAGCATTGAGATTTATCTACTAATCCCCCCCCCCCCCCCCGATCTCGGTTATAATGGAGACACCGATGGACTTGGAAAGTCCACCGCCATCGGATGGACGTTAAGAAGTGGCCCCGTGTGCTGGTGAGCCATACCCTGTGCAAGTTAAAGAACAAAATCGATGGACTTGCCGAGGACTTCCATCCCTTTACTAACAGCTGTTCAGTGGGTTCCCTTTCCCTAACTTTCTCTGAACCTTCGGGGTCCTTCTAACCTGGCCACTTAGCCCATTATGTGCAAAAAATCTGCTCCAAATGGGTACTATACAAACTGACAAAACAGAAAAAAAAGGGCCATAGTCGATACGTGCAAGGAAATGCTGGCAATATTTGTCACAGGTGATGAGACGTGATTTTGTTACTATACAGCTCCCAGAAAAATCGACACTATGTTTGGGTTTTGGAAGATGAACCACGCCTCCCATATTTGTCATAAAGGAGAACTCTTGACACTGTTGTTGGACGCTGCTCCTTCAATGTCGGTGTAGTATTGGCATTTCCAGTAATTTATTCCAGTAAGGTGTCCACGTCCAACACTCCTTGGGAATGAAAAAAAAATTGTGATCATCCTCTTCCTTGGAAAAAAATTGTGAACATCCTCTTCTTGAGCGAAAGTTTTGTGGAAAGATGCATGGTTCATCTTCCACAACCAAACATAGTGCCGATTTTTCTGGGAGTTGTAAATGAAACCACGTCTCATCACTTGTGACAAATTGGGTTGGGTTGTTTTACCTCTGAGCGGCACTTTTTTGCACACCATGGGCTAAATGACCAGGTCACATGGATCCCGAAGGCTCAGAAAAGGTTGGTGGAGGGGACCCACTGGAACAGCTGTTGGGAGACAGATGGTAGCCTCCCGTCAAGGCCATCCAGCGTGTTCTTTAACGTGCACAGGGTATGGCTCTCCCGCACACGGGGCCATGGCTTAACGTCCCATCGGACGGACGGCGGTCTTTCCAAGCCCATCGGTGTCCCCTACTGACCGTGGGCAGGGCGGGGAATTTTGCGGAGATAAATCTCAACGCTGACCCAGCTGGGACTCGAACCTGGGAACTACAGATTACGAGCCTGGCGCGCTACCGACTGAGCACCCCCGCCCCTGTGACGAATATTGCCAGCATTTCCTAAAATCCTAATAATGACTATAAATACCAATAATACACCGACATTGATTTGCCCAATATGGTAAGTTCCAGAATTGATGTAGACGTCTGCAACTTTGCTTAGATGTTGGATGGGAGCACTATAAAGGACAATAAATTTTTTTTGAGGTAAGTGTAATGGTTTTTGTTATGCATGTGAATGTTAAGAACTTTCTGAAATCCCTATTAAAAAACAATCCATTTTTAATCCAAATTTAATCCATTTAAATCTGTTAGCGTGCTCTTGCCAAAATAAAAACTTATATCTCTTGGGATACTAGGGCAGGGCTGAATGTAGAAGGAGAGCCCTGTCCTCGGTCAGTAGGGGATACCGATGGGCTGGAAAGGCTGCCGTCCATCGAATGGGACGTTAAGCCGTGGCCCCATATGCGGGAGAGCCATACTCTCTGTACGTTAAAAAATATGCGTGAGTCTTGACGGGAGAGAGATGGTGGCCTTGACGAAAGGCTACCATCTGTGTCCCAACAGATGTTCAATTGGTTCCTTCTCCTCAACCTTCTCTTTGAGGTGTGAGGCCTCTATCAATCTCCAGCTGTCTAGTGGATTCCCTTTCTTAGCCTTCTCTCAGTCATTAAGGTCTTTTAACCTTAATGACCATTTAGACCAGGCGTGTCCAACCTTTTGACTTCCCTGGGCCACATTGAGTGAAGATTTGACTTTCCTGGGCTACATTAAGTGAAGATGAATTGTTTTGGGCCGCACATAAAATATATAATATAGTTAATTTATATGAATAATAAAACTTCATTTATTTTCTTAATGTTTTTTATTATAAAATTAAATAATGGGCTACATAAAATTAGTAGGATATCAAAAACTCGCTGAAAATCATGTTGAAATATGTTGAAAGCTTATGTCGTAAACACAAATTTTACGATTTTGTGGGCCGCATTACCAGCTCTCTAGGGCCACATGCGGCCCGCGAGCAGCGAGTTGGACACCCTTGATTTAGACCATTGTTTGCGAAAAACTGCAGCTCAGAGGTAAAACAACCCAACCTGACATTTTCAATTCAAATGTCCTCCTCAATGCCGCCCTAAAGTTACAATGCACTGCAGCGAATTTCCCCGTATAAACATAAAATATTCTTTTCAAATCTTCTACATCTGTTGGAAGACTCAAAAGGGGGAAAGGAGATTCAATCATCCCAAGTCTCCTATTTCTTTCCAATCTACTCACGGCCTGTATTGAGGTTGTTCCTTCCTCTGTTAATCACAAATTTAAAATATCCGTAAAACTTATGCATCTTTATTAAATACCAGCATCATTATTATTATAGTTTACATAGAAGCCTTTGCACTTTAGTAAATATCAATATTATTATTACTATCGTCTTTAAAATGAACTTAAACACCTTTAGTGTACCCCATTCTTATTATCTCAGAATTTTTCGATCATTCTAGCAAGTCACTAGAGAATTGTGCTACGGCGACAAGCATCTGCGAAGGCATTTCGTGACACGTGGCTGAGACAGCATCAGTTCTAAGGTCATATTCTAGAGTGTATCTTCCCATCACTTATAACTGTGCTCTTATGTTCCACATCTTGTGTTTCGCAGCCACATCGTCTACCGCCTTATCTATATTAATGGCAGGCTTACGTGCCTTCAGAGAGTTGGTCCATGGAGGGGATTTCAACTCGTAGACGTCTCATCGGCGATTACGTTAGCACAGTGCACGGCAAGTTACTAATCTCTTTTGTCTTTAGTTTTGCCGTCAGAAAAGTCAAGAGATCCTTGAGATTAAACGTCTAACATTTAGAAAATACAAATATTCAGTTTAAACTGTAAGAAAATAAGTCAAACAGTTTGGTATTCGTTCTTCTCTAAATGACGCTTATTTTGTTGATTTAGTAATTTAAGAATCGAGATCCTTCCAGTGTAATCTTGCTTGGCATTGAAAACGTTTAGTAATTGATAACGATAACTAAACGAGAATTGATTTTCAGTTGGGTTGGGTTCTTGTACCTATGAGCGTCGTTTTTCTCTTTACACAATGGGGTAAATGGTCAGGTCACAAGGATCCCAAGGGCAGAGAAAGTTGGTAAAGATACTAAGCTAGATAGCTGTTAAGAGACAGATGGAAGTCTCCTGTTAAAGCCCTCAGCAAGTTCCTTAATATGAACAGGGTATATCTATCCTGAACACTGCGGGGTGGCTAAGTCGGTAGAGCGTCAGACTCGTAATCTTAGTTACCATGTTCGAGTCCCAGCTGAGTCAGCGTTGAGATTTATCTCCGCAAAACTGTAAGGCTCTCGGTCAGTAGGGGGCACCGATGGGTTTGTAAAGTCTGTCCTGGTACGTAAAGCCGTATGCGGGAGAGCTACATTCTGTGCATGCTAAAAAACAAGCTGGGAGGATACCATCTGTCTCCTAACAGCTGTCCAGTGGGTTTCCTCCTTCCCCAACCATCTCTGAACCGTCGGGGTCTTTGTGACCTGCCCATTATGGAAAAAAGTTCCGCTCAGAGGTAAAACAAGCCAACCCAAATCCTGAAGATGGAGTCACGTCTTAAAGTCCCATGCGACGGACAACAGCCTTTAAAATCCCAAAGAGGTCTGGATCTAGAAAAACGTAAGGGAGAGGATGAAGCGTTTGTGGGCGGTGATTGGACTGAACCGGAATAAATTAGAACGCTGGTCTTGTTGAAATTTTGAGAAAGGATTCACCCTAAATATTGGAATATAGGTTTTTATCTCGATCCTCGTTAAGGATCGTTTAAGCATAAGTTTTGCGAATTGTGTGTTACATGTACAGATCCTTTCGAAATCATCAGATAACTTCCATGTTATGATAGTAGGAAACTAAATTAGAAAAACAAAATCTCGAGGAATATACTTTTTCGGGGAATGCAACTGTAGGTAAATTAAAGCTCTTAATGAAGTCTATATAAATCTTGAAGTTCAGCAATATTTGTTCAGTTTTTAAAGAGTTATAGCAGCTGAAATATTTAACAGCAGCCTCATTCTCCTTTAAAAAGTTCCTTTAAAAACGACGAAAACTGAAATAATTATTAGATGACCTGTTTTAACGTAAAATCATTTTAGTAAACGATTTAATATAAAAATTATTACTTATGTTTTAATTAACTTTGCGATAGATCCTTATTTTATACTGTTCCCCTGTTTTATACTATTTATAAATGGGGTAGGATAGCTCAGTCAGTAGTGTGGGTGGATATTTAGTGGTATACGTTTAGTGGCAGTAGTGGAGAGACTGTGAGATTGTGTAGTTGACGTTTTGACAATTCTCACAGATCATAGGCCAATGATCGTAATAACTTTCGCAATTTGTAATTCTCACCTTCGAATCCACCTGGGCAGAGCCTCCTATCTAGAAAGTTCTGCCCAGATCTCCTTCCATCCTATCTAGGAGGCTCTGACCTGGGCCAGCGTTGAAATTTATCTCCGCAAAACCTCCCCCGCCTTCCCGTTGGCCAGTAGACACCGATGGGCTAGGAAAAACCGCAGTCTGTCTCATGGGACGCAAAGCAGTGGTGCCTGTGCAAATTAAAGAACTCGCTGGATGGCCTTGACGGGGGCTACTATCTGTCTCCTAACAGTTTTCTCATGGGTTACCTTCCCCCAACCTTCTCTGAGCCCTCGAAGTCCTTGTGACCTGGCCAATTCGCCTATTGTGTGCAAAAATTACCGCTCAGAAGTTAAACAACTCAAACCTATTTAAAAACAAATAACAGAATTGAACTTCAGATAAATTATGATAAATCTTTACACAGATGTACTTTCTTCTCCTTTCGTTTAACGGCTAACCGGGTTCGGGCAAGGATAGCATATTGCTTTCCTTCGATTCCTTATAAGGCACTTGAACTCAGTAAAAAAGTGTTGCTACCTACTCGTTTACATGGCAAGAATAAACATTAAGTTGAAGATTAGCTGTCCTAGTTTGGATATTTGAAACTCTCTTTACGTGAAGCTAATGACAATATCGAAGAACTGGAAGTTTTCGCCAAGCAGTGAAACCTGTCATTGAATGAAGCACTTTCTCTGTGGAAGTGGCTGTTTCGCTAATGACTCGGTTCGGGTTTCTTCAGAAAGTGCAACCATTGGATTCTTTCTTCCATGCTTTTATGTCCTAATAGACTCATCCGTCAAAATCTAAATAACTTCGTTTCATGGGCGAATGCTTTCTCTTAAAGAAGGCTTTGCAGAAAGGAAAATGTTTTTATTATTTATCGGAGAGAGTGCTGAAGAAAAATAGATAAGCACTTCCTCGAAAACTGGTAAGAAATTATTCGAAATGTTCCTACTTACATTTCAGAATCTGTTAACAGCTTTTTCTTTTTGTGTTGCTTCTTATTTTTGCTCTTAATATTTCTACTGGCATTACAAAGATGTCAATAATGGTAAAAGTTCTGATTTTAATGGAGTTTAACTATGAGGTGAGAAACGGTTATACTCTTGAGTTGTTCCTAAGCAGTTATTTCACAAACAAGAGTGAAATGAAGATATTTTATTTCTTAGGAAGAGAAATAACGATTAATTTCGTGTTACTGATACTCTGAGAGCGAGGGTTGGGTTGTTTTACCTCTGAGCGGCACTTTTGTGCACACAATGGGCTAAATGGCCAGGTCAAAAGGACCCCGAAGGCTCAGAGGTTGGGGGAGGGACCCACTGGAACAGCTGTTGGGAGGAAGATGGTAGCCTCCCGTCAAGGTCATCCAGCGTGTTCTTTAACCTGCACAGGGTATGGCTCTCCCACACACGGTTCCACGGCTTAACGTCCCATCCGACGGATGGCGGTCTTTCCAAGTCCATCGGTGTCCCCTACTGACCGTGGACAGGGCGGGGAGTTTTGCGGAGATAAATCTCAACGCTGACCCAGCTGGGACTCGAACCTGGGAACTACAGATTACAAGCCTGGCGCGCTACCGACTAGCCACCCCCCGCCCCCTCTGAGAGCGAGGTTAGGTATGAAGGTTGAATAAAAATAACCAGTGTTTGGATATTTAGTGGTACTGGGGAGACTATGAGATTGTGTAGTTCACGTTTTGACAATTCTTGCAGAGCACAGGCCAATGATCCATCAGTCATCTCCCAATCAACTTGTAATTTACACCGCCCTACAGAAACATTACAGAATTTCCATGTTATATCAGTGGGAATTAAAATCTAAGTTTAATAACTTCTAAAATGTTCATTTAATGTAAAAATGTGATTGAAGATAAATTATAGATCATAATAGAATCCATTTGATTCCCCATTTTCAACAACATTCTTTCTGCATTTAAAGAGTTATGGGAGCTGGAATATTTCAAATAAATTATTTTATAAAACTCTTTCATAACTGTCCAATTATTGAAAGAGTCATTACCCAAATTTCTAAAATGTGTGTTTTTTTATTATGTAGTTTCAAACAATACTTATATTATTTTAGTTTTAATTAATTTCTGAGATCAATTCTTATGACGCATTACGGCTGCGAAATACTCTAGCTCCCATTACTCTTCAAACATTGAGCGAATATTGTTTAAAATAGAGGCTTAATACATTTGATTAGGATCTTTATCATCAGTTATACTTGTTGACTGCACACATCAAGATTTACAATTCTTTAAATTAAAAAAGGTCACTTTTTGATACACATGGCATTATTTAACATAAAGTAATTTTTCGATCCATTTCACCAGGGGCAACTGTCCTTCTTGCCCCCTCCCCACCTCCGCTTTTGCCGGGAGCCCATGATGATGTATGAGAATTCGAATGATGAACTCCCCGGTTGCGACTCACAGCTATGCCGCTAGAAACTTCCTTCATCGTCCCTCTTACCAATCCCTGGTATTTTCCATGGTCATACTGACTGCTTTCATTGCTGCTCTCTAGTATCTAGAGGTCGGGAGTGTTCTTTGGCATTATCTTCTTAGTCGCAAGAAGCAAATTATGAACTTAACGTAAAAGCGTGGGTAGAACGATTCAGACTATGAAGTTGTGAAGTTGGTGGATCAACAATTTTCATGAGAAATTGGCGAACTCTGAGCGGCACCGTTTTGCACACAATGAGCTAAATGGCCAGGTCACAAGGACATGAGGGCTCAGAAAAAGTTGGGGGAAGAGGACTCACTGGATAGCTGTAAAGAGGCAGATGGATGACTCCCGTGAATGCCATCCAGCTCGTTCTTTAACGTCCACAGGGAATGGCTCTCCCGCACACGGGATCACCGCTTAACTTCCCATCCGACAGACGGCGGCCTTTCCAAGGCCATCGGTGTTCCCTACTGACCGAGGTCATGGCAGGAAGTTTTGCGGAGATAAATCTCAACGCTGGCCCAGGCGAGACTCGAATTTAGGAACTGAAGTTTATGAGCCTGGCGCAATACCGACTAATTGCTCTCCCCTACCCCCATGCCCTCCGATCAACTATAGATAAAAAAAATTGGCTGTTTGATAGCTGAAACAACCAGTGATCTATGACAACCATCGAAACATTGTCATAAGTTTCCCAGACTCATTGTAAAAAGTGCTTCAGCGCAAGCTTCGCCATTGAACGACCACTGCTCCAGATAAGTTTAAAGAATAACGCAAAGACGTTTGAAATTCCTGGACAGGAAGTCAAAGTTCTGGGAGACGACACATTCCACTGAATGAAGTGTGGAATTGAATTGACCTCACAAACAGTAGCCGCCAAGTACGAGAAGCTGGAAGTGCAGCCACGAGGACATCATAAACATTGAGAGAGCTGATTGGTTGTCAAGGAGATGCTGTAGAGTATCCTGAGTAAAAGAAAAAGTTGTAAATCGTCGGACACAAGAGAGCCATCGACGTATAATCTGTAATAACGAAAATCATGATAGAAAAAAAAAATCAACATTAGTTGCAAGATGAGAGCGATGCTTACAGAAATTTAAAGTTTGGAAGAATAAAGAAATTCAATCCAACTCCAGAAAATGAAATCCGTGAAAATACCCAAGAGAAGAAAATATTCAGGTAGGATAATCAAAAAAAGTGGACGAAGTCCAAAAGACTGTCACTTGAAAGAAAACACTATATAAGAAAGATTAATTATTGGTATGTTGCCTTATAATATGGGTTACTATCCTATGGGACGGACAGGAGTGGCTCAGTCGGTAGCGCGCCAGGCTCGTAGTCTGTAGTTCCCAGGTTCGAGTTCCAGCTGGGTCAGCGTTGAGATTATATAGCGTGAGATATATCTCCGCAAAAATTCCCCGCCCTGCCCACGGTCAGTAGGGGACACCGATGGGCTTGGAAAGGCCACCGTCCGTCGGATGGGACGTTAAGCCTTGGCCCCGTGTGCGGGAGAGCCATACCCTGTGCACGTTAAAGAACACGCTGAATGGCCTTGACGGGAGGCTACCATCTGTCTCCCAACAGCTGTTCCAGTGGGTCCCCTCCCTCAACCTTCTCTGAGCCTTCGGGGTCCATGTAACCTGGCCATTTAGCCCATGGTGTGCAAAAAAGTGCCGCTCAGAGGTAAAGCAACCCAACCCAAATATCCTATGGGAAGATACCCGCTGCTGCACGTCTTTGGAGACGCTTTTGGGATTCTCTAGTGGAATTTAGAACAGACCCATACTTTCGAAGATTTGTATTCGAATTTGAAAGAGTAGAGAACCTTTTGGATGTTTGTAAGCGAATTTAAAATAACCGTTAACATTCTGGATATTTTTAATCGAATTTAAAATATTTGCGAAGATTATAGAGATTTTTGAAGTAATCTTAAACGATTGCGACAGTTTTTGAGGTTTTCAAGCAAACCTGAAACGATCGTGATGGTTTTGCAGGTCTTCAAAGGAATTTTAAATGGTCGCGACAGTTTTGTAGTTCTTTAAAGTAAAACGTAATAGTTTCGAAAATTTTCGCGCGAATCTTAAATGGTAGTAGTAGTTTTGTAGATCTTCAAGGATATCTCAAATGGTCGCGATAATTTCGAAGATTTTGAAGCGAATCTTAAATGGCCGAAATAGGTTTGAAGATCATCAGGAAAATCTTAAATGGTTCGGATAGTTCCGAAGATCTTCAAGCGAATTTTAAATGGTGGCAGACTCACAAAAAATTCTGAAGTTGATATCTGGAATTAAGCAAGCGAAACCGAATTACCAATTAAAACGGTTTTCACGGAAAAATAATTCGATTTATTTGAATAGATTTCAAATGTGTTGAATTAATTTTCCAATTATAGCTATTAGTCCACTCGTCGTTGGGGCGGGGGTGGCTCAGTCGGTAGCGCGCCAGGCTCGTAATCTGTAGTTCCCAGGTTCGAGTCCCAGCTGGGTCAGCGTTGAGATTTATCTCCGCAAAATTCCCCGCCCTGCCCACGGTCAGTAGGGGACACCGATTGGCTTGGAAAGGCCGCCGTCCGTCGGATGGGACGTTAAGCCGTGTCTCCGTGTGCGGGAGAGCCATACCCTGTGCATGTTAAAGAACACGCTGGATGGCCTTGACGGGAGGCTACAATCTGTCTCCCAACAGCTATTCCAGTGGCTCCTCTCCCCCAACCTTCTCTGAGCCTTCGGGGTCCATGTAACCTGGCCATTTAGCCCATGGTGTGCAAAAAAGTGCCGCTCAGAGGTAAAACAACCCAACCCACTCGTCATTAGAACATTTACTCTGATTTTAGAAAAACAAGTTCTGAATTAATTGTTTTAAATATAATTATTCACGATACAATTCAATTGGCTACTGAAGAATTTGTAGGTTAGATGTTTATTTGTTTTGGTAACAAGCAGCAGATAGGACTCGTTTTGAAATGGTTGTTAAAATGGTGTGTGAACTATTTTTAATAGCTAGATTCATTTATAAAGATTATTAGTAATAAACATTATGCCAAATAGTCTAAACTCGGAAAATCGGATTTACACTGTTGCAGATTTTGAACAATATATATGTCGCAGGGAGATGATAAATATAGGGATTTGATCAAATAAGGGTATATAGGGATAATATAGGGATTTAATCAATAAGGTATATGATCAATTCACGGAAGATGTTAAAATAACAACTCTGTGGGGTGATTTCCCTGAAGAAAGTAAGTGATTTGATCAAATCCCTTAACTGTTTTAGTGAAAAGATGAAATAATATTGTTTAGATATTAAAAGTATTTATTTAGTAAACCATGCATTATTAAATGTAGAATAGTGCGACCTGTAAATGGTAGCTAGGAGTAAACTGGAAGGAGAGCTGTGCACCAATACCTAGTGATGATGCACAGAACCGGCCAGGTCTAGCACCTACTGTCCGACCCCGCCTTCTCGTGGTGCAGGCCGTTAGTACCTTTCAAAAGAGATATTCTCTTTTGGAAGGGAACGGAAGGGGAGGGCTGCCAGTTCAGTATGGCCTACTGATCTGGTCATCTATGGCCACTTTTTTTCTTTTTTTTTTCTTTTTTTTCAACCCTGCTGAGGAGTAGTCAACTTCACAGGGTCCTGGTGCTGACCATTTATACCTACTAGACTGGACTTGTTTATGGATTTGAGCTTGATTATGGATCCTGAACTTGCTGCACTGGTGGGCCTCTGTCGAGGGAGAGTCTGCCACTGTGTTTTCTGTTTGCTTTCTGGTTTGTCATCCCGAAGTGAGCAGAGGCATGGGATACCTTATATCAGCTGGTGGATAATCCTAATCAGAGGCCATCTCAGGTACCTGAACCTCACTTAGCTAGTTGGGCAGCGTCAAGCCTAAACTGGAGTAATGTGTCTCAGACAGACCATATAGCTCTTGAAAAAGTCCACTTGAAAAGGTGGTGCCTGAAGTTCCTACCAGCATCGGTGACTTCAGCCTTTAGCAGAGGAGGAACAGGTCTTTGCCAAATGCCTGCGATCAGGGGCTGTTTGATATTGTTGGCCCTACCAATCTCAATAAACCTAATTTCTTAAAAAATCCTACGAATAATTTTCTCTCTGCAGGAACATGGAACGTGAGGACATTACACAGAGATTATTCTCTTGATGTCCTCATGCAGGAATTCCAGCGCTGTAACCTAGATATTCTAGGCTTGCAAGAGACCAGATGGACAGGTAAAGGTGAGATACTTAAAAATAACTTTAAATTTCTCTTTACAGGGAGGGAGGATGGAAAGCATCACCAAGGCGTGGGTCTGCTGCTCAGCAGACATGCTAGTGATGCTCTTCTAGGATATGAGTGCATTAATGAAAGGTTTCTTAGAGCAAGATTTCAGACAAGTATTAAAGACTTGAATGTTATCTGCTGTTATGCCCCCTCACTGAGGATGCCGATGAGGATGAGAAGGATAGGTTTCACGGACTTCAGGATATTTTGAATTCTGTCAAGAAAGGAGATATCACCCTTGTTCTAGGTGACTTCAATGCCAAAGTTGGTACTGACTCTGACCTTTGGGGAGGAGTAATAGGCCCTTTTGGTATTGGTAGCTGCAATGGCAATGGGCAACGTCTCCTACAGGTAAGTAAACTCAATGGTTTCAGAGTAACTAACACATATTACAAACACCGCGACATACATAATTACACATGGGTTTCACCTGATGGGCTGCATAGGAATATGATTGATTATATATTAATTAACAACAAATGGGCTAGTTCTGTTAGAAATACCAGGGCATATAGGGAAGCTGAAATTGGATCTGACCATTACCTTGTTAAAAGTGTCTTGCAACTTAAACTTAAAAAGTGTTGTGCTAGGGTTAAAAATTTACCTTTAATACCGAAGCTCTGAATGACCCAGTTATAGCTAAAGCTTACCATGATAGGTTACTTAGTCATTATGACAGTCATAGTTTGCTTAATACTGAAGTTGAGGAAGAATGGGGCCATTTTAAACAGGCTTTTTTGGAAAATAACAGTACTCTTTTAGGAAAAAAGGAGCAGAGGAGATAGAATTATTTAAGTGATAAGGCACTTGAGCTTATTTCAGAAAGAAGGAACTGCAGGAATGTCCTTAACCAGTACCCTACTAGTCCTAATAGAAAGGATTACAGAGAGCATAATAAATGTGTAAAGGATCAGTTAGCTACTGATAAGAATCTTTGGCTTGATGGTTTGGCTGACAGAGCCGAGGAAGCAGTTAGACAGCACAACAGCAGAGAGCTGTACCAGATAGTTAATGTTTTGTGTGGTAGAAAACGGACAGGTATACAAGGATTGAAGGATAAAAAAGGTAAGGTTATAGAAAGGGAGGATTCTGTCATGACTAGGTGGGCTGAGCATTTCAGTGATGTTCTAAACAATGTCATTAGTTCTACTCCCATTGTTTGTAATGATGCTAGATGCATTGGCATCTTTAATGTTGGCCCTATAACAAAATCTGAAGTTATTTTGGCTATCTCTAAACTTAAACTTCATAAATACCCAGGGGTAGATGAAATTACTACAGAAATGCTCAGAGCTGGGAATGTTTCGGTTACCACTTGGATGACTGAAATTTTGAATAACTTTTATGATAAAGGCATGGTTCCTAAAGATTTTACCAGAGCTATTATTATCCCTATTTTCAAAAAAGGTGATCGCAGTTCTTGTGATAACTATAGGGGTATCAGCCTACTCTCTGTTCCAGGGAAAGTTCTTTGCATGATTGTGCTTAATAGAATTAAGAATCTGGTTGACAGTCAATTGCGTGATGAGCAATGTGGATTCAGAAGTGGTAGGGGATGTGTGGATCAGATATTTTCACTTAGGCAGATTCTTGAGAATTGTTTAGAGTTTCAGAAACCTTTGGTTGCCAGCTTTGTTGATTTCAAAAAGGCTTTCGACTCTGTTGATCGCCATAATTTGTGGTTGGTTGTGAAATCATATGGTATACCGGACAAGTTAGTTAACATAATGAAAGTTCTCTATAATAACACTGAGTCGTGTGTGAGAGTCGGGAAGGCTTGTAGCAATTGGTTTAGCATTACTTCTGGTGTTCGACAAGGGTGCATTTTGTCTCCTTTTCTCTTTAGCTTGGTTATTGATTATGTTATGCGAAATTCAGTTCAAGGGAAAGATTTTGGCCTTAAATGGACTGGAGATACAAAAACGTCTGATTTAGATTATGCTGATGATTTAGCCCTTTTGGCAAATGATGTTGATGAGATGAACTCTTTCATTCGAGCTGTTGATGAGACTGGTAATAGAGTAGGTTTGGTTATAAACAGAGAAAAAACTAAAGTGATGAAAATTGGTCAGGCAGGTTGTGATTCAGTTAATCTGAATGGTTGCAGTCTTGAGCAGGTGTCACAGTTTAATTATCTTGGGAGCTATGTAACTGATACTGGTGATGTGCGGCATGAGATTAACAGACGAATAGGTATTGTTGCCGGGACTTTTAAGAATCTATGAAGATTGTGGAGAAATAGGCGTATACACCTAAAGACTAAAATTAGACTGTATAATAGTTTGGTTCTTTCTAGGGTTAGTTATGGTAGTGAAACGTGGACACTATGTAAACAAGATAACAGGAAACTAGATGCTTTTGATTCTAGATGCTTACGCAGTATCTTGGGTATTAGGTGGTTCAATTTTGTAACTAATAATGAGGTTAGGCAAAGGAGTTTGCAACCTCCTTTAAGCAGCATATTGTGCAGAGAGAGACTCCGCTGGTTTGGCCATGTTGCCCGTATGGATAATTATAGATTGGCGAATAGGGTTATGAACAGTGTGCCTAGAGGCCTCAGAAGGAGGGGGAGACCTAGGATGCGGTGGGCAGACAATGTCAAACAGGACCTTGTTAGAATTGGTGTGCAGTGGCCGGATGCAGCAGATGTAGCTCAGGACAGATATGCTTGGAGAATTAAACTGCACGGTGTGGTTGGACCTCCATAGCCCATGGCTGCTTGAGGATGATGACGATGAGTTAATACAACAATAGTCATTGAAACACAAATTATTTATTCGAAACTAATTAACAAAAGAAATAGGTACTTAAGCTGATATTTTTAAAAACAGCATTATTAAATGTAGAATAGTTAATACAACAATAGTCATTGAAACACAAATTATTTCGGCTATTACCGAAAGGTAATATCCGGTACATTATACTTTTTTCGTTTTTTCCGAATCGCCTTTTTCACCTCTTATTATCTCCTTTCCGAATCGCCTTTTTAAAGTATTCTTAATGTATCTCGATCTACAATACACCGCCTGCCGAATTATTCAAAACGCCCTTCATGAGCGAAGGCCAAGTGAGAACGAATCTGTAAAGTGATGAATCTCTTGAGTATGAAACTTCGGGTCACGTGACTCCGTGGTCCGAATTATAATGAAACGCCCCGAATGAGCGGAGGCCAAGTGAGAACGAATCCGTCAAGTGGTGAATCTCTTGAGTATGAATCTTTAGCTCACGTGACACTACTTTGGCCCCTAGAAAGGGTCCTTTTTTTACCTTTCTGGGAAAAATGTTTAAGTAGTGGTGCTAATTTAAATTGTTCAATGATTGTGACAGCTTCTTCTATCCTTTCGCGAGTCCACAAAGGTTTTTCTTTTTCATGCCCCTTGTTCAAAAACGTCCTGATAGTTTTATTAAACTGTTCTTCAGATAAAAATTCGGTCAGAGTTTGATTTTTTCCTATATCTGAACTCATTTTTCTACGGTAGGTACTTGATAAAACTCGAAATATGGAAAACAATAATAAAAATGCACGCAACCTTCCTCGCGTAATGTTTGGGCGCTGGCCGGCACGGACGCCAGAGGGGAGCGGTGAGGTAAAGGAGAGTGGTAACAAGCGAAACTTAGAGCTGTGCGAGTTCTGACTTGTTTACTTCATCTTTTCACTAAAACAGTTAAGGGATTTGATCAAATCACTTACTTTCTTCAGGGAAATCACCCCACAGACTTGTTATTTTAACATCTTCCGTGAATTGATCATATATCTTAGGGATTTGATCAAATCCCTATTTTCAACATCTCCCTGCGACATATATATTTGATAGTGTCATGTGTAGGTTTAAAATAACCAAACAAATAATAAATGAACTTACTTAATAGATAAAAGCAATTAATTTCTTAAGAAATATGTAAAAATCTGAATTATTATTCAGAGTCACTAAAAATTCATAAGTTTATATATATAAATGGACTAACTAAACTAATGGTTAATTACAATTGTCCAATTTTTAGTGACAAATACTAAAATAATATAACATTCCAAAGTTCAGTTACAAAGTTTTCTATATAACAAATCATAAAAAGGACTCTCAAAAACCTTTCTTATTATATTCACAATACGTTCGATAAAACGACATTTTATTATTTTATTTAGTACTTTTATACTTAAAGTTTTTTTGTTCCCAAAGACTGCTCCGTTTCACAAAAACTAGTAAACGAAAAACGCAATCCTACACCACAGAAAAGCAAAGCCACGCAACATCTTCTTGTCTTGTTCTAATACATTTTCCAAATTATTAAGCTTTTCAAAGCAAGTTGTCTCTTCCATTGAATCATGACTCATTTCCACAGCCACATTTCGTGATACAATAATCACGCTTTTAACAGTTGCACGTGCACGGGTTTAAATATTTTCGAAAGCTTCAGATGTTAGGAACTGGAGGCTCGAAGCACGCGGAACCATGGCTGATGAAGTAAGCTTTTCGCCTCTTCAGACTCATTAGTTCAACATTTAACTATGAATGGCAGACAATAGTTTGAAAGCACTGATGCCATTCAAATGCTACAAATTAACTCCAAATTCGAATAAGTTGGTCGATAAGACACAAACTGAAAATTTACACTCTTGAATGGCAGTTTTGTTTTTCAAACAACGTTTTACAATAGTTTGATTGTATGCATTTGAATATGCCTATTTTTAAATTAAATATTATGCTCATTTTTTCTTAATAATTTGCAGTTTTTTTGTTGTTGTGGCTCTTAACCCAATACAGGTTTTTACACCTTTGTTTCTTATTAAAAGTTTAGCGACAATATTAACTACCTTAAGTAATAAATTTTAACTCTTTCCATGACCAAGAAAAAATTGGAATCATGCAAGACTCGATTCTTTCTAAACTTTGCGCAACGAAACAAAGTGAACTTAGAACCTGAGTCGGGGATTGGCTCAATCGGTAGCGCTCTAGGCTACTAATCGATAGTTCCCAGGTTCGAATCCCACCTGCTATAGCATTGTGTTTTATCTCCGCTAATCCCCCATCTTGCCCTCGGTCTGCAAAGAGGATACCGATGGGCTTGGAAAAGCCGCCGTTCGTCGGATGGACGATAGAGCCATACGTTGTGTCATTAAAGAACACGCTGGGTGGCTTTCACGGAAGGCTACTATCTCTTTCCTGTCCAGTGAGTCCTCTTCCTCCGTTTCTCTGAGCCCTCGGAGTCCTTGTGATCTGGCCATTGTGTGCAAAAAGGTGTAGCTCAGAGGTAAAACAACCCCCCCCCAAAAAAACAACAACAACAACAACAACAACAAATTATATATATATATATACATATTATATATATTATTAATAGCTAGATTCATTACATTCATAACAACAAAATGTAGAATTCATAACAACAACAACAAAAAAAAAAAATACAATTCTGCACAGTAAAATGAGAGAAATTTTAAAAGTAAAGAGAGGCAATGTAAAACTCCCAAAGGCGCCATTGGAATGGGAAAGATTAAAGGTATATACATGTTTGAAAAAAGACACATAATCACGCTAGCCAATTCAATATTCCTTTATTGGGGTGTGTCTCTAGATGGTAATGGGGATTTTCTCGCGGTATTAGGATTTTTTCCGCAGTTGTCATCAAGATCTTTGTTATTTGTTTGAAGCGAGTTTCGAGAATGAGACATCACAATTGGATCGTGAAATACGGTTGCGGTAACAATTTTTCTATCATTGAATTTTGCTAAGCAAACAGCTGTCTTTATCTGTGATGAAGTTGTTTATCGTGACGGAAATTTCATGAAAATATCCAAGAATCAAAGTTATTGCTGCTTTAAAAAGTTGGTGACCCTGTAAAGCTAGCTGTTACTACAGAACGTGGGCTTTAAAACAGTCAGCTTTACAGGGGCACTAATTTTTTTGATGTATCTGCAAAAAAAGACGTTCAATGGCATCAAAACGGGACTTCTCGGGTGCCAGAAGATCAGTTCTACAACCTCTGTTCTACTACCTACCTCTACAAATCCAGCGATTTAGAAATTTGGCAACGGGGTGATTTTCAATAACAAAGGGACCTGTGTTCGATCCCTGGGTAAGGCATGGATGTTTGTGTTGGTTTTCTGCTGAGGTCCTGCCATCCTCACAGACCTTCTACTATGGCATATAAACTGACAGGCTCCTGTCAGACCTCTGTGGCAAGCAGCTACTTGAAGGAGTATTTTTTTTTGTTTCAAATCAGTTGTGATTTGAGATTATTCATTTACATGTAATATCATATGTAAATGATCATTATATGATTTGATATCACATGTAAATTATCATTTACAAATCAGGTGTGATTTGAGATTATTCATTTACTTCCACCATCATGTGATACTACCTCCACACCTTCGTAACAAAGGAAATTTGAGAGTTTCTTGACGACATTTTGAACGCAATTTTACTTTCGTTATTTAGTTAATTCAATAAAATTATAGCACTTAAAATAAATGTATTCTTTTATAAAACCCTGTATATGAATAAACCTATGTTAATATTCAATATAATTGCTGAATACTTAATATAAATGAAATATAACTGATTAATGATGTTCTAAAAAAATAAAAAGTAATAAATACTTCATATATATTTTATAATAAAAAGCTCCACACTGACGGTAAAATTGAATTATATCTTGTGCATAAACAAGTTCTGATATCTTTGAACACCGACAAATTTATATTTTGAATCTCTTGTGTTTCGGTAACTTTTGACACAACATGAGCGAAATATCGAAATATGATATATGCATACAGGTTCCCGATCTACAAAAAATTATGGGGGGAGGGGGTGTTCAATTTTGCTAGAGAAAAGTATAGGGGGAGGGGCAAGAGACTGGTTCTTCTTTAGAGTATAAAATTTCGCCCTTTCTATCAGAGATCTTTAAAACATTAATTGGAAAATGCTTGAAATATTCATAAGTTTAATAATATTTTTTCTCTGTATTTACCTTACCATCATTCTAAAATTGGAATGGAGTGGCATGACCACCTCCCCCCTCTAAATGCGGTCCTGATTGCATCCACATACTGCAGTTCCCAGGTTCGAGTCCCGGCTGGGTCAGTATTGAGATTTATCTCCGCAAAATTCCCCCGCCCTGCCCACGGTCAGTAGGAGACACCGATGGGCTTGGAAAGGCCGCCGTCCGCCGGATGGAACGTTAAGCCGTGGTCCCGTGTGAGGGAGAGCCATACCCTGTGCACGTTAAAGAACACGCTGGATGGCCTTGACGGGAGGCTACCATCTGTCTTCCAACAGCTGTTCCAGTGGGTCTCCTCACCCAACCTTCTCTGAGTCTTCGGGGTCCTTGTGACCTGGCCATTTAGCACATGGTGTGCAAAAAAGTGCCGCTCAGAGGTAAAGCATCCCAACCCACTCGTCATTAGAACATTTACTCTGATTTTAGAAAAACAAGTTCTGAATTAATTGTTTTAAATATAATTATTCACGATACAATTTAATTGGCTACTGAAGAATTTGTAGGTTAGATGTTTAATTGTTTTGGTAACAAGCAGCAGATAGGACTCGTTTTGAAATGGTTGTTAAAATGGTGTGTGAACTATTTTTAATAGCTAGATTCATTTATAAACATTATTAGTAATAAACATTATGCAAAATAGTCTAAACTCGGAAAATCGGGTTTACATTGTTGCAGATTTTGAACAATATATATGTCGCAGGGAGATGATAAAAATAGGGATTTGATCAAATCCCTAGGGTATATGATCACTTGACGGAAGATGTTAAAATAACAACTCTGTGGGGTGATTTCTCTGAAGAAAGTAAGTGATTTGATCAAATCCCTTAACTGTTTTAGTGAAAAGATGAAATAATATTGTTTAGATATTAAAGTATTTATTTAGTAAACCATTCATTATTAAATGTAGAATAGTTAATACAACAATAGTCATTGAAACAAATTATTTATTCGAAACTAATTAACAAAAGAAATAGGTACTTAAGCTGATATTTTTAAAAACAGCATTATTAAATGTAGAATAGTTAATACAACAATAGTCATTGAAACACAAATTATTTCGGCTATTACCGAATTGTAACAGCCGGTACATTATACTTTTTTCGTTTTTTCCGAATCGCCTTTTTCACCTCTTATTATCTCCTTTCCGAATCGCCTTTTTAAGGTATTCTTAATATATCTCGATCTACAATACACCGCCTGCCGAATTATTCAAAACGCCCTTCATGAGCGAAGGCCAAGTGAGAACGAATCTGTAAAGTGATGAATCTCTTGAGTATGAAACTTCGGGTCACGTGACTCCGTGGTCCGAATTATAATGAAACGCCCCGAATGAGCGGAGGCCAAGTGAGAACGAATCCGTCAAGTGGTGAATCTCTTGAATATGAAACTTTAGCTCACGTGACACTACTTTGGACACTAGAAAGGGTCCTTTTTTTACCTTTCTGGGAAAAATGTTTAAGTAGTGGTGCTAATTTAAATTGTTCACTGATTGTGACAGCTTCTTCTATCCTTTCGCGAGTCCACAAAGGTTTTTCTTTTTCATGCCCCTTGTTCAAAAACGTCCTCATAGTTTCATTAAACTGTTCTTCAGATGCAAATTCGGTCAGAGTTTGATTTTTTCGTATATCTGAACTCATTTTTGTACGGTAGGTACTTGATAAAACTCGAAATATGGAAAATAATAATAAAAATGCACGCAACCTTCCTCGCGTAATGTTTGGGCGCGGGCCGGCACGGACGCCAGAGGGGAGCGGTGAGGTAAAGGAGAGTGGTAACAAGCGAAACATAGAGCTGTGCGAGTTCTGACTTGTTTACTTCATCTTTTCACTAAAACAGTTAAGGGATTTTATCAAATCACTTACTTCCTTCAGGGAAATCACCCCACAGAGTTGTTATTTTAACATCTTCCGTGAATTGATCATATACCTTAGGGATTTGATCAAATCCCTATTTTCAACATCTCCCTGCGACATATATATTTGATAGTGTCATGTGTAGGTTTAAAATAACCAAACAAATAATAAATGAACTTACTTAATAGATAAAAGCTATTAATTTCTTAAGAAATAAGTAAAAATCTGAATTATTATTCAGAGTCACTAAAAATTCATAAGTTTATATATATATATATAAATGGACTAACTAAACTAATGGTTAATTACAATTGTCCAATTTTTAGTGACAAATACTAAAATAATATAACATTCCAAAGTTCAGTTACAAAGTTTTCTATATAACAAATCATAAAAAGGACTCTCAAAAACCTTTCTTATTATATTCACAATACGTTCGATAAAACGACATTTTATTATTTTATTTAGTACTTTTATACTTAAAGTTTTTTTGTTCCCAAAGACTGCTCCGTTTCACAAAAACTAGTAAACGAAAAACGCAATCCTACACCACAGAAAAGCAAAGCCACGCAACATCTTCTTGTCTTGTTCTAATACATTTTCCAAATTATTAAGCTTTTCAAAGCAAGTTGTCTCTTCCATTGAATCATGACTCATTTCCACAGCCACATTTCGTGATACAATAATCACGCTTTTAACAGTTGCACGTGCACGGGTTTAAATATTTTCGAAAGCTTCAGATGTTAGGAACTGGAGGCTCGAAGCACGCGGAACCATGGCTGATGAAGTAAGCTTTTCGCCTCTTCAGACTCATTAGTTCAACATTTAACTATGAATGGCAGACAATAGTTTGAAAGCACTGATGCCATTCAAATGCTACAAATTAACTCCAAATTCGAATAAGTTGGTCGATAAGACACAAACTGAAAATTTACACTCTTGAATGGCAGTTTTGTTTTTCAAATAACGTTTTACAATAGTTTGATTGTATGTATTTGAATATGCCTATTTTTAAATTATATATTATGCTTATTTTTTCTTAATAATTTGCAGTTTTTTTGCTGTTGTGGCTCTTAACCCAATACAGCTTTTTACACCCTTGTTTCTTATTAAAAGTTTAGCGACAATATTAACTACCTTAAGTAATAAATTTTAACACTTTCCATGAACAAGGAAAAATTGGAATCATGCAAGACTCGATTCTTTCTAAACTTTGCGCAACGAAACAAAGTGAACTTAGAACCTGAGTCGGGGATTGGCTCAATCGGTAGCGCTCTAGGCTACTAATCGATAGTTCCCAGGTTCGAATCCCACCTGCGCCAGCATTGTGTTTTATCTCCGCTAATCCCCCATGTTGCCCTCGGTCTGCAAAGAGGTTACCGATGGGCTTGGAAAAGCCGCTGTTCGTCGGATGGACGGTAGAGCCATACGTTGTGCACATTAAAGAACACGCTGGGTGGCTTTCACGGAAGGCTACTATCTCTTTCCTGTCCAGTGAGTCCTCTTCCTCCGTTTCTCTGAGCCCTCGGAGTCCTTGTGATCTGGCCATTGTGTGCAAAAAGGTGTAGCTCAGAGGTAAAACAACCCCCCCCCAAAAAAAAAACAACAACAACAACAAATTATATATATATACATATTATATATATTATTAATAGCTAGATTCATTACATTCATAACAACAAAATATAGAATTCATAACAACAACAACAAAAAAAAAAACAATTCTGCACAGTAAAATGAGAGAAATTTTAAAAGTAAAGAGAGGCAATGTAAAACTCCCAAAGGCGCCATTGGAATGGAAAAGATTAAAGGTATATACATGTTTGAAAAAAGACACATAATCACGCTAGCCAATTCAATATTCCTTTATTGGGGTGTGTCTTTAGATGGTAATGGGGATTTTCTCGCGGTATTAGGATTTTTTCCGCAGTTGTCATCAAGATCTTTGTTATTTGTTTGAAGCGAGTTTCGAGAATGAGACATCACAATTGGATCGTGAAATACGGTTGCGGTAACAATTTTTCTATCATTGAATTTTGCTAAGCAAACAGCTGTCTTTATCTGTGATGAAGTTGTTTATCGTGACGGAAATTTCATGAAAATATCCAAGAATCAAAGTTATTGCTGCTTTAAAAAGTTGGTGACCCTGTAAAGCTAGCTGTTACTACAGAGCGTGGGCTTTAAAACAGTCAGCTTTACAGGGGCACTAATTTTTTTGATGTATCTGCAAAAAAAGACGTTCAATGGCATCAAAACGGGACTTCTCGGGTGCCAGAAGATCAGTTCACCTCTACAAATCCAGCGATTTGGAAATTTGGCAACGGGGTGATTTTCAATAACAAAGGGACCTGTGTTCGATCCCTGGGTAAGGCATGGATGTTTGTGTTGGTTTTCTGCTGAGGTCCTGCCATCCTCACAGACCGTCTACTATGGCATATAAACTGACAGGCTCCTGTCAGACCTCTGTGGCAAGCAGCTACTTGAAGGAGTATTTTTTTTGTTTCAAATCAGTTGTGATTTGAGATTATTCATTTACATGTGATATCATATGAATGATCATTATATGATTTGATATCACATGTAAATTATCATTTACAAATCAGGTGTGATTTGAGATTATTCATTTACTTCCACCATCATGTGATACTACCTCTACACCTTCGTAACAAAGGAACTTTGAGAGTTTCTTGACGACATTTTGAACGCAAATTTACTTTCGTTTTTTAGTTAATTCAATAAAATTATAGCACTTAAAATAAATGTTCTCTTTTATAAACCTCTGTATATGAATAAACTTATGTTAATATTCAATATAATTTGCTGAAAACTTAATATAAATGAATTATAACTGATTAATGATGTTCTAAAAAAATAAAAAGTAATAAATACTACATATATATTTTATAATAAAAAGCTCCACACTGACGGTAAAATTGAATTATATCTTGTGCATAAACAAGTTCTGATATCTTTGAACACCGACAAATTTATATTTTGAATCTCTTGTCTTTTGGTAACTTTTGACACAATATTAGCGAAATATCGAAACATGATATATGCATCCAGGTTCCCGATCTACAAGAAATTATGGGGGGGGGGTTCAATTTTTCTAGAAAAAAAGTAAAGGGAGAGGGGCAAGAGACTGGTTCTTCTTTAGAGTATAAAATTTCGCCCTTTCTATCAGAGATCTTTAAAACATTAATTGAAAAATGCTTGAAAAATTCATAAGTTTAATAATATTTTTTCTCTTTATTTACCTTACCATCTTTCTAAAAGGGTGGTGGGGTGGCATGACCACCTCCCCCCTCTAAATGCGGTCCTGATTGCATCCACATACGTGCAACGTGCCATACACTGTGCACGTTAAAGATCAAGCTGGATAGCCTTGACAGGCGGCTACCATCTGTCTTCCAACAGCTGTTCCAGTGGGTCTCCTCACCTAACCTTCTCTGAGCCTTCGGGGTCCTTGTGACCTGGCCATTTAGCACATGTTGTGCAAAAAAAGTGCAGCTCAGAGGTAAAACAACCCAACCCAAACAACCCAACGTCCACATAAAAAAAGCACTATGGATAGGAATTTCTCATGCCAATTTTAGAGCAACTCCCTAACAAGCCAAATGGTTTTTACCTTCTGTATGTATAAAATAAAACCTTTCTTATTAGAAAGGAAAACATTCCTTGGAGTGGCTAAACATTGACATTCAAACATCAGACATGTTACTGATAATCACTTGTTCAATACAAGAAATATCTTGAGACATAAAAAATGATTCTTTATTTACCTACACTACTCTGAACGTGTCGAGATCCAAGTGCAATTTTTATTGGGTATACTATCATTGGGAGTAGGCTTCGTTCATCCGCACAGGCAATGTCATAGAAGACAGAGAGAAAAGAGAAACCAAAATCAGAGCTATTCGGAGACTGTAGAGTTTGACCTCCTATCTACTGAACGCTAAAAATACTCCACGTAGAAGAGAAAATTTCTAAAAGAGCAGAGACGCGTGATATCACGGATAAGCTAAGGTGTAATGTAAAAGCCGATAGACCGTGTCTGTAGCAAGAAGACCACTGCCAAGCAGAGAAATATTTTTTGTAAATGTAGCAAATACGATAGCCCGTATGTGTGTGTCGAAAGATATCATTCTTCTTTTTTATTTGGAGATTTTATTTGGACCCTTTGGGATTTCTTCTTACAAAAATAAAGAGGGAAGATGTGTGAATGAAATCTTCAATACTTTACATCGTTTTGTGTTTGCAAACTTGGGGATTTTTTCTTTTCTATTCTACTAGTCAGTGCTCCCCTGAAATGTACTGTGGGGGAGGTCTCAGTCGGTAGTGCACCAGTCTCGTAATCTGCAATTCCCAGGTTCGAGTCCCACTTGGGCCAGCGTTGAGATTATTCTTCGCAAAACTCCCCGCTGTACACTCGGTAAGTAGAGGACACCGATCGCTTGGAAAGGCCGTCGTCCGATGGATGGGACGTTAAGCCGTAGCCCCGTGTGCGGGAGAGCCATGCGTTATGCACGATAAAGAACACGCTAGATGGTCTTAACTAGGGGATATCATCTGTCTCCAAAACGTTGTCTAGTGGGTCTCTTCTCTGAGCCATCGGGGTCCTTGTGACCTGATCATTAACCCATTATGCGCAAAAAAGTGCATCTCAGAGCTAAAACAACCCAACACTGAAACGTAAGGGACAGGGCTGGATAAGTTAGTAGCGTGCCCGGTTCGTAATCTGCTGTTCTCAGGTTCGAGTCCTAACCGTGTCTGCTTTGAGATTTATCTCAATCTCAACCAATGGGAACGAAAAGCTGCCGTCCATCTGATGGGACTTTTAAACATGGTCTCGTGTTCAGAAGAACTTTCTGTCTCCTAACAGTTGTCCAATGGATGCCCTTCCCCAACTTTTTCTGAGTCTTTGGACCTAACAATTTAGCCCATTGTGTATAGAAACTGCAGCTCAGAAGTAAATAAAATAAAACACAGTGCACAAATGGAAATAATAAAATAATTTTAAAAAATAAATAAATTACTATTTTATAAAGATAATTTTTACCTTCATTTACTTATATCTTTCTCACTTTGATAATATTCCCATTTTCTGCTACGGTTGCAGAAATCAAAAACGAAGCAAAAAATTAAGGAAAAAGATTCACAAAACGTCAAGAATGAAATACGTGACGTCACCATCAGAAAACGTCGTAAACAGACTCGGATCTAATCGGTATTCTACCTTATTATTTCTTTCGATCCAAATGTTATTTTTTCTCTCGAAAACAGATGATATAGATATCTGCAAGACGATGCGGGTGGGGGAGGGGGTGACGTCACAGTTCTTCAATCTGCTTCGAAGAAACTGAAGTTACAGAAATAGAAATCTGAATACTAGCAGATATCGTTATTGGTAAACTTCGTCCAGCCATTTTCTTTGCTTTTTCTGGTTTTAGTTGGCCGACCTGGCCTGAGGGTAAAAACTGAGAGGCTTCGACAAAATATCTGTTTTTTTTTATTATTGTGATCTCTACGAAATATTTGAATCTTTCCATGGACAAAAAAATTTCTTAGCAGCATTTTAGTTTAGTATCGCTTACTTTAAATGTTTAAGACAGAGCATTTTAATATCTAAAAACTGGACTATTAGAAGTGTCCAACGAAAAAAAAAAGTGGCAGATATCTTGCAAAATTTGGGCAATTTTTTCAAACATGATTAGCATTGGCCAAATTCTTTCAGAAAGTTCTCTGAAATGTAAATTGGCCAGAAGGTTTTTTTTTAAATAATGTTGTTTTTGTTTTTTGGTTCGGAATTATTTTTACTCTTTTTTTTTATAGACGAAATTATCTCTTTTATAACTACTAACAAATATTTTTATTTAAAAATATTTATAAAAATTCAAAAAATATAAAAATTAATGATAGAATATTAATTATTAAACAGAATACCCGAAGACTTGACTGTCAAAAATACAAATTGTCAAATTCAAATGATATTTATTTTTGATTGTTCACAGAGATTCTTTTGATTAATTGATTGTTGATATTGAATATAGTCATCAGAAGAAGTCTATGTTAATTATTACTAAAAGATACTACTTTAATAAAAATAAATTTTCTTTGATAATGATCGAATGAATATAACATTAGTTTTTTAAATATACACCGAAGAGCCAAAATACTATGACCACCTGCCTAATATATTACTGGTCGTCCACGTGTCACCAAAACAGCTCTTACCCCAAGAGGCATGGGCACTACAAGATTTCTAAAGGTGTCCGTCCCGTGGCCGAGTGGTTAGCGCGCTTGGCTACTAATCTAAGGGACCTGGGTTCGAGCCCCGGATAAGGCATGGATGATTGTGTCGTTTTTCTGATGAGGTCCCGCTAACCTCACCGATCTTCTACTATGGCGTATAAACTAACAGTCTGATGACAGACCTCTGTGGCAAGCAGTTCTTTTTATCTTGTGGTATCTGGTACCAACACGTTACCAGGAGATCCTTTAACTCTTGTAAGTTACGTGGATGAGCTGCCGCAGATCGGATATGCTGTTCCAAAACAAACCACAGATGCTCGATTGGATTGATGTCTGGGGAATTTGGAGGCCAGAGCAATACTGGAAGTCTTCCTCATGTTCTGCGAACCATTTTCGAACAATCCGAGCAGTGTGGCATGGCTCATTATCCTGCTGAAAGAAGGCACTACTAGAGGATGAATACCGTTGCCATGAAACAATGTACTTGGTCTGCAATGATGTTTAGATATGTAGTAGAAGTTATAGTTTCCTGTATATGAATGAATGGAAACAGAGTTTCCTAGCAGAACATTGCCCAAAGCATTACACTTCCTCCACCGGCTTGTTTTCGTCCACAGTACATCCCGGTGCCAACACTTCCCCAAGTAAACGACTCACACGTACCTGGCCGTCCATATGGTGCAACAGGAAACGAGATTCATCGGACGAGATGACTTTCTTCCAATCATTCAAGGTCCAGTTTTGATGCTCACCTGCTTATTGTAGGACCTTTCGATGGTGAACCGAGGTTAGCCTGGGCACTCAGAGAGGCCTGCGTCTGCGCAGCCCCATTTTCAGCAGGGTTCGATGTACTGTGTGTTGTGATACCTTACTCCCGTTACCAGCATTCAAATTACGGGCGAGTTGCACCACAGTATCCCTTGTGTTGGGTCGTACAATACGGGATAGCCTTTGCTCACCTTTAGCATCGACGAACCGGGGTCGGCCCACACCTTGCCAGTGTGTTCGTGGTTTTTCCCTCCTCGGACCACTTTTTGAAGGTATTAACCACGGTTGACTGTGAAGCCTTGCCGTCTCGGAAATTCTCTGACCCAGTCGTCTGACCATTACAATTTGATCTTTGTCAAACTCACTTAGGTCCGCTGCCTTTTCCATCTGAAGAACAAAAATGACATGGATTAATAGAGCTCAGTATCAGGTGTTATTTGTACCATTTCATGACCTTCATACGCGCCGTCATTTAGCTGCAATTGCTTCGATTTGCATAAAGACGCACTGATCATAATGTTTTGACCCTTCGGTGTAAGTTTACTAGCAAAGTTTTGCTTTTTTAGAATATGCAAGAAAATTAAAAAAATTCTGTTTTTTTTTGGTGTAAAAAAAGAGAACCATTGCACTTCATCTGCATTTATTACATGGCCACCCTACTAAAATGACGTTCATGTAGTTGGATTACTGTTTTTTTTTGTTTTTCAGCATATCATCGCGTTGGTTTTAAAATGATCATTACAGTCGGCCCTCCACATTCGCGAGGGTTAGGTAAGCAAAATCGCCGCGAATGTGGATAATCCGCGAATATTTCTAGCCCCCACCAAAAACCTTAACTTTTAATACTGTTGACCATATTTAACACACAAAAAATGTAAAACAATACACTGTACTGCAACAGTATGTTTTGTAAATTAAATTGCAGCATCAACAATATAGGCTGACACACACGTAGAGAGAGCGAGAGAGTGAGAGAGAGGCTTGGGTTGGGTTGTTTTACCTCTGAGCGGCACTTTTTTGCACACCATGGGCTAAATGGCCAGGTCACATGGACCCCGAAGGCTCGGGGAGGGGAACCCACTGGAACAGCTGTTAAGAGACAGATGGTAGCCTCCCTCAAGGCCATCCAGCGTGTTCTTTAACGTGCACAGGGTATAGCTCTCCCGCACACGGGGCCACGGCTTAACGTCCCATCCGACGGACGGCGGCCTTTCCAAGCCCATCGGTGTCCCCTACTGACCGTTGGCAGGGTGGGGAATTTTGCGGAGATAAATCTGAACGCTGACCCCGCTGGGACTCGAACCTGGGAAGTACAGATTACGAGCCTGGCGCGCTACCGACTGAGCCACCCCCGCCCCGCCCCGAGAGAGAGGCAATACAGTTCACGTACAGTATGTGACGCAATACATGTACAGTATTTGGATAACAGTAAAATTATTAAAGTTTATAAAACACTGTTATATACAGTACAATACAGTGCTGTGTTTTATAAACTTGAATGATTTTACTGCAATCTAAATACGTATTATTGCATCACGTACTGTATGTGCACTGGATTGCTTCTCTCTCTGTGTGTGTTAGCCTACATTGTTGATACGTACGCCTAGTAGTTAATTGAAAAACATGTTTTATTTTAAAAATACCACTCACCTTATGCCTATATGAGGATAGGCTAATTTACACTTCCCAACGACGTCTTTCACACGATGACTAGGCCAGCAATGACTATGTACAGATGATAATGAAACACAAATATTTCTGACACACAGTTTTTGAGGTACAGTAATGAGACTTACAGTACACACAAAGATACACACATTCAACCAATGTTTATTGTAAATGTACGACATTATTGTCATTTATTCAAGCAGTGGAAGTGGATCGTCGGGGTATTCACCCTCATCATCTTCTACGTGTTCCGTATGCAGAGGAGGAAGAGGAGGAAGGGGTGCATCAGGGGTGGTAGAGGTGGAAGGGGTGGAAGCGGAGGCAGGGATACTCAGTGTTATCTTCTTGAAATACATTGTGATTTCAGTTTGGCTTTTTTACCTCTTCATTTCTTTAAAAATGTTGGTGTATGTAGACAATGCCTCTTCTACCAATTCCTTCAACTTCAAGGAACGTACCATAGAATGGTCGATGTCATAAAAATAGTCCACCGCAGCCCTGAACTTACGCAGCTCCTCTGCTATATTGTCCAACGTAAACTTGTCTTCTTGCACTTCGTCTTATTCGTCTGGTATCACTTGTGCTTCGGGAACAGTAAGCTCCATTGGGTCATCCTCTGTTAACTCATCGGGGCTGGTGCTGATTAACTCTTGAATTTTTCAAACATCCATATCCTTTTTTTGTTTTGAAAAATGTGATTGTAGATAAAGATCTCAATCAAATAAATCAATATCTCGATTTTCAACGATATTCATTCAGTATTTAATGAGTTATCGAAGTTTGAACATTTGGTGATAACAATGCCAGCCACAAAAATTGACTTCAGAAGTTAATTAAAACTTAGTAATAAGCATTGTATGAAAGTGTTTAATGAAATAAGTTTGTATTTTAGAACTTTGTGTATAGAATTCTTTCACTATTCTTCAGCTTTGTATAAGTTTCTTAAGACTGGTATTGCTGTTGTTAAATATTCAAACTTCCACAACTCATTAAGTACTGAACGAATATTGTTGAAAATCCAGATATTGATTTATATGATTGAGATCTTTATCTGCAATCATATTTTTCAAAACAAAAAAACTTACTTTTGAAGTTATAGAGTTTTGACGTCAGCTTCCCATTTACATAGCATAGGATTGCTCCTTAATTTATGGAAACCAGTGTAGTATAATCCCTAAGAATATGAGTTCTGGAAATCGTAAGTTATTACTTACGATCAATATATTAGGAACTTATTGGGTTATTTAAATATAATACAGAAGATGAACATGATTTTATGAATATAGTCTTCATTGTCAAATGAATAATAATGAAAGAAAAAATTTATAAAGTTAGTTAAAGTGCACTGGCGAGTACAGTAAAGTACAACCCCGAATATGGCGAATGTTGGGAGACAATATGGGAAATGCTGGCAAAAAGATCTGCCATGTTTGTGCCACATCCTTTTTCTTGAAGAAAGGATTGATGGCCTTGCCCGAAGCTTCGTCTCCCAGAGCATTTCTTTGTAGCAGGAGATTGCATCGACAACAGTTCTCTTTACTGCAATGCTGCGGTCAAAATCTACGTCATTTTGAGTGAAACGATCCAGATCCATGGGTCAAAAGTATTCACCAGAACACGAAATAACTGCAGAAAAAGAGACCACGGTGGGGTAAAGAAACAGATTGCCGAGTGCCACTCAAAACTGAGGAAAGCGAAATATAGCGAGCTATCCTTCATTGGTTGAGAGCGTACGATATATAGTGCTCTACCGTACTGTCTGACTGGTCTTGAGAAAAATATTTATTAACTGTATTGCTCAGTAATGTAACGGATTTATATTTATGTTTAAATATAAAAATATTTCTGAGACGAACAGCGCTGTAGCGAATCAAGCTGTACAGGGTAGTGCTAAAAGTGGTGTGTTGTAATTTATTTACATATACTATTAATTGCAAAATTTATTTTACCCGCAATTAATTAAAATTGAATTTAATTTTATTTAAAATTTAAGGCTCCAAGAGATTATATAATTGTCTTTGATGGGCGTTTTTCATTCACATTGAAAAATAAGGACTTCGCACAAGTCCAAAGTTTAATTTTTTGCCTTTATATATTATATGCTTTGCCACTTATATTTTACAGTGACTCTTATAAAAAGAGACATCGTGAAATGAGAGTATCTCTGAAATTTATAATTATTGTATGTTCCGCTATACGGTGCTTAACAGTGGCTCCCAACTTTTTCTGCACCACGGACCCCTTACAAAGTCTAATTTTCCTTCCGGATTCCCTAAGAATTCTCATTATTTCTGCAGACCCACTTTTCATCATTTCCTGATAGATTTTGAACTCAGATTCTCTAAAAGTTACAAGAATGGGTTAGATCTCTAGTTCTTTATCTACTGTTCATTTACTCGTATTGGCAGTTTTGTAATTTAAACAAGGCATTTGAGAGGAGAAATTCGATGCTCTAAGGTAAGGGTTCTCTACGTGGGGTACACGGTAAAATTATTTGGAGTACGCCGTGAGAGCTGAAAAGTCGCTAGATATATATTATATGTATATGTTTTATTTTATTCTCATTATTATACTATAACTATAGTTTTATCTATCTATACACCAATTACATACACATTTCCAGGGTGAAGCATTAAAGGTTGAGAACCACTGACGCCGGGTGTGGTTTTAGTATTCCACCCGTTAAATTTATAACAATGTGTAGACGATTCTGTGTTTGACTGACGCTAATTCTAACTATGATGCAGAATTGGTAGAGGTTCTAAAATTTGCACCTAAGGATAATGCGTGACGTAGATGTCGGAAAAAATCAGAAATATGACCTCCAAAATGTCCTTCAAAGTCAAATGGAGGTCACGTTAAGTCAAACCACGATCTACGGTTGCTAGGAAGTTGAAAATTGATTTCTGGGGGTGTTTTGGATTGCAGATCTTAGAAATGTTACGAAATTTCGGATCCGGGAGATCCTTCGAGGTCACAGGTCAAATTTAGATATACCGGTGTTAGAGAGATAAAAAATTCACCCTGGGTGTATTTTGGATCGTAGATCTCAGAAACGTGAAATTTCGGATCCGGATGATCCTTCGAGATCAAGGGTGAAATTTAGATCTGCCAATGCTAGAGAGAGAGAAAAATTGGTCCCTGGGGGTAATTTGGGTCATAGATCTCCGAAATGTTCTGAAATTTTGGATGCGATGGGTCCTTCGAGGTCAAAGATTAAATATATATATAATATATCTACCGATGTTAGTGTTCCGATATAAGAGAACTAAAAGTTGGTGAATAGGGCTATTTCGAGCAGTAAAATTCAAATGTTAAGGATGTTCAAATTCGATGTTGCGTTCAAGGTCAAATAGGGGTCGGAGTGAAGCTCGAGTGAATATGTGTGACGTCATTGGTGGCAGAAATTTCCGGTTTCCCTGTGGTTCTGCGTCTACTCGAGGGATTATTCCCATTTAGTGGGATGGTCCCATTTAGGATTAGCCCTCTAGGAGGTAACAGATGGGTTTCTAGGTGTCTTGGGTCGGGAATGATCCCTCAGAAAGTGTCCAAAATTTATGAGGGCGCTCCCATCGCCTAACTTGTGAACGAGTAGTACGTTGTGAGTAGTACGAGGGGGAAGCTGTGAATTAACTTATCGATGGGAAGAGTTAGAAATTGATATAAGATTAGCGCTAAACATTCGGAGTGGTTTAACAAATTAAAAATATTTGGCGACCCCTAGGGATACGGAGGCCACAGGTTGAGAAACATTTCTTTTAAATATTTACGATCTAGTCACGAAAACGTTAGACTAGTTTCCAGAAACGGAAAAAAAAGAAATATTTCTACCTGACTCACAACGCCACACTTGTTAGATATATGAAAGTTTTACGAGGGGTGCGTTTACATCTATCATTTACGAAACAATTCAGTTTTGTGTTGTGACGTTAATATTTTTTACGAGTGTCTAACGAGACATTTTGGAGAACGTGGCAGGAACTATATATGGAGTTCATTTGGCTTGTGGAACGTGCTTGGACAAACGACTTTTGGCCGTTTTGGAGGTGAACTGGGTGCATAAGAAGGAAAGAAAGGTCATGCAAGAACTTTCTTCCGGTTTCAAGTCACGTCTGTTTGGCTCCGTCACCATGACAACCAACAGAGAGCGCTAACCTATGTGTTCCGAAGCTTGGTGGCTAGATAAAATCATCAGCTTTTTATTTTTATTTTTTTTTTGGGGGGGGGGGGCGGTCTTGGAAATAAATCCATCAGTTACATCAGATCTAGCTCTTCCATTTCATTATTTGTGTACATTCCAGAGAATTTGCAATAGAGCCACCTGCAGACTAATTAGTCATGCGGTATATTGTCCGAATTGCGGAGAAGAAAGACGAAAAGATATTTAAGGAAGGCCACTGAAGAATAGCAATTTATTTTATTTATAAGATTTATTAATCGAGCTATTATTCATGATCCATGAGATCATTGATTAATTGACTCTCGGCCTGGGAAAAAAATAATTGATGTATCAAATGCGCAGTCAAATTGTCCCAACTGTTTCAACCACACCACTTCAAGCACAAGACGGAGGCTATTTACAAAATTACAGCTTAATTACAAGATTGGTAAATTTATCAAGTCGTAAAACTAAATTGCGTTAATTTTCTTATTCTCAAAAATTTCTCAAAGAATTCCTTTCTTAATTTTAAGTATTGCCTGCAGGATTTGGTTGCTATTGTTTTATATTCAATACTGCCCTCGAGATTGCTACTGTCGGAAACTTCCTTCCGCTATAAGATTTCCCGCCCCTTTTTAGCAGTCTTTAAAGAAATATTTGAAAAATACGTAATGTATAGAAGTTTAATATTTTTTCTATTCCGTTCCAGTTACTAATAATCTCAAGGAGGGAGGAAACCCACTTCTCTTAGATCTGGTCCTGCATGGAAATTAATCTTAAATGCTTCACACAAATAACAATCGTTGATACCCCAAATTAGAAAACTTAATATAAACAAAAGCCTATAAAAAAAACTACTCTTTTTGCTATCTCGATCCATAAACGACGCTAAATGTACATTTAATTACAAATCTCAGAGATACGACGTCTCTTTTTTCGTTTCTCATTTTCTGTTGTAGAACAATCCCGAAGATTACATTTCGTGCTTGCGGCAACGTCATCGTTGATCTCGTGCTTAGCACTTCAGCGCCACCAACGGTGATGGGTTTTTCGTTATTAATTTGCTAAATTCCTCTGCTGCCAAATTCGGATTTGCACGGCACACGCCCCCTAGGCACACAAGAAGTGGTAGTGCGTACTTATGTGCTGTCAGCCTCTTTTTTACGTATAAAAAAATTGTAATATTTTACTTTCACAACCAGAAGAGACCAAGTAATGTAATCGAAACGGATGTGACAATTTTAATCATAAGTTATGCAAAATTTGTTACCAAATACTGTAAACGTTAATATTATAAATGAATATAATGCATAGCATAAGATTTATAATATGCATCATGGAGTAATATTTAAAAACAAAATTATTCGTTTTCAAATTCAAACTTATTTTTTCTCACTTTTTTTTTGCTCTGTGTTTCCACTGGTTCTCGGGAACTGGAACCCAGTGCTTGACAATTTTTTGGTTTTTGAAACTTTTTCTATTACTTATCGCTGGTGGCTTCCGGTCTAGGGTCAGTAAGGAGGACGCAAACCTCGCCCCATCTAATCCTCGGAATTTTTTTCGCAAAAAATATTTTAAAAAGCGTTCCTGACAAAGGAATCTAGCACCAGGTTGGATTGTTTTACTTCTGAGTGGCACTGTTTTGCACACAATGGGCTAAATGACCAGACGGCAAGGCCCTAAGGCTCAGAGTAGATTGAGTGGTGGGAACCTACTGGACATCTGTTAGGAGTCTGATGGTAGCCTTCTATTAAGACTACCCAGAATGCTCTTTAACGTGCACAGTCTCTTCTACACACGGAATCACCGCTTAATGTCCCATCCGACGGACGGCGGTCTTTGTAAAATCATTGGTTTTCCCCTACTGATCGAGGGAAGGGCGGGGAGTTTTGAGGGGATACACCGAAGAGCAGAAACATTATGACTAGCGCGTCTTTACGCAAATCGAAGCAACTCCAGGTAAACGACGGCGCGCGTGAAAGTCATCAAATGGTATAAATAACACCAGATACAGAGCTCTGTTATTCAGTGTTATTCTTGTTCTTCAGATGGGAAAGGCAACGGACTAAAGTGAGTTTGACAAAGGCCAAATTGTAATGACCAGATGACTGTGTCAGAGCATTTCCGAGATGGTAAGATTTGTGGGATGCTCACGGTCAGCCGTGGCCAGTACCTTCAAAGAGTGGTACGAGGAGGGAAAAATCACGAAACATTGGCAAACCATGGCTCGTCGATGCTAAAGGTGAACGAAGGCTATCCCGTATTGTACGAGCCAACAGAAGGGATACTGTAACGAAACTCTCCTGTAATTTGAATGCTGGTGATGGGAGTAATGTGTTACGAAACACAGTACATCGAATCCTCCTGAAAATGAGCTGCATAGCTGCAGGTCGCTCCAAGTGCTCATGCTAACCTCGGTTCACCTTCGAAAGGTCCTACAATAAGCAGGCGAGCATCAAAACTGGACCTTGAATGATTGAAAGATGGTCATCTGGTCCGCTGAATCTCGTTTGCTGTTGCACCGTGGGGACGGCCGGTTACGTGTGCGTCGTTTACCTGGCGAAGTGTTGGCACCAGGATGCACTGTGGGACGAAAACAAGCCGGTGGAGGAAGTGTAATGATTTGGACAATGTTCTACTAGGAATCTCTGTTTCCATTCATTCACATGCAGGAAACTATAACTTCTACTACCTATCTAAACATCATTGCAGACCAAGTACATTGTTTCATGGCAACGGTATTCACCCTCTAGCAGTGCTTTCTTCCAGCATGATAATGCGCCATGCCACACTGCTCGGATTATTCGAAAATGGTTCGCGAAACATGAGGAAGACTTCCAGGTATTGTCCTGGCCTTCAAATTCCCTAGACATCAATCCAATCGAGCATCTGTGCTTTGTTTTGGAACAGCATATTCGATCTGCGGCGGCTCAACCACTTAACTTACAAGAGTTCAAGGATCTGCTGATAACGTGTTGTCACCAGATACCACAAGACACCTTTAGATATCTTGCAGCGTCCATACCTCGCCTGGTAAGAGCTGTTTTGGCAGCACATGGAGGACCAATATCATATTAGGGAAGTGTTTATAATATTTTACCTCTTCGGTGTAAATCTCAACGCTGCTCCAGGCGGGACTCGAACCCTGTGAACTTGCAGATTACGAACCTGGCATGTTATCGACTGAACCACCCCCGTCCCTCTTGCCCCATTACCTTATTATGCACACTCTGAAAGCGAACACATTACACTAAATCATCAAATTATTGGGACCTTTCTAAGTTGCGTGAAACAAATGTTATATTGAAAGTTTCCTAACTATGAAATAAAACTTTTTCGGCAAAATGTCACATGACAAAAATTAAAAATCATAAAACAATTCTCTAAATCTCATTTTTGAGTAATATTTGTTTACTATTTCGTCCCGTGGCCGAGTGGTTAGCGCGCTTCGCTACTGATCTACGGGACCTGGGTTCGAGCCCCGGGTAAGGCATGGATGTTCGTGTTCTTTTCTGCTGAGGTCCTGTCATCCTCTCAGATCTTCTACTGTGGCATATAAACTGACAGGCTCCTATCAGACCTCTGTGGCAAGCAGCTGCTTGAAGGGGTATTTATTTTTTTTTTTAATTTTTATTTCGAGTTCTAGAAGCTGGAACGTTTAACAGCTGTTTCGCTGGTCGGAAAAATTTAACCGAAATTGTCGAATACGTATTTACGAAAATAAATGAAATTTTAGTTCAGATATAATTTCATTCATTTTAAAAGTATTTAAAACGAGTGCAATAGTTAGCCTCTGCTGAAATATTTCTGCTTCAGTAACTCTTTAAATGACAAACGAATATCGCTCAACACAGATTTATGAATAAATCTGTTTGAAATGCATAGTTTATCTTCTTCAATCATATTGTCTGCTAAAAGCTTATTTCAAAATTATGGAGCTTTAAAAGTGATTTTACTTTTGCATAACAAGGAAATGTTCCAATGCATTTGATAAATGTCCAGCTTCATAATTCAATTTCATTAGAGAAAGTAAACATCTTTTTTTTATTAGGAACAATAATACTTCAAATATATAAAAAAACACAGTGCAAATCACATTGAATTTTGTTCACAGGGAAATATTAAATTGTACCTTAAATAACGGACGGAGACATAGTATAGACACAAAAATAAAAAAAAATAAGCGTACTTTTATAAGTCAAAAGAAATATTCTTTCACTGAAACATTTTAATTTTCTTCTTTCGAACGATGTCATTGTTGTCTGAATCCTTTTTTGTAGCGGTTTTTTGGTGGTGGCGGCTCAGTCGGTAGCGCGCCAGGCTCGTAATCTGTAGTTCCCAGGTTCGAGTCCTAGCTGGGTCAGCGTTGAGATTTATTTTTTCAAAACTCTCCGCCCTGTCCACGGTCAGTAGAGGACACTGATGGGCTTGGAAAGGCCGCCGTCCGTCGGATGGAACGTTAAGCCGTGGCCCCGTGTGAACGTAAGCCGTGGCCCTTACCCTGTGCACGTTAAAGAACACGCTGGATGGCCTTGACGGGAGGCTTACCTTCTGTCTTCCAACAGCTGTTCCAGTGGATCTCTTTCCCCAACCTTCTCTGAGCCTTCGGGGTCCTTGTGACCTGGCCATTTAGCCCATGGTGGGAAAAAAAGTGCCTTTCAGAGGTAAAATAACCCAACCTTTTTTGTAATTCAGTAGAACATGACAAGATACCTTTATAATATTATCTGGCAAACTGCTCTTTTTTTTATGATTTTGATTTATAAAAAAACAATAATTCATATATTAACAACTGCAGAAAATAAAATAACTTTTCAGCTGCAATTCGTACTTCCGGAACTGGCAAAGCATGTTACAGCGCTGCAAGTTAAAATAGGTCCTGACGTTACCGAAACTTTAATTTCAGTAAATTTCGAATGTTCCGAGTAAGCTGTTTCAGTGGCAAGTCAATTTTGTTCTTGGCGTACTACCTTGTCTTTGCTTTAAAGTGAAATTGCAAGGATTTCCTCACGGCTGAATAGCTCCCAAGGGTTACCGTTGCAATTTCCTGGGTTGATCAATATTCTTCCGAATGAGTTTAAATTACTTTCCACGTTCTCTCACCTCGTTCGACAACTGCCATAGTTGCTTCACCTGTGCGTGCATTTCTGTTTTCTGAAGAGGCGGAGAAAAACAGAGCCATCAGGATGAAAGATCATCGTCTTTAGTGGGCAACTCACTACGTTTTAAATCACGTTACAAGTGCCTCTCTAAACAAACCTCTTGCGTCAATTACTACGTTTCATTTCATTAGCTCAACATTCCTCGCACATTTTATCTTTGTATTTTCTAGCAATACAACTGTTATATTTTTATTCAAAGGGAAGAAATAGTTGTTATCTTTTGTATGTTTAGTGCCCTATCATGATCTTTAGTTTATTTGCGTCTAAGAGCGATTTAGTTTGGCTAGTCGTAAACTTGAATTCCGTTTTATTTTCTGCTACTCAGACTAGGAGACTAGGTCATAAATCTAGAAAACCAGGAGTTCCTTTCCTTAATTTTAACTACTACAAGGAGGTTGTTTTCTTACTTTCAATTTTCAATGGATTAAATCCGTTTTATTAATACAGAGCTACGTGAGGAGTGATTAGCGTGCTTGGGAACGGATCATGGAATTCGTGCCCAAGATACGGCATGGATGTTTCTTTTATATTTTCTTTCAACTGAAGTCACGTCCTCCTCACAGAGCTCGTTCCTGGAGTAGTAAACTTGCAAATTTCTGTCAGACCTCTGCAGCAAGTGACTGCTTCTGTTACGTGCTGTTTTACAGAAAACTTGAACGCGAAACAACAACCTTCTCGCAGCAATTAAAATTAAAGAAAGGAGCTCCTGGTCTTCAAGATTTATGACATGGTCTTCTAGTCTGACGAGCAGATAATAAAACGGAATTCAGGAGTAATTTATTTTATTTCATTTATTTCATGAGATCCTGATGGGCCAAGGATGTTGGTTGTCTCAGTCTAGCACCCCAGGTTTGTAATCTGCAGTTCCTAGGTTTGATGCTCAACTGTGTCAACGTTAAAATCGATCTCCGCTGAATCCGACCCATTCTCTCTGTCATTGGTGATAAAGGGCCAACACCGTCCTTGGTGAGAAAGGGCCAACACCGTCCTTGGTGATAAAGGGCCAACACTGTTCTTGGTGATAAAGGGCCAACACTGTTCTTGGTGAGAAAGAGCTCACGCTGTCCTTGGTGATAAAGGGCCAACACTGTCCTTGATGAGAAAGCTGTCCTTGGTGAGAAAGGGAGCCGTCTGAATACTTTTGAAAATGCGGTACCTATTTTGTACGGATTTCTTCAATTGAGAAAAATTCTGTAAATATAGGGTATCCTTACATTTGCGAAAGACAGAGTACAAAAGGGAGGAAAGGAAAGGCGTGTTTTATCAACCCTATGAAAGGTCAGCTGCAAGAGGTAAGACAGGTAAGAAAAAACGTTTCGAATCTGCAAAAGTTAAAAAAACTCTTTCCAGATTCTTTGTTCTCATCAAAATACAGAGCAATAACGAAGTAGCTCTAAAACTTCGAATGTTTATAATAGAGATGTGTTCGGGCTCAGTCTTTGTCGGGCCGAGCTCGAACTCAAAATCAGACGGACGACTTCGGGATAGGGCGGGATCAAGCTCAGAATAATTTAAATTTCAAATACTTCTTGTAATTGCGAAAAAAATGAGCAAAAATAAGAAATTTTTTCTTACAATTTCAACCTTTTAAAAACAAGAACCATGATGCTTATTTTTTTGTACGTATTTTCTAACTTTAATAAATGAATGACTCCTTTGAGTTTATAATGCTGTTACCCACGAACTTTAAATTTCTAGTAGTATGTGTAATATTTTTCGTTGCAAATAGCATCAACATTTAATTTTGTCAGATAATTTCCTATTTCGGAACAACAAAATTGAAGCTAATATTTCACTTGAGGCTAACAGAAAATTGCGAAATTAATTTATCGAGTTTCCACAATGATCCAAAGTTGCGTGAAAAATTAAATGGTCAGCCAGATTAACGATTTAAGTGGATGCCTCTCTTGTACAAAGAATATACACCAAAGAGCAGAAACGTTATTACCAGCGCGTCTTTATGCAAATTAAAGCAACTCCAGATAAACGATGGTGCGTGTGAAGATCATGAAACAGTATAAATAACACTTTACACTGAGCTCTGTTAATCAGCGTTATTCTTCTTCTTCAGATGGGAAAGGCAGCGGACCTAAGTGAGTTTCACAAAGGCCAAATTGTAATGGTTTGTGGGGTGCTCCCGGTCAGCCGTGGTTAGTACCTTCAAAAAGTGGTCCGAGGAGGGAAAAACCACGAACACACTGGCAAGGTGTGGACCGACCCCGGCTCATCGATGCTAAAGGTGAGCGAAGGCTATCCGGTATGATACGAGCCAACAGAAGGGATACTGTGGAGCAACTCGCCCGTAATTTGAATGCTGGTGACTGGAATAATGTGTCACAACACACAGTACATCGAACCCTGCTGAAAATGGGTCCCTGCTGAATTAAATGGAGAGAAGAATAACTCAGAGAGGCCTGCGCAGACGCAGGCCTCTCTGAGTGACCAGGCTAACCTCGGTTCACCATCGAAAGGTCCTACAAATAAGCAGGCGAGCATCAAAACTGGACCTTGAATGATTGGAAGAAAGTCATCTCTTCCGATGAATCTCGTTTCCTGTTACACCATATGGACGTCCAGGTACGTTGAGTCGTTTACTTGGGGAAGTGTTGGCACCGGGATGTACTGTGGACGAAAACAAGCCGGTGGAGGAAGTGTAATGCTTTGGGCAATGTTCTGCTAGGAAACTCTGTTTCCATTCATTCATATGCAGGAAACGATAACTTCTACTACCTATCTAAACATCACTGCAGACCAAGTACATTGTTTCATGGCAACGGTATTCACCCTCTAGTAGTGCCTTCTTTCAGCAGGATAATGAGCCATGCCACACTGCTCGGATTGTTCGAAAATGGTTCGCAGAACATGAGGAAGACTTCCAGGTATTGCCCTGACCTCCATATTCTCCAGACATCAATCCAATCGAGCATCTGTGCTTTGTGTTGGAACAGCATATCCAATCTGCGGCGGCTCAATTACGTAACTTACAAGAGTTAAAGGATCTGCTGATAACGTATTGGTACCAGATACCACAAGACACCTTTAGAAATCTTGTAGCGCCCAAGCCTCGTCGGATAAGAGCTGTTTTGGCGGTACATGGAGAAACATCATATTTGGCAAATGATTATAATATTTTGGCTCTTCGGTGTATACTTTTTGGAAATGAAGGCAGCTTTAGTAACTTGGTGGAAAGTTAAGACAACCCAAACGGGTTGAATTGTTTTACCTCTGAGCGACGCTTTTTTGTACACAATAGGCTAAATGTCCAGGTCACAATGATCCCGAAGGCTCAGAGAAGGTTGGGAGAGGGGATCCACTACACAGCTGTTAAAGCTGTTATGCAGGCACCCACAGGACAGGCTGTTATGGGACAGATTGGTGGCCTTCAGGCTAACGTCTTTCCCCTAACAGCCTGTCCTAAATAAAATCCGTTCGATTCAAGTTTTCATATTTTTTTTTCTTATTGCTATTCTAGTCAGTTGGTTAGTGACTAATATGTTTTGCAGTTTGAAGGCAAAAAAATTTGGAAACAGCAAGACTAATATGTGTTATCGCACATACGAAAATCATTATGCGTATAAGATTTAACACAACTCATAAATATAGGTTTAATTAACATATCGTAAATATATAATTAACCAATCATAAATATAGGTTTAATTAACAACTAAAAATTTTCATAATAAAACCCTGGTTGCTACAAAGAAAGAGAAAACTTCAAAATGAACGAAATCTAAACAAATACCAACAAAAAAAAAAAACAGAAATTCCAACATCCTCACGTGTTGCATCTCGATAGTGCGAGTTATCGCCTTATAAGTATAGCTTCACTATCTTTACAGGCTCATAAATTGTGTCCCATTTTAAGAGCTAAAAGAATGTAGCCAATACCGTAAAAACGTTTCTTTTTTTTTAATAATAATAATATCTTTATTATGTCTTAGTATGGTTATATGCATAGATTACCCCGCTAAGCCTTTTGGCTTGTCAGCAGGATTCCTTTCAATCACCCGACAGGTTTATTAAAGAATATGACATGTATAATGGAAAATAAACACATAATTAAAAAAGAAACTAAAACAATAACAACAACAAAAAACACGCATTAAAACACAGACATGAAAAATTAAACACATTTATAATAATTATTTTATTATAAATGTGTTTTTAAATAATTTTTTAAATTTCTCATACATATATTCTAAAAATACATTCTTCAAATGCATTCTCAAAATACACTGCTCACAAAAATTAGGGGATATTTCAAAACGAATATGAAGCGATAAAAAAAAGAAGCATTGGAATTGTTTTTATTAAACAAGAACGTCAGAAAAGCAAACGACAAGTCAAAGAGAGTTGTTCGATTATGCAAATGAGATGTAAACTCAATTGTCGTGATTGAGTAGCAAGTGACATATTGGTGGGGATGAACAGAAGCATGTCAAAATGGACGAGAGTGCCACACATTGACTGTTCAGTAGGGTGTATGGTCACCCAACACTGTCAAAACACACTGACAGCGATGGAACATGGACAGGATCAGAATGTCCAGCAGTTCTTGTGGGATCCTCTGCCACTCTTGCTCCAGCGCAACTTCCAGCTCAAGAAGTGTTGTGGGAGGCATTGTACGGTTTGCCAGACGTCTTCCCAGTGCATCCCAAGCATGCTCAATGGGATTCAAATCTGGAGAACGTGAAGGCCAGTCCATGCATTCGATTCCTGCCTCCTGAAGCATGTTGTTGACGTGATGCGCACAGTGGGGCCTTGCATTATTGTCCATGAAAAGAAAGTTGTTTCCAACTGCTCCAGCATAGGGTACCATTATAGGGTGCAGGACCTCATCTCGATATCTGACAGCAGTCAGCGATCCGTTTCTGATAACGTGGAGGTCGGTACGACCACCAATGATGATGTCAGCCCACACCATGATTCCACCACCACCGAAGGAGTCCCTTTCTCGCATGAAACGTGGATTCTCCCGTGTTCCTCGTTCATGCCAGATCAGGACACGGTGATTGTCAGGCTGCAGACTGAACCGTGACTCATCAGAGAAGAGGACAGTTGACCACTCATCACGTGTCCAATGACGATGCTCATCAGCCCACCTTCTACGGGTTCTACGGTGTTCAGCAGATAATGGAATGCATACCATTGGTCGCCGGGCATGCAATCCACCACGATGGAGCCGATTTCGTATGGTCTGGGTGCATATCCGTCGTCTAGTGGCAGCAAGAAACTGTCCCCGCAGCTCTGTTGCATTGCTGCGCCTGTTCCTTCTTGCCAATAAGGTCAAATAGCGGGCATCTCTTGCTGTTGTGGCAGATGACCAGCTTCAAGACGTCCTATGGCTCTCCAGCATCGCATTCGGGCAAATCGTGTTGCAGGGGCATTGCAAGGGCTGGGAAATCGCAGGATGTGCACTTTCAAGACCAGGGAACGTGCAGATACTCCAGTACTTTCAGCCTTTTGTAGAGTGCATTTTCACCAATGACATCAAAGTTGGTTTTGCATCTCATTTGCATAATCAAACAACTTTCTTTTACTTATCGTTTGCTTTTCTGATATTCTTGTTTAATAAAAACAATTCAAATGCTTCTTTTTTTTATAGCTTCATATTCATTTTGAAATATCCCCTATTTTTTGTGAGCAGTGTATTGAGATTTAAAATTATTCTTGTTCTCGTATGATTTTAAAACCTCCATTATATTCAAATCCAAATCTTTATATCCGTATGGCATTCTCCTCTAAGTGTTCCTCATGAATAATGGTTTCGAAAGCATAATCCTTCCCAGTTTCCTTCATTTTGCACCTTTTATATATTTTCTTTATATTTTATTAGACAGTGTATCCAGCATCTAAAGATCATTTATCACCTTTTCTTGATAGAATGCCCAAAACCTAATGGATCTTGATCTTTTTTTTTATTTTTTCGAGATTGGACGCACAAGGAACTTTGCTCTCTTCTTTTTCAATTCGAATTTCCATTACGTAAGTTTCCGTTCTCTTTTTGTACCTAGATAGAACGTCCAATACCTAAGAGGTATTCTTTCTTTTTCTGGTAAAAGGCTCAACATCTAACGTATATGCTCTCATTTTCTTCATAGAATGGCCATCTCTTAAGAGACTTGGCTGACTATTTCGTCAAAAGATGCTCAACACCTAAATGGGCTTTTTCACTTTTAATGCATAGAATTCCCAACTTTTAAGGGTTGTTCGCGTTGTCTAGTTATTATGTCTAAACGATATTTTTTTTATTTGATAGAATAACAGACATCTAAGTGAGAGCTTGATCTCTATTTTTAGATAGAATGTAAAATCCCCTATTGGATTTTTCTTTCATTTTCTTCATCGGACGATCAAAACCCAAGAACCCATGATATTTTTTATATAAAATGCACAAATTCTAAAACAGACTTTTACCCATTTCCTTCTTAAGTGCAAAGGAAAACTTCGGAAAACTTCCTCTACGTTTATTCATATACATACCAAATCTTTTCGGGCTCGTAATCTGCAGTTCCCAGGTTCGAGTCCCAGCTGGGTCAGCGTTGAGGTTTATCTCCGCAAAATTCCCCGCCATGTCCACGGTCAGTAGGAGACACCGATGAGCTTGGAAAGGCCGTCGCCCGTCGGATGGGATATTAAACCGTGACCCCGTGTGCGGGAGAGTCATACCCTGTGCACATTAAAGAACACGCTGGATGGCCTTGACGGGAGGCTACCATATGTCTCCCAACAGCTGGTCCAGTGGGTCCCCTCCCCCAACCTTCTCTGAGCCTTCGCGGTCCATGTGACCTGGCCATTTAGCCCATGGTGTGCAATAAAGTGCCGCTCAGAGGTAAAACAACCCAACCCAAATTTTTTCCAGTTTTTGACTTTCTTCACAGAAATGCATCCAAAATTTCAAAGCTTTTTTTCCTACAACGCCGTGAACATTTTTGAAGTTTTCGAACTATTCTCCGTGGACTGCACCAATCATTTAACAATTTTTCCTGTGTAACCTGGCCATTTAGCTCATTGTGTGTAAAAAAGTGCCGCTAAGAGGTAAAACAACCCAATAAAAGTACCAAACACTTAAGAACGCTTCTGTTGTTCATAGAATTCTCCAACGAACGTTTCTGAACATTTCATCCTCTTTTCTCATACAACTCCTCTAATGGGGCGGGGGTGGCTCAGTCGCTAGCGCGCCAGGCTCGTAATCTGTAGTTCCCAGGTTCGAGTCCCAGCTGGGTCAGCGTTGAGATTTATCTGCGCAAAATTTCCCCCACCCTGCCCACGGTCAGTAGGGGACACCGATGGGCTTGGAAAGGCCGCCATCCGTTGGATGGGACGTTAAGCCGTGGCCCCATGTGCGGGAGAGCCATACCCTGTGCACGTTAAAGAACACGCTGGATGGCCTTGACGGGAGGCTACCATATGTCTCCCAACAGTTGTTCCAGTGGGTCCCCTCCCCCAACCTTCTCTGAGCCTTCGGGGTCCTTGTGACCTGGCCATTTAGCCCATGGTGTGCAAAAAAGTGCCGCTCAGAGGTAAAACATCCCAACCCAACTCCTCTAATACTTGCTGCCTTTTTGAATGTAACCAGTCGTTTTGTTCCCTGTATATTATCTAAGACACACAGGCTTCAAGGCGTTAGAAAAATGGCTCCACTTTTTTTCAATACCTGAATGTGCCACTGCAAGCATTTAGTGTATTGAATGCTTGTCATTAATTATCTGTGGCTTACGTTGCAAGCCACGGACCTGGATATTCGAGATCACCGTTTTCAAGTGGATGTTGATTAAACAGAATGTTTTCAACTACCTTAACAGATAATAAAATTTAGACAGGTAGTTGTTTTCACTCTTCTGCTAATTTCCTTTTAATAATTTCCTTTTTTTTAATTTCCTCTTCACAGAATGCTCAATGCACCTACGAAACCTTCATATTTGGTCACAAAATACACAAAAGGTTTAACGAGGTTTTTCTTTATTTTTATTTACTTTACAAAGCTTTTATTCCTTTACTCGTTAAAGCCAACAACCTTATTATAGGTGGGGCAGGGATGGCTCGTAACCTGTAGTTCCCAGGTTTGAGTCCCAGCTGGTCCAGCATTGAGATTGATCTCCACAAAATTCCCCGCCCTTCCCACGGTTAGAAGGGGACACCAATGGGTTGGAAAGGTCGCCGCCCTTCGAATGGGTCGTTAAGCCGTGGGCTCGTGTGAGGGAGAGCTATACCCTGTGCCCGTTAAAGAACATGGCCTTGACTGGAGGCTACTATCTGTCTCCCAACAGCTGTTCTAGTTGGTCCTCTCTCTCAGCCTTCTCTGAAACTTCGGGGTCCTTGTGACCTGGCCATTTAGCCCATTGTGTGCAAAAAAAGTGCCGCTCAAAGGTAAACAACTGATCTTTTGCTACAGACGTATCCTTTTTTTTATGGAATTCATCCAACACTTGAAACAAGTCGCCTTCTTCTTATTCACTCCCTTACAGCTCAACTGTAACACTCAACCTTTACGAAACCATTGTCTCCTTTTCTTCATAGAACATACTCAACAGTTAGGGCACTTCTACGTGTTTCTCTTATCAACTGCTTTCTTAAACTACATCAGAATTCAGTTCTATAGATTTCCTAGGTAAGAATTCTTAACTTTCTATCCTAGGTAGATGGGAATTTCATCTCTGACCTCAAGGAACTTGTCGGATCAGAGATTGAGACGTAGAAGCGAAAATATCCCTAGCATCAATTTTCAGGTTTGTAGAACAAGATAAGAATTTGACCTCTACTTCGATGGATGAGTCACATCTGGAATTCCGTAATGTTTCTGAGACTCCTAGTGACCAGTGTTCGTGATTTTAGCACGTGTAGATCAGGATTTGATCGAAATTTGAACTCTTGAACATGCTCGATCAAATATTTCGGATTTTTTCCGAGATCTGTACGACCCAGATTACGCCTAGGTGTAAATTTCCAGAGCTTTATTACTTCTTCATCATACTCAGAATTAGCGCTGGAGTTCTATCTTCTCTTCAACACTCTGTAGGGGGTTGAACCAGTTGTTAGTGCACCAGGCAAGTATTCTCAGTTTCCCGGGTTCCAGTCCTAACTGTAGCTGCATTGAGATTTATCTCCGCTAAAGACTACTCTTCCGTTTACTGGGTCACCTTCCCGCAACTTTCTTTGAGTCGTTGGAGCCCTTTGGGATCTGACAATTTAGCCCATTGTGGGCAAAAAGTGTCACTCAGAGGTTGGGTTGTTTTATCTCAGAGCTTACCTCTGCGCATAAAGGGCTAAATGGCCAGGTCACAAGGATCCCGAGGACAGGCTGAAGGAAGGGGACCCACTTGACAGCTGTTAGAAAACAGATGGTAGACTCCCATCAAGGCGATCCAGCGTGTTCCTTAAAGTGCACAGGATATGGCTCTCCTTAACAGGAGCCACAGCTTAACGTTACATCTAACGGATGGCAGCTTTCCAACTCTTTCGATGTCCTCTACTGATCAAGAGCAAGGCAGGGAGTTTTGTGCAGATTAATCTCAACGCTGGCCCAACAGGGATTCGAACCTGGGAACTATAGATTACGGGCCTAAAGCGCTACCGACTAAGGCACCCTTTTCCCCAATCAGAGGTAAAACGATCTAACCGAACACAATATTCTATATATTTAGACGCCAGTAACCGTATATCGTTCGGATGCCTATTGTCAGATGTTTGCCGTCTGAGACCACCTTCTCTTCAGTTAAATATTTAAGTCTCCAACTCGAAAAGGTAGAACTCTCGAGTTCGAGATAATTTTATTTTTCCACTTTAAATTTCAACTGGAAAGTTGCCAGAAAAAATATTATCTTAGTTAATCTTAAGGATATTGATTATCGAAAAACAACTTAGATTATCTTTTGAACTTTAATCATATTTTCGCGTTTTCCGAACTATCTATTCATATCAAGAAAATATCCTCACTTTTACATTCATTCAATGTTAAATTAATATACTTGTGCGAAGCATCTACCGATTCGAAGCATTACTTGCAATCATTTCTCTTGAGCAAACTGTAAGCATGACTGGTAAGATAAGTTGTATCCGTTATTGATAAAATATTACGTAGCACATCCAGATGAAATGTAAGCTACAACTGAGGTGCCTCTATACGAGTAATTAGTTAAACTTAATTCTCCATCACATTACACATGCACGTATGAAAGACTTAATTTGAAGGAAAAAACACTGTTAAGGAGACGTTTTAGCGGATGAACAAACGAGACTAGCCACAAAAAGGAAGGAAACTATCTCAATGCAACACACTTCTAACGAAATAGTATCGCGTGCTGTGAGCATCACTTGATTGCAACGGTGAAATGCGCCAGACTCGTTTTAATGTTCGGTTTGTTCGTGTTCAACAAGAATTTCGAAGGTAGAGACAATGTGCAGCGCGTACCTTTCAATTATTACTTAATGAAGCGCTCGTAGAGGCTCTCAGCGATGAGTAACCAGACGTGAACACTCGGCAATTTATCATTCGTAAATTAAAACCGTGCCGATGAGCATGGAACACAAAGATGGAACTGGAACGGGATGCGTGCTCCGGGAAAGCATCATCTCTGTAATCAAGATAATGAAGAAATTCTGACGAAATCGAAAACAGACTTTGTATGAAATGGAAGTAAACCTGGGTGAAAGAAACTAAAAGATGCTTATAAGCCGAAATAAAGCAAAGAACCGGGATTTTTAATTATATCGCTTTCAAGGTGGATACATGAGCAATGATGATTGCATAATAGGAGATGACAGCCTTTCGGGAAAGATTATGATGAAGACTGGTGATTAGAAGATCGTTGGCTGCTTTCCTACGTTTGTGTGTCTTCCAGCGCTACTTGTTATTAGAAGGATTATTAATTTCAAATAATAATAATTATTCTATCATATAGAATCAGATTGAATGCAAAGGGGAATCCCTGTGTGGCTCCAACTGCGTTACATCAGGACTTCGTCAATTCACAGAAATACAAAACTTTAACTATGTGTGTGTATGTTTAAACAGAAAATACAATTTCTTTTCCTGCACTGTTAGCTAAAATTTTTGCAACATTATTTTCCGCACAGTTTTTAAAAAAGGAATACAGAACTTCACGCATCCTATTCTGAGCTTTCCTATCGGTTATATCACTGCTATTGAAATAACGGCTCGGGAAGGAAATTTTATGAACCACGGATGACATCTAATAAAAGCAAAAGCAAAATATTGGTTTTCACTAGAGGGATAAGAAAAATTAAAAAAAATAATGTAAAAAATGTGATTCATAAAAATGTATTTGTCGGAGTGTTTTTTCTTCACCTCTTTCCAAAGAGGTTCCAAAGAGAGAGAACCAAAGAGGTTCTATTTTTCCTGCTTCTTTGTCTCTTGTTTCTCATTTATCTCTGGCTCTTGTTTTCAGTTCAACTCTGGTTCTTGTTTTCTCTTCGACCCTGGAACTTGTGCTCACTTCTTGCCATTTATTTTATTTTCATCCCTAACCTATGTTTTCTTTTCTAGATCTGAACTGTTTTCTTCTCACTTCCATTCTCTGTTTCTTCTCTGGCTCTGAACTGTTTTCTTTCTCTCCTCCAATCTTTGCTATTTCTCTGGCTCTGAACTTTTTGTTTTTCTCCTACATTCCTTGTTTCCTTCTCTGGTTCTGAATTATTTTTCTGTCTCTTCCGATATGTGTTTTCTTCTCATACTCCGAAATGTTTTCTTTTCACCTTCAATCTGTGTTTTATTCTCTGGTTCTGAAATTTTTTCTCTTCCATTCTATGTTTTTCTTCTGTAGCTGTGAATTGTTTTCTCTTCACCTCCAATCTGTGTTTTTTCTCAGGCTATGAATTGTTTTCTTTTTTAACCTTCAATCTGTGTTTCCTTCTCTGGCTCTAAATTGTTTCCTTTTTCACTTCCATTCTGCATTTCCTTCTCTGGCGCTGAACTGTTTTCTTTTCCAATATGTGTTTTCTTCTCTTTCCTTCTAGCCCGTTTTTCTCCCTTCATCTTCACCTCTAATTTCGTGTTTTCTCTTTCTACCTTCACTCACGTCATCATCAAGGGAGGTCACATATGAAAAGATACATGTTTTTGACGTTATCATTAAGAGACATTGTACAGTTGCTCAAAAAAGTGCAGCAAAAATCTGCAAAAAAAATCAAAAATCTGCAACCTTCGTGTCACCGTGACACGAAGGTTGCAGATCACTAATTTCTAAAAAAAATCGTTACCAGATATTTTTTCTGAATTCTGTAATCAACCGTAGTGTTCAGATACTTTTTTGAGCAACTGTACTTCTTATTTCCCTTTTTTATGGCACGACTGAATGAAAAAGGAAATCACAATCGAAAGGAGCATATCATTAATAGTGTCGTGCCCACAGGAATTGATCCTGCGGACACGACTTGGGCTAAGAGGTCCTAGGACATGTTTTTCCAAGGTGAAAACAAAGACCTTGGTTGGTCACCCCGCTTCCATGAACTTGCCCGTCACACCGGATAAAACCAGTGGCGACCATCGCCCCAGGTGTAGGAATTTCCGGACTAGAGTTCGGCTCGCCATCAAAGGTGCCGAGGAGGTGGAGCGCTTTTCGTCTCAAGCGTCCGACGTCCAATAGCGAGTGCCCGCGTCAGCCTTCCGCGTTGACCACCGCTAGAGGTCGCGGTGAGAAAAGGCGGCAAGGTTGAACAGTGGGAGAGAAGAGTGTCTTTTGCAGCGAGTCGCTCGTTCTGATGAGATGTCTTTTGCAGCGAGTCGTTTGTTCTGATGAGAGGTCTTTTGCAGCGAGTCGCTCGTTCTGATGAGAGATCTTTTGCAGCGAGTCGCTCGTTCTGATGAGATGTCTTTTGCAGCGAGTCGCTCGTCCTGATGAGATGTCTTTTGCAGCGAGTCGCTCGTTCTGATGAGATGTCTTTTGCCGGGAGTCGCTCGTCGTAGTGAGTTGACTTTTGCCGCGTGTCTCTGGTCATGAAGAGTTGCCTCCCCGTTCGCATCGGTCGAGCAGTCTAACCTCCTTTGTCTGGCCGAACTTAGGCGATGGGCTCCCAGTCGACAGTGCCGGACTTCGCATCCAAGGCTCCTGCAGCGGCTACGTAAGACAGGTAGGGTCACCCTCATTTACAGATCTGGATTTTCCATACAAAAATTATTGTCTGTCTGCTACCGCCACCGTGCTCTAGGAAACGGACTACGGAATATGACTTTAGAGGTAGCAGCTCGAACTCAATGGATGGACTTTGCCAAAACAATTTCTTGGCGTCTCATTGTAAAGGCGGACATCGCCTGAACACCGAGTAAGAGCAGCTGTATCCCGACGAAGGGAGTAAATGGTATTAGAGAATATTTTAGTAATGTTATTGTAAATAAATTGTGTGTAACTTGTAAAACCTGACTCCTCTACATTTTTCATGATTAAGTAACGTTTCTGGGTTATTGCGGAGAAGGTCCCCTTTTCAGTAATCAGCACAATCGCAGCACGGCCAAATCAGCAGGAAAGGAGTCAATCATTAATGGCGGACCACCCTCATACGAAAGGGGGGTTCACGTCAAATTAGTTTCCGTGACCAGGATGTTCGAACCTGAGGGTTATTGCGGCTAGAAATAAGAGCATATATATAGATTGCATAAGTATTGTGTTAAAATGTGGCAGTGGCAGAATGTTAAGAAGGTTAAGAATGTTAAAGATAAGAGTGAAATATTGTGATTTTAGTGAGGACTGTATTTTATGTTTGAGTGAGGAATTTCAGGATCATCTGTTGAAACAAGTGTTATGTTGAAATATAGTAAAGTAATTTGGATTAAATATTTAGTTCTAAGATAAGTATAAGACTATAGCTAGGCCCAGGTGTAGAGTGTATGAAGGAAGTACTAGAGATTCGACTAGGGACTACTATATAATGATATTTTAGATAGGAGTGATTTTGTGTCTTACTGGTAAGTTGCATTTCTGTGTGCGCCTCCATTGCACTTAGGAGGCACAAAAAAACCCAACACACAGCACAACATACAGCACACTATTTGCGTAGTGAGGAAGACCCCGAAGCAATGGAGAGTCAGGACGCGAGTGCGCCACCCACCCAGGGGCCTTCCCCAATGACGGGACCTCTCCTGGCGGGGTTCGTAAATTTAGTAAACCCATATGAAGGAAACGCTGAAAAACGCTGTGGCCGTGCGGTAGTAGCCGCACGGCCACAGCGTTTTTCGAGCAAATAGAGGGAGTAGGGAGGATCGCACAATGGCAGCCGAGCCAGATGGCAATCATTGCCCGCTCGAAGTTGCGAGGAGCCGACGCGGAATTTGTTAACCAATCCCCGGAATTAAGGAACGAAGAGGATTTTGCCATTTTCAAAAGGGCGGTGTTGGAAAGGTTCGATAGCGAGGCACCATTAGCCACCCACCTACACGAATTCACAAGCTGTCAGCAAGTGGCGAATGAGAGTGTCTGGGAGTATGCTGCCTGCATTCGGACCCGGGCCTATCAGTTTTCGGGAACAGCAGGAAGAAACATGGACAGCGAGGATCAGGGAATTGGCAATCAGATGCGCCTTGCCCAGTTTTTGGCCCGCCTGGTCCCGCGGCTCAAGCAGTTCGTACTGTCTCATAATCCCCGCACTTTCGAGGAGGCTTTAGCGAAAGCTACACTGGAGGAGAGCAACGAGCGTGCCTGCGGACGAACGCCAGCCATACGAGCACATGATGAGGAAACCCCTGCTAGAAACACAGAGTCGAACCCTCTGCCCCAGCTGCAGGAGCTGTTGGCAGCCTTTCTGCTGTGCCAGATCCAGGCAGATCTAGTACGTTTGGGGGAGCGCCTCCACCAGATTGAGGGACAGTGAGAGAGGAGCCATACCAGTCAGCCCCAGCAACAGCGGCACCCCTGGGCGGATCGCCGGGGTGTCACGTGCTTTACGTGCGGTGGAGTGGGCCATTACGCCCGTCAGTGTGCGTCGCCCCCGACCCTACGCCCACGTGACCCGCGATACCAAACGGGGAGAAACCAGCAGCAAGATCGAGACCGGGCAACTCCATGGAGGACCCGCTGGATGAGAGAGAATGGATTCCCTTTTACCTCCCCTCAGCAAGCTCGAGATCAGGGTAGAGAAGAGTTACGGCAAGCCAACCACCATACTGCTCCTTTAAATGAGAACGGGAGGGAAGCCCCGGATGCACTTCCCAGAGTCCCCTCGAAGCGTCAGCCGTATGCATTGCCCCGTGTGCCATACTATGCAGTGATGAAAATTCACCCATTGTGTCTGGCCGCATGGAGGACACGGAGGTGTCATCCCTCGTCGATACCAGCGCCACTGTGTCCGTCATGAATAGCCAGTGTTTTCAGCGCTTGAGAAGCCGAATCCTGCACAAAACGGTCCCCCTCCAACATAATTTGAAAACTGTAGATGGCCACCCCCTTCCAGTGATAGGCAGATACATGGTGACCCTCACATTTGACGGGATTAGTTTTGAGCAATCCATAGTAGCCCTTGACATAGACACTCCACGGTACAACAGGTTAATGGGACACGATATCCTCACAAATCACCGATTCATCATAGATTGTCATTCAGGCACACTGCAAAGGAAAAAGGACAAGGAATCGAAACATAGGAGCACCCCCCTCACATTGCCCGCCTACCCTGCCCGGGAACAACCTTCACCCCCCTCCCCTACACCCACGTACATTGGGCGCAGCGTGAAGAAGCTCTGCGTCCCTCCTAGAGCCGAGCACATAGCCCTTGTCGAATGTTCTGCCCCCCAGCTCTGAGACTGCACGATCTTAGCTCAGCCACATGAGCGGCTGAAAACCAGTTCCGTGCGCGTGGCCCGCTCGGTGAACTGCGTGGACGGTAGCGGCCGACTCAACATCCGGGTCGCCAATACCTCCTCGGTCCCCGTCTGGCTGAATAAAAGCATGCGCATCGCCACGTTGGAAGCCCTCGACGCCGAACAAATAGAACCCCCTAGCATCCCCCGGAAGACAAGAAAATCGCCCCTGTCCCTGGAGGATTTCCAGTTGGACCATCTTGGACCTCGAGAGAAGAGTAAACTTGGGAAATTGTTGATGAAAAATAGAGATGTTTTTGCGAGAGATGTCAGCGAATTGACCGGCACAGACGCCGTGTACCACGAAATCCACCTCACAGACGACCGCCCCGTGAGGCAGCGGGCATACAGGGTGCCGTTCGCGCTGCAGGGCGAATTGGACCGACAAGTGGATGAGTTGTTAGAGCAAGGAATAATAAGAGAAAGCGCCTCTCCTTTTGCGTCACCCATCGTCTTAGTGAAGAAAAAAGACTCCACATACAGATTCTGCGTCGACTACAGGGCCCTAAATGCGAAAACAGTCCCAGATTCGTACCCTCTCCCCCTCATAAATGAAATTATCGACCAACTAGCTCACGCCAAATATTTTAGCTCGCTGGATATGGTATCCGGTTATTGACAGGTTCCCATTCACCCACGTGACGTGGAAAAAACTGCGTTCATCAGCAGGAAAGGATTATTTGAATTTAACTACTTACCATTTGGACTGAAGAACAGTCCCGCTACTCTCCAGCATTTATTGGCCCACGTATTAATGGGAATGCGACAAGAGCAAGTTCTTGTCTACCGCGACGACATAATGGTGGTCTCCCAGACATTTGAACAACACACAGAACGGTTACAGAGGGTATTTGACCGCCTAAGGGCCTACAATTTAAAGTTGAAGCCAGCGAAGTGCCAATTCATGAAGGAATCCCTCACTTACTTGGGACATTTGATTTCCGCAGAAGGGGTCCAGCCGGACCCACTGAACGTCCAGGCCATTGAAGAATTTCCTCGCCCCCGTAGTGTCCAGAACGTTCGAGCCTTCCTAGGCCTAACCGGCTACTACCGGCGTTTTATCGATCGCTACGCCGATCTTACAGCCCCCTTGGTCCATTTAGTGAAGAAGGACACCCCTTTTAGATGGTCTTCAGAAGCGGAGGAAGCATTCGAAGTACTGAAGAGGAAATTAATGACCGAGCCCCTTCTCCTTTACCCCGACTTTGGATGGAAATTTTTCCTGTCGACCGATGCGTCGGATATTGCGGTAGCCAGCATACTCAAGCAGGAGACGGACGATGGTTTCCGTCATCCGGTAGCTTACGCCAGTCGGAAACTGAAGCCCCCGGAAACACGCTACTCAACAATTGAGAAGGAGGCCCTTGCAATCCGTTTCGCTATTACCCATTTCAAGCAATACCTGTATGGGCGACGTTTTATGGTTGTGTCCGACCATGCCCACCTCACTTATTTGCTGAAGCTCAAGGACCCCTCCAGTAGACTGGCCAAGTGGAATCTGACGCTGCAGGACTTCGATTTTGACATCATTTATCGGCCTGGGAAACACAATGTCCCCGCCGATACCCTGTCCCGTCACATACAGGCAGTCGAGAGAAATCCCCCTTCCCAGAGCCCCTTTGGTGACTTAGCCCGTCTGAGAGACCTACAGCTGGAGGACCCCACCTTTAGGAACACCATCGAAATTTTAGAGAGTAGGACCCACGATTCACCCGCCAGTGCCGCCGAACCATTTTACTTGAAGGAAGGTATCCTATACCATCTGGCCCCCCCGGCTAGCCATAGCCCCCGTATGGAAGCAACGGAGCAACTAGCGATCCCCGTCAGTCTTTGAGGGCAGATATTAGAATTGTGCCATGACAACCCCTGCTCAGGCCACTTGGGAGAGTACAAAACCTTTCAAAGGGTAAGGTCTGAGTATTATTGTCCCGGCATATATGCCGATATTCGAAATTACATCCAGACCTGCACATCTTGTCTGCAACGGAGAGGCTACGTTGAGAAAAAGAAGGGAAACCTAGTTCGAAACCCACTCACAAGCCGCCCCTTTCAGCGTATAGGTATGGATATTCTAGGCCCTCTCCCCATCACTCAGCGAGGAAATAAGTACATCTTAGTCATTATGGATTACTTCACCAAATGGCCAGAGGTCTATGCGCTGGCCGATCAGTCAGCAGAGTCGATTGCGAGAGCGTTTGTAGAAGATTTTATTCCCAAACATGGAATTCCCGCTACTATCGTCAGTGATAATGGGCGCAACTTTACCGGTCGCGTGATGACCGAGGTGTTTAACCGATTAGGCATTACCAAACAAAACACTAGTTTCTATCACCCGAGCTCCAACGGCCTCGTGGAGAAATTCAACCAGTCCATAGCATCCATTTTATCTCATCTGGTGGCCGACAAAAATGATGTGTGGATGAGCATCTGCCATTTGTTTTGATGGCTTATCAGAGTGCCACTCACAGTTCCACCCATGAGACCCCCTATTTTCTACTGTATGGCCGAGACGTGGCCCTACCTTACCAGTTGTGGCAGACGAAGGACCCCCCAACCTACGCCAACACTGAGAGCTATGGCGAACAGTTAGCCAACAAGTTGAATGAGGCATATGAGCTGGTGAAAGCTAATCTTGAAGCAGCAGCTACGAGTCAGGAGGAGCAGAGGAAAAAAATGGCCGTGGATAAAGGTATTCGGCCTGGCGACCTAGTGTTTTTATACAGCCCACGCGTCCCTCGCAGGAATACCAGGAAGTTATCGAAAATGTCCACCGGGCCATGGCGAGTGCTGCAAGGGTTGGTGACTAAGGCAATTATAAAATTGCCTTAGTCACCAACCCTCACAAAGTGGAGACAGTACATGTCGATCGCCTCACCAAACTGCGGAAATGCCGCCCGTACCTGATAGGTGAGCCCTCCATCCCAGACGACCCCACACCAAAACCTCCGACACCCCCATCACGACCCATCGTTGAGCCGGAATCTGAGGACGACGACTGGGAATCGAACCCCTGAGTCACACGGAATCATGTCGCAGGCCGTCCGGCGCGCCCCGCCACAGCAAGCTCCCAGCCACCACACGCTAACGCCACCCATCAGCCACACGGGTACGACCGACCATGTGCACAAGATGGAAGAGTCGCGCCAGCTCCAGCCGCTGCTACTGATACACCCTCGCACACCGTGGCTTGCTATAACGTCAACACATCCGGTGGATCAGCACCCCCTCCGCCTTTGCCTCAGCGGTGCATCGCCCCAGGGCAGCAGAAATCCCCTCCCCTGGTCTGTCACTGCTCAACAGTCTCCGTCAGTACACTAGCGCACTCCCCCCCCCCAGCTATCAAGCGCAGCGAAGGAATGGAGTCTGAGTAATAGAACGCTCACGCGAGAAATCGCGAGAATTTCTCCCGTGCGCGGTGGCCGAGCCGGTCGCAAGCGAAAATGGTGACGTTTTGGGCAGACTCTGGCGAGGCTGCAGGCTCTGCGCCCCCCCCCCCCCCCGAGAGTCGGAGAAGGAAGCGTGCCGGGAGATGACGTCATGTCATGGTGCTCGTCTTGTGTCCCAGGGCCCGGGTGATGAGTGCGAGAGTGATGACATCGACGCGCTGGCGTTTCACAAACCCCCCCACACACACACACACACGCAATCAATCAATCAATTGGCCAGAAGAAACAAAGCCGTTATGAGAAATATTGTAGACCTAGTGCGAAGCCCTCCACTTGAATAGTAGAGATTTGAGAATCGAGAAATAATTATTGATGAGCTTGTGAGAGTAACTTAGTAAAATGATTTTGTTATCATAGAGTGAGTTTTTGAGAGGTGTTTTGATTATCATTATGGAATGACCAAGTAAAATGATTTTGTTGCTATTAAATGAAATTATCGAGAAATAATTATAGATGAGTTTGCAAGAGTAACTTAGTAAGATGATTTTGTTATCATGGAATGAGTTTTTGAGAAGAGTTTTTGATTTCCATTATGGAATGACCTAGTAACATGACTCTGTCGTTATTAAATGAATTTATCGAGAAATACTTTTAGATGATCATTGTAAGAGTAACTTAGTAAGATGATTTTGTTATCATAGAGTGAGTTTTTGGGAAGTGTTTTGATTATCATTATGGGACGTAGTAAAATGATTTCGTTACTATAGAGTGAATCCATTGAGAAAGGATTTTTACTTTTATTTTTGGTATTGTTAAGAGAAATGAATTAACGTCAGAAAGTTATTTAAAGCATTGTGACACAAGGTGGTCTTGTGAATTTTCAGGGTACCTAGATGAGCTAATTGAAGGATTAACTGTCGGAGTTATAGACAAAGAGTACGGATAGGATAAAATGTGGGAAAGGAATCAGTTCAAACTAGTGTCTCATGAATCATTGGAATTTGTAGAAAGGAATTAATTGTGAAGCTATTAGGAAGAAATGGTTGACATTTGAATTTTTAAGAATTAACTGAGTGTGACTTGATTAAGTGTCTATGAAGAGTGAATTGATTGTAGAAGGATTAAACGAAATATAATCAGTGTGATTCGATTAGAAGTGTAATTTGTACCCCAAGATTTTGAAGTTTTACGTAACAGTGAGTCACGTGGTGGTAAGCATGGAGACAGACTGTGTGCTTGTGAATTGAATACATGTGGAAAACCAGATTGGTGACCCTTTTTCCTGTTTCTCTCTGTTTCATGTACCGTGGAGCCTCCTGCAAACCGACGCCCACTAGAGCGGTCCAGGCGGACCCGATCTGTGAATCGTCGAACTTTTAGTGCACCTGTGGACCCCGTGTGACCCCTTTGGACTTTTAGTACAACATGTGACAGCTGGACTCATGGAGGAAAAGGAAAGATTCCAGATCGTGATGGGTGACCCAGGAGACCGCCTTCACCACTCCCACTGCATATATAGCCATCTTCAGTTCAGTCAGAGACCTTTTCCCTGCCCCGCCTATTCTCCTCTCTCCCTAAAGGGTGATAGGTGTGTCGTGCCCACAGGAATTGATCCTGTGGACACGACTTGGGCTAAGAGGTCCTAGGACATGTTTTTCCAAGGTGAAAACAAAGACCTTGGTTGGTCACCCCGCTTCCACGAACTTGCCCGTCACACCGGATAAAACCAGTGGCGACCATCGCCCCAGGTGTAGGAATTTCCGGACTAGAGTTCGGCTCGCCATCAAAGGTGCCGAGGAGGTGGAGCGCTTTTCGTCTCAAGCGTCCGACGTCCAATAGCGAGTGCCCGCGTCAGCCTTCCGCGTTGACCACCGCTAGAGGTTGCGGTGGGAAAAGGCGGCAAGGTTGAACAGTGGGAGAGAAGAGTGTCTTTTGCAGCGAGTCGCTCGTTCTGATGAGATGTCTTTTGCAGCGAGTCGCTCGTTCTGATGAGAGGTCTTTTGCAGCGAGTCGCTCGTTCTGATGAGATGTCTTTTGCAGCGAGTCGAGAAAGAGAGCCCCTAGAAGCAAACCCCTTTGGAGTTTTCGTCCTGATGAGATGTCTTTTGGCAGCGAGTCGCTCGTTCTGATGAGATGTCTTTTGCTGGGAGTTGCTCGTCGTAGTGAGTTGACTTTTGCCGCGTGTCTCTGGTCATGAAGAGTTGCCTCCCCGTTCGCATCGGTCGAGCAGTCTAACCTCCTTTGTCTGGCCGAACTTAGGCGATGGGCTCCCAGTCGACAGTGCCGGACTTCGCATCCAAGGCTCCTGCAGCGGCTACGTAAGACAGGTAGGGTCACCCTCATTTACAGATCTGGATTTTCCATACAAAAATTATTGTCTGTCTGCTACCGCCACCGTGCTCTAGGAAACGGACTACGGAATATGACTTTAGAGGTAGCAGCTCGAACTCAATGGATGGACTTTGCCAAAACAATTTCTTGGCGTCTCATTGTAAAGGCGGACATCGCCTGAACACCGAGTAAGAGCAGCTGTATCCCGACGAAGGGAGCAAATGGTATTAGAGAATATTTTAGTAATGTTATTGTAAATAAATTGTGTGTAACTTGTAAAACCTGACTCCTCTCCATTTTTCATGATTAAGTAACGTTTCTGGGTTATTGCGGAGAAGGTCCCCTTTTCAGTAATCAGCACAATCGCAGCACGGCCAAATCAGCAGGAAAGGAGTCAATCATTAATGGCGGACCGCCCTCATACGAAAGGGGGGTTCACGTCAATAGCAACTGGGGAGACTATGCGACTGCGCAGTTGGCGGCGGTTCTCAAAGATCATAAATCAATGATCTATCAATCACCTAAGAATCAACTCATGATCTGTGAAAACTGTGGAAGTATCCATTGCTCAGCCTCATAGTCTCCGTATTTACCACTCACACTTATTAGAAAGCCGATCATTCAGTTTGAAAATATCCCTGAATGTAACATTTAACTCAATAGCTTAAACCGATCGGGTTCTAGGGGCTCTCTTTGGAGTTCAGACACTCTAACATGCTCTAAGAAACGAATTGCCATTGTTTGACAGTGGCGGTCTCAGGAAACACTTTTTGGATGAATAACTCTCAAAAACGGACTCATTGGAATGACTATAATTCTCTTTCTGACACCATTTCTTAGTGCTTTGGGCTGCAGCTCCACTTCCTAACCCTCCACCCTCGTTTTTACACCTCCACTGGTTATTGAGATAGAGTAAACTCTCTTTAGTCAGGATGAATTTGGGAAAGAAGGGATGCGGATTAAAGAATGCAAAAGATGGTACTAAAAGGCGGAAAGCTTTGAACACAAATAAATGGAAGATTGAGAGTACTGATTTTATAAATAAATATGTATTAAATATGTATGTAAATGTAAAGTCACTTTCTCTATTTGTAATACTGAATTTCTATCTCAAACGAATACTAAAATTTGAGTCTTTTTCTCAAAAATTAAAAAATGAAACAGACATTGCATTTTTGAGTGTTTATTTTAAATCCAAAGAAAGAAAAGCACATTTATTCATCATCAGATGATTCAAAATATTCGAAGGCTGTTTAGGAATAATGGTACTCAAATTCTGAAATCTATGCCAAATTCTTTAGTAATTTTGTTTCTCAAGTTGTTAACCGTAGTTAGAGTAACTTTTTTTTTTAAAGTAATATGATAGATATTTTCACTTAAGCAGATTCTTGAGAAATGTTTAGTTTCAGAAACCTTTGGTTGCTAGCTTTGTTGATTTCAAAAAGGCTTTCGACTCTGTTGAAAGTCATAATTTGTGGTTGATTGTGTAATCATATGGTAATACCAGACAAGTTAGTTAACATAATGAAAGCTCTCTATAATAACACTGAGTCGTGTGTGAGAGTTGGTAAGGCTTGTAGCAATTGGTTTAGCATTACTTCTGGTGTTCGACAAGGGTGCATTTTGTCTCCTTTTCTTTTTAGCTTGGTTATTGATTATGTTATGCGAAATTCACTTCAAGGGAAAGATTTTGGCCTTAAATGGACTGGAGATACCAAAATTTCTGATATAGATTATGCTGATGATTTAGCCCTTTTGGCAAATGATGTTGATGAGATGAACTCTTTCATTCGAGCTGTTGATGAGACTGGTAGTAGAGAAGGTTTGGTTATAAACAGAGAGAAAACTAAAGTGATGAAAATTGGTCAGGCAGGCTGTGACTCAGTTAATCTGAATGGTTGCAGTCTTGAGCAGGTGTCACAGTTTAATTACCTTGGGAGCTATGTAACAGATACTGGTGATGTGCGGTATGAGATTAACAGAGGAATAGGGATTGCTGCCGGGACTTTTAAGAATCTATGGAGAGTGTGGAGAAATAGGCGTATACCCCTGAAGACTAAAATTAGGCTGTATAATAGTTTGGTTCTTTCTAGGGTTAATTATGGTAGTGAAACTTGGACGCTTTGTAAACAAGATAACAGGAAACTAGATGCTTTTGATTCCAGATGCTTACGCAGTATCTTGGGCATTAGGTGGTTCAACTTTGCAACTAATGATGAGGTTAGGCAAAGGAGTTTGCAACCTCCTTTAAGCAGCATATTGTGCAGAGAGAGACTCCGTTGGTTTGGTCATGTTGCCCGTATGAATAATTATAGATTGGCGAATAGGGTTATGAACAGTGTGCCTAAAGGCCTCAGAAAGAAGGGGAGACCTAGGATGCGGTGGGCTGACAATGTCAAACAGGACCTTGTTAGAATTGGTGTGCAGTGGCCAGATGCAGTAGATGTAGCTCAGGACAGACTTCTTGGAAAACTAAATTGCACAGTCTCGTTGGACCTCCGTAGCTCATGGCTGCTTGATGATAATGATGATGATGATGATGATTCTAACTTAATTAAACAGCAGAACACAATTATGCGTTGTAAGCAAACACGCTCTTCCGTCACAGGCCCAAAATCTCCACTGGAACATTCCAAAGAAAACTCGTCTGTTGAGCGCGTTGAACAATAACGTCCGTCCGTCCGTCAATCCGGTTTAGCTGCAGACGGACTAGCGAGGGTTTACTGCATATCACAATCAAAATATTATTTTCATACTTCATATAAAAATGAAAAATAGAGAGAAACCAGAATAACTCTCTTTCCAAACGAGTTGCATTATTTCAAGAGGTTGGCTGCTAATTAAATACACGCACATCAGTCAAAATCTTATCCTCTCCATTATTGCGGTATTTCAAAATAGATTTATATCTGCGAAAAGAAGACAAGTTCTTTCTGCATATGATAATGACACTTTTGCCTCGTACAGTCGCTCAAAAAAATATCCGAACACTAAGGTTGATTACAGAATTCAGAAAACATATCTGGCAACGACGTTTTTAGAAATTACTGATCTGGCAACCTTCGTGTCACGTGACACGAAGGTTGTCAGATCACACATTTCTAAAAAAATCGTTGGCAGATATTTTTTCTGAATTCTGTAATCAACCATGGTGTTCGGATACTTTTTTGAGCGACTGTAGGTGGTCATATTATTTTGAGACTAGATCGTGTGTGTTCACTCACGGAAATATTGAACGTGTGCAGTTACCGTTCACAGCAAACTGGAGCGTGTGCAGTAACTTCACACGCTCCAGTTTGCTGTGAACGGTAACTGGAGCGTGTACAGTTGCTGTACACGCTCCAGATATTTTTCCTGAATTCTGTAATCACGTGACACGAAGGTTGCCAGATCACTAATTTCTAAAAAAATCGTTGCCAGATATTTTTTCTGAATTCTGTAATCAACCATAGTGTTCGGATACTTTTTCGAGTGACTGTACCTTGAGAAATATTTGTATCCTAATGAAAGATACATTTGAAATAATAACTATACATTCATTGTTATACAGTATGTTCCCTTTTGGATGCGGTGGGGATTGCTCAGTCGGTGTGGGCCAGGCTCATAATGTGTAGTTCCTAGGTTCGGGTCCCAGCTGGGCCATTTATCTCTTCAAAACTGCCCACCTTATCCACGGTCAGTAGGAGACACTGGTGGGCTGAAAAGGCCGCCGTCCGTCGGATGGAACATTAACCGTGGTTCCTTGCGTGAGCTGGGATCATTTATTATTTATTCTTTGCTACAATTCATTTTATCTTTTTTTACATTGAAATTAAAAAAATCAGCTTGAGAGAGTCAGGAATATTTTTGGGCCATAAATCTTACATCCTTTTAGCACTTGAAAGTCATGACGTTCTTTCTGACCTTCAAACCACGGAATAGCAATTAACACAGGAGAATTAAATCCGCTCAAGTGTGCGCAAACTAAATTCTCCAGTTCCAAGGGTGCTTAACATCGTAACTATTAATTGAGTCTCACAGAACTCTGGCAAGATAGGAGTCGTGATGATGACGTGAAAAATGAACCCATCAGAGTTAAGTCCCATTTCTGACTCTTATTACTAGACTAAGAGATTTTTATGAACAACCGAAATACAATGACTGCAATATTTTGAAGTGATTCTTACTTCTAAAAGTGTTTTTATAATGGTGATTCGATAACAATCACCACCAAAGAAGTACGATTTGTTAAGGTAATGGCACACAAGAGTTACTAAATCACTAATTTTGTCGTAGGTCTATCGCTTTGCAGATAAAAGAGTTACAAAACTATTTTTAAATAATAATTATAATATGAAAATATTTGCATGTGTAAATGTTAGTGGGTCTCGATTTATACAGGTGAAGCGTTAATGGGTAGGCATTTGGCCAGATGAAGATTTAGAGTGTCACTATTTGCATAAATGAAGCGTTAGTGACGCACCATCTGTCTGAATCCGTATTATAATTCGACTAAATACGGTGGCTTGGCTTGTGCATGAAGTGCCATGTAATCTCATATCTATAAGAAGATTCAGTGGGCCGATATTCGTATAGATGCAGCTTCAGTGAACAGTGGACTTTATTCTTTACTAGCCCAACGTACCCGGCGATGTCCGGGAGTCACTTTTAATCTTTATATTCTTATTTTCATCGCACTAAAGGAAATTTTTTAAGTAGCCCCCCCCCCCCCCCCCGATACTTTAGCACAGATTTTCAACAGGAAGAAATTTGCCCGTTGTTGCCTTGGATCGTTGTTGGGAGCACTATCGGTAGTGGAACTAAGCCACAGCAGCGAGCTCTCTCATAGCCCGTGGCTTAGTTTCTGCGTAAGCTATCGAGATTTTTATTTCCGTTACCTCAGATTTTGCTGCTCTATGGCTACCGTGGTATTCGTCCGCACGGTCCAAATTTCTTTCACAGGGTCCCCCGTGTGATCCGTAGCTTCGTTTCTACATAAATTGTGACAGCTCGTGTCTCACTTTTAATCTGCATATTCTATTTTTTCCTGCACTAAAGGTTATTTTTGTGAGTATCCCCCCCCCCCCGACATTTTATCACAGTTTGAACACGAAGAATTTCCCGTTGCAAAGGTCATTGCTGACTCGGCGCGCGCTATTAGATCCCGTGGCAAACGATCGAGATATTTATTTAGTCAGATTTTGGCATTCTGTTATTCCCGACGTACTTTACCGAAAGGTTCCATATTTCGTAGGCGAGTTCCCCCTGCCCGATCCCATGTTTGGTTAGAAAATTAAGTTTCTAGCTGCAGTGGAACGCCTCAATAATCCCTTTGGAAATGTGGCGAATGTGGCAACGGCAGTAGATTTAAATGTTATTTTAAATCTTTACTTTCAGAGTTAGGGAGCAGAAAATGGCAACAATAGTTTTGACAGCAATTCTCGTTTCCCGTAGGAATAGCATGGTAAATATTGTTGCTTCTATCAAGCCTCCCTTTCGGACTTTCGACCTGAAATTTGGCACTGCAATCCGGACCACAACCTGAAACTGTCTCCGAAACTTTGAAGCGTGTACGTTGATTTCCCGATGAGTTATGGCTGCCATAGATACACACACAGAAATCTTTTATAATATAGGTAGTATAATCAGGAATGTTCCACGTTTCAAAGGTATTTTCAACACTCGATAACCGAGTACTTCCACGCATAAAGAGTAAATGTTTCTAACCTAATCTTTAAAAACAATTGATTAATATTCTTTACACCGAGTAGGATTGTTTCACCACTTAACCTTAACTTGTTGTAAACAACGGTCTAAATGGCAGGTCACAAGGACTCCAAAGGCTCAGAGAAGGCTGGGGAAAGAGTACTCACTGAACAGCAATTACGAGACAGATGGTAGACTCCCGTCAAGACAATCCAGCGTGTTTTTTAACGTGCACAGGGTATGGTCCTCCTGCACAAGGAATCAAGGCTTAACATGAGAATTAAATGTTGCTTTTAATGTTATTTATGCATCTTTAACCTTCAAACCGACGTGTGAGTGTTTGAACTCTTGTGGTGTTATGAATTTCCAAAATATTTTTCAAATAGCAAGATTGTATCGTAAATATTACGAATGGAAATGAAGACTTGTACTACTACATCCAGTACAATGATTGCGGCCTTTTAGAGCTGTGTCTCCTTTTATCACAGAGGACATGGAGGGTAGTTAATTATAAATCTCAAAGCTGGCACTCGAACTTGGGAACTTTAGATTACGAGTTTGGAGTGCTATCGCTTGAGTCAAACTTGACCCCTGTTTGCTCTAAAGTACATCTCGAATCACAATTGGTCGAGAAACATAAACGGATCGATCTTGTTCCTGGCCATTCCTCGCAACTTTTTCCCCTGAAGGTCGCAACTCAGACACATCAACTGAACGGTCATTTACTGCTTTACGCTTCAAGTGGCAAACGGCCCTACTAACGGTTCGACGACGCAGGCGCAGACAGTTTCCAAGAGAAGGAAACTGATTTTTTTCCCTTCGCTCTGTTTATCTAAACGACTTGCTGCAGGTCTTCTCTTCGGCTGAGAATAGTTTTCTCTTCTTTGCTGACTCTGTCCAACACTGTCCGTCACGAGACAGGCAATTATCGATGGCATGTCTTCACGGTTAGAATCTTCTAATCTCGGTGAAGGATAAATGAACGTACTCGGTTTTTGTGCAATGTAGTATCTAGGGAAGGGGGTATGGCCACCCACATTAGAGAATTCTAATGAACGGAACAGAGGATGAAAGAAATAATGCCTGTGTTATGGTTTTATTGAAAGCTGAAACGATCAACGTCTAAACAAATTCTTTAAAAAAATGTGTCTTGTGGAACAGCTTCTGAGAAAATTACCCATCTGAAATATGGTATGCGGAAATACCTTTTGGGGTAAAACATGTATTGCACTATGTTACGAAAACAATTTCTGGAGGAAAACAAATATTGCATTACGTTACGAAAACAATTTCTGGAGAAAAAACATGTATTGCACAATGTTACGAAAACTGTTTCTGGAGAAAAACACTTTTTTGCCCTGTATTACAGAAACACCTTCTGGAAGAAGAGAATGTATTCTGCTATGTTGCGAGCAGGGATGCACCCAGAGGTTCTGGATGGGTATTGGAGGTCCGGAATGGGTATTGGGGGTCCCTCCGAAAATGCTGTCGTCTTATACTAAATCTCAAACTTGTCTATCTGATTTGAAACCCAACCTGTGCATAATTTCATTTTAGCCCCATATTTCATATCAGAAACCAAAACTAGATTTAAAAAAAAAGATACAAAATCTCATTCCGTGTAGAATATTATTTTAACCTTTCCTGTTCGGTAGAATATTTTAGCAGTTGGGAAAATATCCAGTGTGGGAGGAATAGAAGCATAAAAATACATGGTATATCAGTCAAAATGAAAAAAATTAAAATGTTTTGAAAGTTGTTATGGAAAAAATGGCTACAGCACTTGGAATCGACAACTTTGAAAACAGCCAAATTGACATTGTGCACAGAATTCAACCCAGAAACGGAAAAAAAAGTATCCGATAATAATAGCTCAGTTTAAATCAAGAACAGGAAGAGAACATTGGATACAGAAAAAGAACCAAAGACTTACAACTGTCAGTGTAGGAATAGTGATGTCTCAACACCAATCTACATCAATGAAACCTTACCAAGATAAATCGAGAGGTGTTTTGGAAGGCTCGCACCGCCGCTAAACTGAAACAATATAATAAGATATATATAGAATAATATATAATACATAAGATAGATATATTTGTATTTGCTTCCTTCATTGCAACAACAGTATTATAAAGCTCTTAAATTCAAGAGTGATGATATACTTGTTTCTGCATGCAGTTTAGGTGTTTGTTTCTGCATGATAAACATAATTTGGTTTCCTACTTTGAACTACTAAATAATTACAGTCTGTTTACCTTCTACCTTTCCTAATGGCGTAGAGGTACTAAAATAATGAATGCGTGGAAAATATCGCACAGACCACTTTATTTCACAAGTTCGTAACACTAGAATATATTAAATGCTCGCGATAAACTCTCTCTTAAGGGATGCATATAAAGTTCATGAAAACTGTGGTTGGAATAAAGTACTTTAACTTATTTTTCGTATCTCAACAGAGTCCAAAAACTGAAAAATAAGAAATTTATAAGCCTTGTTTATTTTCGATTGAAATGTATTATTCCACCACAAGTTAGCTAAAATGTATTGCTGCACAAGTTAGCTAAATATATGCATTGCTGCACAAATTAGCTAAAAATGTATTGCCACACAAGTTAGCTAAAAATGTATTGCTGCACATGTTAGCTAAAAACGCATTGCTGCACATGTTAGCTAAAAACACATTGCTGCACATGTTAGCTAAAAAAATACATTGTTGCACAAATTAACTAAAATGCATTGTTGCAGAAGTTAACTAAAAATAAAAGAGAAAATAAATATGTCCTATAAAGTGCACATACACTAGGGGACCACTTTAGTTGGTCCAGTTCGGTGTTATGTAAATAATAACTCAGACAGAGAAATCAGTAACTTCTTAAATGCGATATTTATGAACCAATGTAACTGAAGATAATTTAAAGATCTCAATCAAAGGTATTTCAATATCGATTTTCAACAATATTCGTTCGGTATTTAGAGAGTTATAAAAGTTGAAACAGGTCAGCTCGTTCTGCAAAAAATGATTCATAATTGACGAAAGTTAAGATTACACGTGATCTTTAAGTTTGCTATAAAGGCTATTGCTTTTATTTTAACTTGGTTTTATTAACTTTTTAGAGTAATTATTTAAATTGGCATTGCTGCTGTTAAATAGTATAATTTCCACAACTCTCCAAATACCAAACGAATATTGTTGAAAAATCGAAATTTAAATAGCGCTATCAACCCATTCAAAATATTCAACCTATTCAACCCGTTTCAACCCATTCAAAATTATATATATTTGAATATAAAGTACCTCTTATCTATTCTTACATTAGCAAAACTTAAATCTGAGACCAAAAATTGGCTATTAAAAAGTTAAGAGTGTAAAGTACCTTTTTTTTCTAAATTTAATATTAACTATCATGACACGGTGGGCAGACAATGTCAAACAGAACCTTTTTAGAATTGATCTACTGTGGCCAGAGGCAAAAGATGTAGCTCAGGATAGATGTGTTTGGAGAACCAAATTGCACCATCTTGTTGGATCTCCGTAGACTATGGCTGCTTGAGAATGATGATGATGTAGTTTTATTTATATACTAGAAATCAATCGGTACAGTCGTTCAAAAAAAATATCCGAACACTGTGGTTGATTACAGAATTCAGAAAAAAATATCTGACAACGTTCTGAATTCTGTAATCAACCATAGTGTTCGGATATTTTTTGAGTACAGTTGCTCAAAAAAGTATCCGAACACTACGGTTGATTACAGAATTCAGAAAAAATATCTGGCAATGATTTTTTTTTTTAGAAATTAGTGATCTGCAACCTTCGTGTCACGTGATACGAAGGTTGACACGAAGGTTGCAGATCACTAATTTCTAAAAAAAATCGTTGCCAGATATTTTTTCTGAATTCTGTAATCAACCGTAGTTTGGATACTTTTTTCAGCGACTGTACCTTCGACATCTTTTGATTTCTAGCCTGTCGCTCCCATCCCCATTTCACCTTGAACTTCTCGAAATAGCCATATTCACCAACTTTTAGCTCTCTAGAATGTTATATCGAATTTGACCTTTGATCTCGAAGGACCCATCCATTCCAAAATCTGGCTTAATTTCTGAGATCTACGACTTAAAATACTTCCAGGCACCAATTTGTAACCTTGAAACCCCAGCAGATATATATTTGATCTCTGACCTCAAAGGAGCCAAAGTATTTAAAAACTCCAAAAGTAATATAGCATATTTCGTTTTACTGGGGAGAGTGTGATTTAGTCGGTACACTAAACTCATAATCTCCATTTCCCATGTTACAATGGGGGGTGGGGGGAGAACGGGCCTCAGTCGGAAGCGCGCCAGGCTCGTAATCTATAGTTCTCAGGTTCGAGTCCCAGCTAGGTCAGCGTTGAGATTTATCCCCGCAAAACTTCCCGCCCTGCCATCGGTCAGTAGGGGACACCGATGGGTTTGGAAAGGCCGCCTTCCGTCGTATGGAACTTAATCCAAATTCTGTGTGCGGGAGAGACATACCCTGTGCAAATTAAAGAGCACATTGGATGACCTTGACGGGAGGCTACCAGTTGTCACCTGTGCAGTGGTACCCCTTCCCCCACCTTCTCTGAGCCCTGGGGGTACTTGTAACCTGGCCATTTAACCAATTATGTACAAAAAAGTGCAGCTCAGGGATAAAATAATCCAACCCAGATTCGAGTCCCAATTGTGCAGGTTTGATTTATCTCCGATAAAAATTACCAAATCCCCTCGGCCAGAAAGGGGACACAGATAGGCTTAGAAAGCCCGCATTTGTTCGATGGGGCTTCACCGCATTCGTTCGATGGGGCTTCACCGCATTCGTTCGATGGGGCTTCACCGCATTCGTTCGATGGGGCTTCACCTCATTCGTTCGATGGGGCTTCAGCCCGTGCCCCTGTATGCCGGAGAGCCCCTGTCTATGCACGTTAAAGAGTACGCGGGATGGTGTTGAAGGGAGGCTACCATCTGTCGAAAGGATCTCCTTTCCCGATCTTTTCTAAGTCCTTGTGGTCTTTGTGACTTGGCTATTTTACAAGTATTGTAGTCGAACCAGGGCCACCAGGGCCTGGTTCGACTACAATACTTGTACGACTTACCACTTTATACTTGTACGACAAATACTTGTACGACTTACCACTTTATACTTGTACGACAAATACTTGTTGTTCGACTTACCACCATTCTTTTAATTTTATTTAATATCAGATAAATAAAAAAAGTACAAAAGTAGTCAGAATTTCTGGCTTGAACGCTATTTGGGATGTACTCGTGCCCAATGCTGAAGAGAGTATAATTTTATAGGAATTCCTAGGCTCTGCGACCTATTTCCTCCACAACAAAAATCTGAATCTGTATTTTGAAACCAAAAATAATTTGCCATTTAGTTACGTAACCGCTTAATGCTTAAGAGAGCTGAAAACATATATAACATTGAATCATAATGAAAGAATAGATTACAATAAGAAAAATAAGCGTGCGAATCAAAAATAATGAAATAAACAAAAACCTACGAAGTACTCTAAAGGAAAGTGCACAACGTTTTTTTTAATGATCATCATGAAAGGAATTATTGACCAATCAAGTCATTTATCACCCCCAAAAAATGCAATATTTTCTCTATAACATCCCGATGAGAAAGTAAAAAAATGGCCCGTTATTCTTTTTACCCCCTACCTTTTCGCCCATTCTGTGCAAAAGGTTGGGTGGGTTGTTTTACCTCTGAGCGGCACTATTTTTGCACACAATGGCCTAAAAGGTCAGGTCACAAGGACCCCGAAGGCTCAGAGAAGTTTGGGGGAGGGAACCCACTGGAACAGCTGTTGGGAGACAGATGGTAGCCTCCCGTCAAGGCTATCCAGCGAGTTGTTTAACGTGACAGGGAATGGATCTCCTGTACACGGGGCCACGACTGAACGTCCGATCCAATGGACGGCGGTTTTTCCAAGCCCATCGGTGTCCCCTACTGACTGTGGGCAGGGAGACTGGCGCGCTACCAACTGAGCCACCCTCGCCCCATTGTGTGCAAAAAAAAAAAACATCTACATAAAACAATCCCACCCAACTTCATTTCAGTTTCGGCGCTAACAACGCTGACCCAACTGGGACTCGAACCTGGGAACTGCAGATTACGAGACCGGCGCGCTACTGACTGAGTCATCCCCGCCCCATTATGTGCCAAAAAAAAAACACATCGAGATAAAACAATTCCACCCAACTTCATTTCAGTTTCTGCGCTAACAACGCTGACCCAACTGGCACTCGAACCTGGGAACTGCAGATTACGAGACCGGCGGGCTACTGACTGAGTCACCCCTGCCCCATTATGTGCCAAAAAAACACATCGAGATAAAACAATCCCACCCAACTTCATTTCAGTGCTAAGCTTTGTTATTTAATCGTTTATTCAGCATAAGTTTGATTTTTAGTCTCGTATATCTATATCTTGCGATCAAAGAAAAACTAAGCAAATTATTTTTGCACCAAGCGATAAAGAATATCAAGTTGTCCATTAGAAATCATCAACTGCAAAATTTAAAAATAAAAATCGAACCAGATATATCATGTGTATCAACAGCTATTGGTATACAATCAACACCATTTTCTTCTTTCAAACTCCCCCACGACAAATGACATCCGGCACCGATTCCGACTGTTACCTACTCTGTTTTTTTACCCCCCCCCCCCCACTTTTCCTTCACGAAGAGAACACAACATGTAATGCCATTTGTATCGCGGGCGACGAGCGTGGAATATTTCTCATTGGTAGCTGGCCGGATACTCAAGGTACTCGAAAGGATGATGCCCCAGTGAGAAGTGAGCACACGAGCACGTTGCTTGTAAAGTGGACATTTGTCAAACGTCATGGAGAGCCGTATTTTCTCGATGAGCTTCGAGCGCATTTGCTGTCAGTGTCGTCCATCTTTCAACGATGGTGAGCTCGAATCACTTCAATGAATCTTTTCCGTCTGGACACACATCCTTTGACGCGTCCTCTCTGCTCTCCTGCATCCCTGCTAGTCTCCTTCAAATCGAAGCTCACAACATCAAATGCAGGGAATTGAGAAGAGTCCTTGCCTCCACAGAGAAATCTCTATCGAGTAAATTGTGCTCATTCGTATATATGTAATCTGAATGTAAAATTTTCTGACTGTAGCAAGGAAATTCCTGACTCTTTTTTTTGCTCAAATGGACGGGATAGCGAAAGAATCTTCCTCCTACTCTTCCTTCTGGATGAGAAAGAGAGTTGTTTTCTTTTTCAGCTTTAACTTTACTAAAGGTGGTATACACTTCATTTTTAAAGTTTTTTGAAAGAAAGCTAAATACATGTATTCAGAAAGTTATCAATAGAGTTTGAATGCAGAAAAATCGTTTCAAAGTGTGTCCTCTAAGGATTCAAAAAATTAGACGATTGTCATGCGAAGTGCAGAAAGCTCTTTTTCTTCGATGAATAAGGTCTTATGCAAATTATCATTCAAAGGTTTACGTTATATTCCGCGAAGTGAAGATTTTATTTCTTTACCGTAGTTGATTGTGTTGATTCAGATGCATGAAATATGATTAACATATTTTGAGCTCCAATTCAGAGATGTTTCTTTATGCCATACAGATATGAATGCAAATACACGGCTTCTGGATTCACGCCAACTACAAACGAGATAAAAGTTTTTTTTTTTATCAAGAACACATTATGTTGAAAATGTAAAAATATTTGAAAAGTTTTCTACAATTTTTTAATAATCCTATATCGTAATTTTCGAAGGGTTTTAATTAATTGTTTCTTCGTATTCCATCTCGCAATATTGGATTGCAATCTCTTCCAGTAACACTTTACTTGAGTCCAACGCTTGTAAGCTCTTAATATCAGATTTGACTGTTTTACCTCTGAGCGGCACATTTTGCACAAAATCGGCTAAATGGCCAGGTCACCAGGATCTCGAGAGTTCTGAGAAGGTTGGGGGAAGGGGACCCACTGAACAGCTGTCAGGAGACAGATGGTAGCCTCCGTCAAAGCCATCCAGTGGTTCTTTGACGTGCATAGGGTATGGCTCTTCCTCTCACCGCTTAACGTACAGTCGCTCAAAAAAAGTATCCGAACACTACGGTTGATTACAGAATTTAGAAAAAATATCTGGCAACGATTTTTTTAGAAATTAGTGATCTGCAACCTTTGTGTCACGTGACACGAAGGTTGCAGATCACTAATTTCTAAAAAAAATCGTTGCCAGATATTTTTCTGAATTCTGTAATCAACCATAGTGTTCGGATACTTTTTTGAGCGACTGTACCATCCGATGGGCGCTAGAGCTTTCCACACTCATCGGTGTCCCTTTACTGACCCAGAGAACGGAGGGGACTTGAACCTGGCCACAAAAAATATGACGATCACTATTCAAAGGAAGATACGTCACAGGCAATTTTTATATAGTAAAACCAGTTTTGATGCATTTAAAGCCTAGCATGAGTCTTCCAGGATAAATCTCCGTAATAAAAATCTACAGGGAATGTAAAATCCGAACACAGAAAGACAAATATGTTTACCTCTGACAATACCTCTGACAAATATGGTTTTTAATAACTCGTTTTCAAAGAATAAAGTCATCTTTTTCAAAATTCAACGCTTCCTAACAGTTGAAATTTTGAAGTAAGGAATGTTTGACAAATGAGAATAACAATATTTTATTAATACCTATCCAAAAAAAAAAACAAAGAGAATGTTTCGTTTTGTTCTTGAAACGAAAAAGTCTCTTTTTTATCTCCATGTTGGTAAGGGAACAAATCACTGCTGTTAATATAAGTCCTTTGATCACGGTCACTCTACTACCAATATTACAAATTTTTAGTATGGGTAATACTAATATATATATAAAGTAGTACAATATTTGTTTAAGATTTTGTTTTCAAATTTATCACTCTCTAACAGTAGGGGACGTGTGGTGGTGATGCTCAGTCAGATCAGGGTGGGGGGAAGGGCTCAATTGATAGCGCACCAGGCTCGTAATATGCAATACCCAGATTCGACTCCCATCTGGGCCAGCTTTGAGATTTATCTCCGCAAAAATAGCGGTCAGTAAGGGACACTATGGGCTTGGAAGGCCGACGTCTGTCGGATGGGACGTTAAGGTAGTGGCCCCGTGTGAGGGAGAGCCATACCCTGCGGACGTTAAAGAACACGCTGGATGACCTTGACGGGAGGCTACTATCCGACTACTTCCACGGTGTTCCCTCTCTCAACCATCACGCTGATGATGATTCCTAGTATATCACATAGGAATCATCATCAGCGTCAAAATTTAAACATCCGCTTCTTACAGGTGTCGTTATTTTTAGTGGAATTGTTTTTTGTAATATTGTGTATCTAATATCTCTGCATTTAACTAAGTGTCATTTAATTTTTTTAAAAAAACGGGCCATTGCATTGTGTCAGGGTGCAAATCGTTATAGAATCTGTGCTCTCTGGGTCCTTGTGACCTGGCCATGTGACTTTGCCCATGGTGTACAAAAAGTGCCACTCACAGGTAAAACAACCCCAACCCAACTTTAACTGTGGAATTGGGTATTTTTACATCTTATTGTCACTTTTCGCACACAATGGGGCTAAATAGCCAGGTTACAACGAACCTAACGGTTCAGGGAAGTTTGGGAGAAAGATGACACACTGAACAGCTGTTAGGGGACGGATGGAAGCCTGTCAGTGCTATCTAGCGTGTTCTTTAAATGCTCAAGGTATGTATCTCCTGCACACGTTGAACGGCTTTGCGTCCTGTCTGATGGACGACGGCCTTTCCAAGCTATCATCGGTTTTCCCTTTCTCACCTCCCAACTGGGTCAGCGTTGAGATCTGCGCAAAATTCCCCGCCCTGCCCACTGTCAGTAGGGGACACCACCGTCCGTCGGATGGGACGTTAAACCTTGGCCCGTGTGAGGTAGAGCCATACACTGTGCACGTTAAAGAACACGCTGGATGGCCTTGACGGGAGGCTACCATCTGTCTCCCAACAGCCGTTCCAGTGGGTCCCCTCCCCCAACCTTCTCTGAGCCTTCGGAGTCCATGTGACTTGGCCATTTAGCCCATGGTGTGCAAAAAAGTGCCGTTCAGAGGTAAAACAACCAACCAAAACCTCTACAGCAAGACACTCTAACCGGCTGGCTACTCTCTAAATTCAGTCTATTTATCGTAGACACACGAAAGCTTCCCAAACACTAACTTTCATTTGATTCACTGCAATTGTTTATGGGCGGCAAACAGATCAAGATTTGGCGCCTGAGAATCCATAAACTCTTTTTTTTTCTGAGTTTTTCTTTCCCTCATTCAATGAGGGGATAAGGAATAATTTGGGAGGAGAGAGCATCACACCGTCTCAGTTTTAAACGCTGCTCTTACGCCTTCCTTTAGCATTGGTTTTATTTCTGGTTTTTTTACGCTACAGGGAAATAGCTTGGAGTAAATGAATGGTGATGTTTGCAAAAAAGGGAACTTCGAGAGCTGTTTCAGCTGCAGGAGAATAACGGAAGAAAAAGGAAAATGTTTATCATTGGCACCAATGAACACCAATAGCTATGCGAAGAAACAACGTTTAGTTATACAAAAATCAAGTTTTGCTACAAAAATCAATCCAAAATCATCCAATTTTGCTACAAAAATCAAGTTATTTTCTGCCCTCAAAATGTCAGAATAAATCTGTTTCGCTTTCGAGAAATGCAAGTTTTTCGTCCTAAGACAAATTGGGATGGGAAGTTTCTGTTGTAGAACATAGCCTAAAGGCATCTAAGAACATAGGCTAAAAATCATCTAAGAATCAAAGGATGCTCTAAGACAGCGTTTCTCAAAGTGTGCTCCGAAGAGCTCTGGGGCTCCGTGAGCACATATTGAGAACCACTGACTTATTCAATAGTTATTTGTTTTCATTTCGATAGAACTAGAGTCGTAAATGCAACATCCGCATGTTACAAGTGTCGTTATTTTTAATGGAATTGTTATTTGTAATATTGTGTATCTAATATATCTGCATTTAACTAAGTGTCATTTAATTTTTTAAAAATGGGCCATTGCATTGTGTCAGGGTGTTGTTGTTGGGTTGTTTACCTCTGAGTGGCACGTTTTTGCACACCATGGGCTAAATGGCTAGGTCACATGGACCCCGAAGGCTTAGAGAAGGTTGGGGGAGGGGACCCACTGGAACAGCTGTTGGGAGACAGATGGTAGTCTCCTGTCAAGGCCACCCAGCGTGTTCTTTAACGTGCACAGGGTAAGGCTCTCCCGCACACGGGGTCCCTTAACGTTGTTTCTTAACGTCCCATCCGATGGACGGCGGCCTTCTCCAAGCCCATCGGTGTCCTCTACTGACCGTGGGCAGGGCGGGGAGTTTTGCGGAGATAAGTCTCAACGCTGACCCAGCTGGGTCTCAAACCTGGGAACTGCAGATTACGAGCCTGGCGCGCTACCGACTGAGCCACCCCGCCCCGTGTCAGGGTACAAATTGGCATATAAAGCACATTACATTTCGGTTCCCCGTGAAAAATCTAAAACACGAAAATTTTGATTTGTCCAATATAACAGAAATCGTTGGAATATCAGAAAAAAACTTTTAATATTGGACAATCTTATTTGTATTAAATGAGTTTTCATATTATTAGAGATAAATGCCCTTAGCTTTTATGTTATATTATGGAAGCGACGTGGGATAGGGTGCTCTGCATAATTTTTTATTATTGAAAAGGAGTCCCGGGCCAGAGACGTTTGAAAACCGCTGCTTTCTAGGGCATCGTTTTCCAAGGTATGTTCTGCGAGCCGGTACTGGTCTTTGGGGAAAAAATACGAGTCCTTAGAAAATATATAAAAAATAAACAAATGATTCTGTGATTATCAAGTAACATTCATGAAACGACAAGACACGACTTGTATGCACTGTAATAAATGACGTATTGTGGATGATGATGATGATGATGTAGCAACGGGGCGGTTTAGTTGGTAGCGCGCCAGGCTCGTAATATGCAGTCATCACGTTGGAGTCTCACTTGGGCCAGAGTTGATATTTAGTACCGTCAAAATCCCCCACCCCTGCCTTCGGTCATTAGGGACACCGCTGGGCTTAGAAAGGCCGACGTCCGTCGGATGGGAGAAGTAAAGCCTTTTCTTCCTTGTGTGGGAGAACTATACTCTGTTCACTTTGAAGAAGGCATTTGATGACTTTGAAGGGAGACTTCCATCTCTCTCCTAACAGTTGTACAGTTGGTCTCCTTCCCCCCCCCCCAACCTTATCTGAACCCCCAGGGTCCTTGTGACCTGGTCATTTACCTCATTTTGTGCAAAACTCTCCGCTCAGAGCTAAAACAATCCAACTTACTGTTATAAGATTAAAGATGAAGTTTATTCGTTTTTATTTAATATGCGTTTGCATTTTGCGGCTGCAAAGAAGGTTCCGAGGAAAAAAGAAAACAATCCCAAGGTATAAAAATTCAGCAAACTCTGCTCTAAGGAGTAAAGAGTATAATTAATATAGCAATATAAGGTTAGATATTTGGGCGAGGTTCTTAAACATTTAAAGCCTCAGCCTAATAATGACTTAACTGTTTAGATTCGGGATATTCTAAGTCAAGAATTGTAAATACACTGAAATCTTTTCGGATGGTAGGGTGAAAAAAATTAAATTTTTTAATTACAAGTGGATCAGGCACGGATCTAGTGTGTGTGTGGGGGAGGGGGCGCATGGAAGCCATGCTCTCCCCATTAGGGATGTTAGTAACCGGAATGGAAGTAAAAAAATATTAAATATATTCATATTACAAATATTTTTCAAGAAATTCTTAAAGATCATTTAAATGGCGAGAAAATGTCTTATACTAGAACGGCCAAGAACGTACCCAGGATTTGATTTCGGAAGAGGTTGTGGTGGGGGGTGGGGAGTCCGTGAATGTAGTTTGGAGGGTGGGAGATCTGAGAATAACACTTGAGTAGAGTTTACCAATTACTAAAATATTCCACCGGACAGGAAAGTTTAAAACGATATTCTATATGGATTAAAATTATACAGTTGTTTCTTAAATCTATCTTTATTCATTATTCATTTATTTATACACCTAACAACCATGGTGATGTTAGGGACAGGCCCTTCTACACCAGTTCATTTAGAAACAATACAAAAAGTATAAAGAAAAACAAGATAATATTTTAAATATTATACATATCAAACATATTAGTTGTCATTATTCAATGAAGTGTCATAGTTAATTAATTTAATAAATAAATAATAGTTTAAAGTTTAAAAATAAAGATCTGAGTAAAATGATATATTTAGTAAGTGCATACATCTTACTCGTATTCACTACCAAAGTCAGGCTGTGAAGGAACAAATTTCCGTTACAGAACGTTAGAGTAAAAAGATTGAATTTAAAACTGTAACCACAGAAACTGAAATCTGATTGGTCGAGCTTTTCCATTGTTGAGGGGAAATCCGGTTATATCCTGTTAAAAAAAGAAGTCGCGAGCATGAAGTTAATAAGAAAGTTGTAGCTTGCATTTTTGACGTCATCTACTGGAAAATTCAACATATCATATAAACTGATTTATTCCTAGTTGAGATAATTGCTGATAATAAATTTTACGTTCTTTGTCATAATGTGAACAGTTTTTAGCAATGAACATATATTTTGATCAAGTTGATGCCTAAAATCATGTTTAACAGAACTCTGAACTTTAAAATAATTGTTGAGCTCTATTTTTTCTGATGACTTAAGATAATTTTTAATTTGTATATTATATATAGGAATATCAGTAGTGTCAGTTAAATTGATTGCATCTTTGACATATGAGTCAGCTAAAACATTTCCTTCAATTCCACAGTGACTAGGTAACCACTGAATTTTAATAATTTTTCCTTTTTTATTTAAATCATTACATAAATGTAATATATCACAGATTGGCGATCCAGTCAACAATCATGTAGGGACCAAAAATGAGTTACTTAATAGAACGGACCGAATTTTATTCCTAATAATAATTAACATACCTATATTGCTGTTTTAGTATTTAAATGTTGATTACTTTTAATATCATAAACTTAGCCTACATCTTAGGTTGAATGCGACCATATGATCCATACCAGTCTATACTCGCGCATGAGGTCATCGCAGTGAAAGTAAGCCACAGTTGGCTGCTGTGATTATGATAGAACGCATTGATTGCGGGCCGATGTAATGGCAACGTGGGCCGCATGAGCCCCACTGGCAAAATGTCTGAAACTTCTGCTTTAAACCAACTGATGAAAATTCCGCCTCGGCTTTTGAGGCTCTTGAATTTTTTTTTTTTTTCAAAATGCAATCGCTGCATTTTGACCAACGTTTCGGAAACATTTAATATTCTTCCCGAAAGAGGTTCATCGAACGACTTCTTTTCTTCACTGTTACTCAAGTGTAAAGAAAGCATTTTTCTCCTGGTAATAAGACTTAAATTCCATCTCGTAATCCCTATTATGAGAGTAAACAGCAAGTGCTTTATCAGTGTTTATTTCTCGAATTACCATCTGCATTAAATGAGGCAAGAGCGAATGCCCTTTCATTAATAAAACTCAAAAACCAGGAAGGATTAAATATGTAATTACATCTGATGTTACAACGACGGAGAATTCGGTTCTGAAGTTGTTTACAAAAGATAAATCATCTCTTACCAGACAATCGAATATGACTATAGTAAATACATTTTGTCATTTTTTAAAAAAGTATAATAATTGAAAATTCCAGAAATTTCTTTTGCTGGACTAGATAGATGTGCAGGGCTCGTAATGTCAATATTTGGCCACATTGTGCAACTATTGTGTTTGCGTTAATCATCAGCTTCGTATTTTGGCCTAAGAATATATATTCTTGGGCTGCGTTAAAGCTCCGAAGGTGTGTTTAGTCTAGTGTAGGGGTTCTCAACGTAGGGGTACGCGGTAAAATTTTTTGGGGTATGCCGGCGAGCTCAAAAGTCGCTAGATCTAGTAACAAAGTTTTATTCCCATTGTTATACTATAAGTATAGTTTTATCTATCTATGCAAGGGGTACGCCAGTTACGTACCCCTTGCATAGATATATATATACAGGGTGAATCTGAAAAAGTATGCAAAACTTTACGGAGGGGTAGAACGCAGCTATACGAGCAATATTCGTCATAGAATGTATGGTGGAACGCAAGCGGTGAGAAGTTAAAAGGTAGTTTTCCACTGTCACATTTAAAGAATGAACACAAGAAGGAGAGGAGATACTTCAGAAAACATTTTATTAACGGGAATGTAATTGAGGTACATGCTCAAAGAAATTTCTCAAAAGAGCTGCCGCCAGCTGTAATGCAGGCTTCACACCTGCGGGATAGGGACCGACGCACATTTGCGAAGACACCAGGCATTTCCCGAATATCGCCGGCAACAACGGCGATCCTGGCGACTAGATCCATATCGGTTTCAATGGGGCACTCGTAGATTAGGCTTTTCATATGGCTCCACAGGAAAAAGTCCAAACACTAGAGATCCGGCGATCTTGGTGGCCAAGCTATGTGACCACCTCTACCATTTCCAACGCCACCTAGCGGCTCGCCGTTTGCGTTCCGACCATACATTCTATGACGAATATTGCTCGTATAACTGCGTTCTACCACCCCGTAAAGTTTTGCCCACTTTTTCAGATTCACCCTGTATAGTCAGTTACATACATATTTCCAGAGGGTACGTGAAGCAAAAAAGGTTGAGAACCACTGGTCTAGTGCTTCCCAACATGGGAGAAATAAAAATTCTACAAAATTAAATCTGATTTTTTTTATTTAAATTATAATAAAAGGTGGTAATGATATTTCAAGTTTAGGCCAATACGAGAAAAATAATTAAATATCCCCTCAAGCAGCTGCTTGCCACAGAGGTCTGACAGGAGCCTGTCAGTTTAATACGCCGTAGTAGAAGGTCTGTGAGGATGGCGGAACCTCAGCAGAAAGACAACACAAATATCGATGTCTTATCTGGGGTTCGAACCCTGGTCTCTTTGATCAGTAGCCAATCGCGGGGGTAGCAGAGGGGATAAAATTCTTAAGTTGAAGCTTGCATTGAAAACGTATACATATAAGTAGTACCTGCATAGAAGCAACATACATACACCAAATGATGAATGGTTACCTTTTAGTTTAATATAGAAGTAAATTTTGTCACCTGGAAGGGTTTATCAACTGTTGCTTTTTTGTCGCCGGAAGGGTTTAACAACCTGACACAATATGTTTAAAGGAAAAATATATTTTTTTAAATTTCGTTTCATTAGTTTTATTTTTTTTTCTTAGTTGCATTATTTGTTTTTATTTCTTTGGCATTCTTATTCACATCTAGAATAAATGTTTTTTAAAGTTTTGTATTATAATTTCATAATTGTGTCGCTCAGAATGAAAGTATTATAAGTCAGCGAAATCAGTTTTTTCGAAACAAGTAGTTTTGCGTTTTCCGCTCTTAAAGGGCTGCTTTTTGGAGAAGAACAAAGTGCTGCTCTCACGCGAAATCTGGTTGGAACTGGCTGATGCTACAGTACTGTGTGAATTAGTTGGGACAAGCGAAGGAATGCTAAGTCCCTTCCGCTGCAGAGTCTAAACTGCTGCAAGTCTAAATTTATTCGTAACTTTCTGCTGCAAGTCTAAACTTGCGTGTGCAGCTTACGGGCCAGAGACGCTTCACCCCATTGAAGAAATGATGGACAGCAAAAAGTACATAGGCGTTCTGGAGGCGAAAATGGTCCCAGCACTGCAGAAGCTGTTTTCTAACTGCGACGGGGTATTTCAACAGGATCTGGCTCCATGCCACAATTCTAAGCTTGCTAAGAGCTTCTTTACCCAGTAACATTTGAAGGTATTGGAGTGGCCAGGAAATTCACCCGATCTAAACCCCAATGAAAATTTGTGGGTCATTATTAAAGCGCGCATATCTAAGATGGATTGCACGACGAAAACCAAAATGACAGAAAGTGTCATGAAAGTGTTATACCACGACCCTGAAGTGAAGGAGATGTGTGGAAAGCTAGTGGCATCAATGGTTGAGAGGGTGAAATTTTCAACACGAAGAAAATTTGCCCTGTGTTTGCTTCGATCACTGTTGACGTCAGCGAGTTCTCTCATAGCCCGTGGCTTAGTTTCTACCTAAACTATCGAGATTTGCTGCCCTGTGGCTTCCATGATACTTAACAGCATGGTCCAAATTTTCTGCACAGCCTCCCCGTGTGCACCGGTGATTGGTTTAAAAATCATGTTCTCTTCTTAGCCCCTAGCTTCGTTTCTATACAAATTGTGACAACTCGTGTCTCACTTTTAATCTGCATATTCCGCTTTTTTACTGCTAAAGGTTAGTTTTGTGAATATCCTCCGCCCGACATTTTCGTACAGTTTCTCGACACGAAGAATTTCCCGGTCGGTGTGGCAAAGTCATTGCTGACTCAGTGAGAGCTCTCATAGGCCGTAGCTTTGTCTCAAACTACAGAGAAATCTTTATTTTGGCAGATTTAGTATTCTCTGACTCATGAATCATGTCCTTAGCTGCAATGGGAGACCTTAAAATAATATATTTTTTGGAAACGTGGTAATCTGGCAACGGCAACAGATTCAAATGTTATTATGACTCTTACGTTCACAGTTAGGAAGAAGTAAATGGCAACAGTAAATTTGACAGCGATTATCGTTTTCCGTAGGAATAGCATGGTAAATATTTTTGTTTCTAGCGAGCCCACATTTTGGACTTTCGACATGAAATTTGGCACTGCAACTCGGACCACAACTAGAAATATTCTATGAAAATGTGAAATTTCTAGCATGATTTCTCGATGAGTTATGACTGCCACAGATACACACACACACAGAGAGAGAGAGCCTTTTATTACTATACAGACATCCGTAAGTAGCCATAGGATATAGAAGTCCTAACAGGTTGTGTGTAATTTAGTCATATAGTATTTGAATCACGTTTATATGTAATAGATTCTAAAATTATACTCTGTACTTATAATAGTTACGATATTGATAAATATATGATACGAGAATTTATTTCTGATTCGGTCCTTCACGGAAGTGTCCCGATACTTTCCGTTTCGTTGGATTGTTCTGAGGGACACTTTTTTGCACACCATAGACTAAATGGCCAGGTCACATGGACTCCGAAGGCTCAGAGAAGGTTGTCCCCCATCGGTATCCCCTACTGACCGAGAGCAGGGCGGGGAATTCAACGGTGACCCCCCTGGGACTCGAACCTACAGATTACGAGCTTGGCGCGGTACCGATTGAGCCCCCCCCCCCCCCAATAATTTCTGTAATGTTGTGTAAATCTCAACAGTTTTTCTCAAAGGCAGAAAATCAAAGCTGTGATAAGATATCGCCAGCAACTTAAAGAACACTGCTTGGTGGAATACTCGCTTTGATTCAGCAGTAACAGCTCTTAAGTCGCCTCGTAGACTACAAAATCTTAATTCTTTATTTTTTCCTTATTAGAGACAAACATTTGCGTTTGCAGCGAAAATAAGGTTCTGCTGAAGTTGCTGAATTCAACAACGACGCAAGAAACTAAGCGGTAATCACGACGACTACTCGCTCTTTTCATTTTATTTACTCTTCACTTTTCTACGAAGCCATAAAGTCCTATCTTGTGAAGGTAATCTCAATTCCTGCGTCAAATGTTTAGTACTTCTTTTCATTTCCCAGTTCTTTATTTTTACTCCGTTCATCTACAGCGTCGCCTAAGGACAATGCTCTGCAATAAACGGTAATGGACATGGTATGCGAATCCTTCAAACAAAAAAAAAGTTTTTCCGGTATTATGGATCGCATTAAGCGCATTTTGAATGAAGCATCTGTAGTAGCCTCAGGGAGGATATCTCCGTAGAAAACGTTATGAGGAATTTCTTTTCATTACGTCGCGAAGTAATCAGATATTTAGATAAAATGTTTTGGGAAGTCAGGCGTGGAATCTATTTGATGATTAATTAATTTGATAACAAATGCATGCAGACTATTTTATCTATAAGGTAATAAAATATAAGTATTTTTATTCGTAGGTTTCTGAATTTCAAAGGTGGTAAAAGATGATTTTTTTATGTGCGGGTTGTTTAACTTCTGAGTGGAACTTTTTTTACACGCAATGGCCTAAATGGCTAGGTCACAAGGACTCAGGGAAAGTTGGGAAAAGGGGACACATGGACGACTATTAAGAGATTGATAGAAGTTTCCTGTGAAGGCTATCTAATCTGTTCTTTAATGTGCTGAGGGTTTGGGTTTCCTGTTCACGGGGCTACGGCTGAACGTACCATCCGACGGACGGTGGCTTTTTCAAGCCCATTGGTGTGCCCTTTCTGACCAAGAGCAGGATTGCGTAAGCGCAAAATAAATCTTAAAGCTGCACAGTTGGGACTGAACCCTGGGTTGGGTTGTTTTATCTCTGAGCGGCACTTTTTTGCACACCATGTGCTAAATGGCCAGGTCATATGGACCCCGAAGGCTCAGAGAAGGTTGGGAGAGGGGACCCACTGGAACAGCTGTTGGGATACAGATGGTAGCCTCCCGTGAAGGTCATCCAGCGTGTTTAACGTGCACAGGGTATAGCTCTCTCGCACACGGTGCCACGGCTTTTCGACGGACGGCGGCCTTTCCAATCCCATCGGTGCCCCCTACTGACCGTGGGCAGGGCGGGGAATTTTGCGGAGATAAGTCTCGACGCTGACCCAGCTGGGACTCGAACCTGGGAACTGCAGATTACGAGCATGGCGCGCTACCGACTGAGCCACCCCCGCCCCACTGAACCTGGGAACTGCAGATTACGAGACTGGAACTGAGATACCACCGCCCCCTTTTTACGTATGTGTTTTACATTATTATGCATGCTATTTATTTTCTGTTTATTTTATATATATATATGTTAAAGATGAATTCAGGCTTGGACTCGAAACAGTAGAGACAACTTCGAGCTCGAATAGAGGCGGGAAGAGTAATATAAAAAATAATATAATAATATCAAAAAAAATATCGAAAATTAGCACTTTACCTACCCGGTAAAGTGGTATAATTAGTATGATATTGAACCGCCTCACGCAGCAGTGCATTCATGGACACGGTGAGGAAGGCTATCGTACAGCTCTGTAATGTCCTCCTGAGGGATAGAATGCCAAATAGTGCGAAGTCGCTGTTCCATTTCAGAGACAGTGGTTGGCGCACCTCTTGGGTGTTGTTGGAGCTATTGGCCCATCATGTCCTAGACGTGTTCAATAGGTGAAAGGTCCGGCGAGCGTTCTGACCATGTTAGTAGCTGAACGTTTTGCTCATGTAGATAATGCAGACTAATGCGGGTTATATGGAGATGGGCGTTATCTTACTGGTAAAAGGTTCCGTGCTGCTGAACAAATGGGACAGCCATTGGCTGCAAAATGTTGGTAACATATCGTTGAACAGTTAGAATGTTTATTTTTCATTTCCTGTAGTGTATTTAAAACTATTAAATATTATCTTGATATGATTTAGAACTTTCATTTAATCTTAAATAATTAAAGATTAGCACAATTTTGTATTTGATATTCTTCCTTTTTTATTAATGCATGGATCTTAGCGCTTGCAATGACGTTACTCAAGAATTTTCAGTTGCTGCCAATTATTTCAAGTAATTTCGTTCCAAATGACGTTAATATTTGAATTTACTCATTAAATACACTCATTATAAAAAAAATTGCCCTATTCAGAAGAAATAGAGTTATGTTTATGTAAATTAGTAAGCAAGTGCGAGATAGTGACATACGAAAATGAAGGGAAAATCGCGGATCTGGTTGCACTTATAATACGGCGGATGACACGGATTCCGTTAGTTGTAAGAAAAAATTGTTGTTGGGGAAAAGTGGACAGTAGTAATCACGAAGATTACTTTAACTACTCGTTAAAGAAACCGAACATGACCTGTAAATCTGGTTACCATCAAAGGGTAACGTTTACACTTCGTAAAGGATGTTTAATCAACGCAGCATGTTTGAGTGAGTGGGCATCATAGGTCTATGTGAAGCACGGTAGTCTATGCGACGAATTGGAGCCTATTTGGGGCATGATGCGTGAACAGTTGGCCGTTGCTGTCAGCAGTGGATACGGGAAAGTGTTTTATGTTGTCCTCGAGGGATTACACATGGGGATCGGCAGATTTGCCGGTCAGTACCAGAAATGTGACTGTTCCACAGCTGTCTAGTGACAGGACGACTGATGAGGCAACGATGGTGCTGTCCGTATGCGGGTGAGCCATCTTCTTCTCTGCGTACAGCGCACTCGAAACCACAATCATGCCAGATTTAAGGGGTACAACGAACGAACGGAGTGGCGTCCTGACGAATGGCGAGATATCGTCTTCAGCGATGACGCCTGCATCGGCTTGGGGCAGAACGATGGCCGCACTCGCATGGCAACGTTCAGTGAAAGACCTTCCATAACCGTGTATGGCTGAGCACCCTACAATGCCCACTGCTGAGATCTTGTATGGAGCATCATCTCATACGACAGTCAATCATCTCTCATCGTCATCGAGTGTAATTTAACGGACCAGCAGGATGTGGATACCATTTTTTGCCCTGTGATCCTACGCTATATTCTAGCACGATAATGCCAGACCATATATAGCATGCATTGCTCAATAGTGTCTGCAAACCGTTCCTGTGCTACCATTGCCATCCCGGTCGCAGGATCTACAGCCGATTGAATACATCTGAGAAGTCATGAAACGGCATCTGAGAACAGAACTAACTCCAGCGCATAACGTGACCGATCTTCCGGTGAAATGGAAAAAATCCGTAGACCCATAGACCAGAATATTATTGGGAACCTTTTTGACTTACTTTTTTACTATATTACTGCGAAAGGCGGCTACACCTTGTACTGACGGTACCCTAATATCCATGTATTTACCTCACTAACAGACTACAAATGTCATCATTTGTTTTTTGCACTGTTAGTTTTTAGCCCCCGACAGGCAACCACCTTGACGTGGTGGTGTGTGTGTGTGTGGGGGGGGGGGGGGGGGGGGGCTTGAGGGCCCATCGAGGTCGAAGGTTCTGCTGACCGGTTTGGGCCCTAGTTGGACAGGCTAAGACCTCAAATTTAGGAGTAGTTGTTAGGGGCCCTGCTGACTGACTTGGTCCGTTAGGTCGTACAGGGCCCCAAAAATCGGGCCTGACTAAGAGTTCCCACCACGGGAGCCGAGGCAACTTGGATCTATATCCTTGTTTGTGGCTAACCGGGGCGCAGATTAAATTTAGATTTTGACCGATGGATGAGCTTTACTCGTATAGTACTGCTCACCATTAGGTAGTAGGGGATGAGCTGTATCTATATGGTACTGTCTTGCCCCTGACCGTGGGTAGTGGTGAATATGGCATTTCCCTATACTGGTAGTGCTTCAGGCGGAACTAGTGGGTCTTGTCATCATATATATCACATATATATCCGGGACATAGATTAAATTTAGGTTTTGACCGATGGATGAGCTTTACTCCTCTATAGTACTGTTCGCCATTAGGTAGTCGGGGATGAGCTGTATCTATATGGTACTGTCTTGCCCCTGACTGTAGGTAATGGTGAATATGGCATTTCCCTATACTGGTAGTGCTTTAGGCGGAACTAATGGGATTTGTTTCATAAGTATTTTTAATGTTCAAACTTTACGGACATTTGAAAAGAATACTCGACTGTCAAAAAACCTTTTCTTACTTGATTTAAAAGCAAACAAAACTATTGTTGAAAAACATTATGTTTATTTGGCGCCAAAGTTTTTTAACTGCTTACCAGAGTACATCAAAAGAATAAGAAATAATAACTTTTTCTATAAGGAATTAAGAAAATGGTTTTTAAATGTGGTAAATATTGAGACTATTATTTTAGAAATAAAAGAGATTTCAATGTAATATAATTTCATTTGATGCTGAGTTGCCCTTAAGGTGCTCAACTGAACCACTTACTAACGCATAATTCAATATAGATTTTTATATTTTTTTTCTGTTTTCTACCCAGTAAAGTTTTTTTTTTATTTCATTTATTCTTAATGATAATTTTGAAACTTATAAATTGGTTAAATATTTACTTAGATTTTTTGATCAAGTTAGCAAAATGTGAGGAAATGTGAAACTGAAGCATGTTGCCTTTTCATGCTCAGACTTTTACTGAAAAATATAGGTAAAATTATAAAACACTAATGAAATATAATATTAAAATTTTCCACATATATGGTATGAATAAATATATCATTTTTATTGGACAAACTATGTATAAAGAAGAATATATATTAGAAAATGTAATATTTTAAAATTGTGTATCTGAGATATACAACATTATATATATATTTCATTATAATTTCAGTTCTAAGGTAAAAAAAAAACATGTAAATATAATGTACTGCATATCCTGAGAATAAATTATCTATCTATCTATCTAAAAAAAAAGTATATATAACTGTTAGTTTTTAGCACGTCGCTTTGTATCGTACGCACGATATTTTTTCAGAGTAAGGCAATTATTTCTATGACGAAGTAATTACATTTTTTTTAAAGTTCGTAATAGCGTAGAATACGAACACTTAAAGAACGATTTACCGTCATGAATTTCGGTATATCTACTGTAAATAAAAGTCTTGCGGTAGTGAGTGAAGTGGGAACTCTTTGTCTAGTTCCGGGGATTGAAAATGTTTTTTAAACATAAACCATCAAATGAAACCATTTTTCATTACCTTTATTTTAAAATACTAAATCCCTTATTACATGAACAAAATATAAACACGCGTTAAACAATTTGAGGGGTTGCATCAAGTTAATTTTTGAAGAAAGGAATCGTGGTTTAAAATTATTTTGCCTAATGAATATTTCTAGTTTTTCGACATTACACAATTTATCGAATAATCTTCAAGGAAGCTTTCAAAAATTTATTACGATGCTTTTATACTTTTTTTATTATTACGATATTTTTACACTTTTATTTTTACTATTACGATACTTTTACACCAGGGACATAGAAATTTATTACGATACTTTGTACACATTTATTTTTACCCTCACGATATTTTTATACTATTATTTTTACTCTTACGATATTTTTACACTTTTATTTTTTACTATTACGATATTTTTACACTTTTATTTTTTACTATTACGATATTTTTACACTTTTATTTTTACTCTAACGATATTTTTACACTTTTATTTTTTACTATTACGGTATTTTTACAATTTTATTTTTACTATTACGATATTTTTACACTTTTATTTTTTATTATTACGATATTTTTACAATTTTATTTTTACTATTACGATATTTTTACAATTTTAATTTTACTCTCACGATATTTTAACATTTTTATTTTTACTATTACGATATTTTTACAATTTTATTTTTACTATTACGATATTTTTACACTTTTATTTTTATTATTACGATATTTTTACACTTTTACGTCCCGTGGCCGAGTGGTTAGCGCGCTTGGCTGCTGATCTAAGGGACCTGGGTTCGAGCCTCGGCTAAGGCATGGACGTCTGTAATGTTTTTCTGCTGAGGTCCTGCCATCCACACAGACCTTCTGCTATGGCAGATAAACTGACAGGCTTCTGTCAGACCTCTCTGGCAAGCAGCTGCTTGAGGGGGTATTTAATTTAATTAATATTATTTTTACTATTACGATATTTTTACACTTTTATTTTATTTTATGTTTATTTGTATATTTTGACCTGATATAAAAGTATTACGATACTTTTATATCAGGGACATAGAAATTATTACAATATTTTTACTATTACGATATATTTATACCAGGGACATAGAAATTTATTACCACATTCTTATACACTTTCACGACTATTCAAGAATGTTTCACTGTGAGTGTTAATCATAGCTGTTGACAACATAATTTATTATAAATTACCATGTAATGTCGGAGACAATCACTAATTTGCAACTCAAATGGCTGTTGTTTCAATAAACTTTTAAGACTGATTTCGCTATTTGCGTTGCTTGAGTTGTTTACAAGAGCTGCATTTCCAGTGATGTTGATGATGAGCATATTGCGTTGTTTTAACACTAAGAAGCAATTATCTGAATAAACTTTTTGAATTTGTTCTGTACTAAATTACCATTAAGTGAATTACAATTGTTAACTTCGTTATGTCCGAGCGCTGTTTGTATTTAATGTATTCCTATATCTCTCGTAAGTAAACGGATTGTTGCTGAACATGTGACACTCTAAGTGCATTGCGAATACACATAACGCAGAAAATTCGTATTTGGCTAATGAGAGAAATAATAAACAAATGTGAGTCGTTGAAGTTTAAACTCTGTAACTACTGAGGCGCTTCGAAGGTTCCTTGGTGGCTTGTTATAATATTCAGAGTGCAATTTCTATCGGTGATACGTACAGAGATTAACTTACATCTTAACCCTCATCTAGGATGTCCAGATTTCCACTGATAAAAACCGCAACATTTCAGTAAATGTTCCTGTTTCAGAAAGTTGAAACTGGGGAAGTTTAGTTATGGTTCCGATTTCAGTTTACTGGAACTGGGGCATTTCTTCTGAGAAGGACAACTCCACAGAAGAAATTTAAACTGAGGCAATTGCACAATGGTGTAATAGGCACGGTGGACATTTCGCAGTAGGTTTGCTCCTCAACCTACTTGGTAATTGCTCCTCAATTATTTCCCTCTTTAATTAGGGGCGAAGGTGGCTCAGTCGGTAGCGCGCCAGGTTCGTAATTTGTAGTTCTCAGATTCAAGTCCCAGCTGGCCCAGCGTCGAGATTTATCTCCGCAAAACTCTCCGCTCTGTCCATGGTCAGTAGAGGAAGCCGATGGACTTGGCAAAGTAGCCGTCATCGGACAGAGCATTAAGGCATGGCCCCGTGTGCGGGAGAATAATACCTGTCCATGTTAAAGAAAACGCTGGATGGACTTGACGGGAGGATACCATCAGTCTCCTTAACAGCTGCCCCCTCCTCCAACCTTCTCTGATCCTTAAGGGTCCTTGTGACATGGCATTTAGTTCATTGTGTGCGAAAAAGTGCCTCTCAGTGGTAAAACAACCTAGCCTACTCTAAACGAGTCGAGTACAGATTGCCTAAGTAGTCTGCATAGATTGACGATAAGCCTATATCTCAAAAACTTTCACTGTTGCTGGGGGAAGGCCAGGATGTAGAAAAAAAAAAGAAGAAAAATCCAGCGGGGGGAGGGGGGGGGGTTGCAGTAAAAAGAATCGAGCCGGAAAAATGTTAAAAAAAAGGGGGGGGGGGGTACAAGAGACTATGTTTACAATGCAATATAATTGGAAAATGCATGAAATATAAATAATTTTTTTTCCTCTATAATACTCTTACTAGCATTGTGAAAAGAGGGAAGGCTTGCCCCTTTTGCTCCCAACCCCCCTGGCGGAGTCCTCGGTCCTGACCAGGAGAGTGTTGGAGAAGCATGACGTTTCTCGTGGAACGGCTAATTCGAAACCCTCACACGTGGTGTTTGTGAGAAAGTTCCTACTTCGCGGACAATGCTCAACTACGTCACCAATATGCACCGACTGTTTGATGCTCAGTAAAATCCGTATTATACCACAAAAGAAAACTGTACGCTCAATTTCAAAAAGGTGTAAATACAGTGAGAGAGTTATTTCAAAAATGCGTTAATTAAATCCATCTGAAATTGACAGCCGATTTATATCGTCAAAAAACAACGGGACATTTGGATTTCCGAAATTATTTTTCTGGACACTGGAACAGTTCCTCTAAAAAGCGAGACATATATAGATATAACCTTACCCTAACGACCAAAAAAGTGAGCCTAGACTGTTCATGAGTTTTATCATAATTCCCCTCATGTTAAGTCAGTTACAGCATCGTCAAATGTTTTTTTCAATTTTGTAATTTGGATAGGGCCTTATTTATTATTAGGTTTATTAGGCACTTGCCCAGAGGCTACAACCTAATTGAGACGCCAGAATTCCAATTTTACAACTTATTTATTAATGTGAAAAAAAAACACTTCGTTTACAACTTTTATATCTTAGACAATTTATATGCAATTATTTGCAATCATCTGTAGTTCAAGGACGGTTAAAATGCACTATTTTTTTGAAACATTGAATTATATTAAGTTTTATCCAATTTGATAATGAAATCGTATTATTTAGGTTTCACTAAAATCCCTGTATCAATTTTGATTGCATATTTTCCTTTATGATTACAAAATAAATGAATAAATAAATAAAAAAATAACCCCCCTCCGCCCAAAAAATAATAATACATTCGATACTAATGACTTGTAAACATTATTGGCATTCGGATGGTATGCTAAGACGTGGTCCGGTGTCCATGAGAGCCATATATTGTGCACGTTAAAAAACAGGTTAGATGATATTGAAGAGACGTTTTCATCTGTCTTTTAATAGCTATTCAGTGGGCTCCCCTTCCCTTATCAATTTTGAGACCTTGGGGGTTCTTGTGACCTGGCAGTTGAGTCCATTGTGCGCAGAAAAGAGCCGCTCAGAGGTAAAACAACCCAACCTAACCTTTTCCCAACCTTCTCTGAGTTTTTCTATTATAAATTTATAGTACATGTTTATAGAAAGGTATATAAAATAACGGCTCATAAGGAAGGCGTTTGTGTTTAGGGAACTTAAAAGGTAAATCTAGCCCTCAAAGAATCGCTAACCATCGAATGGAAAGTTAAGCCGTAGCTTTATGTGCAGCAAAATAATACCTTGTGAAAGCTAAATGGCTTTGACGGAATATTATTGTCCGTTTCCTAAGAGATATACCTTTGGGATCCTTGTGACCTCGCCATTTACTCCTTTCTGCGCAAAAAGAGTGTCTCCCGTAGTTTAAAAAAAAGGGCTACACTGGCTCAGTGTGTAGCCGGCCAGCCTCGTTATCTGCAATTCCCAGATTCGTTGTGTTGTTTTACCTCTGAGCGGCATTTCTTTGCACACCATGGGCTAAATGGCCAGGTCACATGGACCCCGAAGGCTCAGAGAAGGTTGGGGGAGGGAACTCACTGAAACAGCTGTTGGGAGACAGATGGTAACTTCCCGTTAAGGCCATCCAGCGTGTTCTTTAACGTGCACAGGGTATAGCTCTCCCACACACGGGGCCACGGCTTAAAGTCCCATCCGACGGACGGCGGCCTTTCCAAGTCCATCGGTGTCCTCTACTGATCGTGGGCAAGGCGAGGAATTTTGGGAGATAAATCTGAACGCTGTCCCAGCTGGGACTCGAACTTGGAACTACAGATTACGAGCCTGGCGTTCTACCGACTGAGCACCCCCGTCCCTCCCAGATTCGAATCTCAACTCTACCAGCGTTGAGATTTATCGCTGTTAAATTCCATTCTGCCTTCAATGAGAAAGGGGACATTGATGGGCTTGGAAAGACTACCGTCCATCGATGGGATATTAATCCGTGATTCTGTGCGTATGAGGAGTTCTTGTTCGCCACTAAATAACGTGATGGATGGCGATGACGAGAGACTCCCATCTCTCTTTTAATAGTCGTCGAGTGAGTCCCATTCCTCTAAGAACTCTGAGCGCTTGAGGTCCTTGGGAACTGGCCATTTAGCCCATTGTGCACAAAATATCGCCGCTCAGAAGTGAACAATCTAAAACAATCCAAAGAACCGTCAATATTGCGTTTTGCAGTAACAAAAGTGGAGCAAAGGAGTGAAATAAAATAACTTTTCAAAGTATTCTTCATAAAGGCCTGAAGCTGTTACATTTGGCTATAAAACTTTTTATTACACGTAGAAAGCGCAGATTCTTAAGGATTATAGCTGCATACTTCAGATTTTAAGACCTTAGGTGACTATCTTTTCAGACGGGATAGAATTCGCAATGGTTGGATAATGTCGGGGCTTTCTTAACGGACTGCACTGTGGTGCTTGACATAGATGCTCTTTTGGAATGTGGCTTATCAACTACGTTGCCAGTGGATTCCGATTTGTGACGTTACCGGAGGATGCTTTCAGATCAAGTGAGAGTCTTGGACAAAATACAAAGAAATACCCTTTTCTTGTCTTGTTCAAGGACAACATGAAACAAGATTAGGCCATTACAAAGATCCTATTTTTTATTATCAGGATTAAACTTTAATATACTTTTTTATTAAAATAAAATCCTGTTATATAATTATTACAGGGTTATTAAAAATAATACCCATATTTTAAACTGTTATATTTTATTACATAATTAAGCAATAAAAGTAATTGTGTGTCCAAAATGTCAAGAAACTCAAAATTTCCTTTTTTTTGACAACGTGGGGTCAGTATTTTATGGTGACGCTAGTATCACTTGTAATTATTGTCTTAAATAGCATATCGCTATATTCATAGGGCCGTTCTTGTATCCCCTTAAGGAAGTCTTGATTTGACATCATTGAACTTCTCTTTTTCGGGATACATTAAAAACATCGTTTATTCCGAAAAAAATCGAAATTTACAGCATTTAGAGAGTTGGGTTGTTTTACCTCTGAGCGGTACTTTTTTTGCACACAATAGGCTTAATAAGCAGGTCACAAGGACACCGAGAGCTTAAAGAAGGCTTGGGGAAGGGGACCTATTTGATAGTTGTCAGAAGATAGATTGAAATCTCCCGTGAAGGTCATCCCGGCGTATTTTTTACAGTGCACAGCGTATGGTTCTCTCGCACACAGCCCACGACTTTACATCACATCCGACGGACGGCGGTGTTTCCAAGCCCATCGTTGTCCCCGACTGACCGAGGGTAGGGAGGCAGTTTTGCGGAGATAAATCTCAATGCTGATCCAAGTGGGACTCGAATCTGAGAAATGCAATTACGAGCCTAGCGCGCTACCGACTGATATCCCCCCCCCCACCAATGACGCCATATTGAAACGAAAACGAAGTATTAGGATCATCTTGTCATTTTGTATACAAAATTGTTTTCGTTACTAAATTTTTTAATAAATAGAGCACTTTAAAATATGGGTAATCTTTTCTAACGACTCTATAGTTGCATATATAACTGTTATTTAAACATTTGTAACCCAAAAAATTTAAAACTTATATTAAAAACAATAAAAAATTTCATGGTTGTTGACAAAGTTCTGCTGATAAAAATATACCATATTAAATAACCTACGTGCGTTATTATGGAAGAATAAAATCTACTACATATTTATGTTGCAGAAGGAAAAAAATTCGAAGCACGAGATTATATTTATTATATTATTATATATTTTATGTTTTAGCAAATGTAGATATAAACGTGCAATTATTATTATTTTCCTATTTGTTGGTTTTCATGACTTAGGGTTGTTTTTCAGGAATCGAAAAATATTGATTTTAAAGACCAAACATAATCCAAAATTTCATAACGGTACATTCGGTTGCTATGGTAACTCTAAAAGTTCGACAAACAAGCTCGAGTTAGAGTTGCTCCTGGTTGTTTTCTTCCGTTACTTAAAAACAAAAAAGGGAAGTAACTCTGCCTAAATCATTTCGCATCGTTTAATATTTTTTTTTTAGTAGGGCTATTCTAAGAAAGTTTTGGATTTTGTTTTTAACTTTTTGTTGTTTATCAACTATGTATTCTTTTGTGATGAGTGATTCAATAGTAAATAATTTTTCAGCGTGTTATGAGTGTGAGTAAAAAGCGGAATTATTTTAAGTGGATCGGTGAAATAGCGTTAGGAATAAAATTATTAACAATTTTTTATAATTTTTTACAATATTTGGTCATCGAAACTTTTATGACAACAGAGGGTACCTCGATACAAAAAAAAAGAACTTATCAAGAAAAACGATGAGTGACTGTTGTAGCATGCTCCAAAAAAGTCTCTTTGTATTTAATCTAAATGCAGTATTATCTGGTTGCGTAAGGGTTGTGTTGGGTTGTTGGGTTGTTTTACCTCTGAGCGGCACTTTTTTGCACACCATGGGCTAAATGGCCAGGTCACATGGATCCCGAAGGCTCAGAGAAGGTTGGGGGAGGGGACCCACTGGAACAGCTGTTGGGAGACAGATGGTAGCCTCCCGTCAAGGCCATCCAGCGTGTTCTTTAACGTGCACAGGGTATGGCTTTCCCGCACACGGGGCCACGGCTTAACGTCTCATCCGACGGACGGCGGCCTTTCCAAGCCCATCGGTGTCCCCTACTGACCGTGGGCAGGGCGGGGAATTTTGCGGAGATAAATCTCAACGCTGACCAAGCTGGGACTCAAACCTGGGAACTACAGATTACGAGCCTGGCGCGCTACCAACTGAGCCATCCCCGCCCCCATTTTACATGGGTATGTTATATTATTATCTGTTTTATTGTTAAAGTATTGCAAGTGTTTCATAAGTGACCATAAAAATATCAGATGTTCAAACCGAAGTGAAATTAGAAGATAATTATGTTCAGAAAATGACAGTAAAGAATACGAGCCGAATAACGAATTAAAGAATAAAACAGGAATTTATTCTCTAATTAAATACGTTTTAATAAGAAGAACAGACGCTGTCTCTGATGAATATGGGATGCTTTTTTTCAAAGAGGATGAAGATTGTTTTTTTTTTTGTCAATTCTTGCATTTTTTTAAACAGTGGTAATTACCACTAATAGATGACTGGGAAAATGCAAATAGTAATAATTAATTAGTACCTATTAAAGATGAGTTCGAGCTCAATTTTTTTTTGGAGCTCCCGCTAGCCCGAGCCCAAACCATTTTGATAATTGTTGAGCACGAGTTCGATTTCGGGAAAAATATTCTCTGGTGTATCACAAGACATATAAACAAAAATGCATGTCGCTAGTCATTTATTTTAGTCTTGTATTATTGATTATAATCATTTTGTGACAAAATTAAAATAAGTTAATGCTATTTGGAACAAAAAATATTTGAATTGCAGGTAGAAACTTAGATTTCGAGGGCAACATCATTATAAATCCCGAGAGTCATTCATTTATTAAACACAGAGAATACATAAAAAAAAATTAAGAGCCGCATGGTGGTTATATTTAATTACTAAAAACTGATTAAAAGGTTGAAATTATAATTAAAAATATTTTATACTTTTACTTGCTTTTTTTTTTACAATTACAAGAAAGGTTTGAAATTTAGATTATTCTGAGCCGGAGCCTGAAGTCGTTCATACTATTTTGAAACCGAGCACGAATAAATATCTACTATAAGTCTGTAACGTATCTACTATAAGTCTAAATATAAAATAAATTTTTATTTACATCTTAAAGCAAAAAGAGTTGTTTTTCTATTATCTCTCTGAGTACAGAGGCAAATCATTGTACCCAATATAATGACACTAGAGCAGAGAATTTTCAAATTTCTAGAAAGAATAGATTGTTTACAATAATCGCTTAAAATTTTGAAATTTTCCAACTTGTTCCGCTCTTAGACGGCACTTAGGTAGGTAAGGAAAATACCAATCTTAATTTTTCACCTATAAGTATTCAAACCAAAAATATTTTTCTATATTATTTCTAAAATCAACAAAATAAAAATTGAATGTCTACTAACGGATTTATACAAAACAAAATAAAAACATTAGTTTATTTTTTTTTATAAAACCAGATAATAATAGCAAGAAGTAAAAGAATAGCAATATAAAAATAATTATAAAGTTTAATCGCCTTTTAAAAATTATATGGAATGCTAAAAGAACAACAAAACCGTTGAGACCCCCCCCCCTCCACTGTTTGCCCTGAGGAAGACTTTTCTCACAAAATAAACTCCAGAACATCTAAATATCAAATTTCCATCATCTATTTAATTCTTAGTTCCATTTGACTGTGCAAATTCAGACTAATAACATATTAGGGGAAATGCGAATAATTACTTTCCTATTGTCAAGTGGATAGCATGTTTGACTACTGATCGAAGCTTTGGGTCGGTTGAGCGACACTTTTTTCAACACAATGGTCTAAATTACTGGGTTACAAGGATTCCAGTGACTCAGAGTTGGCGGGAAAATGGAACTCACTGGACAGTTATTATTAAAAGACAGTTGGAAGTCTTTCATCAAGGCCTTCCAGCGTGTTCTTTAATTCCTCGGGGCAAAGCTTTCCTCCATACGAATCCGCGGCTTTACATCCTATCCGACTGCCGCTGCTTTTCCAAGCTCATCGGTGAACCTTTTCCGACTCAGGGAGGGATGTTGGTTTAGCGAAGATAAATCTCAACGCTAGTCAAAGTAATCCGCTTCGAGTCCCCATGGATGTTTCCTTTTTTTTTATCTCGTTTTCTTTGCAAACGAGATAATAGTTTCGCTTTGTCGTCTGTCTGTTTGTCCGTCTATAGACATAGAACTTTTTTGTTTACAGAGATAAATTAAAAATTATTTTTAGTGTTGGATAGTTATTGATGAAATATTACGATATGCACTTTCTGAATCTCTCTCTAAAGCTATAATTACGCCCTGTAGCGGTGGAAAATTTTGAAAATTAAAAAATTTCCAGCGAATTTTGCAAATGATGTATTTATGCTAGAAATTTGAAATTTTGTGTGGAATGCGAAGGTTCTGAAGTTTCCACTGCCAACATTGAGTTGACCCCTTAGACCCAGAGGGGGGGGGGGGCGAAAACACACCTTTTTAGTTTTAGCAGATAATTGTTTGTTTTTAGAGCTAAATAAAAAATTCTTTGTTGGTTTAGGTAGGAATTTATAAAATATTATGATTCACACATTTTAAATCTTCCGAAGACTATAATTGCGACCTCTAACGGCAGAAAAATTTTAAAATTCAAAAATTTAAAACAAATATTGCAAACGACGTATTTAAGCTAGAAATTTTACATTGTGGTGGTGGAATGTGAACGCCATAATGTTTCCATTGGCAACAATGAATTGACATCTTATACCCAGCAGTGGGTGGGAGAAGACATTTTTTTTTATTTTAGCAGATAATTGTTTATATTTAGAGATAAGTAAAAAATTCTTTTTAGGGTGAGATAGGAATAGATAAAATATGATTCGCCCTTTCGAAATCTTTCGAACACTATAACTGCGCCCTCTAACGGTTAAAAAGATTAAAAATTCCGAAATTTCAAACAAATATTGCTGCGATGTATTAATGATACAAATATAAAATTTTGGTGGTGGAATGTGAACGTCATGAGGTTTCCATTGGAAACAATGAAAATGATAATTACAAAACTCTTTTTTTAGTTTGATTGGTACTAATGAAATGTTATAATTCGCATTTTTAAAATATTTAATAGTTTTAAAATACATATTTTTACAGATTACTAAAATGATGAAACAGCAGAACTATTATCGTAGATCGTATAATCATATTCGATGTACCGGGTAATAATTTTACCTCTAACCATCTCCATCATAAAGATATGCCTATTTGGCATGAGTAAGAACAAAATATATAAGTAAACCACCCTTAGGTGGGCCTCTAAGGGTAAACATGAGAAGAGCTAAAAATAGCACTAAAATTGTATAAGAAACCTAAAACGGTAGGTCTCCTCAGACAACGCTACCGTTTTAGGCCTCTTGTACTTGTTCAAAACAGTATAATCGTAAAGAATCAGAGAAGAAATAATCTCATTGGGATTATTGCTTACAGCCTCAAAAAATCTTTTTGAGGTGCGTTTATATGTGTATATATATATATGGTCGATGCTCAGGTCTGTATGGTGTTGTCTGTTAGTGACAAACCAGGGGGCATCGACCGCAGTTCTCAAAATCTTGTTCTGTAAGACCTGAATCTTACGAATATTGGTGGGTGTAGTATTCGCCTATATGGGTTAAGCATAGAGAATCACCGGTCTGATGATAAACTATTATCGAATTTTACAAATAATTTGTATAGAATGGAGATTTGAAACAGTGGTAGAGAGATCTTCCACTGAGAGCAATAGAGAAAAGAGATCTTCCATTAAGAGCAACAGTCTACCACTGAGATGTTCCACTGAGAGCAATAGAGAAAAGAAATTTTCCACTGAGAGCAACAGTCTACCACTGAGAGCGTCCACTGAGAGCAACGGAGAAAAGAGATCTTCCACTGAGAGCAATAGTCTACCCATCTTTTTGAGAAAGGTGTGGGTAATGCAACTTTTTAGATTTAAGAATTAAAAGACAAATAATTTTATACTGTATCATTACTAATAAAATACTATTTGCATTTTCCCTATCATCCGCTATCTCAAATAAAATTTTTAAGGAATGAAACAGTAGGTAAAGGAAAAACTTCTTTCTCTTCGAAAACGAGATTCTCATATGCGCCAGAGGCGATATGCAACCTTCTGAATTTTGTTGACCTTCTGCCGAGATCTCGCCTTCCTCACAGATCTTTTCTATTGCGCATTATCTTACAGGTTGCAGTGAGACCTCTGTGACAAACAGCTGCTTGGAAGATATTTTTAAAATAATATTTCCCTAGAACGTTTCAACAAAAAAATTTGGTTTATTTCGTAGAACAGAACGTTGAATGTCTATTTTCCGACAGCAGACACACGACAAAGTGAAAACAATATCCTTAAAAAAATGCAAAAAAAACCCCAATAAACGAAAGAATCTTCCAGTCGTATCGTTAAGTAGCCTTATGATTTTTCACCCAATTTATTTACGAATATTTTGCAGACCAAAATTCGGAAATGATTATTCCTATCTATTAGTATTGATGTCTTTTGAAGTTAAAAAACAATTTATATTGTTCATTTATGTTAGAGCATAAACTCAACGGCACTGAAATAAAAGGGCGGGGGTGGCTCAGTCGGTAGCGCGCCAGGCTTGTAATCTGCAGCTCCCAGGGTCGAGTCCCAGCTGCGTCAGCGTTGAGACTTATCTCCGCAAAACTCCCCCCCCCCTGCCCACGGTCAGTAGGGGACACCGATGGGCTTCGAAAGACCGCCGTCCTTCGGATGGGACGTTAAGTCGTGGCTCAGTGTGCGAGAAAGCCATACCCTCGTGCACGTTAAAGAACACGCTGGATGGCCTATGACGGGAGGCTACCATCTGTCTCCCAACAGCTGTTCCAGTAGATCCCCTCCCCCAACCTTCTCTGAGCCTTCGGGGTCTTTGTCACCTGGCCATTTAGCCCATGGTGCGCAAAAAAGTTCCGCTCAGAGGTAAAACAACCTTGAAATAAAAAAATGCAAAAGAAAAAAAGATCAAAAGTGAGAAACAGTTTTGCAGGCTTTCTCACAAAATAGCATGAAAAGAAAAAAATTCAACTTAAAAAAATTTAAATTGACTATAAATTCAAGTACGCTCTCCCATCATATTTAATAACTCTCATATATTATTTATAATCCGATTTCCATTATTTTTTCTCTCCTTTCAGTCAACGTTTCTAAAATCCATTATATCCGAAAGACGTACGCATACTGCGAATAAGAAACATCGGAAGAAATATCGCATCATTTCCGGTATTTCAGATATCTCTCTACTAAACTGAAGCAGTGTGGAAGGGGCTTGGATGGCGAAACAATGAAGAGAGTACGTCACATGCCGGAGAGCAAACTCTCTTCTATCTTTGGGGAACTGGCGAGTTTTTACCCAATCATTGGCTGAAGTGAAGCGAACACAAGTTCAACACTAGGGCTGTCTTTTTATTCTTTGGCACTGCATTTTATTGAGCGCCGGCACTCTCTTGAATCTTCATTGAAAGTTAGCGGTGGAAGGAGAGAGGTAGAAGGGGAGGAATATTTTTGACCAATAACCAACAGGGAAAATGTATGGAAATTCTCCAAAAAGAGCGAGTACGTGCTTTGAGTAAGAACATTCTCTTTTGGGTGTTGCAAAAAATGTTCTATATGCATGGTACAGATCGAATTATAATTTCTGGCAGTAGCTTTTTAACTTTTTGCCGAGCTATTTATTTATTTATTTATTTTTTATTTTACATGTTTTTTTGTTTTATTATATGATGTTTGCTTTAAGGTCTTTCTTAACATTAGTACAACTATTTAAAGTTTTCCCAACCAAATAGTCTGCTTAGATATTGGCAAACTTTTTTGGGGTTGATAGCAATCGCATTTTTCTAACTCTTTATGAAAAGGATATGTTAATATAAGATGCATTTAATATTCCTTTTAATGTATTTCCACAGAACTCAAGACCCCTTTCCCCCCACACTCATACACACACACGCGCACAAATTTATAAATTCTTAGGGGCTTGATTACTGCTTTTCGGAATTACTGGCTCAGATGAATTTTGTTTTATGTTCATCAGTAGCCAGCTTGGCTACGGATGAAAGGAATCTGCTAAGAGACAGATGGTAACCTCCCGTCAAGACCATCCAGCATGTTCTTTAACGTGCACAGGAACTCTCTCGAACACGGACCACGGCTTAACGTCTTATCTGACGGACGGCTGTCTTTCTATACCCATCAGTGTTGCCTACTGACTGAGGGCAAGGCGGGCCTCACCCCCAGGGTGGGTGGGGCTGTTTTAACTGTACTGTTTTAAGAGATAACTAGAAAAAATTTTTATAGTTAGATTGGTACTAATGAAAAAACTTTTTCTCAGAGGGGTGTGAGAAAAGCAACTTTTTAAATTGAAGGATAAAAATTTTTTGTGTAAGTACTAATAAAATTCTTTTCATGTACAAAGATCGTTGTACCTTGCTATTCGTAAGAATTTACGTAGTAAGGTCCAAAAGTTTCTGGACCGAACATGTTAGAACAAGAATTGACAGGAGTAACTCCACCCTATGTTTTGTTGAACTGCAGTTAAAATTTTGCAGCTCTAGGATCAGTAGCACTCCAGCTAGCGTCGTAGATAGAAGAGCTGTTGCCCAATATTTTAGAATGTTTAAACTTGAGTGTCGCGCGGTCATAAAATTTTTGGCGAAAGAAGTCGAAATTAAACGACGTTTAGATGCTGTATACGGTGAATCTTCCCCGTCATATTCATCAGTTAAAGAATGGGCTACGCAGTTTCGCTTAGGGAGAGATTCGACTGAAGATGAACCTCGTCAAGGCAGGCCTGCAGAAACACTCACTCTGGAAACAATTGCGTTGGTGCAAGAAGAGGTGCTAAAGAATAGGCGACTGAAAACTAAAGAATTGTCAGCAAGGTGTGGGCTTTCAAAAACCACTGTGCTTCGAATTTTTCACGACCATCTTGGTATGAACAAAGTGAGTGCAAGATGGGTCCCAAAACTTTTGAGTGTTGTCCAAAAACAACGACGCGTGGAATGTTGTACTCATTTTTAGCACTCTGTGAGGGGCAAGAAAAAGAAGTGATTGATTCAATTGTCACGGGAGATGAAACTATGGTTCTGTACCATGATCCCCTGTCTAAACGGGAATCTATGGAGTGACGGCATTCTGGATTCCCACGGCCAAAAAAAGCAAAAGTGGCACAATCCCAAAAAAAGATCATGGCCACCATCTTTTGGGATTCTCAGGGGATTCTGCTACTCGACTCTAAGGAACGAAATACTGCAGTTACTGGTGAATATTATGCGTGATTAATGTACAAATTGAAGGATACCATCAAAGAGAAACGTCGAGGATTCCCGGGGAGTGAGGTTATTGCACGACAACGAGCCAGTGCACACTTCAGTTGCTGCGAAGGCTGCTATTCAGCAATGTGGTTCCCAGGAATTAAATCACCCACCAATCACCCAGCCCCGACCTAGCCCCTAGCGCATATTTTTTGTTCTCAAAATTGAAGTCGGATCTGCGTGGGAAAAAATTTACAAGTGATGAAGAAGTCATTTCTACAATTTCAGACCATTTTAAGGACAAAAATTCGGATTATTTTTTCAGTGGCATAAAAAAGTTAATTAGCCGTTTCTAAAAATGTATTGAAATAAAGGGTGATTATATTGAAACATAAAAGTTATTGTTTGATTCTATTACCTCTTTAATACCCTTGGGTCGGAAACTTTTGGACCTTACTACTTATCTTAGCAGAAGTTATTTTTGACACGCACAAAAAAAAGACTCATTTACTAAAAAAAATCTAATTTTAGAAGTTTTTCAAATAATGCTCTGAGTTTTCACCAACGTTCAGTTGTTTTACATCTGAGTTGGACGTTCTTTTGCACACAATGGGGTAAATGGCCAGGACGACCCAGAGAAGGTTGGAGGAAGGGACTCACTTGATAGCCGTTAAGAGACAGATGGTAGCCTCCCGTCTAGGCCATCCAGTGTGTTCTTTGACGTGCTCAGTGTATGCCTGTTCTGCACACGGAACAACACCTTTACGTTCTATACGACAGACGACGTCTTTCCAAGTCCACCTCTGTCCCTTTCTCACCGAGAGCAGGGGTTTTCTGGAGATAAATCTCAATGCTGGCACAGGTGGGACTCGAACCTGGGAACTACAGATTAAGAGCTTGGCGCGCGTTATCAACTGAGCCCACCTCTGCTCCTCAGACAGAATGAGGTCTCGAACCTGGGAACATTCTGTTACTCGCCTGGAGTGCTAGCACCTCTTACTGTACCGCTCCTATGATATGAAAAAAAGCAACAGCAAAATGATGAAAATGTTGTAAAACGATACATTTTTCTGGACTGAATCAAAAAAAAATTTAAAAAATACTGCTTTTGATAAATATTGCTTTATATTCACGTAAACCAACAACACCATTCCTGTATTAATAACTTATGCATTCATTCGTGCGGAATATTCAACAGATAAGGAAAAAAATGAATGAAAAAACTTAACCTTTTCTTTCTTTTTTACAGTCATATATTTTCCTATGACATATTATGCAACCAAGAGTTTTTTTCCTCCAGTCAAGAGTAATAAATTATAAGCTTTTCAAAACAAAAAGCAATATATGAGTGCATACGGAACTTTTTTCTTCATTTCTAACGAAAACTTAGTGCTTTGGAATTTCTCCCGAACTCCATTATTATACAGCACTGCTGTCATCCCTACGGACAGTGGGCGGTTTCCCATGGATGCTGAAGCGGCAGACGTACAGCTGCGGCGACTGAAGTTGACGTACTGCAAGAGACATGTTGCCACTCTTCAAACTTCAGTGTAACGGTCCTGGTGCCAGAAAAAAATCCCTCTTTGCAGTGAGATGATATTTGTGCCAGGGAAGTTATGGCTGCAGCGTCCCTCATTCCCGATTTTCTCTTGCAGCTGAATTGATTTTACTTTGGGCAGACGTTAAGCGTTATGCATGCATTATTTTCCATCCCGCGATAAAATTTAGCATAATCAAAAATTCTCTTAGTTTCTGTGAAATCGTTTAATCCAGGGAGAGATTTTTATAAAGCGCATATAATGGCCATGAAAATTGTTCGAAAATTTTACTTTTTACAAAAAGGAAAACGCTATTTTTGTTGTCTGATTTTTAGTAGACTTTCGGTTATTTTTTATTTTGAGATAGGTCTGCCCACCGCGGCTCACTGCAAAAGAACTTGCGGCGGCTTATAAAAAAAACTGGCTCATTTCTTCAAGTTCTTTTGACCAAATATTTTTAATTGCCTAACTAAACGAGTTTGCCAGTTCGCATTTCTTATCAGAAATATATATATATTTTTTCTTTCATCAAGTTTTTCTTTTTCAATTATTTAAAATAAATGTCTTTTTTTTTTCAATTTATTATTACTCATTAGAAAGGTATGTTTTTGCTTTTAAGTAGAGAATATTTTCTACAGCTTTTTTAGAATATATATATATATATTTTTTTCCCTAGTGGTTATTCACTAAGTTCGTGTTGGACGGGCTCGTTTCAAGAGATAAATGAAATTTTTTTTCAGTTCAAGAGCTCCTAGAAAAAAAATATATTATTTGCATTTTCCGAACTATTCCATGGGTTGAATTTACACTTCTTAGAGCGGCGTTAAAATTGGAAAAAGACGAAATCATAAATATTGCGCTTGCATTAAGTGGTTTTACGCTAACTCCAATTTTTCAGCATAAATATTTTAAATTATATACAATGTGTTTAATGCAAGTAATTTGATATTAAGATTTATACAGTTTCTCACATCCGAAGGCACTTTTTTTGCACACAATGGGCTAAATGGGCAGGTCACAAGGACCCTAAGGTTCAGAGTTAGGTAAGGTAAGGGGATCCACTGCACATCTGTTAGCAATGAGGTGGAAACCACTCGTCAGAGCAATCCAGCATATTCCTTTAGGGCAAGCGACGCAATCGAGCCGAAAAAAGATAAAAGATTAAAAAAAAAAGGTAATATAATGAATGACAAAACCCAGATGCTCCGCAATTCAGAGACTGCATGGCATCTGTCGGGATAATGCCATGTTTACCACTATCCACCGTCGGGGCTGAACAGTACTATAGAAGTCCAGCATTCGCCAAAACCTAACTATAATCTTCGTCCTGGGTCGCAACAAACAAAGATATTGAGAATCCAAGTTAACGCGGCGCCCGTGACAATAAAAGAAAAAGACTTTTCCAATGCAGTGTTGGGTGGTTTTACCTCCGAGCGGCACTTTTTTTCGCACATAATGGGCTAAATGATCAGGTCACAAAGACCCCAAGGACTCAGAGAAGGTTAGGGGAAGGGGACCCACTGGACAGCTGTTGGGATACAAATGGTAGTTCCTGTCAAGGTCATCCAGCGTGTTCTTTAACGTGCACAGGGTATGCCTCTCTCGTACACCATGACACGGCTTAACATCTCATCCGACGGACGGCGGCCTTTCCAAGCCCATTGGTATCCCCTACTGACGAAGCAAGGGCGGAGAGTTTTGAGAAGATAAATCTTAGCGCTGGCTCAGCTGGAACTCGAACCTGGGAACTGCAAATTACGAGCTTAGCGCGCTGCCGATTGAGCCACCCCCGCTTCCCCATTACAGTGTAACTTTTCCCCTTCGTTTTAGAAGTTTTTAAAAAATATATAAAAAAATACTTGAAATGCATTTACTCCATCACCCTTACCAGCATTATCAAGGGGGAGGAGGGGTTATGGCTCTCTGCCTCCCCCCAGCTCTGCCCATTGATGTATCCTTTCTGACTGAGGAGGAGAAACATCTCAATGCAAGCATTGCTTATACTCGAACCTGGGAACTGTAGATTACGAGCCTGGTGGCCTACCGACTGATACAACTCCTGCTCAACACTAATGGTAATTGTACCACAGTTTTAAAACTTCTGGTTCTATGATTCCTATAGTTTACTCAATTTTGAAGTAAAACTGTTGAGAGATATTCGTATTAAATACTCCAGCTTCCATAACTCTTTAATCACAGAAAGAATACGGTCAAAAATCAAAAGATTGCGATTTTTATTTCGTCAACAGCATTTTTCCCCCACAAGAATCTTATTTTAGAAATGATTAAGAATGAGCGCCAACTGGGGAGACAATGAGACTGCGCAGTCGATGATAAGGCGATTCTCATTAATCATCTGTCAGTGGTCTCCTCATTGCTGGAGTCTGGGCTGGGCTGGCTAAGCCGGTAGCGCGCCAGGATAATAATCTGCAGTTCCCAGGATCGAATCTCCCTTCCCTATCTTCCACCCTACCCTCAGTGAGAAAAGGAACATCGATGGGCTTGGAAATGTTCCTCTGATGGGACTTGAAGCAATGTCCCCACATGCAGGAGAGCCATGCCTTGTGCACCTTAAAGAGCACACTGGACGGTCTTGACGAGATGCTTTCTTCTGTCTCCTGACACTTATCCAGTGGGTCCTCTTCCCCAACCAAGCTTTGAACTTTGGGGTCCTTGTGACCTAAACCTTTGGTCACTCTATGAAGAAACATGCCGCTCAGTGGTAAATAAATCGGCTACTGGTGACACTTATCCAGTGGGTCCTCTTCCCCAACCAAGCTTTGAACTTTGGGGTCCTTGTGATCTAAACCTTTGGTCACTCTATGAAGAAACATGTCGTTCAGTGGTAAATAAATCGGCTACTGGTGACACTTATCCAGTGGGTCCTCTTCCCCAACCAAGCTCTGAACCTTTGGAGTCTTTGTGACCTAAACCTTTGGTCACTCTATGAAGAAACATGCCGCTCAGTGGTAAATAAATCGGCTACTGGTGACACTTATCCAGTGGGTCCTCTTCCCCAACCAAGCTTTGAACTTTGGGGTCCTTGTGATCTAAACCTTTGGTCACTCTATGAAGAAACATGTCGTTCAGTGGTAAATAAATCGGCTACTGGTGACACTTATCCAGTGGGTCCTCTTCCCCAACCAAGCTCTGAACCTTTGGAGTCTTTGTGACCTAAACCTTTGGTCACTCTATGAAGAAACATGCCGCTCAGTGGTAAATAAATCGGCTACTGGTGACACTTATCCAGTGGGTCCTCTTCCCCAACCAAGCTTTGAACTTTGGGGTCCTTGTGATCTAAACCTTTGGTCACTCTATGAAGAAACATGTCGTTCAGTGGTAAATAAATCGGCTACTGGTGACACCTATTCAGTGGGTCCTCTTCCTCAACCAAGTTCTGAACTTTTGGGGTCCTTGTGACCTAAACCTTTGGTCACTCTATGAAGAAACATGCCGCTCAGTTGTAAATAAATCGGCTACTGGTGACACTTATCCAGTGGGTCCTCTTCCCCAACCAAGCTTTGAACTTTGGGGTCCTTGTGATCTAAACTTTTGGTCACTCTATGAAGAAACATGTCGTTCAGTGGTAAATAAATCAGCTACTGGTGACACTTATCCAGTGGGTCCTCTTCCCCAACCAAGCTCTGAACCTTTGGAGACTTTGTGACCTAAACCTTTGGTCACTCTATGAAGAAACATGCCGCTCAGTGGTAAATAAATCGGCTACTGGTGACACTTATCCAGCGGGTCCTCTTCCCCAACCAAGCTTTGAACTTTGGGGTCCTTGTGATCTAAACCTTTGGTCACTCTATGAAGAAACATGTCGTTCAGTGGTAAATAAATCGGCTACTGGTGACACCTATTCAGTGGGTCCTCTTCCTTAACCAAGTTCTGAACTTTTGGGGTCCTTTTGACCTAAACCTTTGGTCACTCTATGAAGAAACATGCCGCTCAGTTGTAAATAAATCGGCTACTGGTGACACTTATCCAGTGGGTCCTCTTCCCCAACCAAGGTTTGAACTTTGGGGTCCTTGTGATCTAAACCTTTGGTCACTCTATGAAGAAACATGTCGTTCAGTGGTAAATAAATCAGCTACTGGTGACACTTATCCAGTGGGTCCTCTTCCCCAACCAAGCTCTGAACCTTTGGAGTCTTTGTGACCTAAACCTTTGGTCACTCTATGAAGAAACATGCCGCTCAGTGGTAAATAAATCGGCTACTGGTGACACTTATCCAGTGGGTCCTCTTCCCCAACCAAGCTTTGAACTTTCGGGTTCTTGTGATCTAAACCTTTGGTCACTCTATGAAGAAACATGTCGTTCAGTGGTAAATAAATCGGCAACTGGTGACACCTATTCAGTGGGTCCTCTTCCTCAACCAAGTTCTGAACCTTTGGGGTCCTTGTGACCTAAACCTTTGGTCACTCTATGAAGAAACCCGCCGCTCAGTGGTAAATAAATCGGCTACTGGTGACACCTATTCAGTGGGTCCTCTTCCCCAACCAAGCTCTGAACTTTTGGGGTCCTTGTGATCTAAACCTTTGGTCACTCTATGAAGAAACATGCCGCTCAGTGGTAAATAAATTGGCTACTGGTGACACCTATTCAGTGCGTCCTCTTCCACAACCAAGCTCTGAACTTTTGGGGTCCTTGTGACCTTAACCTTTGGTTACTCTATGAAGAAAAATGCTGCTCAGTGGTATATAAATCGGCTACTGAAAAGTGGTATATAAATCAAAAGTGGTATATAAATCAAGCTCAGTGGTATATAAATCGGCTACTGAGCATCATCTAAAAGTATGTAACGACATTTAACATAAATAAATTTTCCCCAAGTAGCTGCTTTTCACAGACAGGAGCCTGCCAGTTAAATACACCACAGGGAAGATCTGTGAGGAAGGCGAGACCTCAGCCGAAAGACAACACAAACATCCATGCCTTACCCAGGTCTTTTCGCTCAGTAGTCAAGCGCGATAACCACTTGGCTAGCGGGACGGCACGTTTGACACGGACATTAAAATTTTATTTATAATATTCATAAAATTTCCTCTTTTCTAAAATTTTGAGCATTTTCGACGTATACTGAATGGCTGTAGCTCCATTACATGCGAGTCAGCATTGCTAAAGACAGCACAAACCATTCGAGGACACCAAGCAGGCACACCGACGCCAACAAGGGAAATAATCGTAACAATTTCCTTCGCCCATTCAGTACGGAAATATTCACTCTCACCAATATGACACCAAACATGGGGAGAAGAACATTGTCGCTGCGGCTAGAAGTTCACCTCCTAGCAATCAAGGCAGATAATTGAACGCACTAGAAGAATCATTGCGGTCTGAAGCACTCTCGGCGAAGTGCCAGGAGGTTGTCAGCCAGGAGGGATATGAGTCCCGAAATGACCACTCTAAACGCCATCGTCCTCAGAGACTGCTCGTCGGAGTTGTTCATCTCGTTATTCCGTTTGACGCCAAGAGGTAGTTGGAGAGTTTGGTCAGTTTGGTAGCGAGAGCATTTTGTGATTGCTGTCGGAAGGAATCAGCCGATGCACCTTTACCCACTGAGATGGGATCTGGGATCCTTTCGAATTAGATTTGCGCTCTCTTTTGCCTTGAAGGGAAACTTTATTATCGCATCTGACTCTTCCGATAAGTTGGCAGAAAGGAGGAAGTTATCTTCATTATTTATTATTACAGTACTTTTTTTTGGCTCTTTTAGCAAATGTCTTTGGGGCTGATGGCAACATTCTTTTCGTTTTGTGTTTGAGAATTTTTTTAAGGTGTTTAAGGAAAGGATCACACACGAAAGTTGTTAAATTAGTTAAGTCGTGGAAAAAAAAATCAATAAATGCGAGAATTTGAGGGTTGTTTTTACCTCTGAGCTGCACTTTTTTTGCACACAATTTTCCACACCAGGGTCACAAGGTCAGTGGTTAGTCACAAGGCCATTGACCTTGTGACCTTTGTGACCTGGTACACCAGGTCACAAGGATCACGAGAGCTCAAAGGAGATCATAGGAAGGAGACCTACTGGGAAGCTGTTAAAAGACAGATATCTCCTGTTAAGTCATCTAACGTGTTCTTAAACGTGCATAAGATTTCGTTCACACGGAGCCACGGCTTAATGTCCCTTCCGACGGACGATGGCTTTCCAAGCACGTAGGTATCCCATATTGACCAAGGGTAAGGTGGAGTTTAGCGGATATAAATCTCAACGCTGGCGCAGTTGAGACTCGAACCTAGGAACTGTAAATTGCAAGTCTCGAGCACTATCGACTGAGGCAACCGCTCCTCAACTCTATTGGTACTGTTTAGTTAAGTGGGAGTGATTTGACTACAAACTATTACGATTATTTGGCTGTTCATTTATTTAGTTATTTTATTAATTCGGAAACAAGCTCTCAATAAATCATTCCTTTCATTCTTTTTTAACCACTTTTATTCATTTCACGGATGAATGATTATTTTCCGTTAACCGATTCTTATACAGTATATCACAAGTTATAGGAACTCTAGGATAGGTTGTGACATATGACATCCATCTCTTCAAAAGTTAGCCATATCCTGAAAAAAAATTCTATCCTCGAAGATGGCTTTTTTTCCCAGTGGTGTTCAACGAAACCACAGGGTTCCACGAAGTGAAAAGTAAAATAGCGTTCTGGGAAAAATTCCCCTATAATATAAAAAAAAATTATCATTTAAATGTTTCTTCATTTTTCATATACACGAAATGTTTTCTTTTTAATGTGAGTAATTAAATAACATGTTGGTTGACTTTTTTAAAGTCAAGTTTTCCCGCCTTCATATATAAGAAATTCATTAAAGATTCTGCAAAATGTTTTAAAATGTGAAAGGGGTCTTTGGCCAAATTAAATCGGGGACCAAATTAAATTTGCTCTAAGGAATTAAAATTACTCTCAGAAAAGCCACCAATCCTCTTAGAAAAGGTAACACACAAAAGAACGTATAAAGTTGGGTTGCTTTTACCTCTGAGCGGCACTTTTTTTGCACACAATGGGCAGGTCACAAGGACCCTGAAGGTTCAGAGAAGGTTAGGGGAGGGGACCAACTGGAACAGCTGTTAGGGGACAGATGGTAGCCTCCCGTCAAGGCCATCTAGCGTGTTCTTTAACTTGCACAAAGTATGCCTCTCCGCACACGGGCTACGGCTTAACGTCCCATCCGACGGACGGCGGCCTTTCCAAGCCCATCGGTGTCCCCCACTGACCGTGGGCAGGGTGGGGAATATTTCGGAGATAAATCTCAACGCTGACCCAGCTGGGACTCGAACCTGGGAACTAGCAGATTACGAGCTTGGCGCGCTACCTAGCCACCCCCGCCCTGCCGTATAAAGACACTAGAAAAACTTCATAATAAATGCAGCACATCCTAAAGAGAGTCATCACACCTTAAGAAAAAAAATCTTCACGCTCCTTTGAAAAGGCACCATGCTCTAATGAAAAAAAAAATCAGCCGTCCCATTATTTCCCTTCAAAAATACAACACTCATTTCAGAAAAGTCGTAGTTACAATTTTATTGGGGGGAAAATACAGAAAAATCAGTGTTGACATTTGATATAAAATTTAATTAAATGAATAATAATTTCAGTTAACGAAAACAAGTAGTGAAGTTGCATGCGTAAATTGCTTTAATAAAAATCACCGAAATGAAGTAAAGGCAATATATAATTTTTTTTCTCGTTTTTTCTGATTTAAAACGCTATAATTCCTGCGACAAATTCACATTCACGGTAGAATTTATTATTCATTTAATTATTTCTACTGTGTAATCAACTTTGTATAGTAAAGAAATTATTTATTATGACTGCAAATCATCAAAAGATACTTATTTTTTCAATTTTGAGACCTTTGCGAAAGCCATATCCTACGCCCTTCTGGCTTATAAAATGGCTCGTTACGCTCATTCATTTCCGTTGTGTTGTTTTACCTCTGAGCTGCACTTTTTTGCACACCATGGACTAAATGGCCAGGCCACATGGACCCGAAGGCTCAGAGAAGGTTGGGGGGAGGGGACCCACTGGAACAGCTGTTGGGAGACAGATGGTAGCCTCCCGTCAAGGCCATCCAGCGTGTTCTTTAACGTGCACAGGGTATGGCTCTCCCGCACACGGGGCCACGGCTTAACGTCCCATCCGACGGACGGCGGCCTTTCCAAGCCCATCGGTGTCCCCTACTGACCGTGGGCAGGGCGGGGAATTTTGCGGAGATAAATCTCAACGCTGACCCAGCTGGGACTCGAACCTGGGAACTACAGATTACGAGCCTGGCGCGCTACCAACTGAGCCACCCCGTTTCCGTTGACTTATTATTTCCAATCATTAATCGATTTTCTATGTTTTTGCACTAATTCATTCACTTTCGGGGATATTGCTGATTAATTTCCATTCGCTCATTTTCGTTTCGGCAGAGCAATGATTAGTAGAGATTTCACAAGGCTTAAGATCACATCTGACGGAAGTCTGCCTCTCTCACTGCAAGCAAGGTGGCAGTTAGTAGACATAAATATCAACGCCTGTCACAATCGGGATTCCAACCTAATAATAACATGTTTACGAGCTTAGAGCGCAACCCATTGAGCCAATTCCCGTCCCTTATCAACTCAAACTTTTAGAAGAATGTTACCATTTTAGCCATGTAAGATACAGTTGTAACGAATTCACTTTTTGTAAGATTCCAATATCATAATTGGCGAAAATATAAGTCTAGTAATCCCCTCCCCCTTCTGCGGGGTTGTCTCAGTCGGTAGTATACGACGTTCGTAATCTGCAGTTCCCAGGTTCGAGTCCCAATTGTGAGGAGCATTAATCTCCGTTAACCCCACCCTGTCCTCGATGAGAAAGGGGACACCGATGGGCTTGGAAAAGTTACCGTCCAGAGTATCGGACTTTAAGCCGTGATTCTGTGTGCAGAAGAGCCTATGTGTTGTGAGGATTAAAGAACACGTTGGAGGGGAGGCTACCACATATCTTCTAACAGCTGTACCGTGTATTCCCTTCCCAAACCTCTGAGATTTTGGGGTTCTTGTGACATGTCCAGTTAGGACATTGAGTGAAAAAAATGCCACTCAGAATTAAAATAATACTTTCTCTAACCACCTCTAACCCCTTGAGCTCTTGTGACCTTAGTGGGCGGGGTGCTCAGTCGGTAGCCACCCCCCCCAGGTTCGAGTCCCACCTGGGGCAGCATTGAGAGTTATCTCCGCAAAACACCCTGCCCTCAGTCAGTAGGGGACACTGATAGGCTTGGAATGGCAGCCGTTCGTCAGATGGGATATTGAGCCGTGGCTCCGTGTGCGGGAGAGCCATACTCTGTGCAAGTTAAAGAACATGCTGGATGGATCTTGATGAGAGGCTATTATCTGTCTCCTAACAGCTATCCAGTGGATCCTCTCCTTCTAACCTTCTCTGAGTCTTCGGGGTCCTTGTGACTTTAGCCATTCAGTCCATTGTGTGCAAAAAAAGTGCCGCTCAGAGATACAATAACCCAACCACTAAAATCATTATTTGCCCAAAACTACAACTCGGAGGTAATGCGATACAAATAAGATAGTAAGCTGCACCTAATTAAAAAAAAACAGTAATGGAGTAAAACAGAGCTTTGTGTTTTTCATGTTTTTCCTCATCTTGCAGCAAACACTCGATTTTCATCTCGAATAAATGTTCTTAACTTATGCTCTAGAGATCTTTTCTCTGCTGCTTCTCCTGAAGGAACTATAGCCGTCGATCTTCAGCTCTTAATCCATCTTCATCTCATAAGCTGTCTTGACTGCCCTTCTCTATTGCGGGCAGTATTCTCTTTGTATATAATTCAGTTGCAGAAAATGGAAGAGAAGCTTCCATAGGGGAGATTATACGTCTTTCTAGAAGCTGATAAGAACTTTCGATCCACCTCTGAAGCGGTTGATCTCTTTTCCTCGCTTCTCCTTGAGGAGAAACAGACTTGGACCAGTCTAATCAAAGAGGATATTGATGAAGGAAATGCCCTGGAGGGAACTAATTAATGTTGCCTATGTTTTTGCTTCGCGTCTTTCGGATTAGAGCAGCGAGAGAAGGTTATTTGGTTCGATGTTACCTGAAATCTTCTCTTATAATAGTAAGTCTTCGTTGATAGGTATAATGAAAAGGACTAAGGCCTCAGGAGTCTTCAATAGGAAGATGATGATTAAATTGCGAGCGTGTTGCGAAAGAAAAGATACGATTTCGAACCCAGATTCTGGAAGATAGAATTTGTGTGATTTTTTTTTTTTGGTGGGGGTTAGAGCTTTAAACAATGATTGGTAGTAGATTATCTAAGCGTAGGTTTTCTTCATAGTAGATTATCTAAGCGTAGGCTTTCTTCATAGTAGATTATCTAAGCGTAGGCTTTCAATACTAGACGAATTATAAGAGTGATTCTGGATTCTGTTATTGGATTATCTGAGTTAAGCTTTCTGCCCTTACGGGAACGAAGGGGTTACAAGAATTGGTTTGTAAAGTTTACAAGAATCTGACGGCACTTTTTTTGCACACAATGAACTAAATGGTCAAGTCATAAGGACCCCAAGGTTAGGGGAAGGAGACTTACTGGACAGCTGTTAGGGGATAGATAGTAGCCTCCCGTCAAGGCCATCTAGCGTGTTCTTTAACTTGCACAGGGTATGGCTCTTCCGCACACGGGGCCACGGCTTAACGTCCCATCCGACGGATTACGGCTTTTCCAAGCCCACGTTTTATGCCCTCTTACTGACCGAGAGAAGTGTGTGTGTGGGGGGGGGGGGGGGAAGGGTTGTGGAGATAAATCTCAACGTTGGCACAGGTGGGACTCGAACCTGGGAACTGCAGATTAGGAGCCTGGCACGCAACCGAATGAGTGAACTCCCGTATCGGAAAAGCAACAAAGAATACTGCTGTTATGTTCATACTCAGAAAAATTAAATACATTTTTTTACAGAGGTGGAGACCAGTGACGGAACAATTTATAACATTTGAGAAGGGAAGGGGTGACTTGAAAATAGGACAACGTTTGTGGGGTTCTTGCAGAAATAAACTTGGCATTTGTAAGATCTAAAATAGATCAAAGTTACGTTTCTTTAAAAAAAACATTATTTTTTAATTAAATTTAAAGGGGAGGGGAGCAACCCCTCCCCCTTAGGATCCTTCTTATTCCCCCTCTCTACGCCCATAGTTGACATTCACTTACATAAAAAAAATCCATAAAAAATATGTATATGATACACAGCGATATAACTATACCAGGTATGTGTTTTAAAAGCGAAAAGATGAAACTTCCGTAGTGCTATGTACTTTTCTCACTTCATTAGCTCTTTGATGGGAGAGGAGCTCAAGAGAGCTACTTATTCTCCCCTTCAATCAATGAAACGATGAGCATTTCGCGTGTTTACTTTCGATCAGATCATCTGTACAGGAAACATGTGATACGTATCACGAGCTTCACGAGAGATCAGTTGTTTTTGAATTTCTCCCTCTCCAATAACAAATGACGAACAAAAAAAATCCAGCAAAACTTAAGTGGCCTGGTTAAAGGGAAGATAATGCAAATAAGTAATATGTTAATATTATACTTTTACATCATCAGTCTTAAAGGAATACATTAGTTCATAACCTGAAAGAAACTTATATATGTATGCACAGGGTCGGATCATGGGGGGGAGAGGGGGAGGGTGCAAGGGGGTCATACTCTCCCCTTTTCAGAATGCAAGTAACGGTAATAGATGGATTGGGTTGTTTTACCCCTGAGCGACACTTTTTTGTACACAATGGACTAAATGGCCAGGTCACATGGACCCCAAAGGCTCAGAGATGGTGGGGGAGGGGACCCACTGGAACAGCTGTTGGGAGACAGATGGTAGCCTCCCGTCAAGGCCATCCAGCGTGTTCTTTAACGTGCACAGGGTATGGCTCTACCTCACACGGGCCAAGGTTTAACGTCCCATCCGACGGATGGTGGGTCCCCTACTGACAGTGGGCAGGGCGGGGAATTTTGCGTAGATAAATCTCGACGGTAATATATGTGAAAATTATTAAATTTATTTATGTATGTCATGCATTTTTTCAGAAAAATATATTTAAAGACCTCTGAAAAAGGATGGAGAAATTTTATACTGCATTGGAAATCCAGTCTCTTGGCGTTTTCTTTTTACATTTTTCTGACTCTATTGTGTCTCTTTTCCCCTCTCCATCCTCCTTGTATATTTTTTCTAGGTCCGGACCTGTACATGCATAATTCTCAATCAGTGGAAAGTTCCGGAAGACCAACTGTTGTTTTACCTCTGAGCGGCAGTTTTATCTGCACAAAAGGTACTGAATGTCCAGGTTACAAGGACCCCCAAGGGTTCGGAGAACGTTAGGAAAGAAAATGCACCTGACAGAAGTTAGGATACAGATAGATGTAGCCTCCCATCAAGGACATCCAGTGTGTTTTTTTAAGTGCACAGGGTAGACACAAACAGAGACACGGCTTAACAGCCCATCCAACGGACGGCAACCTTTCGAAGTCCTTCGGAGTCCCCTTTCTCACCGAGGACGGTGTGAGGATTTAGCGGACTTGTCCTTAGGATTTAAATGGTCAGCATCATGATCCCGTGAAGTTGACCATTTCTCAGCAAGGGAGCAAAACATTAAAAAAGGCCATAGAAGTTCAAAAGAAATTGATGAGGGTGACCACTTCTTCTCTTTCTCTTAGGATGCTAATATTATATCTCGTCTCAATAGCGCTAACGGACTTTATTGTACGGGTCGGATTTTAGGTGCTGTGACTTGGCGCTTCGGGGCATCACAGGGGATAAATTTAATACAACAACGTTGTGGAGGACAACATAATTCGTAAAGATTAAATTTTTCTTTTTTTACTTTCGAGTATGTTTAAAAATATATTTTCAAAAATATGGGTGTATTTATTTTGTTATCATTCTTGATTATTCACAAATCATCATCATCATCCTTAAGCAGCCATGGGTTACGGATGTCCAACCAGACCGTGCAATTTAGTTCTCCAAGCAAGTCTGTTCTGAGCTACATCTACTGCATCTGTCCACTGCACACCAATTCTAATAAGGTCCTGTTTGACATTGTTAGCCCATCGCATTCTAGGTCTCTTCCTCTTTCTGAGGCCTTTAGGCACACTGTTCATAACCCTATTTGCCATTCTATAATTATCCATACGGGCAACATGGCCAAAATAACGGAATCAAAAACCGATTTGAATTATATAAGGGAAAAGGAACTTTTTTTTGTAGGCTAGATTATTTAATTCTTCAGATGTAAATCTAAAATGAAACCTCTGAGGCAAAATCCAAACGAAAATGAAAACTGTACTAGTTGGAAAACTACTAATTGAGATTTTTGAAGTTCAAATCGATAGCGCTTCACGCTTTTAATCTGCAGTTCCCAGGTTCGAGTCCCCGCCTGGGCCAGCGTTGAGATCTAGTTCGGCAAAAGCCCCACTTTGCCCTCGCTCAGCAGGGGACACCGATGGGTTTGGAAAATCCGCCTCCGTCGGATGAAACGTTAAGCTGTGGCCTCGTATACAGGACAGCGATACCCTGTGCACGTTAAAGCGCATGCTGGATGTCCTTGATGGGGAGGCTATCATCTGTCTCTTAACAATTGTTTTAGTGGGTCACATCCCCCAACCTTCTCTGAGCCGTCGGGATTCTTGTGGCCTGGCCATTTAGCCCAGTGTGTGCAAAAAAAAGTGTCACTCAGAGAGTACCCAGGATCAGTTTCGCGGGGGGTGTCCGAGAATTTAACTTCGAAGAGTAAAACTTGAGTAGGTTTCCCCGTTAGTAAAATATACCAAATGATGTTTTACATGGAATGAGATTTTCTAGTTTTATCTTCTTAATCTATTTTTAGTGCGGAAAATAAAATATGTGGCTAAAATAAAATTATACAAATGCAACTGTTTTGGATTTCAAAACGGGTAGACAGGTTTGAATTTTAGAATAAAACAAGATTTTCGGGATGGGGGCAACTGGTCCGCCGTCCCCCCCCTTGCGAACATTTCAAGTTGAAATTTCAGAAGGGGGCTTCCTATAGGCAAAAATATTTACCATTCTGCTCCTAACTGAAATCGCTACCAAATCCATCGTTGCCATTTACTTTTCTCTAACTGTGAACGTAAGAGTCATAACACCATTTAAATCTCCTGCCGTTGCCACAGATTCAGAGAATTTCCAAAGGCTTTGTTATTTTAAGGCCTTCCATTTCAGGAAGAAACGTGATTTTACTCAATACGGAGTCACACACGGAGAATTCGCGTGCGAAATTTGCGACCATTTGGTCGAGTATCTTGAGAACGACAAGGTACCAAAATCTGTCCAAATAATAAAAATGTCGACAGTTTGCAACGAAGTCACGGGATATGAGAGTGCATTGACCTTATCAACGACTTGAGCAACGTCGGTCAATTCTTCGTGTTTAAAAGGGGAATGGAGAGAGGGAAGAACTCACAGAAAAAAAAAAAAAACATTTTTGCCGTGTAAAACAAAGCATTCCGTACAGCTAGTAATTAAGAACAGATACCTGTTTCGGCATCTGTTTGTTAATGAGACTCAATTTGTTGGTATGTGCTATGAGGATGCCAAGTTACGTCTTATGGTACAGTCGCTCAAAAAAGTATCCGAACACTACGGTTCATTACAGAATTCAGAAAAAATATCTGGCAATGATTTTTTAGGAATTAGTGATCTGGCAACCTTCGTGTCACGTGACACGAAGGTTGCCAGATCACTAATTTCTAAAAAAAAATCGTTGCCAGATATTTTTTCTGCATTCTGTAATCAACCACAGCGTTCGGATACTTTTTTGAGCGACTGTACACGCCACTTGGACGGATCTGAGGTCCCTGGGGTTCCAGTTGGAGCGAACGATAATAGTTTTTTAGTGTTTGCCGTTATGCAATTTTTTATAAATTATTCTAGTCGAATAAAAGTATTATTAAAAAATAGATAAGATAATTTTTATTTCAGATAAAGTTTTACTGTATACAAAAGCTTTTGAGGTTTCACAAGAGTAAGCTGGTTCGTTCGTGAGATCTCCGTATAGAAACAATTTAAATTGAAAACATCAGTCGTCACATTGAATATAATACACAAAAAACGAAAACAACTCAAAATAAAAATTTCTAGTAATCCAGATTATGTGAAAGAATAAATAATAGTGCCAAAAATTTCTTTAAGTAATGCAGGAATTTCATAATTTATGTTTAAATCCCATCCTAATTGGTAATTATTCGTCTTAGTTTTAATGCTTAAAAGGATAAGTGAACACCCGTATCATGCTCGCGATTTCTGAGAAGAAAATAACCGCACTTTAAAACACATTCCCGCAAGAGAATTTAGACAAAGGAAGAAATATCGCCGGGGAAAAAAGTGAATTATACGACTTGAAATAAAAGAAGAAAAGTAATCATCTCTTTTGTTCCTTTAGTGACAAAAACGTCTCTTATTGTTCCTCTATGGCAGTTTTATACAGCACATTTCAGACATTTGCCAATATAACCATTTGGAACATGGTAGATCGGTATTTATGGGTTGCAGCGCGCCTCATGTGTATTTTGACCTCGAAGCCTTCACAGATATCGTTTGTTTCCGGAGAGACAAAGTAATACGGGCATCCCCCTTGTGACGACATCTCTTGAAGAAAAATGACACAAATACTCTTCCAGCTGCAAATCTCTCAGCAACTCTGGGAAGGGCGAAAAAAGAGAAAGTATTGGTGGAAGATCTAAATGATGACACTGGTTTTTTTTTTTTGAGATGCGGATCCTAAATCGACACGTCAAGTAACGTTAGGGTGAAGTATTTCTATTGTGAATTATTGAACGTGCGAAGCAATGTTTTGCTGTCGAGTTGTGTTTGTATTCCTGTGAGTATAATAACAGTAAATAGCCAGGTCACTAGGACTCCAACGACTTACAGTCGCTCAAAAAAATATCCGAACACTATCGTTGACTACAGAATTCAGAAAAAATATCTGGCAACGATTTTTTTTAGAAATTAGTGATCTGACAACCTTCTATCGTTGATTACAGAATTCAGAAAAAATATCTGGCAACGATTTTTTTTAGAAATTGTGATCTGACAACCTTCTATCGTTGATTACAGAATTCAGAAAAAATATCTGGCAACGATTTTTTTTAGAAATTAGTGATCTGACAACCTTCTATTGTTGATTACAGAATTCAGAAAAAAATTCTCGCAACGAATTTTTTAGAGATTGAAAACTGGAAACGATTTTTATAAGAATTTTCTAGAAATTAGTGATCTGGCAACCAAGGTTGCCAGATCACTGATTTATAAAAAAATCGTTGCCAGATATTTTTTCTGAATTCTGTAATCAACGATAGTGTTCGGATATTTTTTTGAGTGACTGTACAAGGACCTCAATGATGGGGCGGGGATTGGCTCAGTCGGTAGCGCACCAAGGTCACAATCTGTGGTTACCAGGTTCGAGTCCCACATGGGCCAGTGTTGAAATTTACCTCCATTAAAACACCCCACCCCCACCCACTGCTCTCGGTCAGTAAGGGACATCGATGGGCTTGGAAATGCCGCCGTCCGTCGGATGGAATGTAACGTCTTGACACCGTGTGCGGGAGAGCCATACCCTCTGCATGTTAAAGAACACACTGGACGGCCTGGACGGGAGGCTACCATCTGTCTCTCAACAGCTATCCAGTGGGTCCACTTCCTCCAACCTTCTCTGAGCCCTCGTGATCTGGCTTTTAGCCCATTGTGTGCAAAAAACAATGGTTGGGTAGTTTTATTCTTTGAGTGGCACTTTTTTTGCGCATAATGATAAAATATATAATATATATCTTTGGCGGGCTACCAAATTATTAAAATCAATAACATATGTACATATATCCAAAGGAAAAAAATTCCAAAGTAAAATATAAACGATATAATTTTATTAAAATTAATGATTTTAGTGAGAAATCGCTTAGGTTCGACTTCTTATTTTCTCTTCTACAAATTTAAATCAATTGCCATCAGGAGCTCGCGGGTCGCACAAAATGAGGTGATGGGTCGCAGTTTGCTCAGTCCTGGACTAAGCCAACTTCCACTGCTACTTAAGTAGTAAAAAATAATTCCTTCCATTATTCCAAATACTATTTCAGCTCAAAAATATTTGATGCTGGGGTAAAAAATAGGTAATCTTGTCGCTTTTAGCTTCACTAATTTGACAGGAAAATGTCAGAAAAGAGAAATTAATTATTGTATATGACATATTAATCTCCGGAGTCTAAATAGAAACCCATGCTTAAACTGTATCGTGGTAATAGCACAAAAATTATTAATAGCGTCGGGGATTCAGATAAGAGATGCCAGACGTCCCAGAGTCTGAGGGACAAATCAGAGCATCGGTTTCTCCCGTGTCCCTCACCAAACTGCTAATGTCACGCGAAATTCATTCCTATTGATTAGATATTATTTATATGAAGCAGAGAGTATGCTTGTCTGTCTGTCTGTCTGTCTGCCTTGTTCGACACCTCCTAGGCAGTCAGAGCTAGGATCGCCAAACATTGCCTACAGCTTCATTTCACCGTAACTTAGTACAAGTCAAGGTTCCACCCCACAAAATTAGACCGCGAAACGAAACTTTTACCGCGAAAAAAAACACAAAACTTTGACCGCGAAACGTCTGAACATTGATTTGGGTTCGGTTGTTTTACCTCTGAGCGACCCTTTTTTGCACACAATGGGCTAAATGGTCAGGCCACAAGGCCCCAAGGGCTCACAGAAGGATGGGAGAGGGGATCCACTGGAACAGCTGTTAGGAGACAGATGGTAGCCTCCCCGTCAAGACCATTCAGCGTATTCTTTAACGTGTACAGGGTATGGCTCTACCTCACACGGAGACAAGGCTTAAAGTCCTATCCGACGGACGGTGGACTTTATAACCCTATCGGTATCTCCTACTGACTGTTGGCAGAGCGTGGAGTTGAGCGGAGATATTCTCAATGCTGGCGCAGCTGGGACTGAACATTGATAGCTAGGCCCATCGACTAACGTACTACTTCATTCATAACTTTCGACTCTACATTCATAAGGTACTCGACCGTAGCGCTTCTAGAGATTTAGTCCAGTTGTGGTGGTTCAAACCCGACCCACAGCAACTAGGACGCGATCTCCAAATCCTTTGTAGCCAAAACTGAGTGGGATCACCACATCAAATTCGGGACGATCGGCAGTACGTGAGGAATTACTGGGAGCCGAAAACTTCTCTAATCTGAGTCGTTTTATCGTGGCCCGTACGACACCAGCCAGTTCTGCTAGTCTCTTATACAATTAGTTAAAATATATATGCATGTTTTTGTTATACATATCTTCGACGTTCAATATAACTCTGTAAAACTTGTGGTTTTTTGGCGGAAAAAAAGTGGCTTGCCCAGCCCTGGGCAAACTATGGTTCGCAAAATCTTTTTGGGCGTCCTGTGAAGAACTACTGATGAAAAACTGAATTTATGAAATTTAAAAAATATATATAGAACGTAAAAAATCCAACTTCAGCGGAGCGAATTCTCGTTAAAATAATTAATTTTAATAAAATTATATTGTTTATGTTTTACTTTAGATTTTTTTCCGTTGGTTGTACAGTCGCTCAAAAAAGTATCCGAACACTATGGTTGACTACAGAATTCAGAAAAATATCTGACAACGATTTTTTTAGAAATTAGTGATCTGGCAACCTTTGTGTACTGTACGCGAAGGTTGCCAGATTACTAATTTCTAAAAGAATCGTTGCCAGATATATATATATTTTTGAATTCTGTAATCAACCATAGTGTTCGGATATTTTTTGAGCGATTATACGTACATACGTTGTTGAAAATATATTCCTTCCATTTCAATTTTCCAATCAGATAAAACGTTTGCCCACGCCAAAAAGGTCCAGCCAAAAAAAAAAAATGCAAAAAAGGTCCAGCCTCTCCAGAAAGGATTTTAAAATTAAAATTGATTCACCAATGAAATTTTAAATAATTTCTTATGGAAAATAAGTCATTCTCGTGAACAATAAATGTCCTGCTTCTAAAAAATGCTGATGTTAAGTATTGCCAGCATTTCAGAGCACATTGCATGGCATTTATTCATTGTTATCATACTTAATTTCTACACAAAAAATTGAGATTTATGTGTTAATAAATTTAGATTAATACACTAATAAATGTCGTAAATTAATCGAAAAACTGCGTGCAGGACTCAGTTAGTTTTAATAGCCTGGGCTGAAATTGTAGCAGGATGCAAGATAGAAATTGTAAATTGTAGCCCTTGACCACTATTCAAATATTTTACGATATTAAAAGATTTACCTTTAAAAATAAATCACAGCTGAAAAAAAAGAGAATCATAAACATGTAGATTTTAGAGGTTAAAAGAAAGTTAATAGAAGTTTTTTAGCAACATTCACTCGAACTGAATAATGTGTGCCAGTGGCAAGTCTTATATTTTTGTTTCAGCTAGCCTAGGGAAAGATTTGAATAGCCTAAAAAACAAACTACTTAGAACTGCATCTTTATACTCAGTAGTTATTGATTATACTACTGAGATCACTTTCCTCCCACGTTTTGTCACTGGAAGCTAACTTCTTGTATATAACTTGTGTTTTAAGAGAAAAATTGATTGAAGATAATTAAATATCGCAACCAGGTTTGTCTAAATCTCCATTTTCAACAATATTCGCTTTGTATTTAAAGAGTTATGATAGTTTTGAATGTTTAACAACAGCAACGCCAAATATTAGGATTTCCCTTGGAAATGAATTAAAATTTGAATAATTATTCTTTAAATACGAAGCGAATATTTTTGGCAATCGAGATTTAGAGAATCTTGATTGGGATCTCTAATTTATCTACAGTATCTATCTACATCTATCTTCGAAGTTGGCTTTCGCTGACACAACATGTAGGGAAGTTGTCATAATTACAATTATTGAGTGTATGCTGTATCACGAAAAGAATAGGAAAGTCTCATTCCAAATATCCGAACTTTGTACATAAACATCCTACGGGGAGATAAATTGAAAATCTCACCGAAACCTCCCTAAATCTCGATTTTCCAAAATATATTTTAAATATTTAAACCGTTACTGAGCTGGAGGCATTTCAGAGCAGACGCAGCCATTACAACATTCGTTTTAAAACACTTTTCTACAAAAACTGAAGAAAACTGACAGATTCATTACAAAAAGTTGGGAAACTTCATCTATTTTAGTAACCGATTTATCATAAGTTATTATTTATACTTTTATTAACTTTTGAGGTGAATTCTTATTACCAGCAACAGAGCTGTTTGATGTTTCAGTTTGCATAATTCTTTAAATATTTCGGAGATGGGAGTTGGCTCAGTCGGTTTCCAGGTTCGAGTCCCAACTGTGTCCCCACTACCACCACCACCACCACAACCACACTGCCCTCGTGAGAAAGAGGAAACCTATGGGCTTCTTCGATCTCGACCCTCCCGTTTGTGACTCCTCCATGATAGGTACAATAAATTATCGCCCCGAGTAAATCAAATTATGTGTAACAATATTCCGCGTAAGAAGGCTTCTAAACTGCCATTTCATTCAACAACACATTTTATTGTTCTGATTCTTAAAATATCTCTAAGACAATTGTTTTTAGTCATGTTTAACAAAAGCATCAGTTCATTTTACGTAGAAACACACACACACAATCATTCTTGAAACTGGAACTTCAAAACAATTTGTGGAATTATCACACATTTTCAACAAGTCATCGTTACAACACAAAAAGATTCTTATTTGCCAGCAGGTTTCAATTTCACACACATTTAGCAGAAGATATAACATCTAATCGAATCTCCTTTATCCACTCCACCCGGACGTAGTTTGTCCCTAGGTTAAGCCAATCCTCCTTTCCCACTGTAACCAATCGTAGCAAAGTCATTTCTTTGGAAGTTTGGAAGGGGAGGGAACGGACCCTTACATCTCATCGAAGATTATTTGAAGGCCCACACGATTAGTCAACGTTCCTGTCTTCGTATCACTACAGAAACGGCGCTCCCACTGAAACAGTGTAGCTGGTAAGATTAACATAACTGACTGATGTTTGACAGCAATTAGTGGTCAAAGTGAGCGGACCTTGACGATGGGAACGGCGCAAAGTAGCACGCGACTGATTAACACAGAAGTCAAGGTCGTTGAAGCGATACGAACAGCACATTGCTATTAAGGTGTTAGGAATTCGTTACCATTATTCGCGTGTTATTGGCAGAAACTATGTTTTGAACGGAATTAGTTTGCGATTCCTTAAAATATCACTTTAATTACTTTGCGAGGTTTGTTTGGATGCAATCGTGCTACATGACTGAGTAGTGGTCATGTACACTGCCTGACCAAATTAATATGAACACTACATTCAGCATATTCTTTAATATGCAGAAGATACGACTATCGCGCACATGGACCGCGGCTTTACGTTCCATCCGACGGATGGCGGCCTTTCCATGCCCATCGATGTCCCTTATTAACCGAAGGCAGGGCAGTGAGTTTTGCGGAGATAAATCTCAAAATTGTCACAAGTGGGACTCGAACCTGGGAGCTACAGATTACGAGTCTGACGCACTACCGATTGAGCCAGCCATCGCCCCACGTGATTGAAGGGGTCAGCCTGAGGTCACCTGATTGGTGGATGAGAGAGTTTTTCTCGTTACGTTTTTGATCTCTTCCAGAGCAGTGATGCCGGGGACTGTTCCATTCAGTTCTTTAGTTTAAACAGCGAGTTATCCCCCTGGGAAGCCAGGTTTCGGTTTCCTTGATAGGCAACGATTGGAGATCATTAGAGTACTGGTCAAATGATTCTAGATATCGTAAATTTAGTCACTTTAAATGAACAAGCAATCATATTCTTTCAACCACAAGATACGTGTTTATCTCGTATACTCATAAGAGAAGAAGAACCCTCAGAAAGCTCATCGACCACAAGTAACATTGGATAAATGGTGTCGGCGAAAATGGCTTGGATTGATTTTTGCTCCGCCTTTTTTTTTGCGTTTAATTGGCGAGATCACAAACAACCCGAGGTTGCAGAGAAGATTGGGAGAAGGAACCCACTGAGCAGCTGTTAGGAGACAGGTGGTAGCCTCCCGTCAAAGCCACCCGGATTGTCCTTTAAGGCGCACAGGATATGGCTCTCACGGACACTGAGCGGCGACTTAACATCCCATCCGATGAATTCATCCTTTCTAATCCTCCCATCCTTTCTAAGCCCTTCGATGTCCCCAACTGATCGCCGCAGGTTGGGGCGATCAGTTGGGGCAAGTTGGGGAGTCTTGCGGAGATATATCTCAATGTTGTTCCATTTGGGACTTAAACATGGGAACTGCAGATTATGAGCCTGGAGCGCTACCGACTGAGCCATTCCGCCTCTTCAATTGCACTTTGGTTGCACATTAATACAGTACAGTCGCTCAAAAAATATCCGAACACTATGGTTGATTACTGAATTCAGAAAAAATATATGGTAACGATTTTTTTAGAAATTAGTGATCTGTCAACCTTCGTGTACAATACACAAAGGTGGCCAGACCACTAATTTCTAAAAAAATCGTTGCCGGATATTTTTTTCTGAATTCTGTAATCAACCATAGTGTTCGGATACTTTTTTGAGCGACTGTACGTACATAAAGCCGAAGAGCATCCCGCTTTTAGCGTTGCAATAATCTTTGGGGTAGTATACTGGAGCCAAAAAGGCTGAGAACCATAGGTTTAAAGAAGTAAATGAAAAATTCTCTTTGTATTTTATTGGTAATAATAAAATTTTTTTGGCATTTTGCCAATTGTCCATTAGTTCAAATTTTCACTGTTTGAGGCATTAAAGGCTAAAAAAAACTTTCTTTGAAAACTACATTTAAATTAAATTCATCATAGAGATGTGTTATGCATTGTATATTTTAGGATTTATCGGTTGTAGCGGGTATTGGCTCAATCGGTAGAGTGCCAGGATCGTAAACTGCAGTTCGTGGGCCACTGTTGAAATTTATCTCCGCAAAACTTCCCACCCTGCCACGATCAGTAGGGGACACCGATGGGCTTGGAAAGGCCGACGTCCGTCGGATGGGACGTTAAGCCGTACCCTGTGCACGTTAAGGAACATGCTGAATGGCCTTGACCAGAGAATTTCGTCTGTCTCCTAAAAACTATCCAGTTGGTCCCCCCCGCAACCTTCTCTGGGCCATTGGGGTCCTTGTGACCTGACCATTTAGCCCGTTGTGTGCAAAAAAGAAAAGTGCCGATCAGAGGTTAACAACCGAACCCAAGTGTTATCTCTTTGTTTAAGAACTCCTAAGTGGAAAAAGCAAGAAAAACCAAGTTAGGTATATAGCTTCATCTTATTGTAGCTAAGGGTTTGAACCTCATACGATTTAGCCCCCCCTCCCCTCTTCCTTAAAAAAAGATAATGATAAGCAAGAGTGACGAGTTCTTAATAATAGCCTCTGTTTCCAACATTTATTTTAACAATGTACGTGAGGCAACACTTTGGTCACATTAACACGAGAGGCTCATTATCATCATCATCATCCTCAAGCAGCCATGGGCTACGGTGGTCCAACCAGACCACGCAATTTAATTCTCCAAGCATATCTGTCCTGAGCTACATCTGCTGCATCTGGCCACTGCACACCAATTCTAACAAGGTCCTGTTTGACATTGTCTGCCCACCGCATCCTACGTCTCCCCCTCCTTCTGAGGACTCTAGGCACACTACACTGTTCATAACCCTATTCGCCAATCTATAATTTTCCATACGGGCAACATGGCCAAACCAGCGGAGTCTCTCTCTGCACAATATGCTACTTAAAGGAGGTTGCAGACTCCTTTGCCTAACCTCATCATTAGTTACAAAGTTAAACCACCTAATAACCAAGATACTGCGTAAGCATCTAGAATCAAAAGCATCTAGTTTCCTGTTATCTTGTTTACACAGCGTCCAAGTTTCACTACCATAACTAACCCTAGAAAGAACCAAACTATTATACAGTCTAATTTTAGTCTTTTGGTGTATACGCCTATTTCTCCACACTCTCCATAGATTCTTAAAAGTCCCGGCAGCAATACCTATTCGTCTGTTAATCTCATGCCGCACACCACCAGTATCTGTTACATAGCTCCCAAGGTAATTAAACTGTGACACATGCTCAAGACTGCAACCATTCAGATTAACTGAATCACAGCCTGCCTGACCAATTTTCATCACTTTAGTTTTCTCTCTGTTTATAACCAAACCTACTCTACTACCAGTCTCATCAACAGCTTGAATGAAAGAGTTCATCTCATCAACATCATTTGCCAAAAGGGCTAAATCATCAGCATAATCTAAATCAGAAATTTTTGTATCTCCAGCCCATTTAAGGCCAAAATCTTTCCCTTGAAGTGAATTTCGCATAACATAATCAATAACCACACTAAAGAGAAAAGGAGACAAAATGCACCCTTGTCGAACACCAGACGTAATGCTAAACCAAATGCTACAAGACTTACCAACTCTCACACATGACTCAGTGTTATTATAGAGAGCTTTCATTATGTTAACTAACTTGTCAGGTATACCATATGATCTCACAATCAACCACAAATTATGACGATAAACAGAGTCGAAAGCCTTTTTGAAATCAACAAAGCTAGCAACCAAAGGTTTCTGAAACTCTAAACATTTTTCAAGAATCTGCCTAAGTGAAAATATCTAAATCCACACATCCCCTACCACTTCTGAATCCACATTGCTCATCACGCAATTGACTGTCAACCAGATTCTTAATTCTATTAAGCACAATCATGGAAAGAACTTTACCTGGAACAGAGAGTAGGCTGATACCCCTATAGTTATCACAAGAACTGCGATCACCTTTTTTGAAAATAGGGATAATAATAGCTCTGGTAAAATCTTTAGGAACCATGCCTTTATCATAAAAATTATTCAAAATTTCAGTCATCCAAGTGGTAACTGAAACATTTCCAGCTCTAAGCATTTCTGTAGTAATTTCATCAACCCCTGAGGATTTATGAAGTTTAAGTTTAGAAATAGCCAAAATAACTTCAGATTGTGTTATAGGGCCAACATTAAAGCTGCCAATGCCTCTATCATCATTACAAACAACGGGAGTAGAACTAACCACATTGTTTAGAACATCACTGAAATGCTCAGCCCACCTAGCCAAGACAGAATCCTCACCTTCTATAACCTTACCTTGTTTATCCTTCAATCCCTGTATACCTGTCCGTTTTCTACCACACAAAACATTAACTATCTGGTACAGCTCTCTGCTGTTGTGCTGTCTAACTGCTTCCTCGGCTTTGTCAGCCAAACCATCAAGCCAAAGATTCTTATCAGCAGCTAACTGATCTTTTACACGTTTATTAAGTTCTCTGTAATGCTTTCTATTAGTACTAGTAGGGTATTGATTAAGGACATTCCTGCAGTTCTTTCGTTCCGAGATAAGCTCAAGTGCCTTATCACTCAGATAATTCTGTCTCTTCTGCTCCTTTTTTCGTAAAAGAGTACTGTTAGTGTCCAAAAAAGCCTGTTTAAAATGATCCCATTCTTCCTCAACATCAGTAGTAAGCATACCATGATTGTCATAATGACTAAGTAACCTATCATGGTAAGCTCTAACTATAACTGGGTCTTTCAGAGCATCAGTATTAAAGGTAAATTTTTTAACCCTAGCACAACACTATTTAAGTTGCAAGACACTTTTAACAAGATAATGGTCAGATCCAATTTCAGCTCCCCTATATGCCCTGGTATTTCTAACAGGACTAGCCCATTTGCTGTTAATTAATACATAATCAATCATATTCCTATGCAGCCCATCAGGTGAAACCCACGTGTATTTATGTATGTCGCGGTGTTTGTAATATGTGTTAGTTATTCTGAAACCATTGAGTTTACTTACCTGTAGGAGACGTTGCCCATTGCTATTGCAGCTACCAATACCAAAAGGGCCTATCACCCCTCCCCAAAGATCAGAGTCAGTACCACCTTTTGCATTGAAGTCACCTAGAACAAGGGTAATATCTCCTTTCTTGACTGAATTCAAAATATCCTGAAGTTGTCCGTAAAACCTATCCTTCTCATCCTCATCAGCATTCTCAGTGGGGGCATAACAGCAGATAACATTCAAGTCTTTAATGCTTATCTGAAATCTTGCTGTAAGAAACCTTTCATTAATGCACTCATATCCTAGAAGAGCATCACTAGCATGTCTGCTGAGCAGCAGACCCACGCCTTGGTGATGCTTTCCATCCGCCCTCCCTGTATAGAATTAGAGAAATTTAAAGTTATTTTTAAGTATCTCACCTTTACCTGTCCATCTGGTCTCTTGCAAGCCTAGAATATCTAGGTTATAGCGCTGGAATTCCTGCATGAGGACATCAAGGGAATAATCTCTATGTAATGTCCTCACGTTCCACGTTCCTGCAGAGAGAAAATGATTAGTAGGATTTTTAAAGAAATTAGGTTTATCGAGATTGGTAGGGCAAACAATATCAAACAGCCCCCTGATCGCAGGCATGGGGCAAAGACCTGTTCCTCCTCTGCTAAAGGCTGAAGTCACCGATGCTGGTAGGAACTTCAGGCACCACCTTTTAAAGTGGACTTTTTCAAGAGCTATATGGTCTGTCTGAGACACATTACTCCAGTTTAGGCTTGACGCTGCCCAACTAGCTAAGTGAGGTTCAGGTACCTGCGATGGCCTCTGATTAGGATTATCCACCAGCTGATATAAAGTATCCCATGCCTCTGTTCACCTAGAGCTGGCAACCCAGAAGCAAACAGAAAACACAGCGGCAGACTCTCCCTCAACAGAGGCCCACCAGTGCAGCAATTCCAGAATCAATAATCAAGCTCAAATCCATAAACAAGTCCAGTTTAGTAGGTATAAATGGTCAGCACCAGGACCCTGTGAAGTTGACCATTCCTCAGCAGGGTTGAAAAAAGTGGCCATAGATGACCAGATCAGTAGGCCATACTGAACTGGCAGCCCTCCCCTTCCGTTCCCTTCCAAAAGAGAATATCTCTTTTGAATGGTACTAACGGCCTGCACCACGAGAAGGCGGGCTCGGACATTAGGTACTAGACCTGGCCGGTTCTGTGCATCATCACTAGGGATTGGTACACAACTTTCCTTCCAGTTTACGCCTAGCTACCATTTACAAGCCATGCTCATTATTGAGGTATCAATTCTTGTAATGACGTATCAATTCTTGTAATGACGTATCAATTCTTGTAATGACGTTCAATACTTGTAATGACGTATCAATTCTTGTAATGACGTATCAATTCTTGCAATGACGTATCAATTCTTGTAATGACGTACAATTCTTGTAATGACGTATCAATTCCTGTAATGACGTATCAATTCTTGTAATGACGTATCAATTCTTGTAATGACGTATCAATTCTTGTAATGACGTATCAATTCTTGTAATGACGTATCAATTCTTGTAATGACGTATCAATTCTTGTAATGACGTATCCAGTTTCGGATGATGTTTAATATAATTATATAGTTATATATAAACTACGCAGTGAGTATAAATAATTATTTATTTAATGCAATTCAAATTATGTTTCCTTGCCAAAAAAAGGGGATGAAAATTATAACAGAGTAGATTTTATTGAGTTTTATGTTAAATGGGAGCTTACTCTATTGAGTGTGTTATTTACTGTATATTAAGATCCAAGGAACGCCGAGCAATTATTCTAGTAGTGTAATATACACTACGCTGCCATAAGTATCAGGACACCTGTGTCATGGGAATGGAAAGTCACATTGACTGTAAGCTTTTTACCTTTTTAACTTTGACTGTAAGCTTTTTACCGAAAAATGTTACTAGAGCTAAATTGAAGATCTCACTGAAATCTTTTTTAATCTCAGTTTACAACAATATTCGCTTAATTTGTAAAGAGTTGTTGAATATAGAACATTGAACAACAGAAGCCGCTAGCACACTCTTCCAAACTATCCCCTTCCCCCAAAAATAATGAGAACTTAAACAATCGTTACAGAAACTTCAAATCTTACATTTATGTGTAATTGCCCATATATACAACTCCCCCCCCCCCGACTCCATCACATACACCCGCCCTCACCGACAACCGAAATAACTGGAGCAGAAATTCCAACAGTCCTGATCATTTGATACAATAATCATGCAATCATATAAAAATTAAAAAATATCCCCTTAAACAGCTGCTTGCCACAGAGGTCTGACAAGAGCCTGTCAATTTATATTTTAAGGTCTGTGAGGATGGTAGGATCTCAGCAGAAAAACAACACAAACCTCCATGCCTTACTTGGGGCTCGAACCCAGATCCCTTAATCAGTAGCCAAGCGTGCTAACCACTTCGGCATTATACTAATTTTTTTTGTTTTTTTTTCAATGCTATCTCAAAACAAAACTTAGGTTTAGCACAATCCTAAAAATTTTAGGTTCAATACCCCCCTAAAAAAATCTTAGGTTCAGTACCCTTTAAAAGGTCTTAGGTTCAGTACCCTTTAAAAAGTCTTAGGTTCAACAGCCCTTAAATATCTTGGTTTCAGATCCCACTAAAAATCTTAAGGTTCATCTCCCCCCCACTAAGAATCTTAGGTTCGACACCCTAGTTGAAAAATTTTAAGTTCAGCAACCCCTAAAAAAAAAGGTAGGTTCGGTACCCTTGTTGAAAAAATTTTAAGTTCAGCAACCCCTAAAAAAAGTTAGGTTTGGCATCCCCCCTCCCTAAAATTTCTTAAGTTTAACATTCTCCTAAAAAAATCCTGGATACGCGTCTGGTTATATATATGTAATAAGCAGGGCAAACTACTCTCCATGTAGTTGACTCCCTGGCTGAAAATAAGACAAAATTGTTCCCTGATACTTTTTCGATGTTACCATTCGTCAGCGAGTGAAACGGTTTCAGATCTGAATGAGGTCGCTTCCATTACTTGGTGGTAAAAGTGATGGTCACGTGGTTTACATTGACAACATTAATTTGCCCCTTTACTCCTAGAGAGACTGAGAAACGCCATTTCTTTGTTTTAAAGGAAAAATTATTTTTACAAAAACTTTTAAAATATTATTGTTTACATTTTCCTAGGCATCCATTAGTTCGAACTTCCACTGTTAAAAGTGGAAGATAAAAATCTTCATTTTATTTCAAAACTATCATCCCATATTCACGAGTGGCGATATGTTACTCTTCTAGTTTCTAAACACAATTGCATTTTTCTCCCCCATAAACTAGAACCGAGAACCATCCATGGAAACGTCAGCCTTCAATAATTGCTCTTGACTTTCTATCTAATTCGCTGTTTGTGCTGATCTTTAACTTTTATATTGACCACAAAAATCTGTTAGAAGAAAAGATTACGACTCAGCAGACCTCCGTGAAAGAAAACGTTGACCCGTTCCCTATTAAATTACTCGAAAACAAAAAACGGGCGATCTTCGATTTCCTATTGTAAACTTTAAACTTCTCCGCAGACAGACATACACAAGCGGCATGTAAAGTGGAAAGATACGTTAAGTCGCGAACTTCCTGCTAAAGTTCTTACTTTCTTTTACGGTCAAGCAAATACAATTTAACGTTGTTTTTTCTGTGAGACTTTCATTGAATTCTTTGCTATCGGTGTTCGCATTTTGGTTGCTAGGAAGGAACTTAATACGTTTCAAAATGTAGACCGCATTCTCTTTTGTACGTTAAGTTACAGTATTACGTCGTCGTTTTGAAATACCACTCCAAATACATCCAAAATATAAGTTTCCAATTTTTTTACGGAGAATTTCTTCTGCCTTAACTGTAAATCTATTCCGTAACTCTTTGTTTTACGTTTTGGATAATATTTATTGTCATTCATTTGGGAATCTGCTATTCCTTCAATTATATAAATATAGAAAAGAATAGTATCAGTTTAGTATTTTTTATGGGGACGTTATATACTGCTCACAAAAATTAGGGGATATTTCAAAATGAATATGAAGCGATAATATATCCCCTAATTTTTGTGAGCAGTATAGTTGCTGTTACTTTCACAATGGTTGATGTTGCCAGAATTTTTTTTCCTACTCTTCGACGTCATCAAAGTCAATATCAGAGTCATGACTATCATAAAGAGTCATCGTTATTTAATAGTCATTGATACAATAATACGCTGCCCTACTAAACGATTTAGAAAAATTCTATATCACTGGAATCTATTTGGAAACGCTATAACTTCTAAAATACCCATTCAACAGAAAAATGTGACCGAAGATAAATTAAAGATCATAATCAAATCTATAAACTTTCGATTTCCAACAATATTTGTTCAGTATTTAAAAAGTTAGGGTAGTTAAAATATTACCAATAAATATTTTGGTTTTTGAAAAAAATATTCATAAATATCCAAATAATTGTTACGCAAACTTCTAAAATGTATGTTTATTTTATTAAATGGTTTTTTTGAGTATGCTTTTGAAATTATCTTTAATTAAATGCATGCTTTAGAAATTACAGAGCTTCAAAGTTAGATTTTCTTTGATACAACATGGAAATGCTCTAATACAGTATTTTGATAGAGCAATGTAGTTTAGTCGTTATTACTGTAGTAATTAAGTCATCATTATTTTAGTACTTGTTGGCATCGAAATTGTCGTACTTATCATCATCAACATAGTCATTACCAATGCTGCTGCCACAGATGGTATCGTCTAAACCGTAACTATTTTACTATTTGGTTAAACTTTCTTCTCCAATAATACAGTCGCTCAAAAAAGTATCCGAACACTACGGTTGATTACAGAATTCAGAAAAAAATATCTGGCAACGATTTTTTTTTAGAAATTAGTGATCTGCAACCTTCGTGTGACGTGACGTGTAGTGATCTGCAACCTTCGTGTCACGTGACACGAAGGTTGCAGATTACTAATTTCTAAAAAAAAATCGTTACCAGATATTTTTTTCTGAATTCTGTAATCAACCGTAGTGTTCGGATATTTTTTGAGCGACTGTACCATCTTAATCTTAACAACCATCTTAAAAATTTGAACCATCACAATAAAGTTTCCACTGAAAAAGAAATACTGATGATGACTCGATAATCTGACCTAATCGAGTCCACTGAATCATTAATGTCCACTGAAATTCACATAATTCGGTGACATTGTTTTAAGCTATATCTATGTATTTTCATGTAACGTTATTGTTCTTCTCTCCTGCAGATAAGCAGATGCTTTGAGGGTCATTTGTTTAAACTCTTGTATAACAAACATGAATATGAATAAAGATTACTATTATTATTAAAATAAATAAACGAGCTGTAATAACGAGCATTGGAGTCGGCTTTATCCCGAAGTGTTCAAAATTCAGTAATCGATTGCATCCACTGAAGTAGTTACGTCGGATTATCGAGTCATTATCAGTATTTCTGGGTTATTTTTCCTTCATCATTCATTCCATCATTATTCTTTTTTTAATTTCATATCTGAACTTTCGTCGTTCCGTAGCAGACGGAGATAAGAATAGAGGATTGGGAGAAAAATTTTGTTGAAAAAAAAAATTTTTTTTTTTAACGCAAAAATCCAATTTGTTTTAACATGCATCGTGGTATAATCAGATGAATGTAATCCCCCTCCCCCATAAAAAAGTGAACACGTTCAACTAGAATGTTAATCTTCCTCAGCAAACGTTTTCGCATGAGGAGAGTAATTTCCATGGATTTACATTTTTTTCTGCCACTTTATTAACTGAGGTTAGGAAAAAATAATCCTATTATCATATCTACGTATAATTAATGTGCTTAAGAGATTACAATAAAATAATTATTAAGACTAAGGGACACGTTTCCTTTTCAAACTGCAGGATTTAGCAATTAAGTTATTTAGTACAAAAAATATTTAAAACAGAGATGACATTTAAAAAAGAAATGTCTAAGGGATTAGAATGAAAATCCGCTGAAAAGTATTAATTATAAATAAGATCACAAATAAGTAAAAGCAATCCCAAATAATCCAAAGAAAATCTTCATATGAATAAATGTCATTTCGGTTAGTGTGGTTTAACTGCTGAGATAATATCAGACTAATTTATAGAACTCTGATAAGAGTCTCTGTATCCATATATAATATAGTGCAGTTTCATTTCTATTCGTACAGTCGCTCAAAAAATATCCGAACGCTATGGTTGATTACAGAATTAAAAAATATATATCTGTCAACCATTTTTTTTAAATTAGTGATCTGGTAAGCTTCGTGTCACGTGACACGAAGGCGAGCCTGGTACACACATCGTTACATTATGAGCCTGAAACACCACCGACTCAGTCGATGGCGTGCCAGACTCGTAATGTGCAGTTCCCAGGTTAGAGTCTCTCCTGGACCAGCTGAGATTAATTTCGTCAAAACGCCTTGCCCAGCGTCAGTAGCGGTGGGTGGGTGGGTGGGGGGGGGGGGGGGGCTTAAAAAGGCCGCCGTCTGTCGGATGTCGGGACGTTAAGCGAGAGAGGCATACCCTCTGCACGTTAACGAACACACTGAATGGCTTTAACAGGAAGCTACCATATGTCTCCCAACCTCTGTTCAGTGGGTCCCTCAACCTTTGTCTAGTGGGTCCCTCAACCTCTGTCTAGTGGGTCCCTCAACCTCTGTCTAGTGGGTCCCCCAACCCCTGTCTAGTGGGTCCCCCCAACCTCTGTCTAGTGGGTCCCCCAACCTCTGTCTAGTGGGTCCCCCAACCTTCTCGGAGATCTTATGACCTGGCGAATTACCGAATTGTGTACAGAAAAAATATACACTGAGAGGTAAAACAACCCAGTCGACAATTCAGAACATGTCCTACACATTTAATAGGAAATCTTATTATCCCAGGGGAGGGAGTTGGCTCAGTTATTGAGTTAGTTTCTTTTTTTATCTCTGGGCGACCCCTTGTCTTGCAAACAATGGGCTAAATGACTAGACCTCAATGACCCCAATGGCTCATAGAAGGCTGATGAAGGAGACCCGCTGAACAGCTGTTAGGGTACAGATGGAAGCCATCGTTAAGGCCATCCAGTGTTCTTTAAAGTGCACAGTTTTCTCCTGCACATGTACCACGTTTTAACGTCCCATCCGACGAACGACACCATGATCTTTTCAAGATCATGGTGTCTCCTTTCTCACCAAGGGTAGTGTGAGGATTAGAGGAGGAAATATCTACACAAGCACACTTGGGACTCGAACTTGGTAACATCAGATGGCGAGCCGCAGGAATTGCCACTCCTTGATCATACCTACGGAAGTAAGTGATTTCACATAAAGCTCATATCTTTAGAAGAAAGATTCTCTGTAGGGAAGAGAAAAATTCCCTTCTGGTATGTATGAGTCTTTTCCTTCTGGTGTCTCTTGAGAGCAGCGTGCGCGTGTTGCACCTAAAGGAGTGCGTCATTGGGTGCACCAAACAAACGCATGCAGAGGAGAAAAATGAGTCGGTCGATAGGGAGAACAGGGTCATCACGCTACAAGGCACCAAGCGTCATTACTCACCGTTAGGTCTCCCGCCTTATCCTGATCCCAATGCATGGTTGTTGCACCTCAGTCATTATTCAAGTGGCCCTTGGTGCAATGATCTTTCAACCTTTGCGGAATGATGTGACTGCGGAAGTGAAGTTAAATATGATTCCCGAAGGAAAAGTAGTATTCCGTGTTATCCATCTCCTGTGGTCGGTTGTTTTACCACTAAGCGGTACTTTTTTGTACACAATGGGCTAAATGGCCAGGTCATAAGGACCTCGAGAGTTGAGAGAAGGTTAGGGGAAAGGAACCCACTGGACAACTGTTAGGAGATAGAGGGAAGCCTCCCGTCAAGGTCATCCAGCATGATCTTTAACGTGCACAGGGTATGGCTTTCCCATACACGGTTCCACGGCTTAATGCCCATTCCGACGGAAGGCGGCCTTTCTGAACTCATCTGTGTCCCCTATTGATATTTTCTGTGTCTAGAGAGCACAAATGTGCTTAACTAACTGGTGACTATATTCTTAAGCTCCGATTTCTGGATTTTGGCAGAATAGACAAAGATTACTCACTTAATTTTATGCTTAATCCAATTTTCATTTGTTTATCGTGTAGCGATTGTTGGTACAGTCTGTCGCTCGCCAGGTTCGTAATTTGCAATTTCCAGGTTCGAGTCGAACTGTGTATCGGTTGAGAATTTCCTCCGCTAACTCCCGTTCTGCCTTCGGTGAGGAAGAGGATACCGATGGGCATGGAAAGGACGTCGTCCTTTGGATGGGAGGTTACGCCGTGGTCTTACCATGTAGTTAAGCCATATCGTTTTGTTCATTCCCCGAGATAGACTTGTGGGTGGCTTTCATCTATCTTGTAAGACCTGTCTTATGAGTCCCCTTCCCCATCTTTCTCTGAGCCATCCTGGTCCTTGTGACAAGGCCATTAAATTCATTGCGTTCACCAAAGTGTCGCTCAGAGATAAAGCAACCAAACATATCCCTTCCCCAACCCCTTCCTGGGGCGGGGTGGTTCAGTCAGTAGCGCATCAGGCTCTTAATCGGCAATTCACAGGTTCGAGTCCCAGCTGGGTCAGCGTTGAGATTTATATCCACAAAACTCCCCGCCCTGCCCACGGCCACTAGGAGTTACTGATGAGCTTAGAAAGACCGCCGTCCGTCGGATGGGACGTTAAGCCGTGACTCTGTGTGCAGGATTAGTTGGTTGGTTGTTTTACCCTGAGCGGCCCTTTTTGCACACCATGGGCTAAATGGCCAGGTCACGTGGACCCTGAAGGCTCAGAGAAGGTTGGGGGAGTGGACCCACTGGAACAGCTGTTGGGAGACAGATGGTAGCCTCCCGTCAAGGCCATCCAGCGTATTTTTTAACGTTGGGTTGTTTTACCTCTGAGCGGCACTTTTTTGCACACCGTGAGCTAAATGGCCAGGTCACAAGGACCCTGAAGGCTCAGAGATGGTTGGGGGAGGGGACCCACTAGAACAGCTGTTGGGAGACAGATGGTAGCCTCCCGTCAAGGCCATCCAGCGTGTTCTTTAACGTGCACAGGGTATGGCTCTCTCACACACGGGACCACGGCTTAATGTTGCATCCGACGGACGGCGGCCTTTCCAAGCCCATCGATGTGCCCTACTGACCGTGGGCAGGGCGGGCAGTTTTGCGGAGATAAATCTTAACGCTGACCCAGCTGGGACTCGAACCTGGGAACTGCAGATTACGAGCCTGGCGCGCTACCGACTGAGCCACCCTTTTCTGTTCGGTGGAATATTTTAGCAATTGAGAAACTCTGCTCAAGTGTTATTCTCGGACCTCCCCCCCCCCCCCCCTCCGAAACTAAATCCTGGGTACGCCCATGCTCTACGTGACCTTTATTTGAAGGACAGAGCGTAAGTGAAATTTTGCTTTTTGCCCGAGATGTACGATCCGTATTACGACTATGTGTTAATTTTCAGAGCATTACCGCACCATAGTTAAAATTAGCGTGACCTCCTGTCACCGTGTCACCTCTATGTACACTGAATGTTCATTAAATTATGACCACCTCCCTCCATGTTATGTCAGTGGAAGCCAACTTTGAAGCTTTGTAACTTCTAAACGTTTTAGGAGAAAATGTAACGGGTTATAAATTAAAGATCTCAATGAAATCTATCTAAATCTCGATTTTTAATAATGTTCGCTTTGTACTTAAAGAGTTATGGACTTTGAACTTTTAACAACAACAATGCAAATCTTAGGAAAACTGAAAACATAGAAAGCTTATTTACATTAACTTTCAAATATACATCTGTTGTATTAAATGGTGTGAAATAATACTTCTTATTCAAATTATAATTAACTTCTGAGTTAAATTCTAACTTTAGGCGTTGTTGCTGTTCTGTCACCATTCTGTCGCAAACTCTGTTTTAGAAGTTACAGAGCTTCAAAGTTAGCTTACACTGGTATAACAAGGAGAGAGGTGATCATTATTTAATCAACACTCAGTAAATATATGTATATACTAGATGTTCATCTCTAGCAATTGTTTCCATGTTGTTAAAATTGATTTAAAGCGTCTGCTTGTTTATCTGCGTAATATTGTACAGTCGCTCAAAAAAGTATCCGAACACCATGGTTGATTACAGAATTCAGAAAAAATATCTGGCAACGATTATTTCAGAAATTAGTGATCTGGCAACCTTCGTGTCACGTGACACGAAGGTTGCCTGGTACACACATCGTTACATTATGAGCCTGAAACACCACCGACTCAGTCGATGGCGTGCCAGACTCGTAATGTGCAGTTCCCAGGTTAGAGTCTCTCCTGGACCAGCTGAGATTAATTTCGTCAAAACGCCTTGCCCAGGGTCAGTAGCAACCTTCGTGTCACGTGACACGAAGGTTGCCAGATCGCTGATTTCTGAAATAATCGTTGCCAGATATTTTTTCTGAATTCTGTAATCAACCATGGTGTTCGGATACTTTTTTGAGCGACTGTACCAAAAATTGTTCCTGCTTTCTTTCACAAGAACTATAACCTTCCTCCTTCCTCATGGAATCTATTTACTTAAAAAAGAACGAAGCAAAGAATAAAACCTCAAAAGAGGAGAAATACCTAGCGCCTAAAGAAAGGTAAACTATAAAGAGATTTGTTATGATGCAGGTCCATTTCAGACAACGGTCTGATTATCGTTGTCTCAACCCCAGCCAGCATCGGAAGACTGAAGTATGACAAGCCATTTCTTTCAGTCTTATGGGAGAGATTTAGTTGGATTTATTTGCAACAGATCAACAAGGGATGTCCACAGCTCTTCCATCTTAAGGCGTGGTACGAAGCAGATAACACTTTCACACACAACGCTGACTGTGAACTTGGGTGAAGTTTTTTTTTCTTAACAAGAATGCTTGCTTAGGTTGTCCTTAACAAGTCAGTTTTTATTTCGGCGAGCAATTAATTCTAAGAGTTTGAAAAATCGCTCTTGATTCTTTTGGGTGAACTTTTCGTAAATACCATTTATTCCGACCCTTTATTGTGTATGTGTATGGTTAAGGACCGAAATAAGTTGAATTGCACACTTAATATCGACGTTAATCGTACATTTGAAATGAAGTACCTGATAATGTAAAAAAGTAACTGTTTAAATAAGTTTCTGATAAATAAATATATGATTATGTACGTAGGTGAGTATTTTAATTCTTGGACTGCCGTCACCAACAAATAGTAGCTTTTCGTACGAGTTACTACAAGATATGTGGCAACACAACTCTTCAAAGGCACAGAGAAGAGAGAAGTTGAAATGAAAAGTTGGGTTGTTTTACCTCTAAGCGGCACTTTTTTGCACACCATGGGTTAAATGGCCAGGTCACATGGAAGGTTGGAGAAGGCTCAGAGAAGGTTGAGGGAGGGAACCCACTGGAACAGCTGTTGGGAGACAGGTGGTAGCCTCCCGTCAAGGACATCCAGTGTGTTCTTTAACGTGCATAGGGTATGGCTCTCCCGCACAAAAGTCACGGCTTAACGTCCCATATGACGGACGGCGGCCTTTCCAAGCCCATCAATGTCCCCTACTGACCGTGGGCAAGGAGTTAAATCTCAACGCTGACCCAGCTGGGATTCGAACCTGGGAACTGCAGATTACGAGCCTGACACCCTAGCGACGGAGCTACTCCCGCCCCTGAAATCATGGAGGTAGGAAGAAGAGAAGAGAATATGTCGCTATCAGAGCGAAGCCAAACATGAGATGCATGCTGGGATACTGATACCTAGAAACTATTGGTCGGTAGGTTAAAGGTGGTTAAGTCACAGAGTTAGGTTACGAATTTATCGGTGTATTATATCAGATTAAGGGAGGGGGGGTTAACAATAAAAATAGGGAATGTAGGGTTATTTCAATTGTTGTATTTAAAATTATATTTTAGTTTTAAAATAAATATCTACATACGTTTTTTGCATGATAATATAATTAGAAATCCGTGTTAGGTTTCATCGTTGATAGTTCTTCACATGTCATTTATTTGCTATCTCTGTCATGTATGTTCAGTAGGTAGCCCGCCAGGCTCCTACTGAGCCACCCCGCCCGTGTAGTTCCCAGGTTCGAGTCCCAGCTGGGTCAGCGTTGAGATTTATCTCCGCAAATTTCCCCACCTTGCCCACGGTCAGTAGGGGACACTGATGGGCTTGGTAAGGCCGCCGTCCGTCGGATGGGACGTTAAGCCGTGGCTCCGTGTGTGGGAGAGACATACCCTGTGCACGTTAAAGAATACACTGGATGGCCTTGACCGCAGGTTACCATCTGTCTCCCAACAGCCATTCCAGTGGGTCCCCTCCCCCAATCTTCTCTGAGCCTTAGGGGTCCATGTGACCTGGCCATTTAGCCCATGGTGTGCAAAAAAGTGCCGCTCAGAGGTAAAACAACTCAACTCTCATGTAACCAGAGATGGACTCGCATTTTCTCAGGGATGCAGCTGTAACAGAAAGGCCCGAACTGTAATAAAAATAAATCGATTTCGTTTTTTTTTTTTGGAAGATTTTAATACTTTTTCTCTTGATATTTTGCACTTACCACTCATAATAATTTTTTCCCTAAATTCCATGGAACTTGTGAGAAATAAAAATTATTATTATAAGCAAAAATATACGGGAGACTACAACGCCTCTTGCCAATTTGCTCCTGTATGCATACTACAAAATTACAACAAATAATATGAAAGAAAAGTGAACGTTTTTCTTTTCGTGTAGCTCTCAATGCTGGAAAAGAGTAAAGGATGAATGGATCCAAACCACTTGATATTATAAATAAGGTGTTTAGAACTGTTTCCGAGGGGGGAAAAAGCCTTTTTTTTTAATTAAATACTCATAATATACTGATCTAAGGGACCTGTGTTCGAGCCCCGGCATTAGGCATGGATGTGTGTGTCGTTTTTCTGCTGAGGTCCTGCCATCCTCTCAGATCTCCTACTGTGGCATATAAACTGACAGGCCTCTGTCAGACCTCTGTGGCAAGCGGCTGCTTGAGGGGGTATTTATTTACTTTTATTTAATATGCTACCATTAATCATGCAACATATCATGAAGAGATTTTGGGTCAAATTGCATACATTCGTTTCATTTAGTTTTCTAAAAGTATAATAGACAACAGCAAGGTCGAATCTGGGGCGTCGGTGGGAAAAAGGCCCTTTGAAAATGCTAGAGATGATAATAGAGGCAAAAAAGTTATAAAACTTTTGCATATTTCATCACTTTTGAAAAAAAACATTTAAAATAGAGGAGGACAAAATAGGTAAAACAACCCAACCCAAAACACACCTAAAATTTCGCACTTAGACTGTCGTTATGGTCCTCACAAAAACACATACATAAATTCTGGTTCACTGACAGCAAAAGGTCTTATTCCAGTTTTTTCTCCTTTCGCCAGTGATGACTTTCACAATTTCCACGAAAAGTTTAGCGGGAAGCGTATTTCCCTTCTCCATTGCGAGTTTTCATGGCAGCCGAAACGAAGTCAACTACTCCCACAGTTGCCAGATCTCCGACATTCGCAAAGGGATTAATTTCGTTCCGTGGCAGAAGTTAGGGATTCGACACAGGATCACACACGGAGAACCCATATATGAAATTTTAACGTTCATTTGTTTATTTTTTATATTATCTTTTTTCCGTCAAATTATTTAATCTAAATAAATATGTAACTGTTATATTTCATGCAGACAGGCTATGTAGCCTAATATAATAATTATTATTATGAGAAAATAAAGATTTATTTATTATTTAAAAAGAAATCAATCGATGAAGTCTGAATAGTATAGCCCCATTATAGTCCCCCCTTTGCACAGTGCTTTCCCCCTATGACGTCACCGACCACACCTTCTTATTAATATTCATAACTCATAATTAATAATTCATATTTTAAAGACACCCTGGTTGACCCATCTGTATTTTTTAAGACCCTCTGAAAAGTCACCGATTTTCCTAACTCACCTTTAACTCTGAAAAAGTCTTCGATTTTTGATGGCGTCATCTAATGTATACCATAAGTAATATACCTTAGCAATCACTCTATTTTAACCGAAATTTTTCTAAGTCCCAATTTTTGACACCCCCTCATTAAAAAAACCCCTTATCAAAAATCCCTCCCCTTTATTAAAAAACATATCAAAACTGCCACACCCTCGTTAATCCGTTATCAAAAGTTCTGCCCCTTGTATGGTTCGACGTCGTCTGCAGCAACGGGGCATCTTTTCTACGCTACTACTGACTCTACAACACAGGCGTATGTGACTGTAATGGTGCCAAGAACGTCGTGCATGGATGTGCGAATGGCATCGCATCGTCTTTTCAGACGAATCCCTCTTCAGTATGCAGCACCATGATGGACGAATCCGTATCTGGTGGATCAGTGAGACATGTATGGTGCAGCGCCATATAGGTCTGGCTCCTGGTGTTATGGTATGGGGTGCCAATGGACTCCATTCACGCACTCGCCTCGTATGCATTACAGGTACTTTGAATACTTTGAACAGCCAGCGTTACATCACTGAGATGTTGGAGCCTGTGGTCGTACCTTATCTTCAGGGACTCTCTGGTGCCATTTACCAACAGGACAACGCCCGACCACATGTGGCATGCATCGTCCAACAATTCCTGGATAGCCACCACGTTACACTTCTGCTTTGGCCTGCGCGTTCACCGGATCTGTCCCCAATTGAACATTTTTAGTCCATGATCTCATGACGACTAGCACACCAGACACCAGTAGCTGCTAAAACAGATGAACTTTGGCTGTGTATCGAAACTGCATGGACTGACATTCCCCAAACACACATCCGACGTTGTTTTGGGTTGTTTTACCTCTGAGCGGCACTTTTTTGCACACCATGGGCTAAATGGCCAGGTCACATGGACCCCGAAGGCTCAGAGAAGGTTGGGAGAGGGGACCCACTGGAACAGCTGTTGGGAGACAGATGGTAGCCTCCCGTCAAGGCCATCCAGCGTGTTCTTTAACGTGCACAGAGTATGGCTCTCCCGCACACGGGGCCACGGCTTAACGTCCCACCAGGCAAACGGCGGCCTTTCCAAGCCCATCGGTGTCCCCTACTGACCGTGGGCAGGGCGGGGAATTTTGCGGAGATAAATCTCAACGCTGACCCAGCTGAGACTCGAACCTGGGAACTACAGATTACCAGCCTGGCGCGCTACCGACTGAGCCACCCCCCGCCCCACACATCCGACGTCTCATCCTCTCAATGCCAGACCTTGTAGCAGCGGTTATTGACGCTCATGGTGGCTACACATGATACCGATGTGTTCGTATTCCACAAGTCTAACCAAGTTGCATTTGTAATCATTTGATCCTTGTAATCCCCCCCCCCCCCGATAGGGGACCACCTTGGCGTGGTGGAGGGGCTTCAGGCCCAGCAACCCGGTCGAAGGCTGTGCCGACCGGAATGGTCCCCCGGTTGGACATAGCCAAGACCAACCGAGGCCGACGACATCGCCGACCGGTCGGACGACCGGTTGGACGGTGACGGTGTCTTAGGCCTCAACCTCAGGTGCTCTGTGTGAGCAAGTTCAAGGGCTCTGCCGAACGGTTTGAGCCCGCCTAGTAGGTACGAGCCCTATCAAAAGTCTGGGCCTTACTAAGGGTCTCCACCCCGGGTGCCGAGCGAACTTGGATCTACATATCTTTGTTCATGGCTAACCGGGGAACAGATTAAATAATAGGTTTCTTCCGGTGGTTAGCTTTCCTTCTGTAGGACTGCTGCTATGTGAGGTCGGGGTTGAGGTGCGTCTATATGGCGCATTCTTGCCCCATGCTCTAGATAGGCACGGCTTTTCATAACTGGTAATGCTGTCAGGCGGAATCGGGAATTGCCGTGGTTGCTTAAGATCGCAACAAAATAGAACGATCCTTGTAATATAAGCTATGTATTCACTAAATATGGCTTTGATATCTCTTATCTTTTTTTGGTGTTGCACTTTTAATGGCCAGCAATGTATTTGAGCTTTGCCCCTTAGCGTTTCTTTTATCGCGTTAGCTCTTAAGAAATATCCTTAAGGAATCCTTTGAAAATTCCTGCGTTTCATACATTATGAGCCACTCATAAAATTGTTAAGTATTTTAGAGAGTTTTAATTTTAGTAAACGTTATCCTAAAAAAATTTAAAATTTTTTTAAATTTACCCTTTAAACGCCTAGTTTTTGGTCTTAAAATTGCACCTTTTCTCAAACCTGTACAAAAGTCGCCAATTCAATTTGTTTTCCCACAGTCCGTACCGACGTTTCCAAAGCCAAAAAAATTGTTTGCCTTAAGGCGATACCTAGAAGAGTAGGAAAAAATAAATGAAACTCATTCAAAAACTTTAAAATCAAAATCTGGCTTCCTCGACCAACTCCGAAAACGGAAATAATAAATCTCAAACGTGGAGATTCTTTTTTTTACACTCTCCCTGGACATTGCTGCAACAAACGCATTTCGTCTCTATCATCTAAGACAAGAAATGAAGAGGAGGAATTGAGATAAGTAGACCGCAATTCTTTTCGGTGAGACATCCCTTCCAGCTATTAATGTAAAGTGTACCCGTTCTTCTTTTCGCCTGAACTTCATTTACTTAACAGCAAGATCCGAATGGTGTAGTGCTTCAAGAGCGAACACTACGGGGGACAGGTTACTATGACAAATCTTCGGCGTACGACATGCATTATTTAAAAGAGCGCTATCGGTCGATGAATTGGGCAGTCGGGTTGCTTTATTCCGTATGCATGCGGCAAGAAGAAAAAAAAAAATCTTTAAAAAAAAACTAGCGATGTTCCCAAGGCCAGGTTTATGTCGAATTACTACATTTGCATGACTTATGTGGCTTCAAGGAAAGGAAATTAGTAACGGACTTTTCAGAGATAGGGATAATTAATGTGTCATTAAGATCTGATATGATTATACGGCGCATTTATGTGAAATCAAAGCGTTGATTAAGTTCTGTGGGTTGTTTCGGAAGTTCTTGCATAAAATTCTGCACTTGTCCAACAGAATGTCTCTGATTTACTAGAGTTTTTTCTTGTATTTTGTGGTTGTATGTTAGTATGGTAAAATGTTATGACTGAAGATTAATTAAATAATTAATGAAGAATGCTTGCTTAGGTTGTACTTAACAAGTAAGTTTTTTTATTTCAGCGAGCAATTCTAAGGGTTAGAATAATCACTCTTGATTCTTTTGGGTGAATTTCTTGTAAATACCATTTATTCCGATCCTTTATTCTGGAAAGATCTTAATCAAATCTCGATTTCAACAACATTCGTTCAGTAATAAAAAAAAGTTCTTTATATATATATATACCTTTTCAGTAAATAAAAGAGTTACAGAAGTTTGGATATTTTAAAACAGTAAATAAGGTGATGAAAAAAAATGAAATATACTGCTCACAAAAATTAGGGGATATATTATCGCTTCATATTCATTTTGAAATATCCCCTAATTTTTGTGAGCAGTATATAAGCATTTTTCAAAGAAGAGACAGTACATAATACTAAAGTTATAATTTCAAGTGTATGTACTTTTGCTTACGAAATAGTTTGAAATGTGAAAGCTTTGCTAGTTGTTAAATATTTAGTTGTTTTACCTCTGAGCGGCACTTTTTTGCACACTATGGGGTAAATGGCCAGGTCACATGGATCCTGAAGGCTCAGAAAAGGTTGGGGGGGAGGGGACCCACTGGAACAGCTGTTGGGAGACAGATGGTAGCCTCCCGTCAAAGCCATCCAGCGTGTTCATTAACGTGCACAGGGTATGGCTCTCACGCACACTGGGTCACGGCTTAATGTCCCATCCGACGGACGGTGGTATTTCCAAGCGCATCGGTGTCCTCTACTGACCATGGACCGGGGGAGGGGAGTTTTACGGAGATAGATCTCAATGCTGACCTAGCTGGGACTCAAACCTGGGAACTGCAGATTACGAACCTGACACGCTACTGAATGAGCCACCCCCGCCCCATTGACATGATAAAAGCAATGTTATCATTTATATGCACGTAGATGCTTTTTAGTTTCATAAAATTGTGTTCTCCTTAGTTTTACGTATTTTTTTACTTTAATATCCTTTTCAGAAATTAATAAATTCAAATAAATACTGAAACTGTTGTATTTAATTTCCAATAGACCTTAATTTCCTATAGATATGTACTTTTTCGGAACAACTGAAATTTATTTTTTAATATTGTGATGAGAGGATAAACATACAAGATGAAAAAATTGCAGCGCATTACGGCAAATAATTTCCCCACAATAACTATTAGTCAAGATTTTTTGTGTTATATTGTATCATTAAATATCATTTTTTTTCATTCATTGTTCATTTTTTAAATTTATTGAGCTAAATGGCCTGGTTGCGAAGACACCAGGGGTTCAGAGAAGGTTAGGGGATGGAATCCACTAGACAGTTGTTAGAAGTCTTTCGTCAAGGTCATCTGTGTATGACCCTCCTGCACTCGGAGACACGGCATAACGTCTGCCTTTTGAAGCTCATCGGTTTTCCCTTTCTGTTAGAGGGTTGGGTTGTTTTACCTCAAGTGGCACTTATTTGCACACAATGGCCTAAATGGCAGGTCACAAGGACCTCCAGGAGTCAGAGAAGGTTAGGGGAAGGGGCCCACTGCACATCTGGTAGGAAACAGATGGTAACTTACCGTCAAGACCATCCAGTGTGTTCCTCAACGTGCACAGGGAACCACGGCTTAATGTCCCATCAGACGGACGGCGGTCTATCCAAGCCATCAGTGTTCCCTACTGATCGAGGGCAGGGCTGGCAGTTTTGCGGAGATAAGTCTCAACTCTGGTCCAGGTGGTATATGAACCTGCTGTTAGAGGGCAGGGTAGGAGAGTAGCGGAGCTAAATCTCAAAGCAGACAAAATTAGGATTGGAACTACAGGTCAAGAGCTTGGTGCGCTACCATCTGATCCAATTTCCGTCCTTCGTATTGAAAGAATACCAGAGGTATGAACTCTTTTAAAAGAATGCAATTTAATGCATAAACCTGTCGCTCTACATGCATCACTGCTTCCAGGACCTGTGTCCAGATGTTGGGAGGAGAATCCGTTCGGAGTCAATCACTTCCTACCCTCATCTTCGCTCCGAAACTGGGGCGGAGTTGGCTCAGTCTCGTGCCAGGCTCGTAATCTGCAGTTCCCAGGTTCGAGTCCCAACTGTATCTACGCTGAGATTTATCTCCGCTAGCTCCCACCCTGCTCTGGGTGTGAAAGAGGGCGCCGATAGACTTGGAAAGCCCACCATCCCTTTGATGAATGTTAAGCCGTGATTCCGTGGACAGGTTTGGGTTGGATTGTTTACTTCTGAGCGGCACTTTTTTGCACACCATGGCTAAATGGCCAGGCCACAAGGACCCCGAAGGCTGAGAGAAGGTTGGGGGAGGGAACCCACTGGAACGGCTGTTGGGAGACAGATGGTGGCCTTCCGTCAAGGTCATCCATCGTGTTCTTTAACGTGTCCATAGTACGACTCTCCCATGCACGGGGCCACGGCTTAACGTCCCATCCGACGGACGGCGGTCTTTCCAAGCCCATCGGTGTTACCCTACTGACCGAGGGCAGGGAGTTTTACGGAGATAAATCTATCTCAACGCTGACCAAGTTGGGACTCGAATCTGGGAACTGCCGATTACGAGCCTGGCACTCTACCGACTGAGCCAACCCGCCCCCGTGCACCGGAGATATATACCCTGTGCACGTTAAGGAACTCACTAGACGGTCTTGACAGGAAGCTTTCATTTGCCCCTTAACACCTGTCCAGTGGATTTCCTTATCCAATCATCTCTGAGAATTTGGGGTGTTCTGATTTTGGCCATTTAGCACACATTTCGCCTTCTGATTTAGCCATTTAGCACACAATGGGCTAAATGGCCAGGTCACAAGGACCCCAAGGGCTCAGAGAAGGTTGGGGGAAGGGACCCACTGGAATAACTGTTAGGAGACAAATGGTAGTCTCCCGTCAAAGCCATCCAGCGTGTTCTTTAAAGACCCCGAGGCTCAGAGAAGGTTGGGGGGTGAGCGGACCCACTGGACAGCTGGTGGGAGACAGATGTCCAGTGGGTACCCTCCCCATTAAGTGTGTTCTTTAATATGCACAGGGAATGGCTGTACGGCATACGGGACCATGGTTTAACATCCCATCCGACGGACGGCAGCCTTTTTAGCTCATCAGTGTCTCCTATTGACCAAGGGCAGGACGGGGAGATTTGCGGAGATAAATCTGAACGTTGTTCTAGGTTGGACTCGAACCTGAAACTACACACTATGAGCCTAGCTCGCTACTCACTGAAACCACCCTTTGACCCCAGCGTGGAACTCTTCCTGGTGAGTAGCTTAAATACTTTGTGAAACGAAGAATACTGTTCGAAACAAAGAAGCAAACACGCTCACACACAGACAACAAAAAGGAATTGATTTGAGAAGCATCATTAAATTTTCTTCCCATTATTTCTTTTCAACAGACTGAGCTAAAAGAGGAACCTGTCAAGGTTCCTTCCATTTATTCATTCCTTCTGTTGCAAACAGAACTTCCTCTCCATTAAAGACAACTGTACGAAAAATCCAAGACGCAATTTAAGAGATACAAATTTTAAAATTGCTCGGCTTTGCACGAGATAAAGTACATTCAAGTAACAACGACGTGCAACACTTGAGCATATTTTTCATTCACTACATCTACATTCCTCGTTTTCATTACACGCAAGGCTGTCGCCAATACACCTCCGATATATTTATGAACAGAGAGAAGCGCTTTCCCTCCCTTTTTTCGGAGTGGGTGGGTGGGGGAAGGGAGGATACGCGTTAATAACCGCGTGCAGGAGACGAGAAAAAAAAAAGTGATTGATGTGGTTCAGTATTCTCTGCTATCCAGTCTAGTCTCGGTGCAGAAATGTAGTGCCATTTTTCAAGCGGTGAACGAAATCGGAAAGAGGCGAAGATAATTGCATACACTTTTCAATCACTACGCGGAACGTGCTTTCTCTCGGGAGCGTTGAAATTTGATTCTGGGATCAATTATACTTCCATCCACCTGCAGATTAGGAAAACTTAGATGAGAAATTCCTCATATTGGTTAACATTGGGTCTTTCATCAGTTGGTATACAATCGTGTCTTACATTATTTCGTTTACAGTTGTATCTTATATTAGTTGTTTCATAATTGTGTCTTACACCAGTGGTTTACAAATGTGTCTTACATTAATTGTGTGGCAGGGGTAGCTCAGTCGGTAGCGCGCCAGGCTCATAATCTGCAGTTTCCAGGTTCAAGTCCCAGCTGGGGCAGCGTTGAGAATTATCTCCGCAAAACTCCCCGCCATGCTCACGGTCAGTAGGGGACACCGATGGGCTTGGAAAGTCTGCCGTCCGTCGGATGGGACGTTAAGCCGTGTCTCCATGTGTGGGAGAGCCATACCCTTTGAACGTAAAAGAACACTCTGAATGGCCTTGACGGGAGACTACCATCTGTCTCCTAACAGCTATTCCAGTGGGTCACTTCCCTCAACCTTCTCTGAGCCTTCGGGGTCCTTGTGACCTGGCCATTTAGTCCATGATGTGCAAAAAAGTGTCGCTCAGAGGTAAAACAACCCAACCTCGGTCAGTAGGGGACACCCATGGTATTGGAAAGGCCGCCACAATCCTTCTCTGAGCCCTTTGGGTTCTCATGACCTGGCCATTTAGCCCATTGTGTGCAGGAAAGTACTACTCAGAGACAAAACAACTCATCTGATTGCAAAAAAAAACAACAACAAAAGACAACTAAACATTCAGCAATTGATGACAGAATAAAATCTTGAAAACTGTTCTAAAATTTGGGAAAAAAATAAGTTAAACTAAACGGACAAAAAATGCATAAACATTTTTATATGTCATTTTTATCGTTATTCTAGGATGAAACTTCACATCTAAAGTACCTCTTAAAAACCAACAAATACAATAATTAATATTTTATAACAGCATTACTTTTCATTTAGCGCAAACTTCAGTCTGTCCGTTCTGTGTAATTACCAAAGTGATCACGGTGACAGTCAACCATGGCATTATTGTCGTAATGGAAAGCACCTCGCAGTGGAACTCGTACCGAGCTCCAGGATATTGATATTAATATCCTCCTCGTAACCCATAGCGATGCGCTATCGTTAAATGGATCGGACTTAATGTATCTTGTTAAGGATGCTGGAAACTTTTCTCCTTGCAAGCCTGTCAACAAAGTTTAAGACTTCATCCCTCGGAGCCAACCAGGTGTTAGAAAATCGCGTCAGTCCTGTTTCGGGGGAGGTCGGGGGGTAGGGAAATCTTGGGTTGTTTGCATTTAACTGCTGTACTTTGAGAAATGAACGTATTAAATCGGTCACTGGTTGTGAGAAGTACCTGATTCAGAGTTAAATATAACGGAGTGTCTTAACCCCCTAGAGTGTTTATTTACTTCATCAGTGCTACTTTTAGTTGAGTAGAGAGAGATTTTATCTCGCCTGTGACAAGTGAGTGCCTTGCATCCAAGGAGGAGACGAGTGGAATGATTTTTCTTTCAAATCCTTAATGCGGAAATGTGTTACGAAAGGTACCTAAATTTATATAATCAGGATAATGTTGTTTATTTTTTCTTCTTCTTGGTTTCTTATAGGGAGTTAGAATTTGACGTTACTCGGAAATTACTTTCTGTAACTTCGGCGGAATCTTAAGAAAGATTAAAATTTGAACTAATGAACAATTTTTACTAATCGAATTTTTTCTATTGTCCTGTGATTACGGTCTCTATACGTTACGGTTTCTGGATTTCGTAGCGCACTTGGCTACTGATCTACGGGACCTGGGTTCGAGCCCCGGGTAAGGCATGGATATTCGTGTTGTTTTCTGCTGAGGTCCTGCCATCCTCTCAGATCTTCTACTGTGGCATATAAACTGACAGGCTCCTGTCAGACCTCTGTGGCAAGCAGCTGCTTGAGGGAGTATTTATTTATTTTTTAAGAGAATTGTCCTAGTGTCCCAAAATATTTTTTTTCGGGAGGTCCAAATGTTTCCTTTTTCTGTGTGTGACGATATACAGTCGACTCTCGATTTGCATGGATTTAATTAACGTGTTTTTGGAATAATTAGTTCACTAAATTTACGCCTTTTTACCTATCTTTCTATTGTTTTTGTCTTAATACAGTTGATTTGTCTTAATACAGTTTTTCCATCATATCTTTTAAATGCGATGGAGAAACTTAATGCTTTATGTGTCAAATAAAAGCTTGTGACGCGGGGAGTGTCGTAGGCTATAAAAAATTGACCCCGTCTTTTTTTCTCCTCGTGATTATATATTTTCATATTTTCCTCTTGGGGCGGGGGTGGCTCAGTCGGTAGCGCGCCAGGCTCGTAATCTGTAGTTCCCAGGTTCGAGTCCCAGCTGGGTCAGCGTTGAGATTTATCTCCGCAAAATTTCCTCGCTCTGCCCACGGTCAGTAGGGGACACCGATGGGCTTGATAAGGCCGCCGTCCGTCGGATGGGACGTTAAGCCGTGGCTCCGTGTGCGGGAGAGCTATACCCTGTGCACGTTAAAGAACACGCTGGATGGCCTTGACGGGAGGCTACCATCTGTCTCCCAACAGCTGTTCCAGTGGGTCCCCTTCCCCAACCTTCTCTGAGCCTTCGGGGTCCTTGTGGCCTGACTATTTAGCCCATGGTGTGCATAAAAGTGCCGCTCAGAGGTAAAACAATCCAATCATATTTTCCTCTAAAAAAAGAGGGAAATATGAAAACGATTGCTCTCTTGTATCTCCTGAACGCGAGTGCGGGAAGTAACGAGCTACGAGTCGAATGAAAGTTTGTGACGCGGGGAGTGTCATAAGTGTAAAAAAATTGACCCCCCCCATGTTTTCTTGCCCCCTAAAAAGGGGTAAATATGAAAATGATTGTTCCCCTATATCCCCTGAATGCGAGTGCAGAAAGTAACAATCTATGCGTCAGAGGAAAGCTTATGACCCAGGGAATGTCATAAGATATAAAATAATGACCCCCTTGCTTTCCTCCCCCTTATAAAAAGGGGAAATATGAAAATGACTGTTTCGCTATATCTGCGGGACTCGAGTGTGGAAAGTAACAACCATGCGATAAATGAAAGCCTTAGACGCGGGGAGTGTCACAAGTCATTAAAAATTGACTCCCCATGCTTTCTTACCCCCTAAAAAACGTGAAATATGAAAGTCGTTCTACTACATCTTCCGAGTTAGGTGTCAAATGAAAGCTCATATAATGACTGTCGAAAACTATTTCCGATTTTGACCCCATTATTCTACGCCCCTGATAAAAGTGGGGAGGGATTTACGCGGAGTAGACTTTAAGTCATATCTCAAATTAAAGCTTATGACGTCTCCAATGTTATGGACAACCTCAAACATGACTCCAAAAGGGAGGAAAAATGTGGTCGATGTTTATGAGTTATATATGAAAGGAAAATGTTTGAAATAGGTATTTTTAGTGAAAAAAAAAGCGAATTAAAATAAAAAAAAATACATATTTTTTCCATATGGGCCTAAAAAAGTAGAAAATAAACCTAAAGCATATCGATGGTGCAATCAATCACTGAGTTCTTATTCGCTTCAAAGGAAGATAGGCCGCCGATTTACCTACTCAACATGATTGCATGCGCCGTATCTTCCTTTGAAGTGAATGCGAACTCAGTGACTGATTGTACCATCGATATGCTTTAGGTTTATTTTCTACTTTTTAAGACCCATATAGAAAGGTGGGTATTTTTTTAATATTGAATTTATTTCTATTTAAATGGACATTTTTAAACATGTTTTTGGAATAATTAGGTCACTATATTTTCGTCTGTTTTAATTAAAATGGAGATTTTTTCTGCTACACTATTAGAATCTTATGGCCTAATATTATAGTAATATACCATATATCTAACGTATCAAAAAAAGAAGTGAAAAGCATGCTTATTTTTAAATTTCTTTTTTTTTTGCAAATCTGACTTTAACTAGAAACATGTGCGTTTTTCCATTCTTCTTCCTCCCTCTCCACAAAAAAGAATAACACAATACACTCTCCACATTTCCTATAATGGGGATGGGTTGTTTTATTTCTCAGCTGCACTTTTTTGCTGAATTGCCAGGTCACAACCCTAAGGCTCAGAGAAGGTTGGGGAGAAGAGACTCACTGGAATAGCTGTTATGAGACAGATAGTAGCCTCCCGTCAAGGCCATCCAGCGAGTTCTTTAACGTGCGAAGGGTATGGATCTTCTTCACATAGTCCAACGATTTTAGGTCCCATCCGACGGACGACGGCTTTTCCAAGACCATGGGTGTCTCCTACTAACAAGGGGCAGGGGGGGGGACGTTTTGCGGAGGTAAATCTCAACCAGCTGGGACTTGAACCTTTGAACCGAAGATTGCAAGCTTGGTGTGCTATCGACTGAGCCACCCCCGCCCTCCTATAACTGTGTTCCTCTATTTTCAATTTCGACATGAAATAAAGTATTTCGGGATTTTAAACATCGAATACTGTTTAAAGGATGTCTTCTCTATGCTTTTAAAATAAGCTTTTTATCGAAAAGTATTACTGAAGTTAAAGTAAAACTGACTGTCAAATCTACCAAAATCTCGATTTCCAAAAACTTTCGTTAAGTATTGAAAGTGTTACGGAAATTTGGGTATTTAATAACAACAGTGTCATTCGTAAGAAATTTCCTCGGAAATAAATAAAACCCCCTCAAGCAGCTGCTTGCTACAGAGGTCTGACAGGAGCCTGTCAGTTTATATGCCACAGTAGAAGGTCTGAGAGGATGGCAGGACCTCAGCAGAAAAACATCACCTACATCCATGCCTTACCCGAAGGCTCGAACCCAGGTCCCTTAGATCAGTAGCCAAGCGCGCTAACCACTCTGCCACGGGACGGCATTATCTCGGAAATTAATTAAAATTTAATATACAGATATTTTTTCAGAACAGTAAAAAATTCGTGTAAATTGAAACTTGTTGAATTTTTTGGACCATGTAAAACCGAAAACGTGTAAGCTGAGTATCGTGTAATTAACGGATAGGTATAATATTGTTTTATTACAACAAATACGGTACAAAAAGTACCACTGGTGGAAAAAGAGCAAATCATTTGTACCAATCTAAATCTCTCTTTCCCTCACACTCCACAGCCAAAATTTCAAATTTCTATCGTAAATAGATCATTAGCAATATGCTTCAAACCTTTTTGCATTTTTGAAATTTTTCCATATAGGGAGCGCTGTTGAAGCAATTGGGAATTTCGGAAAATGCGAATCGTAAATATTTCATCAATACCTATTCCAACTCAAAGAGAAATTTTAAATTATTTCTAAAAATTAAAAAAATATATATATATCTACAGAAGGAGACGATAAACTCCAACCTTCTTAACCATTAGAAAAGACGATCTCCCCCAACCCTCTTAACCATTAGAAAAGACGATTTCCCCCCAAACCTCAGAAAAGACGATCTCCTCCCAACCCTCTTAACCATTAGAAAAGACGATCTCCCCCAACCCTCTTAAACATTAGAAATTATCGGAGAGGGTGGGGTAATTTATAGGGCGATAAATACCAAGCATGAAGAGAAAACTCAGTTTCTGGATGATTCACTCGGATTAATACACTTATCTATATAGTCCATAAAACTATTTTCTCCTCTAAGCAATGTCCTTAACCTGCACACGTTAGCGAATGACATCTTCAGAACTGGATGTCAAAGTCGTGATACTTAAAGCCAGCGATGTATTTGATCACATATTTTATGTTATGAAACAATGTTGTTTTGATTTATAGCAAATGGAGATGAGTAGTAAAAGATCAGGTTTCTGAACATGGAACGTTACGAGCTGCAGTGATGATGTTGGTTCAAATATTGACAAGGAATGAGGAAAGCAGAAATGGGGAGAGTGAATTATGTGGATTATTAGGATTAGCAACAAGAAATCCATAAACTTAGGGTGATGATTTAGCACTTACCTTGCATTTAATATCGCACTAAATTACTCGCACTTAATATCGACGGCTCTCTTTATGTTTTGATACCGTGGTGCTTTATATCTATTACGGGATTTGAAAGCATATAGTATATGTACGGTATGGAGTAGGTTGTGCTGCTGTAGCGATATGGCGTTTCACCTGACTCGATATGGCGTTTCACCTGACTCGATATGGCCAGGGTTATCAGTCGGTAGCGCACCAGGCTCGTAATCTGTAGTTCCCAGGTTCAAGTCCTACGGGGTGAGTGTTGAGATATCTCCGTTAACTCCCATCCTGTCGTCAGTGGCAAAGAGGACACCAATGGGCTTAATAACCAATAAGGCAACGTGAGACGTGTAAGAGAGTCCAAACCTTTTGCACGTTAAAGAATACGCTGGATATCCCGGACGAGAGCTTTCCATCTGTCTTCTGACAGTTCTCCAGTATATCCTCTTTCCCCAACTTTCTCTGATCCCCTGAGACCTTATGACTTGGCTCTTTAGCCCATTGTATGAAAAAATATTGCTCAGAGGCAAAGTAACTCAACCCTTTAATCTTTCTAGAAATTTCAGTGAAATTATTTTGCCCTACTTATTTCCCTTCAGCGCTGGAATATATCCCATTTCGTAAAATTATCTCAACCTTCCGTGTCCGTTATCAACGCTGCACCTGCAGGCCTCCAGACGTCGCCCTCGGATACCGATCAGCGCTCGTCCCAGCCTCTATCTCTCTCCTCTCGCATCTCCATCCTCCTAACCTACTACCTCCTCCTTCGCTGTCGGCGTTTACTACAAAAGCCATTGTAGCTCTCTACGACGGTGCAGGTCAAATCACTGTGTCCTCAAGTCCCGTAATTACTCTTCCAGATATTGACACCCTATTTGCATAAACGGAAGGGCCTGTTAACCGCCCCTTCGACGTAGTGGAAGCTCCAGGCAGCGGGAATGAGAAACTTCCTGGTTCGGTAGTGCCTCTTGTGTAGGAGGTAAACTGTTTCTAACAGCTCTAGAAAGTTCTGTATGTATCGAGATAGAGCACACCTAGGTGATGCTGCTGCTAGCTCAAAACGGTCCAAGGGCCTATGATCAGACTGTCGATAGTAGAAGCAATAAGTGTGATCGATAGAAAATGGAAGTGTGATATAATATTTTATTATAATTATTATCTAATATTATAACAACAACAGCGATTGCGCTGTTGTTGCTCCTAGGCTTTTCCGCTTCACAATTCTACAGTTACAGTTGATCGGGGCAGATACAGCAGGGCCGAAGTATCCCGAACTGACTTGTTTGCTGCTAAGGTGGAATCTCATGACCGTGCGAAGTTGAAAGTCACTGAGTTCTGCTGTCCGGTCCATTCTCCTGTTCATGTGTGTCTATGAGGTTTGCCACGCCACGTGCGTCCTTTTATACCTGTTTGGGCTGTGGCTGAGGCGTATATGGACGAATCCATTACTCAGAAAGTGTATCCGGATACTTTTGATCAGATAGTGTATATCACGTATGTCTTGCGATATTATTATACATCTTATATATATGTGATAACTTGAGATATAGATTCGAGATTTTAGGAATCTCTAATGAAAGAAATCACTCTATACCACGACTGGATCTGTGAGATGAGAGGAGGCAAAGGGTTAATGACTTTCTAATCATTTTTGTGAGTTTTAACAACTGGAATAAGAATATGTAACAGACTGAGTGAAGTAGGATCTATGACTTGGGGTTTTATTACTCAAAGCTAAATAAGGCCATGCTGCGCCAAACAAGATGTAACGTACAAAAGTAAATGATCTGTGAGAAGACCTATGGGGAGGTAGATGAGATCTGTGAGAGAGTAAGTGAGGCCTGTGAGTTAGTGAGATCTGCGAGGAAATAGGCGAAACCTATGGGGGAGTAAGTGAACCTATGAAGGATTAAGTGAGATTTGTGAAGGACTGAGTGAGACGTGTATTAGAAAACCTGTGAGGGAGTGTGCCAGATCTGTTGGTAGCTATGAGGAAGTGTATGAGAAATCCTATGAGATCTGCGTGTGAAAGTACAGTCTCTCAAAAAAATATCCGAACAATATGGTTGATTACATAATTCAGAAAAAATATCTGGCAACGATGTTTTATAGAAATTAGTGATCTGGCAACATTCGTATACAGTACCCGAAGGTTGCAAGGTCACTAATGTCTAAAAAAATCGTTGCCAGATATTTTTTCTGAATTTTGTAATCAACCATAGTGTTCGGATACTTTTTTGAGCGACTCTACATACGACGGAGAGTGTGAGACCTGTGGGAGAGAAGATCTTTGAGGGAGTGTGCGAGATCTGTTGTAAGACCTGTGAGGGTATTGTGAAGACTCTGAAGAAGTATGTGAGACCTGCGAAGGAGTGTGTGATATCTGAGAGGAAGCGTATGAAACCTATGAGGGAATGTGCGAAACCTGAATGCGAGAAAGACTTTGAATGAGTATCAGTCAGTCAGTCAGTGCTAATCACCTGAATTGGAATTTCTTGCCTCCTGAAGGCAAACTCATCCAGATACTTTTATGAATCTAAATGAAAGTAAAAGAAATGGTATAATATTATATAAAGTAAGACATTGCATTTCATCTATAATTTCAGCCATACCCATTTTTTTATATACTGTCAAGAATTTTAATACTTTTCAAAAAATGAATGAGATGATTGTACAAGATAGGTATTAATTTTAAATTAGAAGAAAATAGGATACTCTGAAAATTAAAACATGATATATTAAGATTTGAAAGTTTTGTAAAATATTGTTGTCTTTCATTATCGTAAAGCTTGCATTTAAATAATATATGATCTAATGTATGTAAAGAGTTACAATTTAGACAATTAGGAGAGCTGATAATCTTATATTGAAAAAGTCTGGAATTTGTAAGGGCCGAATTAGTTTTAATACGTAATATAGCATTGGTTTCATTTTCTTCAGATTGAAGTCATGAAATTTTTTAATTTTAGGATTAATTGAAAAACGATGAGTTTGTAGTCCATTGTTATGATACCATGATTGCAAATTCTCTATTAATAGTTTTTTATTTAATAATTTAATTTGATGGGTAAATATTGGAGTTGGAATATATGAATCATTATTTAAAGCTTCTATCATCTAGGTGTTAGAAGACCTCTTAGTGTTAAGCTGTTTTACTTCTGAGGACCTCTGAGAGATTGTTAGCTCTCTGTGTGATATGATCTACTATGGAACGTCCATGAGATATGTATACGAAAAAGTTTGTAAAGAAGTTTTTAAGATTAAACAATTTAGGTATCACTAAATCTGATGAAGATTTCGGGGATAGTTTCAAATTAACAGTTAGCGTGAGATCTGAGGGGGATCTGAAGTAGTGTGAAAAACCCGTGTGCGATAATCGTGATCTCTGAGTGGTGTGTGAAAATGATGATAAGTTTGATGATAAGTTGAGGGAATGATGATAAGTTTTTAAGGATATGTGTGAGCATGACAAGTGAAGGATGGAGTGAGAACTGCGAGAAGGAACGTTAGTTTGTATGTGAGAATACCTCTGATAGAATGTGTGATATGTGAGTTTGAAAAGACACCTGAGAAAGTGTGTAAGATGACCTGCTGTCTCTAATGACTATAAAATAAATGAGTTGGGTTGTTTTACCTCTGAACGGCGCTTTTTTGCACACCATGGGCTAAATGGCCAGGTCACAAAATCCCTGAAGGCTCAGAGAAGGTTGGGGGAGGGTTGGGTTGGGTTGTTTTACCTCTGAGCGGCACTTTTTTGCACACCATGGTCTAAATGGCCAGGTCACATGGACCCCGAAGGCTCAGAGAAGGTTGGGGGAGGGGACCCACTGGAACAGCTGTTGGGCGACAGATGGTAGCCTCCCGTCAAGGCCATCCAGCGTGTTCTTTAACGTGCACAGGGTATAGCTCTCCCGCACACGTAGCCACGGTTTAACGTCTCATCCGACGGACGGTGGCCTTTCCAAGCCCATCGGTGTGCCCTACTGACCGTGGGCAAGGCGGGGAGTTTTGCGGAGATAAATCTGAACGCTGACCGAGCTGGGACTCGAACCTGGGAACTGCAGATTACGCAGCCTGGCCTGCTACCGACTGAGCCACCCCCGCCCCAGAAAATAAATGAACTCCAGTTATATCCTCATCCAGATGCACTCAAATATTCTGAGTTCTTCCAGATGCACTGAAATATTCGGCGAAAACGCATTCGAGTTCTTCTCCAGTGGTTCTGCTTCCGACTATCTCCGGAACTTGAAAAATCTTTGGGTAGGAGAACTAAAGAAACGAACCAAACAAATCTTTGTTGTCAAGCACGATCATCGATAAACGTGCATTCTTTTATTCTTGTATTTCTCTGCGTTATTCTTCTGTGCAAATACTATAAAAAATATAAACCAAAAATACAAACAATGACAGGAAAGGAACAACAATAATGAACTGAAACTGGACTGCTGGAGTACTTTCAGATTTCCATTTCCATTTGAGTGACAGCAGAGGCCTAAAGAAGATTTTCGTCTCCCTTCTCTCCCAGGAAACGAATATCCAAGTTTCAGGCAAGTGAGCGAGAGATAGAGAGGGGCAAAGGAAGTGAGGGAAAAGCAGGGAAAGTCGAAAGAGAAATGGAAGAAACCTGCTACATGTGGATTATGATAGCGGTCGAGGGAATCGATTAAAGCTCTAGCTGGTGCTGTAGGAGGAGGATATTGGAAATCAATAAGAGGCCCTCAGAAACGACAGGAAGAAAGAGGAAAAGCTAAGAAAAGATGAGAAAAATCTTTATCGTACGGATGTATATTTATAAATTTTCCAATGTCTGTTTGACATGCACCATCTAAATACGATATTTGTGTATGTATCATAAGTTGTGTTAGAAGCAAGTTTTAAATAACCAAATCTTGGTGAAAAATATTGCTTGGCACGTAGGCAGAATGGCGTTGAGATTGAGGAGCACTGATGCGAGAGATAAAAGGTTGTGTATTCACGCGACATAAGATGAAATTTTGGTACAGGAGGAAGATTTAGGAATTGAGAGCTAAGTGAACGATTTGTTTGGTAATGTGACGTAGATTTAAAATTTCAGTATAGTTTAAGAACCAAGAGAATTTCTTCTGATGGGTAAAAATTAAAGAAACGAAAAATACAAATGTATATTTAGCGATTCTTTTAGAAGAGTTGTTATTAAGAGATTGTAACATAGTTTGGTACAATCTCATGTCGTCCGCAGAAATTTCTCCAGGGAGGGGGAAGCATCTTTGAAAGAGGGGTCATTGCTATTTTTCTTTTCTTTTTTTACATAATAGGCATGTTTTCTTAGCAAAAGTTTAATAATATCTATGTCGTTTTTATAAACTGTATTTGTTACAGAGAAAAAAATAGGAATTTTAGGCAACATTTTTATTTGTTAGGCTAATTTTTATAATAATAATACAAAAAAAAACATTTCCAGATTTCACGAGGATGGGCTGCCTCCTCTGTCCACCCCCTGCGGATGCCCATGCACAATATTTTAATTAAAAATCGTCTCAATGTGTAATATTAGTATCAGTAAAGTGACTGTTACCATTTATTCATGACCAAAAAATTTACAATTTTGAAATACTGTTTAGTCACGGATCCCTGAGCAATTTATTTTTATACAAACTCTCATTATGAAGCTCCTGTAGCGTTATATTTGCTTTCTAACTTATCTATTGACCCTATTCAGTAAAACGGAAGGGTGTTACTGCAATGTTTGTTGATAGTATTCACTAAAACTGAAATGTGTGCGCAGTATCCTAGATAGTATTCACGAAACCTGAAGGTTGATGCAATCTATTGGCAATATTAACTGCATCTGAAGGGTGTAGACAATATCTGTTGACGGTGTTTCCCAAACTGAAGGTATACACAATATCTATTGACAATATTCACTAAAACTGAAGGTTAAACACAATATCAAATTGATAATATCCATTAAAACTGAAGTTTGTATGCAGGAGAGCATGACTGTAATATTTATTGACAGTATTCCTGAAATTGAATGGCTCACGCGATATCTACTAGACACAAGAGAATAACGTAGAAATATCCAAGAGTATGTTGAAACACGAAATTTTCCGCCTGTCACAAAATGGCGAACTTAATTAGATAACCGAGTACTATAGGAGGAGGAGATCATCGGAAAACAAATGACGTATAGGACAATGAAAATTGTTTTCAAATACACTACAACTTTAGGTTTTTAAGTCATCAGGTTGAAGACCTAAAAACTAAATAGGTTTCATTAGGGTTGCTATATATCACTCGGTCACTCGAGACCGCAATTTTTTTAAATTTCTATGTAATCTCCGAGGGCAGAAGTAGGCCTCAAATCTGTAGCGCTCCGTGATTGTAACTTGATGTTTCTTGGTTCGAATCCTATTTTTATCCACAGTGAGTCGTTGTGACTTTCTTCATTTTTATTTGGCGCAACATAGCTTACGTTGCTCTTGCGCCATAAAACTCCAACCAACCAATCACTAAGCCCCACTAAGCTCTCTCGGTGACAACATGGAATACGAATGGGTTTGGAAAAGGAGCCATGCATGGTCTGTGCACAATAAAGAATACGATGGATGGCCTTCAAAGGAGCCTTCCATCTGTCCCCTCATAGCTGTATAGTGGATCCTCTTTCCCAACTTTCTCCGAGCCCTTAGTGCCCTTGTGTACAGTCGTTCAAAAAAGTATCCGAACACTATGGTTGATTACAGAATTCAGAAAAAATATCTGGCAACGATTTTTTTTCAGAAATTAGTGATCTGGCAACCTTCGTGTCACGTGACAGGAAGGTTGCCAGATCACTAAGTTCTGAAAAAAATCATTGCCAGATATTTTTTCTGAATTCTGTAATCAACCATAGTGTTCGGATACTTTTTTGAGCGACTGTACCTTCTATTGTACACTGTTTTTGGAAAATTGAAATATTTCTTGCTTAAAAATTTTTTTTAAAATAAAAAAATTATTTTTTATTTATTTTTCGTATTTTTTTACGAAATAGGTAAAACGTTTAGGTTGTTTTTACCTATGTTTGACACTTTTTTGCACACAGTGGATTACATGACCAGGTCACAAAGACCCCGAGGGCTCAGACAAGGCTAGAGGACTCAATGGAAAGCTGTTAGGGGACAGATGGTAACCTTCCATCGAGACCATCCAGCGTGTTCTTTAACATGCACATGGGGCCACGGTTTTACGTCCCATCCCGGGAGGCGGTCTTTCCAAGCCTATCGATGCCCTCTACTGAGCGAGAGCAGGGTAGGGGTTTAGCGGAGATAATCTCAATGCTGGCACTGATGGGACTTGAACGTTAAAACTGCAAAATACGAGCCTGGCGCGCTACCGACTGAGCTATCACCACCCGAAAAACTTTAAGGATTTGAAGCGATGTTGGCAAGTAACCCTATCACATAAAATCTTCCTCCATAAGAGTTAGAATTTCTTACGAATCTTATTTTACGCTGGCTTACAAATGAAAAGTTTTTTGATACGATGGTGACAAGACAGATCATCGCAGTCGTCACGAGTCTTCTTTCTAATGAAGAAGAGAAGAGGGCATTAAGATTCATTTCAGAGATGTTTTCTGGTCTTAAGCTTGACAAGCCGAAAGCTTCTGTCGTTCCCGATGCTTTATAGAGCTAAAATTAACAACTTAGGAGTAAAGGGTGTAACCGGAAACTCCATCTAGTAGGAACGTGTCTCTTCCAACTACTTCATCAGTTCGTCCTTGGTATAAATTAGGTGAGTCAGAAATTCTACTGATGTTGGGCGTGTTCCTGGTGTGGGTGGTTTACTTTCAATTTCTTGACTTCCTAGTGCTCTTACCTCGGTGCAAAGCACGTTTTTTTTTTTGTTCGTCTGTATCGTGCAGTTTTATCTTCCATGACTTCATTGAAATATTTAAGGAAATTTATTTGTTTTTTAATTTCTGTAAAAATTCGGATTAAAGAAAGCAGAAGACAGAATGACAGTCAATTGAGTGCTTATAAGGCTTGTAAGAATTTGTTACTGGCAGAATTTCGGGGTTTGGTTGAATCGTTTTTGCCTATGAAAGCACTCTTGGCAACAAAATGGGTTAAATGGCCAGGTCATAAGGACCCCGAAGGATCGGAAATTGTTGGAAAAGGAGACAAATAAAAGCCTACCATCAAGGCCATCCAGAGGGTTTTTTAAAGTTCACAGGATATGGCGCGCTTGCACACGGGGCCATGGCTTAAAGTCCCATCCCACGGGGCGGAGGCCTTACCATCAGAATTTCCGGATTAATTTTAAGAAATATTCATTTTATTTGGCTTAAAACTTAAAATATGATTTCACACAAACATTATTAGCTTTCGAGATTATGTTCGAGTATTTAAACATTATATTAATTATTTCTTACATAAAGAGAAATTTTGCAACCTGTAACATCCTAGGAGGGAAATAATGTTATGAGTTCAAATATTATTTTATGACTTCCAGAAGAAGGGGGGAAACTTCTTTGATTTTCCATGATTAATATCTTGGAATTAATGACATTTTGCAAATTAGAGAGATTTTCAAAAGTTTGTGTTATGACTTAAGGGCGGAAAGGATTGGGACGGGGACCAAATACTATTGAAGGAAGGGGATGCTAATGTTATGAAATTGCTATTTTACAATTTCTCGGGGCGATCCAAATATTATATGACGATTTACAAGGATAGGATCAAAACCTCATTTTACGATTTCTACGAGAAGATTAAATTGCTTTTATTTTTATGATTTCGTTGGTAGGTGGTCAAAATGATAATCCCCAATTTGCTAGAGGGATGGAGAAATGTATTATTTTATGCGTGTTCAGGTGTGTATCTAGGGGGGGGGGGATTGCTAATATGAAGGTGTGTTCAAAATTATTGCGTTTTTACGATTGGACACACACATATCCACATCCACCCCACACACATGTGTTGCACACACACACATCCACATCCACCCCATGTTCCCATTTCTCCCCTGATATATCCATGGCTGTCATTTTCGCAGGATCTGCTCAACCAAGATATGTTTGCACCTTTCACCCCCAATGCGAAGTCCCTCTCCGGCGCCCCTTTTCAAACATTTTACAGGCGTTGCGTTGTCGAAGACGCCTCAATACGGTGCTTACCTCGTTTACCGGCTTGAGCTTCAATAGCTACTTTCTGTTCGTTTTCGAACTTGAGTTTTTTGTACAGAGAATTCTTTTTTTTTTCCCTTTGAAAATGCAAATACTTCATGAGTTCGGAATATGAAGTAATTGCGTAGAAACAAATTTACTTATGTCGATAAATTGGGAGAATCGCTCCAGAGGCATTTTGCTTATTTGGAACCTAAAAAAAAATTTGGAACAATGGATATGAGAAACGAAAATAATTTGAGTGTCTTCAAAAAGAAACTGCTTAGCCTATATTAAATGTAATGAATCCTAGTTAAAGGTAATCTTTTAAATTTTTTATTAATAAAATACTATCGTACTTCTTTCTAATGTTATTGATGTATCATGTATACATATATCACGAATTGACACTTTACCAGTTATTTATTGCCTAAATATAATGTTGTAAATTAAATCGGAATTTACACGGGTTATCTAGACTCTAGATTTTGGATTTGTAATGTTGAAAATTATGTGCGTGTTTCTTATTATATTCTGTTCTTTTTCTCTTTTGTGTTTATACTGTTTAAAGTTTTACATACATGGAAAATGTTTGGGATGCATATATATATATGTATTGATTACAAATAGAAATAAGCGGAAATAAAATCAACTACTTGTCTCTCAGTGGTGCAATGGTATCGCGGTGACATCGCAACTGCAGAGGTATGAGTTCTAGTGGGGGCGGGGGTTGCCTCAGTAGGTAGCACACCAGGTTCGTAATCTACAGTTCCCAGGTTCGAGCCCCGTCTGGGCCAGCGTTGAGATTTATCTTCGCAAAATTTCCCGCCCTGCCAACAGTTAGTAGGGGACAATGATGGCCTACGAAAGCCGGCATTCATCGAATAGGAGGTTAAGCCATGGCCCCCTGTACAGGAGAGCCATCTTGTGTGTGTTAAAGAATATGCTGGATGACTTTTATGAGAGGCTACCATCTGTTTCCCAACAGCTGTCCAGCGGGTCCCCTCCTCAAACCTTCTCTCAGCCTTTGGGGTCCTTGTGACATGGCATTTAATCCCTTGTGTGGAAATAGGGGCCGCTCAGAAGACAACGATGGGCTAGGAAAGCCTACCGTCCGTCGAATGGGACTTTAAGCTCTGGCTCCGTGTGCGGGAGACCCATATCCTGTGCACATTAAAGAACACGTGGATGGAATTGAAGGGTGGCTATCATCTGTTTCTTAACATCTATCGATTGGGCCCCCTCCCCTCAGCCTTCTTTGAGCCTCGGAAGCCTTGTGACCTGGCCATTTAGCACACTGTGTGCAAAAAAAGTGTCGCTCACAGGTAAAACAACACAACCAGAGCGCTTGGCAGATAGGGGATTACCGATGGTCTTAGAAAGGTTCGTCGGACGGGACTTGACTCTCGTGGTCATCGTGCAGGAAAGAAATATCCTGTGCAAACTCAAAAACACTCTGGATGGCCTACCATCTATCTCCCAACAGTTGTTCCAGTGGGTCACCTCCCCCAACCTTCTCTGAGCCTTAGGTGTCCTTGCGACCTGACCATTTAGCCCATTGTCTGCAAAAAAATGCCGCTCAGAAGTAAAACAACCCAACCGGGTTCGAGTCTCGGGAGGACATGATCCTTTGTTCTATAATAATGTGTAAATAAGTTAGTAGCTTTGTAGGTCTGATCAGAAATTGAAAAAGAGGTGCAAAACATCTTCTACTATTATGAATTCTCAGTGTGTTGTTTTCCAGAAAGTCATTTTCTCTTCGCAATCTATTCGAACTACGCGAACACATAACGAAAAGGTTCTTTTCGCGCTAAATGAAACTTTTCCATTAATACGAAATTCAGGGAAAGCAAACTGAGATCAATAACACCTTTGAATTGGTCAGGTTATTTGCACGAGTCAAACACTCAATCAATGACATTTAAACCCGTTTCACAACTTACCAACCATTCCAATCCTCCTGTTTACTTCCTACCATTCATTAATCAGTATCATTTACAGATCTACGGAGATAATTAAATAGGGGAGAAAGGCTCCAAATCATTAGCAATCAAAAAGGACTAAGCCGTATTCAAATGATTATGTAGTTTTACAATGCAAGGTGATTCATATCGATTCATACAACTTCAGAAATTCTTAGCAATAAGAATTATTATTTAATGTACGAGGGTAAGTCAGAAAGTAAGGTTTCCTATTTAATTTCGGCGGAGGGCAGTTAATTATGCCAATGACAATATGCCGAAAATATACGGACTTAAATGTAGTAGTTTTCCACATGGTAACTAGCGTTCGATCAGCTGATTGTAGCCCTGCCCAATAGAAATTTGGAGCAAAGGTGTCTCAGCCGATAGCGTGCCAAGCTCGTAATTGTAGTTCCAGGTTAGAGTCTCAGTTGGTTCAGGATTCAGATTTGTTTCTACGAAACGTCCGCCCTGCCCTCAGTAAGTAGGGGGACACCGATGGGCTTGGAAAGACCGCCGACCATCGGATGAGAAATAAAGCCTTGGCTCCTTGTGCAGAAAAGCCATATTCTGTGAACGTTAAAAAACACGTTGGATGGCCTTGATCACAAACAGCTGTCTAGTGGGTTCCCTTCCCACCCTTCTCTGAGCCCTCGGAGTCTTTGTGACCTGGCTTTTATCCATTGTGTGAAAAAGAGTGCCCCTCAGAGGTAAAACAACCCAATCAAAAAAATCTAAAAAAAAAGGAAATGTAAAAATCATTGTTCCGTTATGTCTTCCGAAAATAGTCCATCTTTATTTTTCCCATCCGCATCTCTCACCTCCTGAGAAAAGATGTAAATTTCTTGGGGTTAGATAACAAAATGTTATATTTCAAACTAAAAATTGTTACCCCGAGATTGTCGTGAGCTACTTCAAATTATAATCCCTCTTTCCCCCTATTTAAAAAAAAAATAGAGGGAACTATAACGGAGTTCGATATTCACAAGTTACTAATGTAACAGATAATGTATACCAAATTTCTTAGTTAAAATTTCCATCAAGTCTACAGCTTAGGCGATCTATAATGAGTGGAAATAAAATGTGGACTCCAAAGTGCAAAAGATAACCACTGCCAGAAATGTCAACCTGTGCCAGAGTTGAGATTTATCCTCCCTAAACCCCGCATCCAACCCTCGGTAGGTAAGTGGTCACCTGTGGGCTCGGAAAGACAGCCGTGCCGCCCTCTGCAGGAGAGCCACACCCTGCACGTTAAAGAACACGCTGGATGGCCTTGACGGACGGCTTCCATCGGAACAGCTGTCCAGTGCGTCCCCTTTTCTTAATTTGTTCTGATTCTTTAGAATCCTTATGACCTATATATGCTACCCATTGTGTGCAAAAACGAAGAAATGCTCAGAATTAAAACAAGCCCCAGGTCTCCTCAGTTCACACTCATGCACCATCAAAGATAAAATCTAATGGAATCGTTTTTTTTTCGGTTTGAATTTTTTTTTACATCGATTCTTTTACCACAATCTTAATACTTTTTTCATAATAAATACCCCCTCAAGCAGCTGCTTGCCAAAGAGGTCTGACAGGAGCCTGTCAGTTTATATGCCACAGTAGAAGATCTGAGAGGATGGCAGGACCTCAGCAGAAAACAACACGAACATCCATGTCTTACTCCGGGGCGCGAACCCAGGTCCCTTAGATCAGTAGCCAAGCGCACTAACCACTCGGCCACTACTTATAAGAAAATAGTAAGAGAAATTTTCACTGCAGTCTTCTCAGAGAAATCAATCATTTTGACATTTGAAACAGTTTTCGTTTTCTCGCTGAGAATTTTTTATTTCAAAAGCATTACGTGTCATTGGCTGTTCAACCCACTTGGGCATAAAACTTAAATACTTAAAATACTGCTACTGGATGTAGTGCGTACAATGATGTCAAGTCTATTATTGTGTGTTATTAATCACTTACACAGGTGTGCAATGATTAACGTTGAGATAATCACATATTACTATATTTATGAAGAAGAGGCCTTTGAACATATGACATGACCTATACGAAACTCCCTACAGTTGCTGGGGCGGGTGGCTCAAGTCGGTACCGCGCCAGGCTCGTAATCTGCAGTTCCCAGGTAAGTGTCCCAGCTGGGTCAGCGTTGAGATTTATCTCTGCAAAACTCCTCGCCCTACCCACGGTCAGTAGGGGACACCGATGGGCTTGGAAAGGCCGCCGTCCGTCGGATGGGACGTTAAGCAGTGGCCACATGTGCGGGAGAGCCATACCCTGTGCGCGTTAAAAAATACACTGGATGCCCTTGACCGGAGGTTACCATCTGTCTCCCAACAACTGTTCCAGTGGGTCCCCTCCCCCAACCTTCTCTGAGCCTTCCGGGCCCTTGTGACCTGGCCATTTAGCCCGTGGTGTGCAAAAAAGTGCCGCTCAGAGGTAAAACAACCCAACCCTACAGTTGCTTTCGAAAGACCTTAGGAAAAAGGTGAAACAAGGTATTCTGATTTTATTGTAGAAACTCCTTTGACGAGAGTTTTCTAAACCTTGTTTTTGGTTGGGAACTTCTATAAGCATTGGAGCAAGAGATGGAACGCACCGGGACCCCATGGTACTAATGCTTCCCCCCCCCCCCATCCCATGTTAAACAATATGATAAGGGCCCACTGAAATATATTGCACCAGGCCCATGATGATCTGGTTTCGCCAATGTCAGCAACAAGTCTCAACACCTTGAGAGGCACAATTCCTCTCTTACACATACACTAAGTACAACCCCGGATCTAGCAAAAAACCTAGGGGGGCAAGGAACTCAATGGAGTCAAAAATAGTAAAACAAATAGGGCAAGAGACCAGATTGCTATTGCAATATAACATTTTCCCTTCCCTTTCTGTGTTCTTTTATTTTACACTTTCTGTGTAAAACACTTTACACAGAAAGTTTCTGTTTTACACTTTCTGTGTATTTTTTATTTTCCCTTTCTGTGTATTTCCCTTTCTGTTAAAAAGTTTCTTGAAATATACCTAAGTTTAAGAATTTTTTGCCTGTATTGCTCTTACTAGTATTCTCAACAGGGGTGTATGGGGGGTGGAGGAAGGGGGGTGCATAGCCCCCCCATGGTCCTCCTATATCAGGCCCTGATTCTAAGATGATTCATATATTTATTCTTAGCCTGATCATTTATTTATTTATTTAGTACATGTTACTATCCGATTACTATCGGTATACCAACCGATATCTGGTGTAATCGATTGGTTACCTTTATACCACAATTGATTATAATTACGAATATTTTTATTTGACATATACAGTATTTTGCTTTTTGTGAAATAAAACACGTTTTTGTAGTGTAACACTCGTTTTGTCACATAGAATTACACATTAGTAGTTTTAAAGTCTGGTTATAATTTTTTTTAATTTTTTAAAAAGCAATAGTTTTAAATTTACTTTAAAAGAGCAATATTAGGATATTGCTCTTTAATATATTATTATGGGTTGGATACTAACTCGCAAGAAATTGCTGGTGGCATGGCGCTTTTTCTTATGGAACTACACTACATTTGTATATATCAGAGAAATTAGAGCGCTATCATACACATGAAAGGCTTGCTTTAGAATAACCTTAGGAAAATATGTGAGAATGCTCGTTCCAATGTGAGAACACCGTTTTTTACGTCCCACTGTGAGAACACCGTTTTTTACGTCCCACTGTGAGAACACCGTTTTTTACGTCCCACTGTGAGAACACCGTTTTTTACGTCTCATTGTGAGAACATCATTTTTTACCTTCCGCTGTGATAGCATCGATATTTTACATTTAAATGCGAGGACATCCATTTTTTACGTTCCATTGTGAGAACATCGATATTTTTAACGTTCCGTTGTGAGAACATTGATTTTTCGTTCCAATGTGAGAACATCATTTTTACGTCCCATTGTGAGAACATCGTTCCTTTTTTTTTACGTTCTATTATGAGAACATCGATTGTTTACGTTCCAATGCGGGAACATCTTTTTTTACGTTCCATTTTGAGAATATTTTTTTACGTTCCATTGAGAGAACATCGATTTTTACGTTCCACTGTGAGGACATCGTTTTTACCTTCCGTTGTGAGAACATCGATTTTTTCGTTCCATTGAAAGAACATCGATTTTTTACGTTCCAATGTGAGAACATCGGTTTTTTACGTTGCATTGTGAGAACATCGATTTTTATGACATATTTAGAAGGGAAGAAATCTTTACTTGAGGGGCAATACAATATATATGAGAGAACGAACGACCATTCCATTCGCTGACTCTGCAGAGGCAGTGTCACCACGAGCCAACTCTATACCTCGGCGCCAGGTTTATGTTTTACTTGTTTAAGTTTTATATAACAGGCCCGTCCAACCTACAGCTCATTCATTGCAAACGAACTTGACTCACAAAAAACATATCATCAATATATTTAATCTGGCTCATTCCTTTTCATACACTACATTTGTATTTCATACATACACTACATTTCGATTCACTAATCGATTTTGTCAATCGAAGTTAGATTCCCATTGGCATAAAGGATTGAATATTCTGTAAGGATAATGTATTTTCATACACTAGCCAAAACTATTTACATTAATTTTAAGATTAAAGTTAACATTATAATTGACTAGATTCTTAAAAAGAAATCTTTCCCCTTTTGTAAAGTGAAATAAACCCAGTCTTCACTCTGTATTTTTTGTTGACGTTCGCAAGAATTCGTTCTCAGAATCAATTAGACTACATCGTCACACTTCAAAAATTCTGAATGTTCCAAATAAAGCATTGAACCGATCAGTATCGCTGATAGCATTAGCAGACAATAGCGGATTATTCAGCCTCCTGCCAACTGTTGTCGCGAAGTAGTCTGGCAGTGGGCGAAGGACTCAGCCGCACCCTCTGGGCAGCCCAGGCATGAATCACGTTCGAGGTCGACACTCGCCGCAACACCCACCTTCATTCTGCTCCAGCTTTTGTTGGCTGCTTTGAAATCACTGTTGGATGATTGTTGTGAATGGTCTTGAGGAGGCAGAAACACGATAGAAAATTTCTTCGAACTATTTTACAAGATGGGAGAGAATAAAAAAGGAATCTGGCTTCAGGGTTGCTTCTCAGAAGAAACTTGCCATCTCCTTATTTGGTCGCGCATTCATTGTGGCGACTGCAGTTGATGATTTTTATGCCAAGAATCATAAGTGATTATCATAACGAGATCAAGATGTTGTTACCCTTTGCCTTTAAGGATGTTTCAAGTACAACCGTCGGAAGAAGATGATACTTCATTAACCTTACTTTGTCAAGCATGTATCGCACTGATAATTTGTGCTGTTGTGCTATATTGAATAAAGTAACATTATTTTCGCACTAATTCGAAAAGTTAAAATGATGGGAATTATGATAAAATAATCTTATTGTGAAACTACCTACAAACGATGTTGAATTATTTTAGTTCTGAATGGTACTTTTTTTATTTTTCAGGTGATATGACCAGGTCACAAGGGCCCCGTGGGCGTAGAAAAGATTAGGGGAAGAGGACCCACTGAACAGCGGGTCACTTCCTTCTGGATAGCCTCCCGTCAAGGCCATCCAGAGTGTTCTTAAATGAGGAGAGGCTCTCCCGGATACGGACGTTCTAGTTCGTTAGGGTGTTTCTTTCACGGGGGGTATGAAACTCTAAAGTATATAGTTTTCCCATATCATGTTCTATCCGACAGACGTTGGCTTTTCTAAGTCCGTCAGTGTTCCCTACTGACCGAAGGGGGGGGGGAGGGGGAAGGTCATCGGAGATAAATCTCAATGACGGCACAGGCGAGACTCGACCCTGGAAATGCAGATTACGACTACCGATGTGCCAGTATAATATATTAAAAGAAATATGTACTTCAACAGCCACGTTAGAAATATGTACTTAACGGCCATGTTAGGTCAATAGCAACTCAGAAAAAGCAACTCAGTAGCTTCTTAAATAAACTTTTTATGAAAAACACATGACTGAAGGTAATTTATACGTTTTTATCAAATCTGTGTTAATATCGATTTCTTACAATATGTGTTCAGTATTTAAAGAGTTATGGAAGCTGAAACATTTATCAAGTTAGTTTTTGTGCAAAAAAAAAATGCTTCAAATGGGAGAAATATTAATGCAATTTTTATGTGAACTGATTAAAATAATCTTAGAGGTATTAGTAATGTTTAGTTGTTTTACCTCTGAGCGGCACTTTTTTTGCACACAATGGGCTAAATGGCCAGATCATAAGGATCCCCGAAGGCTCAGAGAAGGTTGTGGGACGGACCCACGGGAACAGCTGTTGGGAAACAGTTGTAGCCTACCGTCATGGCCATTCAGAGTGTTCTTTAACGTGCACAGGGTATCTCTCTTCCACACACGGAGTCACGGCTTAACGCCCCATCCGACGGCCTTTCCAAGCCCATTGGTGTCCCCTACTGACCGGGGGAGTTTTGAGGAGATAAATCTTAACTCTAGCGCTGCTGGCACTAAAACCTGGGAACTGCAGATTGCGAGCCTGCCGAGCTACCGACTGAGTCACCACCGCCCCAGTCAAGTTTAGTATAATAGTTATTGCTTTTAGTGTGACTGAAAATAAGTGTGAGCCCCTTCTTCTTTTCCAGCTATCGTTGGGTTCGAAAAGTGTTTCGTTTAACTTGTTTTTATTTAATTTTCAGAGCAATTAATTAAACTACAATGTCGATGCTAAAAATATAATTTCGGAACTCTCTAAATACCGAATGAATATTATTGGAAATAGGGACAAATCATGGGGGGGGAACCAAGGGGGCAATGCCACCCTCCCCTTTCAGAATGCAATCAAGGGCAAAAGAGTCAAAAAATTATTAAACTTATTTTTATTCCATGCATATTTCAAGATTAAAAAAAAAAAACGTAAAACGAAGAAAGAAATGTTATACTGCATTGGAAATCAAGTGTCTTTTGCTTTGGAAATCAAGTTTCCCCCCCCCCCTTCACATTTTTTTCGGCTCGATTGTGTTTCTTGCTCTTCCCTATATCTCGATTTTTTTTCTAGATCCGGTCCTAGATGGAAATCGAAATTTAAATACATTTCAGATCTTTAAATTATCTTCAGTCACACTTTTTATTTTATAAAAAGCTTATTTAAGGAGTTACCGAGTTCTGTATTTGGTTACTACTGGAATAACATGTAGATGTGCCTAATAAAGTGGCAGCTGAAAGTATACGTATATTACACATTACACATAATTTGCAAAGATAATTTTTAAACCCCCGCTAGAAATGTGAAAAAATACTGTATATATTGAAACGATGACCTGGTTAGTTTCCGTTTGATCTAGAAACTCGTCTGCCTTCCTCCGGGCCCTTCCCACAGTCAATAAGGAAGATGATGGGTTTGGAAAGACAGCCGTCCGTCGGATGCGATGTTAATCCGTGACTCCATGTTCGTGAGAGAGCCATACACTGTGCACGTTAAAGTACATGTTGTATGACCTTGACGGAAGGCTTCTCTCTGTGTCCTAACAGATGTCCAGATGGTCTCCACCCATAACCTTCTCTGAGCCCTAGGGGTCCTTGTGACCTGGCCATTTAACCCATTGTGTGCAAAAAAAGTTCAGCTCAGAGATAAAACAACTCAACCTTTCCTCCCTTCCCACTGAATTCTTTCTTAAATCACTTTCCTGGCTCCCAATTCATTTTTAGATTATAAATTCGATGCCTCCTTTAGGGAGGAAGCAACGCAACTTTACCTGAAAGCGCTACAAATGCTTAGTTTTGGTTTCTGTTTTCCATTTCTATCTTTTTGAGTTACGGATCTCTGAAATTCCCAAACGACAGCTGGAAAAGAAGAAAGAACTGAAAGCTGGGAGATCGAATGGAAAGGAAAGAGAGAACGCGTGGCTTTTTACAGTCTTGATGTCCGTCAGATCGACTCATTTGTCAGTGTCGGAAAGCATTCTCATAGAGTGAGTCTTACTAAGATGGATAACTCCAAAAGAATGGGAAACTTTAGAAGATGGATTTCATGAACTGATAGCTTCGAGAATTAGACGTAAAGTTACCAGGTTTTTGTATTAAGCTTTTCGTTATTACAAAGTAAGGCGTCTCGATAGTGGTTTAGATTTTTTCTTATTTCGGGAAAATGCTTGAATGGGACATCGATTTATTAAACATCAGAGAGGTGATTTCTACGGTTGCAAACAGCTTCTTGCATCAGATAAGGAATTTGGAAAGAAATATACACCGTCGAATTGATGAGACACTTTCGTGTGATCCGAAAAGGAAAATGTTAACTTTTAAAAGATAAGTTACCTTTTAGCAAAAGGAAAATGTTAACCTTTAAAGGAAATGTTTCACCTTTAAGTGGAAAGGAGGAAACCATTGTACTGATTTTATCGCAAGCTTTGATCGATAGTGAACATAAAATAATTCAGTAGTAAAGAATCACAGGATGTGTCCTGTAGATATGGAACTCATGAAATAATATAAAAAAAAAATAAAAAATAAATACCCCCTCAAGCAGCTGCTTGCCACAGAGGTCTGACAGGAGCCTGTCAGTTTATATGCCACAGTAGGAGATCTGAGAGGATGGCAGGACCTCAGCAGAAAAACGACACACACATATCCATGCCTAATCCGGGGCTCGAACCCAGGTACCTTAGATCAGTAGCCAAGCGTGCTAACCACTCGGTCACGGGACGGCAATGAAATAATAAGCTGAAGAAAATTAGTTTTGCCGTGAGTGGGATTCGAACTCACGTCTCCTGGAAACGTGCCAGCTATGCTAATCATTATACCATCATCGACTAACGTTTTTTCGTCAGCTAGTGTGACAAATTTTTCTGTTTTTTTTATTTGATTCGCACGGTGGCGCCATCTATCCGGAAAGTGGCCAACTGTGTTATCACATAGAGACAGAATTTAATGTTTGTCACGACGTGAGTTCGAATCCCACTCACGGCAAAACCATTTTTTTTTCAGCTTATTATTTCCATAAAATAATTCCGTTTTGTAATTCTAACTTTTACGAAGTCTTTGTATTAAGAGAACTGTAATGGTTCATCCTGTGAGCAATCAAAAGAGTTGGCTTGTTTTACATCTGAGACGCACTTTTTTTTGCACACGATGAGTTAAATGGCCAGGTCACAAGGTCCCCAATGGCTGAAAATAGTTTGGGAAGGGGACTCAGAGGACAACTGTTAGGAGATAGACATAAGCCTCCCGTTAAGACCGTCCAGCGTGCTCTTTAACGTGCACAGGGTATGACTACCCAGCACAAGAGCCATGGCTTCAGGTCCCATCCGTCGAACGGCGGCTTTACGGTGTCCCCTAAATAAGTGATAAGCAAACTATTTTATTAAAACGGATAACTCTGGGAACCTCCAAGGAGTTGCGGAGAGATGATGACCGAGCGATGCTAGTAAGCTTAGACTGAGACCAATGACCTATAAGGAAGTTGAAGGTTGAGTTGTTTTACCTCTGAGCTGCACTTTTTTGCACACCACGGGCTATGCAAACGAATTTCGACGAATTTTAAACGGGAAATATATTGTTTATTTGCTCCACCTTATTTGTTCTGCCATGGCGACTTTTCATTTTGATGACTTACCAACATTTGATCACAACGAAAATGTCCTGTGCGACTATGAAGAAGTTCAGAAATGGTTCTTGACTAGTAAATTATGTTATGAATCTGATGAACATTTAAGCTTTCTGCATGTGAACATTCGAAGTCTGAAAAAAAACTGGGATACTCTCTGTGTTTATCTTAAAGATATCTTGAATTTCTTAGATATTATTATATTAACAGAAACTAACATCCTCAGCACGGATGCTCCATTGTTCAATCTAGAAAATTTTAATCAACTTTTTACGAGAACTCCTGGTGCGTTTGAACATGGGATTCTACTTTTCTTCCGCGACACATTATTAGTCAAAACGATACCTTCACTTGTAATCCCTGCTGAAACACTGAATATAAATATCTACAAGGGTAATTTAACTTTCAATTTACTTGCTATTTACAGATCACCAAGCTCGAACATTAACACTTTTCTTTCTAATCTCAAAAATTGGTTCGAAACAACTGATAAACATCGCAATCAAATACTAGTTGGAGACTTTAATTTAGATATCAAAAATATCAAAAAACACGGAGTTGCCAAATACGTAGAATTGTTAACCGAGTTTGGTTTCTCACCTATTATTACTGGTATCACCAGGGAAGACATCATTGGTGACTCTCTTTCTCAGACATGCATTGATCACATTAACGTCCGACTTGACATTAAACTCGACACAAATTCAATGATTTTTGGCAGTAGGATCGCAGACCACTACTTAATCGCGGCAATTTGCGGGGGGAAAAAACTAGGGAATTCGTCCAATCACACTAAAAAGCTAGACAGCAATTTTAACACGAAAACTATCTTAGATCATAAAAACATATGCAAAGAAATAAGTCTAACAGACTGGCTGGACAGAGGCACTGGAAACGAAACCCCAAATTCAGAACTAATAGACGTACTTTATGAAACATTCATAAAAAAATATATGGCGATTGTCAACAATAACAAAATTAATAAACTATCGGATGGCTCAAAAATGAAACAACGAAATTGTAGCAAAGACTGGATAAATCAGGAAATAATAAACTTAATACGTAAAAGAGACTCGGCTTGGATTGATTACAAAAATAACAAGAGAAACAGAAATTTTAAATTACTATACACAAACTTAAGAAACACAGTCACGTCCGTTATTAGGCAGGAAAAGAAAAAATATTACTTCAAACAATTTGAGTCATGTAAAAATAAACCAAAACAAAATTGGGAACTCATCAACCAAATTATCAACAATAAACCTAAAACTGCCATTGACGATTTTATCATGAAGAATATGCCACAAGGTATGTCTGAAACTCAAGCAGCAGAGAAATTTAACAACACCTTTGCAGACATTATTGTCAATCTCAGAGACGATAACCGTATACAGAATCTCTCTACAGTTCCTAAACATATCCAACCTTCTGTCCCCTCAATTTTTATTCCTCCCATCTCAAAACAAGAAACTTTCAAAATTCTAAGTGACTTAAATGAAAGAAAATCATGTGGATACGATCAGGTACACATAAAGCACATTAAAGCATGCAAAACCTCCTTAGCTGATCTCGTGACAAACTTTATCAATGAAAGCATATCTACAGGAAACATCCCTAATAAACTCAAAATTGCTATTCTAAGACCAATTTACAAAAGTGGAACTAAATCCGATTGCACTAACTATAGGCCCATTGCCATCTTACCCGTCCTTCACAAAATACTTGAAAGATATGTAGCTAACGTTCTAGCCAATTTCTTGAAAAAACATAACATTATTAGTGAAAAGCAATATGGTTTCCAAAAAGGTAAAAATACAATTACACTTTTAACGGAGTTTTCTGACGTCATTAATGGAACTTTAAACAACGGAAAAAAAGCAGCAGCTATCTTTCTGGACTTTCGTAAGGCATTTGATACGTTGGATCACGATATTTTGCTTCAAAAATTGTATATTTATGGTGTCCGAGGTATTACCCTTAAATGGTTTGAAAATTATTTAAAAAATAGAGTGCATGTTACCAAAATTAATGGCGTTTTTAGTGAGAAGAGAACAGTGTACACTGGTGTTCCACAAGGTTCAATTTTAGGTCCGCTTTTATTCATTATTTATATTAATGATCTAGCTAACCTTAAACTGAAGGGCTCTCTTTATATATATGCTGATGACACCGCCTTGGTTAACGTGAATCACAATATAGGAGACGCAGTCCGAGATACACAGGATGATTTTAACAAAATTATTTACTGGTCTAACATTAATCGTATTTACATAAATTCAGAAAAAACCAAATGGATGAGCTTTCATTCACCAGGATACTATGATCTCTCATCTTATGCAATTAAAAACCACGAACCCTTGTGTCCCCACAACATGATAACTCATGACCCTGACTGCTGCGACTGTGATGTTATTGAGCGTGTTGAGAGCCATAAATATCTTGGACTCTACATGGACACAACCTTCCGATGGAATACACATATTCAAAAGTTAGCAGGGAAATTGCGTCTATGTGCATCTAAACTTTATAAACTACAATTTGTTGCAAGCACACATACATGTATTTTGGTTTACAAAGCTATCTGTGAATCTATATTGACCTATGGTTTGACAATATACGGCTCAACTAACCTCACAAATATAAAGAAAATAGAAACTATTCAATCATCCATTGCTAAAAATATAATCCCATACAACTTAAGAAATTCATTTTATCATAGCGAAGAAAGACTAAATTATCTAGGCATACTCTCTTTTCACAACCTTTACAAATACAGCATCACTTTAAAATATTTTTTTGATAATCAATTTAAATATAAAATCTCTCATGGGAAAAACACAAGGTTACAATCCAAAAATTATTTCCAACTTCCAAAAATATTAAACAATTACGGGAAATGTACAAGGGCATACACAATACCTTACGTGTTCAATCAACTGCCAAGGGAAATTATTTTATTAAACAATTTTAAAGAAATCAAAAATAAGACAAAAAATTTTCTTCTAGGCACTAAATTTTAAATAAAAATTTCAACCACTACAATGGAGCTTCCACTGAAATTCATATAATTTGATGACATTGTTTTAAACTATATCTTATGTATTTTCATGTAACGTTATTATTCTTCTCTCCTGCAGATAAGCAAATGCTTTGCGGGTCATTTGTTTAAAATTTTGTATAACTAACATGAATATGAATAAAGATTATTATTATTATTATTAAATGAACAGGTCACAAAGACCCCGAAGGCTTAGAGAAGGTTGGGGGAGGGAACCCACTGTAACAGCTGTTGGGAGACAGATGGCAACCTCCAGTCAAGGCCATCCAGCATGTTCTTTAACGTGCACAGGGTATAGCTCTCCCGTACATGGGGCCGCGGCTTAACGTCCCATCCGATGGACGGCAGCCTTTCCAAGCACATCGGTGTCCCTTACTGACCGTGGGCAGGGCGAGGAATTTTTGCGGAGATAAATCTCAACGCTGACCCAGCTGGGACTCGAACTTGGGAACTACAGATTACGAGTCTGGCGCGCTACCGACTGAGCCACCCCCGCCCCGGAAATTCAAGTGAGGCTCTTTCATTGCTTAGCAAGTAAGGGAAGAGTGTCATTAAAATTTTTGAGATTTTCAATCACTGACTTTGCATACACTTCAAAGGAATCTGAGGCTCCGCTTTCTCTTTTCACTTTGAAGTGACTACGAATTGAATGATTTCATCGTTGATATGCTTTACTTTTTTTCACTATTTAGGGCGATAGATTGGCACTTACACTGGAAGATAGATATGTTTCTAAATTTCGAATTTGTATTTTTCATTTGTCATTAAACAATACCTGTTTTCAGAAGCTTTCACTTGACATACGAATCGTAAAGATCGACGCACTTTTTCCTCCCCTTTTTTTGGTGGTAAAAGAAAGAAGAAGCAAGATTTGAGGTAGCCCACGATAGGGTAGGTGCAAGAATTTTAAATTTGAGATATAAGTCATTGGGGTAAATTCTCGGCGAAATTTCCTTTCAGTTTTTGGAGGAGGAAAGGCGTAGATCAAACACCGAAGTAGCCTAAGACAGTCTCCTGAAACGAAGCTTGTATTTAACACCTAAGTCGTAAATATGGTCCATCGTATTCGGAAGATATAGTAGAAGAACAATTTTCATAGTTCCTCTTTTTCAGGGGGAAAGAACATAAGTGGAGTAAATGTTTTATAACCTGTGACATTACCGACGTCACAAGCATTCATTTGAAGCATAGCACTTTACTATCGGCCTTCGGGTTCCGAAGATATAGTGGAACAATCGTTTAACATTTTCCTTTTTTTATTAGGGGGAAGAAACCGCAGGGGTAAATTCCTCTTCACCTACTTTCATTTGACACTTAACAGATTAGGTTTGGGCCTCGCTTTCGAAAGATATGGCGGAACAACTGTCTCAACAAACGCAAGCCAACAAATTTATAACGTAATAAATGTATAAGTGTAATATCTTAATGATAAAGCAAAAGAATGATAAGTAATAAATTGGCTTGACCAAAAAAAGGATTTAGAATATTTTTTGTACAGTTTGACAGCCTGTTTGAGTACCTTGCTGAGATCAGAATAGGACATCAGGAGATAGTGGCTTCGGATTCCATCCGGCTCACGACAATTTTTCTTCTACTCTATCTTATTCCAGTTACTTAAACAGCTTAATAGGGTAATGCTTAATATATCAATGATGAGCTGTGGATTAATTTGTCTCAGTTTGGGTATTTATAAAATAATCACAAAGTAAAACGTAGTTGTCAGATTGTGGAATAACAGTTACAAGTAAAATCTAATTCATTAAGATACCCGTGTACTAATCGTAAGTGTTAAACCCTTCCAAACGAGGGTCAACACTTTTCTAAAACACTTTCTTTATCACACTCAATATTTATATCGTAATTTAAATCATAAAGATTTAATTATCCTGTAAATTGCAGGAATATGCATATTAATAAGACTTTCTTTGGAAAAAAAAGTTTCAAATTCATTTTCAAAATTTCGTCTTGGAAGCAAGTTTTTAAACAAATTGAGTTTTGTCACTGAAAACGAAGTAATGAGAAGTAATGAAATCAATTCGACAAGTTCGATAAAAAAACCCAACAATAATCAAATCTCTGTCATTTGAAAAAGAAAATTCGAAATCAATCCTCTGCACATTCTAGCTTTAAAATTCATCCGCCTACGCAATGACCTTTACAGTTTCGTCAGCGAGAATCATTACTATTTGCAAAGGAAGTCATCTGGGCTTTTGCCGTATCCGTCTTGTTTATTATGTTGTCGTTAAGCAAGCAGTGTCTCTAAGTAAAATGAAATTTCTTACTTTCAAAGAAAATAGCAAATTCGCGCAGGGTATATATTTATTTTTAATGCTTTTAAGGAAATCACTGAGTTGTTATTTTGTTATTTTTTCGACATAAGAACGAAAAAAACAAACAAACTAGCAGACAAGTAACAAAAGTAAAAAAAAAAGGGAAGTAAAAAAAATATTATTTTCTGTATTTCCAATTCCTTTTAGATTTTAGATTTAAAAATCTTTTCTTCCGACAAACTCCGTTGGGAATCGTTATATATTATAGAATTTTTTTTTTTGGTTTTCTCGAAAAGAAGTATATAAAGCAAAGCGCAAAAATTGGAAATGTTTGCATTTCCTCAGTTAATTTCATACGCTGGGCATTCTGAAGAGAAAGAACTTACGCTCCAAAGAATCTCTTTGATAATTGGTAAGGGCCGAAGCTGCAGGGCAACTCTCGCTTTATTCAGAAAACAGAAAAATTTGTTGTCATTAGAGAAAGAATTTGGTATCCAGTCTACCGCAGTAGAAAGGAAAACGAAAGTCATTTAGCAAATAAAAAGTTCAAAAAACATCATTGCTATTCTCTCCCGAACTAATGAAAAGATTATAAATCCTTCTAAGAAAAAAAAAGTGAGAAAGAAACTTGTAAGGTGGGAAATTTCTGCTGAATAATTGGCTCAAGTGTCAGGTCACAAGGATTTAGAATTCAGGGATGGTTAATAAGAAAACGGTACAGCTGTAAGAGGAAAGCTTCTTCAGTGAATTTTTCAAAGTCGCTCTTCGTTCATTGGATTGCGCCTTAACATGCTTGCCCACTGACGAAAACACTCCTTAGGAATTCATTCCTTAGTAGTCCATTCTGTGGACTCCATAGCTTAACATTCCCGTCTTAAGGAGTCCATGACTTAAATTCCAATCCTAGGTAATCCACGATTTAAATACCCAGCATATGGAATGCGTGGCATAAAAATTCAGCCTACGGAATACATGATTTAAATTCCATCTTATGGAATACACGACTTGATATTATTAAACTACACAGCCCTAAGAGGCAAACTTTTGTTACTTGTACAACTGCCAAGTTACTACTGCCTCTAACTACACGAACGTTGAAGTAGATGACTGCATTAGATAATAGATATTCCGATATTCATATTGAGATAAATAACTCGTTCAGTGGTCTTCGTATATTGCACGAAACAATGCTTTCATCCCGATTTCCAGGTAAATCTGTCAATTTTTCTCATTAGGGGCATTATTATCGATCTTAATACAGGCGAATATTTTTTTTTTTCGCGAAAGTGGGAAATAAAACGCGTTGTTTTCAATTAAAACTCTTGGAAGGGACTCATCCTGCTCTTTCTTATCTTCGGTAAATTACCGGGAATGAATTTAACGAAAGGAAAAAGACGGGAGTAGGAAAAAAAATCCAGAAGCAATTACTGTTTGCGTAAGGAGAACGAAATGTTGCTGATCGGCGGGGAAATAAGTAATGAACCAATTAAAATTTAAAGAAAATACTACACATTAGAAAAGAGAGAAAGTTGATGAAAGAAATACATAATAAAAGAAAATAAGGTAAAGAAAGGATTTGAAAAAGAATCTTTGGCGATAATTGATAAAATTTTTCTGTGTTTGGAAGTAGCGGAATTAAAAGTGTTTTTTTTTTTAATTTGATATTCTGTCACAGATAGAAAGCAGGTAAAAATAAAATCAGAGAAAAATATGGGATTAAAAAAGTGACTAGTGCTTTTATTTGAGACATTAAACTATTTTTAAGGATTCAAGTGAGAGGAGAGACTTAAAAAAAATCTCTGTGTTTCTAAGAAAAGATTCTTTAGAACGTTTTTAAATCTGGATTTTACATATTCTACACAGATGCTGTTTTGCAGTTGTTTTCACTGGAAGGCGAAAAAAAAAATATGAAATGGGAATTCAAGGAAATATATTTGTTTCAACTTTACGTTTGGTTAGAGGTTCCTAAGAGTCAAATTCCAACATTATGTCATTGAGAGGCTAACTTTAAAAAACATTATAGCTGCTGACAAAAAAAAAAGCTTTTAACGAGTTGGATTGTTTTACATCTGAGCGGCACTCTTTTCCACACAATGGACTAAATGGCCAGGTCACAAAGACCTCGAAGGCTCAGAGAAGGTTGGGGGACTATAAGAGGGGGGGGGGTAATAACTGAAATAAAAAAGCAAATAATAAATATGAAAAAAGAAAGATAAAAAATTTTGAAAATGCGATGTTAAGAACCAAGGGGCACCTTATGCGCTTCCAGGTTTCGAGAACAAATAATAAGATATGAAATATGTGTCAACACATGCGTTGATTTTATCTCTTGGCAATACAAAAAGTTTGAAATTTTTAAAAAATTACATGTCACCAAATATCAATTCAAAATCAGAATTGAAATGTTATAATTTTTTTAATCATTATTCAAGGTAATTTGCATAATTTAAATAGTTTTTTTTTCAATCCACAGAAATATTGTTAAGACGCTATTTAATATGAGTTATTCAAATATGCTACATCTTTTTAGCTTTTTTCCATATTATTAGAATAATCTATATATTTTAAATAATTATTTTTTATTCTATAAAGAACAATGGTTATGTCAGAAAATTACTGTTCCTAACACCTGACAAACTGGATTTTTATGCAATGTGCCACCAACAAAAAGGAGTGCATATTTTGCAAAGACACTTCTTGCTCAATGCTCTTTAGGTATTTAATTCATTGCCTTCCCAGTTTAGAAATGAAAAATCCCAATACAGTATTGTGCAAATTAGTTGGGACAATAGGAAAATGCAGTAACAAAGACACAACTAAAATATTTATCTGTTTAATAGTGTAGTTAATAGTGAATATGACCCCCGTTAGCTTTAATTACTTCTTTCACCCTCTCAACCATTGATGCCACTAGCTTTCCATACATCTCCTTCACTTCAGGGTCGTGGTACCACACTTTCATGACACTTTCTATCATTTTGGTTTTCGTCATGCAATCCTCAGATATGAGCGCTTTAATAATGGCCCACAAATTTTCAATGGGATTTAGATCGGGTGAATTTCCTAGCCACTCCAATACTTTCAAATGTTGCTGGGTAAAGAAGCTCTTAGCAAGCTTAGAATTGTGGCATGGAGCCAGATCCTGTTGAAATACCCCATCGCCATTAGGAAACAGCTTCTGCAGTGTTGGGATCATTTTCGCCTCCAGAACGCCTATGTACTTTTTGATGTCCATCATTCCTTCAATGGGGTGAAGCGTCTGTGGCCTGGAAGCTGTGAAACATCCCCAAAACATGACCTTGGGTGGGTGTTTGGGGGATTGCTGGATGTGTCTGGATCGTAGAGGTTCTCCAGGCTTCGCTTGTCCCAACTAATTCACACAGTACTGTACCTATAAAAATCAACTATATATATATATAAACATGTATGTTCTTAATCTTACTGATTTTGAAACTCTATTTTCATGTTTTTGCTTCACTTCAATGCATAGCTCCCTAACTAACTAGCGATCCGTTTTCAATATAAAGCTTGGTATACATCTCCCGATATATTATTCACTTATGAAGTCTCTATAAACGTTCTAATTTACCATCTCTTGTGACAAGAAATGTCCAATTTGTGTGCTATTTACCATAACCTTCAATATAAAACTCCATAACCAAAATTCCCCGTATTCTGATTTTATACCACTACTAAAGTAATTAATATTCCTTAAAGGCCATCCCAAAATTCCATTATTCCCGAAGTAGAGATGACGTCACCGAAATCAAATGGTGACGACAAAGAATGTACAGAGATCTACGGAATTATTAGAGAGCTTTTTTAGAGGACCAGCAGGAAGCAGAATTCATTATTCCGTTATTAACTTTTTCCACAAAAATAAGTGTGAAGATACGTTAAATAAATATCTAAATGCGATCTATCTCAAGTGTGATTTTCAGTGATATTCGTTCAATATTTAAGACACATTTAGCTGACATATTTAACAGATGTGTTGTTAGTCATTTTTTTTAAGAATCTAGTAAGAAATTAATTAAAGCGTAAGTAAATAGTTTACCAAAATAAGTGCATTTTTATGAAATGTATCCAATCATCTCCTTTTTTGAAAATTTTCTATTAATTTTTAAGACAATAAATATAAAAATGAATACCCAACTCAAGCAGCTGCTTGCCACAGAGATACGACAGGTGCCTCTCAGTTTATATGCCGTAGTAGAAGGTCTGTGAGGATGGCGGAACCTCAGCAGAAAAAAACCAAACATCCATGCCTTACCTGGAGCTCTTAGAAGTAGCCCAGCGCTCTAATCACTCGACCACGAGACGGCTTTAAGACAATGCTAGGCTTAATATTTTAGTCTTCCAAACTGTCTAATCTGTGACTCGTAACCTTTTCACATTGCTGAGTGGGTTCACTTCGTCACGCCATACCCAGTACTGTTTTCACGTCATTACGGCATATCTAGTATTGTTTTTTGTTTCTCTGCGGACTTAGTACTGGTTCACCATATTTCGGCATACCTAGGAAAGAGTTAACTTCTCCGCGCCATACCTCATACTGTTTTCAGGTAACCATCCACACCTAGTACTATTTTCACATCGTCATGGCACACCTAGTACTGTTTACACTTCGCTGTGGACCTAGTATTGGTGAACCTCATTACAGCACACCTAGTACTGCTTTCAACTTACTGCAGCATGTCTAGTATTTGGTTCACCTCGTCACAACACACCTAGCACTGTTTTCACATCATCGTGGCACATGTAGTACTTGATTCACTCAGTTGTGAAACGCCTAGTGTTGGGTTAACCTCGTCGTGGCACACCAGTACTTTTACACTTCCTCGCAGTACACCAAGTACTATTTTAACTTCGCAGCACACCTAGTACTCTTTTCATTTTGTTGCGATGCACCTAGTACTGTTTTCACTTCGTTGCAGCACCTCTAGTACTGTTTTCATTTCGTTGCAGCACCTCTAGTACTGTTTTCACTTCGTTGCAGCACCTCTAGTACAGTTTTCACTTCGTTGCAGCACCTCTAGTACTGTTTTCACTTCGTTGCAGCACCTCTAGTACTGTTTTCACTTCGTTGCAGCACCTCTAGTATGGGTTATTTGGTCACGGCGCATGTAGTAGTGGGCTCATATCATCACTGCACACCTAGCACTGTTTCCACTTCGCTGCGAAACTCGTATTGGTTTACCTTATCACAGCACACTTAGTAGTGGGTTCACTTTCTACAGTCAGACTAATATTAATATATTTTAATAATTCTTGTTTTAAATTAAATCTAATAATTCTATTGATTGGCAATGAATGTCTCTTTTTTCCTCGTTCACCCAGAACCACTGTGCCGTGTTACAATAGTAGAGAACTCTAATATTTTCAAAATTCAACAACTTCTGGTTTAATAATAAAAATAACACCTAATTTTCTAATTCTTTACTTATATATACAAATCTTTCGTGTCCTTTTAGTTTACATTTCAAGATTTTATTTTACTAATTTTCAGTTATTTTTGAACTTATATTTAGATGTTTTCGTATGAATGACGTGGTACAGTTATGACTAGAAAGTGAATAGAAAGCAGCGTGTCTTGGTGGACAAACAATTTGTAAAAACGACACTGATAGTGAATCGAAACTTCCAACTGAACGTATTAGTTACGAAAAATCCCTTGAATACATTTTAGTTGATTTATATATTGAAACATAACTATTATTAAATATTTTCATTTAATTATCAAAATTAAAAAGCAGAATTGCTTCCATTATTCTTCCGAATACTTCCCTTTCTCTTATTCGCTGATTGAGATATATAACTTATGATAAGTTGTCCCATTAAGTCTTTATTCCACACTAGAATTTACAGCGTTTTAAATTTAGCTTTTACTTCGCATGACAGAAAGATTCTTTAATAATTTGATTCCTTTCTTTATTTCTGTTATCATTGTGGAACATTTTCATTTGAGCGAAATATAGCCGAGAGCTCTCGGCTATATTTCGCAATTCATAAGAGATTCTTAATGAGGTAAGAACAAAATGTCATGCGCTTTAAGAAAGGTCAAGAATTGGCTTTTGAAGATAAAGTTATTGACTTTTCCGACGATAATTCTGAAGCTGTCTCGTTATTATTCATAATACGAAAACGACCGAACACGAAACGTCCATTAAGCAATATGTCATCATCATTTTTCAGAATTATTTTTACATTAAAGAACAACGGCTTCAGGCAGCTGTTATTATTGTTAAGATACAGAAGCTTTATTTGTGTGGGTGCCTGTTTATATTTCTACATATCAGATAAGCTCTCGAAGAAAATGCTAAGAATTTTCTGAAAACTTTATAACCCTGGATGTCAATTATTTTTTGGTAGGAAAGTTGTATAATTCTTTGCAAGAAGACGAAGATAAAAAAATCTATTGAAAGTGTGATATTGTATTTCAAAAATATTAATTTATGGTTATTGAATCACAGTAATAATGAAGTTTTATTTTAAAATATGGAAAATTGTATTGTATTAATTTTCCTTAATATTATGTGAATCACTAAATTTTTTCTATTAATGCCAAAATGTAATTATATATATATTTAATTATTTCTTCTACAAACGAGAGCTTAGTCTCGTGGAGGGTTACTATATATATTTCTTCTGAGATTGTTAAAATTCTTTCCCATAATTCTGTAATCTGTGTCTCCGTTCTGAGAAAATAAATAAATAGATAGATACACATCGTAGTTTTTTGATAAAATCAAAGAGCAATGTTTCACATTTAAAAGTAATGTTCAGAAACGAATCGAATCAAAATTCTTTCATTTTTCATAAGTATAGAATTATTTGTAAACATATCTGAACATTTAGAATTATTTTAAAGTATATTTTAGAATTTAGAATTATTTTAGCCATTTTTACCAGTCAAAATTATGTTTAGGCATATTTTAGCATTTAGGATTATTTATAGCCATATTTTACCAGTTAAAATTACATTTAAGCATGTTTTATCATTTAGAATTATTTTTAAATTTATGTTAGCATTTAGAATTATTTTAAAATATACTTTAACACTTATAGTTTTTTAAGCATATTTTGGTATTTGGAATTATTTTTACTCATATTTTAGAATTTATAATTACTCTTAAGCATATTTCAGAATCTATAATTATTTTAAAGCATATTTTATCATCTGTAATTGCTGTAAATATATTTTAGCATTTCAAATTATTTTAAGCATATTTAGCATTTGAAACTTTTTAAACCATATTTTACAATTTAAAATATTTTTATTCTTTTTTAATATTTATAATAAGTTTTAAACATATTTTAACAATTAGAAACACTGACGGGGACTTTAACACTTCGATTTTTTTAAGCTTATTTTATATATTTTGAAGTATTTTGAAGAATATTTTAACATTTAGAATCATTTATGTATATTTTATCAATTGTAATTATTTTAAGCATATTTTAGTATTTATAATAATTTTTAGTCATGTATTAAAACTTAGAATTGTTTTTAAGCATGTTTTATGATATGGAATTATTTCGAAGCATATTTAGCATTTAAAACTTTTTTAAGCATATTTTAACATTTAGAAGGTTTTTTTTTAAAGGTTTCGTAGCGTTTGTAAATATTTTCGCACATTTCAGCGTTTAGCATTACTTTTAAGCATATTTTAGCATTTTGAATTATTTTTAAGCATATTTTAGCACTTATGATTTTTTCAAATTTTTTAGTATTTAGAACATTTTTTGAACATGTTTTGACATTTAAAACTATTTTAAAGCATACTTTAGCATTTAGAATTATTTTAAAGACATTTAACCATTTTAAATTTTTTAATCGATTTTAGCATTTATAATTTTTTAAGCAGTTTTTGGAATTTAGACTTATTTTTAAGCATATTTAAGCATTGAGAATTATTTATAACGCAGAAATTATTTCTAATGCTAATCTAAATTTCAAAATTAAGAATTTTTTTAAGATTTTTAATCATTTAGAATTATTTTTAGTCATATTTTGGCACTTAAAATTTTTTTAAGGATATTTTAGCATAACTGAATGAATGTTTAATAAACGAAACAAAGTAACAAAAAGATAACGCTTGCATTTTATATATTAAAAACGTCAATTTTTTTCCACTTTATTTTGGAGATCTCTTTTTTGTTTACTTTCATATTAAGAATATAACAGTACAAAACATTTAATCACTACTAGGCTGTTGAAGTATCATGATGAGAATGTGTGTAGAGAAAAAATTATTTTGAGCAAAATTTCATTTTAAATTTTGATTGATAAGCACTTGCTATATTTCAGTCTTTGAAATGGCCTTTGCATGACCCTGTGAGCAGGGTGAGATCCCAAGAATATTTTGCAATTTCATACTCATAAATAGTATATGTAATATTTACACATTCAGGTAAAGAAAGTTGAAATAACATCCGGTCTCCTAGTAACTTCCTGATTTATGTTTTAAAATTAAATTCTAATAAATTTTTAAGCAATTTTTTAAAAGTATTTTTGCTAAAAATGGAGCTTCAAATAATACGTTGGAGACTTCTGTATATATTTCATATAAAGGCCTCAAAAATTTTCGAGGGTCGCATGCAACTCTCAAATTAACACCATGCTGGTGGAAATATTTTCTATTTTTCCAGACTCACAAATTAGTTCTACGGAAAGTCGGGTAGAATTTGAATAGAGAGCACATAACTGCAAAAATGATTAAATCGTGCTTGCTATCAGACACGGATGTAGAAAAAGTGGGGAAGTGGAGAAAGTGAAAGTGGCAATCGGGCCGGAATGAACCGGAACACCGTTATGTATGCATTCTTTCCCTTTGTTTTAGTTATCTCTAAGAAATACCGTGAAATATAAAATGGGTTAAATATATATACGGGCTTTATATATTTTTTCGTCTCTTTACTGTTATCAGCATTCTCAAAGAGGAAGAGTTGGGAGAGTGCATGGCCGTCTAGATCTGGCCATTCTTCCTGTGATTCCAGAGCATCCGCTACAAAAACGTTTCATTTATTGCCGAAAAATATTAACTTTTGATTGATAAGCACTTGACTATATTTCACTCTTCAAAATGACTTTTGCACGAAGAAACTTTTGAAACTCGTTGATTGCTTACAAGCTTATTAGTATTGCAGCCTGTGATTATTTAATGTTGTAGATTTGCATCAGGTGTGGCCGAGTGGTTAGCGCGCTTGGCTACTGATCTACGGGACCTGGGTTCGGGCCCCGGTTAAAGTATGGATGTATGTATCCTGCCATCCTCACAGACTTTCTATTATGGCATATAAACTGACAGGCTCCTGTCAGACGTCTGTGGCAAGCAGCTGCTTGAGGGGGTATTTATTTTTTTTTATTCGCTGGCTCCTAAGTAAAGATTATGTCTGTGATTTGTGATTTTCAATATTGAATAAAAACATTCCTGATAAAATTAACACGTCCGGTAGTTCAGTGGTCAGACCACCTGACATGTTACAAGGAGGTCGTGGGTGGATTCCACCAGGCTAATTACAATTTTGAGGGTGGGGTAACTCAGTTGATATCGCGCCAGGCTCGTAATCTACATATTTTAGGTTCGAGTCCCAGCCGGGCAAGGGTTGAGGTTTACCATCTCAAATCTCCCCGCCCACGGTCAATAGGAGACATCGATGGTCTTGGAAAGGCCGCCGTCCGTTAGATGGGACGCTGAGCCGGAGGCCGTGCGGGACAGCCATACACTGTGTACGTTAAAGAACAAGCTGGATGGCTTTGACAGGAGACTACCGTCTGTCTCTCAGCAGTTGTTCAATTGGTCCCCTCTTCCAATGTTCTCTGAGCCTTTGGAGTCCTTGTGACCTGGCCATTTAGCCTATTATGTGCAAAAAAGCGCCGAACCGTCACGAACAATAACACCGTATATCCTGTATATACCGATTGCGTGTATTGTTTCAACTTCATAAGTACATCTATGAGACCCTAGCAATAGTTGGTCAACTAACAGAGTTTTCTGTATTTTTCTGAAGAGAGAAAAGAACTGTTATCGGAATAGAAATAAAAGAAACCTATTCAGCAGCTTGTGGCTAATAGAGGGGTCTAGGTTGGTGTAGCAGAAGTATTTAACTTCTGATTCAGATGGCTTTAGCAGCCTATGTGGCTTTTCCTTCTGGCTCCAGCTCAACTATCTTCTCTTTCCACGTAAGAAAGCAACTTAATCCTCCGAAGCTGGAACTGTGAATAGCTCTTTCTTTTGTAAACCTCTTGGAGCTTGGCTTCCGATTAAATAAATAGGTTTTCCAGTAGGAGTGATGATAGAAAGAATTCTTACAGAGAATGTTCTTCATAGAGGGTCAGTGCTCTTGAAAGTAGTGGAAATAAAATTTACCCTCCTCGTTTGAGATTCTTATCTATTTATAGTTTCCACTGACACTTTCTTTAGCACTTTTCGTAGAGGAATGAATGCAAACGGATTTGTTTGTTTTAGTCTCTGCTAAATTTTAGTACTAAGATAAAGGATTTTTTTTTTATTAGCATAGGTATGTCGTTCCGTGAAGCTGCAGAAAACTTTTATTTAGAGAATTCACTATTTTCGGTGAGTGAGGTTAGGTAAATCATTCTGTGTAGGTGTAGAAAATTTTAATTTGTAGAAACTGTTGAATTTTTTTTTCTTGGGGGCCGAGGAGTTTGAATAAATTCAGGTGTTAAAAACGTGCATTGTTTTTAGGAGGTGGTTCATTCTATGCAGGTCCTAAAACGTGCATTGTTTTATATAGAGGGAGAATTGATGGAAGATGCTAAAATTCAGAGTTTGTTTTGGGAGGAGGGTTTTGAATATATTCAGGTATTGAGAATGTGCATTGTTTTTAGAGGGTGGTTCATTCTATGTGGGTGCTGAAAACGTGATTGTTTTTAGAGGGTGGTTCATTCTATGGGGGTGCTGAAAACGTGATTGTTTTTAGGGGTAGAGTTCATTCTCTGCAGGTGCTGAAACCTAGTTTGTCTTTTGGGGGGAGAGTTTTGAATATATTCAGGTGTTGAAAACGTGCGTTGTTTTCAGAAGGTGATTCATTTTATACAGGTGTTGAAACATGGATGTTTTTTTCTGTGGGGGAGGGGGGGGCGCTTGCTTTATCTCTGAGTGGCACGGTTTTGCACATAATGGATTAAATGATATGTCACAAGGACGCCAGAGAGTCAAAGTTGGGTAGGGGAAGTGAGATCCTGAACTACAGTTCAACAGCTTAGATAGATTACTACTAGTTCTACTTTAAAACCCATCTCAACGAGAAATATGTCCAACTGAAAACTTTGATATTTGGGAACTATAACATGACACATACGACGAAGTATTATGTACGTCTGCAAAATAACTTGGCCACGTAGTGTATATTTTAGTATATTATTCTGATTACTTGTATTATGTGTAATTCAGGGCTAAGTATAAAGATGTCTAACGCAGAGTATCTGAAATATTCTCTACATTAGATATTATTTCATTAAACCATCAGTGTTGTTGAATACTCTCATTAGACTGATTGGCAAGGCAATAAAAGTATTCCAAGGGTTTAAAAATTAGTATGTTTACTAGTATCCACCACACATGGCTCTCCGAAAAATAATGTTGGGGTTTCGAGAACTAATAGGTACAAAAATAATACAAATATTCAAGCAAGTAATAATTTAATTGAAAGCCTATCTCAAATAGCTTTGAACATAATTAGTGAATTTCCACATGTGTACCATTTGTGACCCTGTATATGTTCAATCGGTATTCCACTTCTTGGAATATTTCCTCAGTTGCTTCTCTTATTCTGGCTTTCAATTGATTCAGGTCTCGAACTTGGTCCATGTAACTTAGATAATTTTAGATAGCGTCACCAGAAAAAGATCAAGAGGTGTCAAATTAGGACTCCTTGGTGGCCATAGAATTAAAATGTTGCCTTAAAAATTCAAGTCTCTACGTAAGATAGCTCATGATCATGGACATATTCAGTGGGGTACTCCCCCCCCCCCCGGAAAATATGGTCGTCTTATACTAAATCTCAAACTTGTCTACCTGCTTTGAAAACCAAAACAGTTGTCTATGTATAATTTTTTTTTAGTTTCACGTTTTATGTCCGACAGTAAAAATAGATTAAAAAAACCTATAGAATCTTATTCCATGTAAATGTCATTTTAATATTTTCTGGGGAATAATTTAGTAATTGGGAAAACTTAAAAAGTCTTAGTTTCAATTTTTTTTGCTATTTACAACACCGCAAAGGGATACCTAGTTAATACAGAATTCGAATATTATTCATCTTTATATTTTCCTGCGTCAAATGTCGTGGCGCCCGAGGACGATGAATTAGTCCCTTGATTACCTTCACCCTTATTTCGCTGAAATCACAGGTTCGTGGGTGGTTACACCCGTACCGACGTTTGCCTCAGATCTGCTGCGCCAAGTGATGTACAGAAATATGTCCAACAATTCACGCACGAGAGTTGTATAGGGACGACAGAGTTTATTTACACTACATACATCACGTGCTGGGGATGCGCTGAACTCCGTAGACCTTTGCTGCTGCTAACAATTATGCAATAAGGTGGAGAACCACACTTTACAGATTCCCACTTTACCGACTTCGAACTCGGCGAAAGGATATCCTACCTTGGCCTACACTGTGATTCACACAGAACTGTATTTGATTCACCAAGAGTCTTGATTCTCACATAAAATCGAACCTTTTCCTTATGGGATTTTCTTTGAGTAAGAGTGGCGTCCCTTGATGCGTGTTAAAACGTCTTTCCCGTTTGACAGCAACCCTCAAGACTCCACTTCCCTTATTGCCCGGCTCGTCTCTAATGCTCACACTCGCGCCCCAGGCTAGTTGTAAAAGGTCATAAAAAACTTTCGGACACGTCAACCCACGCAGGCAGCCAGCTCAGTTCCGAAAACAACATCTATGAATCACATTCCCACAATAGCACTTCCAAGAACACACTTAATACGTAAAAATATCCACAATAACAAAAATACGTAAAAATATTTACAATAACAAAAATACAATAAAATGCAACAAAAATGCAATAAAATGCAACAAAAATGCAATAAAATGCAACAATAAATAACAATAAATAAATTAGAGGGACATGACACTGAGGCCCCTCAACCTTACTATCTCTTTCACATTCTACAAAATGAAAGAAAATATCTAGGAGGGAAATTTAGACCTACATGGTAATTTTCCTATTCCCTTCCGAGAGTGAAAAAGGAGCAATATGTTTGCCGAAGGCCAACTAATTTGTAATCTTATCTGCATTGTGACAAGATATCTATCTTATCTTATTTGACAAGATATTAATCTTATTTGTATTTTGACAAGAATTCACGAGAAGTGAAATAATTTTTTTCGCAACGTAACGCAAGTGCAGTGCATGTGTCACACACATGTTGCAGTCACCATGCAACATAACACACACGAAGCAGCACAAACGCAGGAACGTCGTTCTCGATTTTTTTCACACAAAAGCACATTTCCAATATTATACTGGTTTCTATAAAAAAAAAGGAAAAATGCGAAAAATCGCGATAATTCGCCAAATAATTGTGCGATCCTCACCAAACTTGTTCATGTAACCAGTGAAGTAATGCCTAGTGAGAACATCGTATGCAAATTAGTCTAGGTTGCGTCAATTTGCGTAATCAGATAGCGGCATAAAAACGGATGCTTTGGAGTGGATCGTTATTTTGTGTTGCAAATGTGAGTAAAGAAATCCGAAATAGCCATTTTGTAGGAATGACCTCTAGACATATTTGCCAAATGAACTGCGGTGGAGAGCTATTGGCCAGCTCGAAGCTGACCAAAGTGGTTAGAGTGGGCATGCGTTAGACGTGGCATGATGGCTGAATGTGAGTCCTTCTGTGCACCATAGAACTGTAGGAATACATTGTACAGGGACGACACAATAGACTGAATTCAATTTCTTAGCACGGATTCCGAAGGACGTCTACTCCCTCTCAGCTATGATCCTCTCTTGCAGCAGCCACTGGAAGGGTTGTATTAGCTTGCACTGCGTAGAAGACTTTATGAGGGAGGTCAGTACAATAAAATGGCAGTAATTTGTCTAGGTTGCGTCAATTTGATCACATCACAGGAGAAACATAAATTTCGGTTCGAGTCCCGCCTATGCAACATTGACCTCATATCACGTCATAGGAGAGAGCTTAAATATGATTGAATGATGCCATCCGACGTTCCACTATACAGGACAGTACTACATCATATGGATGGCACCAAAAGCACCCTTCGTGTGCTGGTTGAGACCTATCGGAATGCTGACATTGAGGCTGCAAAGCAGCTGAGAGAGCGGTTGAATTGGGCACGCACGCATGTTAACTGGACAGAAGAGCAATGAAGGTCCGTACACTTCATAGATGAGTCCAGATATTGCTTGTAGAGTGATTCTGGACATTGTTTGATATGAAGAGAATGAGATACCCGCTATCATCCCAGTAACATCCGTCAAAGAGATAGATTACGGCGGAGGTAGCTTGTGTGTTTGGGGTGGCATTTCCTTAGGTGGATTCATAGACCTCTATGTGTTGACGAGTGGGAACCTCAATGCTCAAAGGTATAGAGATGACATCGTGAACACTTATGCCTGTCCTTACGCTGGTGCAATGAGTAAAATATTCATCTTACAAGACGATAACCCTCGTCCACACAGACTCGACTAGTGGAACAATACGTTCAAGTGGAGACCATTATGCTCATGGAGTGGCCAGCTCGATCTCCCGATCTAAGTCCGATTGAGCATATGTGGGATGCTCTGGGGAGATAATAAGCTCCCCCTTCGTTGCAGGTGGCCGTTTGAGGCCGCCTGCAACGAATGGGGAGCTTATTACTGATTTAAAGGAACAATGGTCGTTACTCCATAATGAGCTGATTCACAACATCATTACCATATGTATCCTAACAGCTGTCGGGGATCCACTCTTCTCAATCACCTCTGACCCCTTGGGATCAGTGTGACCGAGCCATTTATGCGCACGAAAGGGCCACTCAGAAGTAAAACAACCGAATAATTTTTGCCATTTGTTATAGATGACGAACTTTCTTTTTCTTTCAATATCGAAATTTGGAATAACACTTAAATCAATAATTTTAACTAAAATCAGCTCCATTGTGTTTCTTTGGGAAGACTGGTATCTAAACCTTCCCCATTCGTTATACCATTCATATGGACTATTTAACAAATTTAACTTTTGAAACTCGTAAATGCAATGGTTTATATCCAGTGTTTTCTTTTTCTTCTTGAAAAAGAAAAAGAAACTGTGTTCAGATTTGACAGATTCATATAAGGAGCATTTTTTTAAAAATAAGCTTTAAAGTTATTAGCTGTGCAATTTTATATTTCGAAATTCTTTTTTTACAATTTTATTTATTAAAGTGGACAATGGGAATGGTTATAAAAATGCAATTGTTATTGTTGTAAGTAAAAAATAAACATAGCAAAAGATATTAGTTTCAATAACGGTAACAAATTTGAGTATATTTGTTATGGAATTTTTGTCGCAAATATCTTATTTTATGAAAAAAATAAGATGCTAGTACAACCACATTATATACCATAAAAAAACTTTATACCAAGATGCTAAGCCAGAGTAACATTAATAGATTCTCAAAATCATCCCTAAACAAAGCAGTTTGAAAAAAAATGCATGCTTTATTACTGAATTAATACTATCAGCTTAAAGCGACATAATAATTATATTACGAATTGTTTTATCTTAAAAGTTAGAGATTTTACCTATCTGGAGTTTTCTTCGTTAAGTGTCACTTTAGTCTTATTCTTTCACTATCTGTAACATTTGTTTAACTAGAGAAAGACAACTTAGATTGTTTCAGCTTCTCTTCTAAGAGAATTAGCTGTTTATCTTTAGAATTACCCTTTCATCAAACGTTTTCCTGTTCGTGTTTGGCAAGTGCATTTCTTTTATCTTTCGTTTCTAACTCCCTCCAGTAGTTTACAGACTTGAAACTTTTCAAGAATAATACTAATGGGAATCAATAACACATGTTTCTTTTTTAATACTAATCGGAATCAATAGTACAGGCTTTTTTTTACATGCATTGCGAGTTTTCTCATGAGGAGTGTTAATTTTTAAAAGCGTACAATTTAAAAAATGGTATGTAATTATGCTCAGTAATTTTTTGTTTATAATGCTAAATTTCTCCAGGTTAACCTATGTACGTAAATGATGAACTCAAGGGCTTGCAAGAGTCAAGTAATGATGATTATACTGATTAGAAAGCATTTGTTTTAGAAAAAGCTACTATTTTTGCAAATCGACAATTCAGTTGGCTGATTAATAAAAGAATCACAACTTAACAAATATTTGGACAACAAAAACTCAAAATCGCATTGCAAACACACTAAATGAATAAAATGCTCGATGACTAAATGCTGTTATTTTCAATTAAAAGTAGTATTAAATAGAAAAGTCCTTTTAACTGGCTCGTTTTTCTAGGTTATTTCGCCTCTTAGGCGAATGTTGGCTCCGTCGGTAGCGCATCAGGCTCGTAAATCTGTAGTTCCTAGTTTCGAGTCCCAACTATGCCAGGGGTTAAGACATATCTCCGCTAACCCCTTTCCTGCACTCGGTGATAAAGAGAACACTAATGAAGTTGGAAAGGCTTCTTTCAGTCAGAATCTTACCGTTAACCTGTTGCGGCGTGGACAGAATAGCCGTACTGTGTGCATGTTGTAATTTTAGCTGGATAACCTTGACGAGAGGCTACCATCTGTCTCCCAACAGCAGTCCCATGAATTCCCTTCCCAAATCTTTTCTGAGCCATTGTGGTCCATTTGACTTGACTTATTATCCCATTGTGTGCGAAAATATGCCGCTCACAGGTAAAGCAGCCCAACCCGTCTCCGAGGTACATTTTTGCGTACAATGAGCTAAATGACCAGGTCACAACGACTCCAAGATTCAGAGTTGGACAAGAGATCCAGTACACAACACAGTTGTTAGGAGCCAAGATGGTAGCCTCAAGGTAATCCAACTTGTTGCTTAACGTGCATTTTGCCCAAGGTTCAAGGTGTTGTAGATATGGTGAAATTAGCCTCCAAAGAAGGGGCTCCCTACACCAGTCACAACGAAGAGGATAGATAGCTAATGCAGAACAAAAAGAAAACTGCCTACCAGCTATCTCTGTAAAAAAAAGGTCTATTCAGGACAATGTAAAATACAGAACATTAGACCTTGCAGAAGAGGCCAATGTTCTGAAAGAAGTCAGTGATCATACGGAAGCGCACATGTTGCAGTTTCGCACTATGGTTGTTGCCAAGAAGGGATGTGATGGAGTAGTCAGTGGTTCCTATAGCATTAAGCTCCCGGAACAAAGCATCTCTTTCGGCATTATAGTGGGAGCAGTTGAGCAGAACGTGGTATACAGCCTCGGGTGTGCCGCTAGTATCACAGTCTGGATTGTAAGCGCTGCCAAGAGTGTGCAGCGTAGAGTTGCTGTAGATGACACCAACTCGGAGATGATGAAGGAGGGTCTCCTCAGATCTGAGGGGTTTACCGAGGTTAGGAGCAGTGAGAGAAGGTTCAACCAGGTATCTGAATGAGGAACACCTGCTGTCCTTCTGCTACTGAGCAAGACGGTACTGGCTCAACAGTTGTGAGACAGAACTCTTTCAGTCGCTGAGAGAGGGTAATTAATTACCCACCTCTGACTCTCCAGTGCCTCCTTCGCGGTGTGATCAGCGAGCTCATTGCCAGGTATCCCTACATGGGAAGCGATCCACTGGAAATGAACCGTGATTCCAGCAGAAGTGACCTTCGAACAAGTCTCCATGATCTTCTGGATGAGGAAGGGGTTGCAGCTCTTGCTGTCTCGCTTCTGGAGAGCATCCAAGGCTGACTTGCTGTCACAGAGGATGACAAAGTTGCCACTCTCGAGGCTGAGAATGAAAAGTACAGCCTCAAAAATGGCATGAAGCTGCACAGGTGGAGGAGGTTAGATGTGGGAGACTGAAACCTCTGGCGATGCCAGTATCGGAGATGACAAAGGCAGCATGTTGTCTCTCCTTATCCACAGATCCATCAGTGTAGACCTCAGTGCATCTCTCATATCGTGCAGTGGCATAGGAGGTGGAGAGAAGCCAATTGGCCAATGGATCAGAGTCACTCTTCCGACCAAGAGAAGGGATAGTGACATTGATCATAAGATCACTTTTCCTGCAGGGCGGAAGATCAGGGAAGATAGTATTGCCAGCACCCAGCATCAGTCCCTGGCAGCTCAAGCATCTGGAGCTGGCAGGAAGGACTCGGTCGTAGAAGTCCTTGGCAGACAGGGCGATGGCAGAATGAGGCCTGTCATGCAACTTCCTGAGAAGCTCATGGTTAGAGTGCAGGGAATGGAGCCTTGAGAGATAGTATTTCGCTCTTCCAGTGCAGGTGGAAAGGCATATCATCAGTCTCTGCAATGACAGACTCATTAGATGTGTTAGGGCAGAGTCCGAGGCAGAGGCGCAGAGATATTGTGTGGACAGTAGCCAACTTGCTGAGCAGTGTATCAGAGGTGTTGCACAGAAGGTACACACTGTAGTTGATGTGGGAGAGGATCAAGTGCCGGTACAAGACCAGTAGGGTCTTGCAGGAACTTTCCCAGTGGGTACCAGCAAGGAAAGACAGTATATTTCTCTGCGCAGTGGCAACTGTCTTAAGATGCTGGATGTTAGGCCCCCAGTTCAGCCTGCTGTCCAGGACCACACCAAAGAACTTATGCTGAAGGACGGCCCAAGCAAGCGGTCAGGGAAGGTGGGTGGAAGGCGTCTCCTTGTGAGAACCATGGCCACAGTCTTATCAGTGGAAAGAGTGAGGCTCAGGTTGTCGAAGAACTTGACGACCATGTCCACAGCTCGTTTCATCATGAGCTGAGCATAGTAGGGGTCCTGGCTAGGGAACCAGACGCAGATATCGTATGCGTAAATGGAAATACCCACTCTCTCCTCGAGTCGAGAGGGTAGTCCTGACAGCAAAATGTTCAGTAACATCGGGCTGAGGACACCCCCTTGAGGTACTCCATGATTGATGGTGTGGGAGACAGTGAGCAGGTTGCCCAGCTTGAAAGATTCATGGAGCTTGAAAGAGGGACTTTCCCGACCTTGGTGCTGTGCAAAGAGTGAACAGGACCAAGGGCTTCCCTCTTCTGCTCACAGATAAGCTTCCTGGAGTGGCACCCAGAGAAGGTGGCAGCATGAGGTCCACCACAGTTAGCACAGATAGGGGCCCAGTGTGCTTGCACTGCTTGTGGGAGTGAGGCCTACTGCAGCGCTTACACCGGACCGTACCTCTGCAATTCTTTGCAATGTGCCTGAAGCGATGGCACTTCAGACACTGAGGTGGGTCCTTGGTGCGAGGCTCTCTATCTGGAGCTCTTTGTGGCGCCATCTATTGGTCAGAAATGACAGAGAAGAGTTATCCACATTTTTCTAGTTGTTTGTTCTTCTTCATTGTCAGTCAACTCTGTTATTCACGGTGACGAACGATTTAAGAGACAGCCACACGAAACTCAATGGCGTTGTTAGCGATGTTTTGAATTTTCAAAGGAATCATGTAAAGCTCTTTTGATCCGACAGTAAATTAGTCGCTTCCATATGAGAAACAACCTAATAACTTAAACAATGCGTAATATTTCAAAATATTTGAAGAAATAAGTGTACATTTCAAAAGTCTGTGTAAATAATTGTTTTTTTATTATCGTCACCTTTATTTCAGGTGCCCTTGACGCTGTTAAATATCTCAGCTTCCATAATCATTACATACTGACTGAATATGTTTGAAATTCAAAATTTAGACTTGATGTTGACTTTTAATCTATCTTCAACAAAATTCTACGGTAAACGGCTTATTTTAGTAGTTAAGGGGCATTCAGTTTAATTTTTTACTGGAATAACATCGAAATCATGGTCGTGGCCAGTGCTAAGGGGAGGGTTATTTCCCCCATGGAAAAATTATCAAAGCGTTCATTTTGAATAATGCAGGTCTACCTATAATTAATATAGTTTACTTCCTTAATGTAATGCAATCTTAATTTTTTACGTTTCCTTTGTTTTTGAAAGCATATCGTTTACTTCTGTTTATTAACAAATCATAATATGAAAAAATAACTTTTGCATTTTCAATAATCAATTATTTTCTTGATTTGTCATTCCGTGGCCGGGTGGTTAGCGCACTTAGCTACTGATCTAAGGGACCTGGGTTCGAGCCCAGGATAAGGCATGGACGTTTGTGTTGTTTTTATGCTGAGGTCCTGCCATCCTCACAGATCCCTCTAATATGTCCTATTAAACTGACAGACCTCTGTGGCAAGCAGCTGCTTGAGGTTTTTTTTATTTATTTATTTGTTTTGGGTTGGGTTGTTTTACCTCTGAGCGGCACTTTTTTGCACATCATGGGCTAAATGGCCAGGTCACAAGAACCCCGAAGGTTCAGAGAAGGTTGGGGGAGGGAACCCACTGGAACAGCTGTTGGGAGACAGATGGTTACCTCCCGTCAAGGCCATCCAGCGTGTTCTTTAATGTGCACAGGGTATGGCTCTCCCGTACACGGGCCACAGCTTAACGTCCCATCCGACGAACGACGGCCTTTCCAAGCCCATCGGTGTCCCCTACTGACCGTGGGCAGGGCGATTATTTATTTGTGTTAAGGCATTCTTAGTTGTACTAAGGTCAATCGGTGCTTTTGGTACCGATCCCTATTTGTCACTCCGACCTCTATTTGACCTTAACTGTGACACCTGCTCTAAACGTTCCTCCTATTTACGACTTTTGCTGCCTCAAATAGCCCCATTCATCAATATTTAGCTCTCTAGCACCAATAGATCTATATTTGACCTCTAACCTCGAAAGACCCTCCGGATTAGAAATTTCGTATAGATCAAGGTGTGACCTCTAGATGAAGGACACATCAGATGCCACATTTCGGATTTTTACAGAGATCTATGACCCAGATTATCCTTAGGTGAAATTTTTTAGAGCTCTGCCATTTCTGCGTCATAGTTAGAAGTATGATGATCCCCTGTCAGTCAGTCACAGTTGTGATATATGCATAGCCAAGGTCGAATCTAAGGGAGCGGCAAGGGGCCATGCCATCCCCACTTACCGTTTCAGAATACTAGTAAATGTAATAGAGGCAAAAAATATTAAACTTATCTATATTTCATGAATTTTTTTCAAGAAAAATTTTATAGACCTGTAAAATCGAGGGGAAATATTAAACTGTATTGAAAATCCAGTCTGTTGCCATCTCTCCCTTTTATATTTTTTTGGCTCGATTGTGTTTCTCCCCCCTCCCCCTCCGGTCGAATTTTGTTTAGATCCGGATTCGTTCATGACTGTTTTCACAACTGCACTCAGCAGAATTTCACTTATGGATTTCTATCTTGAAGCATTGATTTATTGTTGTTGCTGTTTTTTTTTTGCCTCCGCTTGAAACTCCCCTCCCCCGCAGAAAAATCCCTTTCCGAGGCCCATGACGGAAATGTTCTGATTCATTTGTCAATGCAGTGTACTTTGCATGTCTATAAGAAGTCAAAAAAGAACTTCTCCTTCTTAGAATCCGAAAATTTAATCTTTTCGTTCATTATTCAATGAAAGTAGACAAAATGTATATTCGCTCAAAAAAGTATCTGAACACTATGGTTGATTATATAACTCAGAAAAAATATCTGACAACGATTTTTTTAGAAAATAGTGATCTGGCAACCTTCGTATCACGTGACACGAAGGTTTCCAGATCACTAAGTTCTGAAAAAAATCGTTGCCAGATATTTTTCTGAATTCTGTAATCAACCATAGCGTTAGGATACTTTTTTGAGCGACTGTAGGTGGTCATATTATTTTGAGACTAGATCGTGTGGGCTCACTCACGGAAATATTGAACGTGTGCAGTTACCGTTCACAGCAAATTGGAGCGTGTGCAGTAACTGCACACGCTCCAGATATTTTTCCTGAATTCTGTAATCACGTGACACGAAGGTTGCCAGATCACACCTTTCTAAAAAAATCGTTGCCAGATATTTTTTCTGAATTCTGTAATCAACCATAGCGTTCGGATACTTTTTTGAGCGACTGTAGGTGGTCATATTATTTTGAGACTAGATCGTGTGGGCTCACTCACGGAAATATTGAACGTGTGCAGTTACCGTTCACAGCAAATTGGAGCGTGTGCAGTAACTGCACACGCTCCAGTTTGCTGTGAACGGTAACTGGAGTGTGTACAGTTGCTGTACACGCTCCAGATATTTTTCCTGAATTCTGTAATCACGTGACACGAAGGTTGCCAGATCACTAATTTCTAAAAAAAATCGTTTCCAGATATTTTTTCTGAATTCTGTAATCAACCATAGTGTTCGGATACTTTTTTGAGCGACTGTACTAACTAATGAGATGAGTTTCGAGCTCAAAATAGCACAGACGATTTCGGGCTCAGAATAATTGAAATTTCGAAAATGTTTTTGGGATTGTGAAAAAAAAACACAAAATAGTTTTTTAGTATAATTTTTTAACCTCTTAAGCGGTGTTTAATAACCAAAGGTAAGCACAATTGCTTGTTTTTTTACGTATTCTCTATCTTCAATAAATAAATGGCTCTTTCCGTTTATTTATAATTTCTTACGAACTTTCAGTGTCTTCTAGAATTTCAAATGTTTTTTCGTTCCAAATGACATTAACGCTTTAATTTTGTCATAAAATGATTATGATTAATTAAAAAAAAATATAATGACTAGCAGCATCAATTTCTGCATTTATATAATAACTTTTGATAAATCTGAGAAATTTTTTCTCTAAACCAGGCTGTGACTCAAGAGACCCAGAGCTCCTCCCGAGACCAAATCATTTTGACAACGGTTTCGGCTCGGAAAGGAGCGAGTTCGAAACCAGAGCCCGAACTCATCTTCAGTGCTAATGTTTCTTTGTTCTATTCCTATAATGCACATAATTTAAACATTACACAACATCATCACTGAAACCATTAGTCAGTAGGTATCAGTACTGAAACCATTAGTGAAACTTTAAATAAATATTGTCACTCTTACGTTAAAAAGTGCCCCCCCCCCCCCCCCCCGAAAATAATATTGTGAAATCCTCATTCGTCACATTTAAAAGAACAAGTAAAAAAAGTCATTCTGCCTCTTCACTTAAATTGTTCTAGCAACATCATCGTTAAGAACGACTTTAAATTAAAGATCCTGAACCGGAGAATTCGTTGATTCACCAGCCATCCTACGAATCTGATGCATCAACGGGGAAAATGCGTCAGGTCTTGCTCCTCCACATCCAGACGCTACGAAAGACAGTCCTAAATATAGAATCGTTCCAGTTAAAAAATCCTCTGATCCATAAAACACCGTCCCTGTTGTTGAGTTTCCGTCGAAAACTGTGAACCAGAGTTAAGACTAAAACTAGGGACTTTGCACAGCTGACTAATATGAGTGAATAACGTATGAATACGAAGAAGTCGTTGGCTCTTACTCTCTTTGCCTGTTGTGTCTCTCACAACCCACGTGCTATCGACCTCAAGGCGACCTACCGTGATGCTGTCTCGGGATGCAGGGGGATCCAGGGTGAGGTAAGCTTGCGCATGCGCTAGCTGTCACTAGCACGCATGTCGGCACCCGGTTCTAAACACACTCATACCTATTCGCTGATTTTAACGTATTCACTGTTGCTGGTGTTGGTTTGTAGAGTCGTTTTAAATCCCAAAGGCTTGTTTGTGAGTTTAACAACGTTTCGATTAGTCTGATTGTAGAAACGTGTGGATATATTTATACATAGGAGAGGCGTGAATGAAGCGTCAGGACTTGTTTGCGTGAGTAAAGTTTAATATTATTAAACTGTCCCTCTAAATTATTCAGTTTGTTTTGCTGTTTAATTTTGGATGGTGAAGAATATTTAAAGGAAATATCTTGAAGTGGAAATTAGATGAAACCGTTAATAACAGATGTAAAAAGTGGCGTTTTAAATCGTAGTAATTGAATTCATAAGCTGCCCTAAAATTAGTATCCAATTTTGACTGTAGATTAAACATAGGATACAGATATTCTTGTCATCAATGCTCCTAATATTTCAATCCAAAACAGGGATCGCCGTTAGAAGGGATCGCAGTCTTCTTGGAACCTTTCGTAAATCGATTTTTAATCTGCATATTTCAGTTAGAGTTAAATAAAGATTATTCATTGTTTGAATTATTTCTTCAGCAGATCATGATTCTTGAACTGTACGAAAGAATTACTATTTAAACAATCACAGAGGGAAGTGGAAGTACCGAGAAAACTATTTTCAGCAATTTTATTAAGTATATTACGTGCAATGTATCTTTAATGCCTTTAAAGTTAGCTTGGGTTGTTTTACCTCTGAGCGGCGCTTTTTTGCACACAATATGCTAAATGGTCAGGCCAAAAGGACCCCGATGGTTCAGAGAAGGTTGAAGGGATGGAACCCACTGGACGGCTGTTGGGAGACAGATGGTAGTCTCCCGTCAAGATCATCTACCGTGTTCTTTAACGTGCATAGGTTATGGGTCTCCCACACACGGAGACACGGGTTAACGTCTCATCATACGGACGACGGTCTTTTCAAGCTCATCGATATCCCCTATTGACCGAGGGTAGGCTACATGCTGACCCAGGCGAGACTTGAATCTGTGAATGGCAGATTACGAACCTGGTGCACCAACGACTTAGCCACTACCTCCCTTTTAAAGCTAGAGGCGGGGGTTGGCTTAGTCAACCACGTTAGTAAACTGCATTTACCATGTTCGAGTCCCACCTGGGCCAGAGTTGATATTTATCTTCACTAAGCTCCCACCCTGCCCTAGGTGAGAAATTGTTAGGCTTGGAAAGGCAGACGTCTGTTGGATGGACGTTAAGTCGTGTGCTGGAGGGCCATTATACCCTGTGCACTTTAAAGAACACACTGCGTGGCCTTGACGGGAGACTACCAACTGTCTAGTGGGTCCCCTTCCCTCAACCTTCTCTGAGCCCACGGGGTCCCTGTGACTTGGCCATTTAGCCCATTGTGTGCAAAAAAGTGCCTCTCAGAAGTAAAACAACCGAACCCTTTAAAGTTAACACTTTCATTGGATGTCGAAACCACGTGTTGCCGCTGTCTTTTAAAAATGGTTATGAAACATTGATGTAAAATTCTTTCTCAAACAGTGAGAAGTGGCGGAGGTTCTGCAAAGCAAACAAATCAAAATCTGGCAACCTTCGTGTCACGTGACACGAAAGTTGCCAGATCACTAATTTCTAAGAAAAAAACGTTGCCAGATATTTTTTCTGAATTCTCTAATCATCCATAGTGTTCGGATATTTTTTGAGCGACTGTACAGGGTGCATTGCACCTGGCACTGACCCCTTAATCCGTTTTAATGTTATATTCAATTTGGGATAAATTTTTCTAGCCTATTAAATATTCCAGCGTTCATTCTTTGAATGCTGAACAAATATTATTTTAAATCTAGATTTTGATATATTTGATTCAGATCTTTAATAATCTTTAGACATATTTTTCATTAAAAAACATATTCAAGTAGTTATTAAACTGTAAATGTGATTTTCTATTGAGATAACATGCAACTGTTTCGGTTTTTCTGCCCAGTACCAGTATAATGAAACTGAATGAAGACATATAACATAGGAAATGAATGATATTAATTTCAAATACTGTATGCAAATCAACGTAGCTCAGCGCCTAATATGAAAAATAACTATACATGAGGGTCGTTCAAATAAAAATTGGGCAAGTTGGAAATGGAAGGTAAATATTTCTTGATCCGTTCAAATTCGCTATGCTTATGGTTCTAACTTGAAATTAGAAACATGATATCTACTTCTCTAGAGCTGACACTACGACAATAAGATGGTGACACTAGAGTAATAAGATGCTGACACCACGGCATCATAAAATGTTGGCACCACATTAATAAGATGTTGACACCACATTAATAAGAAGATGTTGACACCACGGTAATAAGATGTTGACACCACAGTAATGAAATAGTGACACCTTACCAATAAGATGTTGACACCACAATAATAATATGGTGACACCCACAGCAATAAGAGTCGAAATTTATTTGGCTACCAGTTTCATCATTCAAAGAAAGACCATCAAGGGAGACTGGAAGGACTAAATCTCAACAAATTAAAATGTCGAACTAAAGTTAGTTAATTACATTTATTTTCGAACATAGTAGTAAATCATGATATTTAAAAAAATGCCCGTCAGCTATAAGAAACTGAAAAAAAAAAATAAGCCGTCCTTCGGCCGAGCGGTTAGCGCTCTTGGCTACTGATCTAAGGGATCTGGGTTCGAGTCCCGGTAAGGTATGGATGTGTGTGTGTGTGTGTGTTGTTTATCTGCTGAGGTCCTGCCATCCTCACAGATCTTCTATTATGGCATATAAACTGACAGGCCCCTGTCAGACCGCTGTGGCAAGCAGCTGCTTGAAGGGGTATTTATTTTTAAAATATAATTGTAGGAGATAAAAATAAGAACCAGTTTCGTGCCCTAAGAACTGTCGCAGCATCAACTGCGCAGTCTCAATTTCTTCTAATGCAATTCACGCTATGCCATAGGCATGTTATGTCATTTTCGCTACAGCCCAAAAAGTTATATCTCCTAATCAGCATTTTGTTTTCTTTCTGAGATTTACATGCACTTATTCTAGGATAGCATGAACACAAGAAAGCATTTTGTGCGAAGTCCTAACTCGGATTTAGCAACAGCGTGAATCGTGGTCAACAAACCATCAAAATTTTATCTCTCACGCAGCTGCGTTAAGTAAACACGTAAAAAGGAACTTTATGAATGAAACGCCCGAGTGACTTGCTGTCATTGAACTGTGATATTTTCCTTTAACTTTCGGAGATAACACCTGTTAAGAATTCATTGAACGTCATGTTGTGTTTTCTTTTGCATCGTCTACACAAATAAAGTACAGGATTTCCATGTGGTGCAGGTGGTAGTCGAAATTCGATGCTCTATAATTTCTAAAATAAGGTTTTTTATAGAAACTTTTGATCGAAGATAAATTTAATCAGATCACCTCTATCGATATCTCGATTTTTCAACAATTTTCGTTCAATATTTCGTGTGAATATTTAAATCGCAGGAAAGCAAATCATAAGAATTTTAGCTTAGAAAAACTTAATTAAAACTTAAATATCATTCCAAATCATTTAATTTTAAAAATTTAAGTTAAATTTCAAACTCTTTAATAAAATAAGTATTTTTTTAGTAGTTTACGCAAATAATTCATTTGATATTCGTCAGTTATATTTAAGTATTGGTAACGTTGCTGTTAAATATTTTTATCTCTGCAAAACTCCAGCCCTTCCAGGGGTCACTAGGGGACACCGATGGGCTTGAAAAGGCCTCCGTCCGTCGGATGAGACGTTAAGCCGAGGCCCCGTTTGCGGGAGAGCTGTACCCTGTTTACTTTAAAGAACACGCTGGTGGCCTTGAAGAGAGGCTACCATCTGTCTCCTAACAGCTGTTTCAGTGGGTCCCCTCCCCCAACCTTCTCTGAGCATTACGAGTGCTTGTGATCTGGCCATTTAGTCCATTGTGTGCAAAAAGGTGGCGCTCAGAGGTAAAACAATCCAACCCAAGCTTCTTCGAGACGTGGGTTCGAAACTCACTCAAGGCAACCAATTTTTTCAGCAAATTATTTCAAATTGAGCAATGTTAGTTGAAACGACTTAGTTGGAAGTTGAAACGTTAAAAAAAAACTTCTTCTCCAAAGATCACTCAAAACTGTAAAAAAAAAAACCTTTCAGATTAATTATTGCAACTGCTGATACTGCTGTTAAATATTTCAACTCCATTAACTGAGCGAATAATATTTAAAATCGGATTTTAAATAGAATTGATTAAGAACTTTATCTCCATTCACATTTTTGCACTAAAGTCATTGCGATATTAAGTAGCGCTTTCTTGTTTACTTCAATTTATTGCAGACCTTGTTAAGTATGTTAACTTCCAAGTTCAGCTGTAGGCTTAGTGAGTGGCGACTACTGCAGAGCATAAATGGTGCCATCGACAGATGCTTGCTGTGTTTCCTGTGTGGTTCAGCGATATCTGCTGTCTCGACGTGTGGTCGCTGTATTGTTGTGTTTAAGATTTGCTCGAGTAACTTTGCGTGTAATTCGAGGCTACTTTCTTTGACAGCTATTGAACTGACCGAAGTAATGTTTAATTAATTCGATTTAATTAAGAAGGTTAATGACGGTTTATTTGCAGTTTAATATCTTTTCAGTGTCTGAATTCTAAAGAAATAAATTACCCTTTAAGCAGCTGCTTGACCTAGAGGTCTGAAAACCTTGTCAGTAAAATACGACATTGATGAAGTCTGTGAGGCAGGAAGACCTCAGCAGAAAAATAAGAAAAGAAAATATTCCTGCTTTATCCGAGACTTAAATCTGAGTCTTTCTGATCAGTAGCCAACCGAGAAATTTCACTTCTGCTGTTTAGGAAAATCACGAAATAAAAAAAATCGAAAAATATCGACTGAAAATAAGAGATAGTTTAAGTATATAGAATGAAAGAAGGAAAAGATAAAAAAATGCAAAAAATTTGAGTACAGGAATTTACCAAGCGAGTTCGACCTTCCTGTCAGTGGTAATGGTCATTGTGTAAAATATATTTTAGAAGATATGTTTCTGTTGGGTTGTTTTACCTCTGAGTGGCATTTTTTTTCCCACACACTGACCTCAATGGCCTGGTCACAAAAACTCCAGCGGCTCAGAGAAACGTCGGGAAGGGGATCCATTAGGCAGGTGGTAGAACCCCGTCAAGGCCATCTAGCGTTTACTTTAACTTTTACGCCAGGGTACGTGTGTCAGGGTTCCGTGTGCAGGAAAGCACACGGAACCCTGGCGTAACATTTCATCCGACAGAATTTCTAAAGCCATTGCTCTCTGAACGAGTGGGGGGTTTAGCACATATAAATCTCAATGCTAACCCAGATTGTAATCAAATCTGGAAACTGCAGATTACGAACCTGGTTCGCTACCGACTGATTCAACCACCACCACCTCCCCGTAACTTGAATGATATATCAGATTTTATTAAATAGATTTTTAGGAGAACTCTTAAAGTACGGCTAATTTTCATACTGTATTTATTTCAAAATTTGGAAAGGAGTTTAAGTGTTTATTTAAAAGTTATGAGGAATAAATGGAATTTTGAAAATGTTAAATATATTTGTGTTATAGTGATCATGTAAGAGTTTTGCTCTCTCAGTCGGTAGAGAGCCAGGCTCGTAATCTGCAGTTCCCAGGTTCGAGTCCCAGCTGGGTCAGCGTTGAGATTTATCTCCGCAAAACTCCTTACCGACGGTCAGTAGGAGACACCGATGGGCTTGGAAAGTCCGTCGGATGGGACGCTAAGCCGTGGCTCCGTGTACGGGAGAGCCTGTGCAAGTTAAAGAACACACTGGATGGCCTTGACAGGAGGCTACCATGAAGCTGTCTCCCAACAGCTGTTAAAGTGGGTTCCCTTCCCCAACCTTCTCTGAGCCTTTGGGGTTCATGTTACCTGGCCATTTAGTCCATGGTGTGCAAAAAAAATAATGCCGCTCAGAGGTAAAACAACCCAAAAAAACTTAATTACTAATATTTTAATAATTAAATAAAGTAATCCCATCTCCTTTTGTGTGATCTCACTTGCGTGACAGACAGAACAGTCATTAACGCTCAATGCTTTCCTCTAATCTCCAGTAGCCCTTCGAAACACTACTTGATTGCCCTACCTGTCACGGTTCAAATCCTAGTTACTACTCTAAGAAGAAGAAACACTGTGGTAAAGAAGGTTCCTTTCTATTAGTGGTCTTTCTTCTCAGCGGTGCCGCATGCCTGCGATGAGGTACTTTGTGTTTGCGAACGGATTCCTCAATTTTGATACATCTTAAGAATGTGGGCAAGATAATGAATCAAATGTGTGGTATTAGGAAGAGCAGTTTGCAGCTATTTATTTGTGAAATTAAACACCTATGTTTGCATTTATTCAACACTTTGCAATGATTGCGTTTGAGAATTGTTTTTTTTTCATGTAACGCGATCGGATTAATCGTTGGGTTCAAAGGAATGAATTTAAAGTTGCTTATTTTTACCTCTCGGCCGTCCTTTTTTGCACACAATGAGCTAAATAGAAGTCACAAGGACCTCAGGGCTCAGAGAAGGTTCGGGAAGATAATCTTCTGGACAGCTGCCAGGAGACATACTGAAGCCTTTCGTCAAGGTCATATAGCATGTTCTTTAATGTGCACAGGGTGCGTCTATCCTTCATACAATGCCACGTTTTAACGTCTCATCGGACGGAAACTGTCTTTCCAAGCCCGTCAGTGTCTCCTTTCCCACAGAGGGCAGGGTGGGAGAATTAGTAGAGACAAATCTCAACGCTGAGCTGAGACACAGTCGAGACTCGAACTTGGGAACTACAGATTACGAGCCTGGCGAGCTACCGACTATGCTACCCCTGCCGGATTCGAGGTACCTGCATTCATATTTTTCCTGCTGACTCCCGTTTTGCTGTTGTTAAGAAAGATGATACCGATGTGCTTGAAAATGCCGCCGTCTCTGTGATGAGTTAGTTGTTAAACCGTGATTCTATGTGCAGCATAGCCATACCCTGCAAATCTGGCCATCTAGCCCATTGTCCGCAAAAGTGATCCTCAGAAGTAGAACAATCCAAACTAACCTTGTTATTTCTTATCATTGCTATGTCAATTACCATTGAATGGAGTCAACTAACGCTAGTGTGATGCGTACTTCAAAATCTCCAATAATTCTATTTATTCGTGCTAATACCTTAATTTAGAGGCTCTTGGTTCGAAGTCCCCCCACACAGTGCTTTCCCCTATGACGTTATCGACCACTCCCCCTGATTAACATTCATACATCCCCTTATTAATATTCATAAGGGACGTAGCCGATGACATCACAGGGGGAAAGCAATGTGCGTGGGGGAACTATAGTAGCACTATACTACTCATCTCAATCAAATCTATTTCACATCTCGCTTTTCAACAATATTCGTTCGGTATTTAGAGAGTTATGGATATTAGAATATTTAACAGCAACCATGCCACTTGAAATAATTGCTCTGAAAAATTAATAAAAAACAAAAGCAATACTGGTTTACAAGATTTTTATAACATGAACAATTATAGCTACCTTTAACTATTTTTCAAGTGCTGATTTCAGATCTGGCCTTGAAAAATGGCTACCAAGTCACGTTTTTATGTTATTGGTCATTTTGACTCCTATTAAGATCTTCCTACACCAACACCTCCAGGCAACTGGGAGGATACTAGATATTTTACTTTTTGTGGCTGGCAACACTGATTGACAAGTTGGGGAAAACATGTAACAGTAATCTAACCTCAGACCGCCATTCTTGTTGTTTTCATTGTAGGAGAAACATGTGCTGTACGTTGAAGGGTGAATTTTGGCGTTTAAATGGCACAAAGGCAGCGTCACAAATGTTCTTTGACAAAGATTGTGAAGAAAGCCCATAACTTGTATTTTGGATGTCATGTTGGAGATCAGGACAAAACATGAGCTCCACAGATATGCTGCATTTTTTGCTTTGTTGGTCTGAGGGAATAGTTGAAAGGTAAGATAAAATCCATGCTCTTTGCAGTTCCAATGGTTTGTCGTGAGCCACATAGTCACTTGCATGATTGCTATTTTTCTTTAATTAATGTGTCGGGCTTTTCAAAAAAGAACAAAAGCAAAATACAATATCCAAATGTGCCTTAAACCTTAAGGCCAGTTCCTCATGGAGAAGGTCTTCCTATACCAACACCTCCAACAACTAGGAGGAAATGGATTCACATTCATCAGAGGAAGACTTTGAGGCACATACAGATCCTGATCCTACATACACCTCTAAAAAGTTAGATGGACCTCATCTGATTCAGCAAAATGAAATAAATTATCTTGTTAGAGACCTAGGACTTTCCAAACAACAAGCTGAGGTTTTAGGTTCAAGAGTGGAATCTTCTGGCCAAGGGTACCAGAATTTCTCTCTTCAGAAAGAGAAATTTGGCTTTATCTGCTTATTTTGAGATGCAAGATGGTTTGTGTTTCTACAGATACTTCAAGGTGATGGAAGAAATTGGAACATCTCACGACCCTAAGGAATGGCGTCTATTTATAGATTCGTCAAAATTAAGCTTAAAATCTGTCCTTTTGCATAAAGGAAACCAAAAACCTTCCATTCCAGTGACACACATTGTGGGAATGAAGGAAACTTATGAAAACATGGAAAAATACTCACTGCTTTAAAATATGGCAGCTTAAGTGGGCAATATGTGATGACCAAAAAGTCATATCTCTCTTGCTCGGGCTTCAAGGAAGCTTCACAAAATTTTGCTGCTTTCTGTGTTTGTGGGACAGTAGGGCTGGAAAGAAACACTACAAAACAAAAGACTGGCCCAAAATAGATATTTTTATTCCTGGAAAGAGTAATGTGAGGTATAAATCTCTTGTTGACTCCTCTGATGTTCTGCACCCACCACTACACATCAAACTGGGACTTATGAAAAACTTTGTAAAGGCTGTGGACAAAACTGGTAACTGGTTTGCACTTGAAGAAAAAATTTCCAAAACTAAATAATGTCAAACTCAAGAAGGGATCTTTGTTTGTCCTCGGATCAGGAAGCTACTGAATGATACTGTTTTAAAAGAAAAATTTAATATGAAGGAGAGCGCTGCATGGAAATCCTTCATGTCTGTGGTCCAGGGTTTTCTGGGGAATTACAAAGAGGAAAATTACCGTCAGCTCATTCAAGATCTTCTCAAAACTATGAAAATATTGGTTGCCGAATGTCTTTGAAGATCCATTTCTTGCACTCGCATCTCGAATCCTTTTCCAAGAACTTAGGAGATGTCGGCGATGAGCAAGGGGAAAGATTTCATCAGGATATTCGATCCATGGAGGAGAGATATCAAGGCAGGTGGGACCCAGAAATGATTGGTGACTACTGCTGGTTCTTGCAGAAAGAAGATACCTCAGCACATAATGGACAAAAATGAACTTCTTGTAAGTATAAAAGATCCTTACCCACGTTTTCTCATTTTGTATTTCAATATTATTTCGTTTGTTACCTTATATTCAGTGATCTATAACTATGATGATTTTAATTTTTTTCACTATAATCATGTAATTAATTAATGAATTTTAAGTTGCAATTTAATAAAATAGTCACATTTATTTTCAGTTCCCAGATATACGTATTCATTGAAATTTGAAATACATCAATCCGTAATTAAAAAAAAAACTGTACGTGTTGCAGATTTTTCACAGCCATATTTGAATTCAGCACCCCAAAATTAGTTAAAAAATCCTATTTGACCAATATTATACAAAAAAGTTTCAATTTGTTGTCTAGTGTAATTATATTAATTTTCGCCAATTTTGAATTAGTTTTTGCAGAACGATCTAATTTGCTAAATGTTTAAGCTTATGAAATACAGAAAGCATGTTGTTGGAAAGATCTAATGGACCGCGGTCTTTCCAAGCTCATCAGTGTCCCCCACTGACCGAGACCATGGATGAGGAGTTTTGCGGAGATAAATTTCAACGCTGGCCCAGCTGGGACTCGAACGTGGAAACTACAAATTACGAGCCTGGCGCGGTACCGACTGAGCCATCCCCGCCTCCTATAGCATACAGGTACTGGACAAAAAATGGAAACAGTTCCATGTTATCTGAATAGAAAATCACATTCAAAGCTCAATATCTCCTTCAATACATTTTTTAACGAAAAATATGTCTAAGGATAAATTTAAGATCTCAATTAAATCTATCTAAATCTCGATTTTTAAACAATATTTTTCCAGTACTCAAAGAGTTATAAACGTTGGAACTAGTGGAGTCAGAAATAATCTCTTAACCTGTTTCAGTTAAATTTTTGGGTCAATTTTTTGTAGCCTGTTAAATAATTGAACTTTCATAACTCTTTGAATACTGAACAAATATTGTTTAAAATCGATATTTAAATAGATTTAATTAAGAGCTTTATTTTATTTTTAGCCATATGTTTCATTAAAAATCATATTAAAGAAGTTATTTAGTTCTGAATGCGATTATCTATTGAGGTAACATAGAACTGCTCACTTTTTTCTGTCTAATAATTGTAGATCTGTACCTAATACACTGGCAGGCGAGTGAATAAATGGCATAATATATAGCTAAAATCTTCAACCAAGTATTAAGTGTCAGTTAACATTTCGTGTTTATTTTATCGAAGCATTATAGAGAGCCGACGGTAGCACTCGTTGGAGTGTCAGAGTATGAGTAATCAAACACGCTTAAAACAAATCTCCTTTGTCATTGCATTTGCAAAGCACTTGAACGAACAAATAACAGAAAAAAATTTAATATTCTCTACTCAACGGATTGCTAATGTAGATAAATTTTTCCCTCGAAATCCTCAGCTTTGTGAAATACTTTACGGAAGAATATTGAGTAAACATTAAAGCCGAGGAAAACCTCCATCCGAAAAACGAGAGACGGAACAGTTTCGCAGCGAATAGCATGGAAGCGTCCCGCGTAACGAAAAGACTTCTCTCAAGGGTAACGGCCAATAATTTTCTCCCATTTTACATAAAATCCCGAAGCAGCCGGTTTTCATTACCGTTTGCCATTTACTTGAGCGCATGCATTACGAGCAACTTCCATCTGTCACAGGAGAAGAGGAAAAGGAGTTTTGAGGTTTAATATTGGCTGCTGGAAAGGGGAAATGCTCTTCCGGCCAAAGTTAACGCTTTCAGCTGCGATACTGATGCCTGATAAGGAAATTCATTATCACACCGCGATGCAGCAATGTAGGACGTTGTTGTCACGAGTCTCGCAAGTGTAGGTATGGAGAACGATTCCTGCGAAGTACCAAGGATTAATGGTATGGGGAGTAGTAAATTTAGCGATGTGAAACGATATAGCTTTTGTGATAAGCATGATGACATTATCAGATGGTGGTTGGGGGAAGGAGGATGGTGGTTGTGGCGAAAATAAAGTAGTTAGGAATTTTCCAGTTAGAGAATTCTATGCACAACTGTCAGGTTATAAAACAGTAACAGATATGCAGAGGAGGCCTTTCTCTCGTTTGAATGTGAATGTCTTCAGATTTTACTCTTTCCAAATAGGTCTTTATATGGGATTTGTGGGGAGGAACACATCTGGTTAATAACCGGATGCAAACGGAAAAAAATAGTAAGCATATTTTACAAGAACATTTTTTCAAAAAAGCAATAGAAAAATTAGAATGGAAGGAAAAAGGAAAAAAAAAAAACGAATGTTTTAGGAGAGTCATTTCCGGTCAGGGCCGGATCTAGGGAGAGGCAAACAGGACCATGCCTTCCCCCTTTCAGAATGCTAGTAAAGGCAACAGGCAAAAAATTATTAAAATCATTTATATTTCATGCATTTTTGAAGAACCTTTTAAAGACCTGTAAAACAGAGGGGAAAATGTTATACATTGGAAAATCAGTCTCTTGCCCCCCCCTCCCCCTCTACTATTGATTTTTTTCTCTGGCTTGTTTCTAGTAATATATCTATACTGGATTGGTATAAAGGAGTGCTCATTTTATTGCGATACATTTTAGGAAATAATAGAGTAACAGAAGTCATTTTGCATCCGAAATGCCATGACTGAAATCTTCCTTCTTATGACGGGGAAAAGTTGGGATCAGACAGTGGTGATAATATGTATGTCTATGTGGTGATAATATGTATGTCTATGTGGTGATAATATGTATGTCTATGTGGTGATAATATATATATATATTATTAGTTCTTTACTTTCTAACGAAAAAGCAAAGAAATATTCTTTAGAATATTTTTATTAATATATTTTTATTTCGTTAACTAAAATAAAAAAACAGGTTAAAACTGGTTAAAACAATTTTAAACCACATATCTCAAATTTATTATATAAACAAATGAAAAATTCAAAATTCAGTAATATATGACTCAAAAAAATTTTGGAATTGGAAAAATTTGGAATTTCCATTGTCAAATTTTACAATAATTCGAACAGGAAATAATAATTGCCTGTGCTCCGATGAACCACTTTAAGATTTAATAAAATAATAATAATAAATACAAGCATGAAGCTTGTAATAATAAATGATGCTTGTAGATATAAATAATAAATGTAGCTTGTAATAATAAATGAAGCTTGCAATAATAAATAATATACAAGCATGAAGCTTGTAATAAAATAAATTTATTATTGTTAGCTCTGTGGCAAGCAGCTGCTTGAGAATAACTCAAGCAGCTGCTTGCCACAGAGGTCTGACAGGAGCCTGTCAGTTTGTATGCCACAGAGGTCTGACAGGAGCCTGTCAGTTTGTATGCCACAGAGGTCTGACAGGAGCCTGTCAGTTTATATGCCACAGTAGGAGATCTGAGAGGATGGCAGGACCTCAGCAGAAAAACGACACACACATCCATGCCTAATCCGGGGCTCGAACCCAGGTCCCTTAGATCAGTAGCCATGCGTGCTAACCACTCGGCCACGGGACGGCTTTAAGATTTAACAGATCACATTTAAAATTGGAGGACAAATGGCATCCAAGACTAATTTAGAATGGATTCCCATTGCATTGTAACATTTCTCCTTTGTAATATGAGTAATTTTTTCCCCTTCGTAATTTAAAACAATTTCTTGAAAATAGCGCGAAATATGCACTTTAATAATTTTTGGCCTCCATTACCCTTACTAACATTCTCAAAGGGATGGCCTGACCCATCTCCCCCCTGGATCTGGCCCTTCCGATGGTATTGGAAAGACAACCGTCGAATGAGACGTTAAGCTCCGCATGCAGGATAAAGAATACCCTGGATGGCGTTAACGGGGGAGCTTCATCTGTCTCCCAAGAGCTGTTCAGTGGGTCCCCTTCCCCAGCCTTCCCTGAACCTTTGGAATCCTTGTGACCTGGCCATTTAACCCGTTGTGCGCAAAACAAAGTGCTTATCAGAAGCAAAGTGACCCAACCTTTTTGCTTTCAATGTAAATGATAAAATGACATAGGATTTTGTCTTCCCTCTCACAAACAAAACATAATATCAGCATCTTCCCCTGTCCCAAACGTTCTTGGTAGCGCTCATATCTATCTTTTATGCCTCTTAGAAAACATTCATTTAAGCGAGAAAAACATGTTTTTCAAAGCTCTTTATCAACATTTTAAACTTCTTAGCAGAACTAACCTCTTTGTTCTACTCGAGCTTGTAACGTACATTTTAACACCAGTCATGAATAATTTGCCGCTTTCTTTCGCAATAATGAAATACAGTTTACCTTCCTGAAACCGCCAGAACTATTTGTTTTTGATGCTAAGCAAAAACCAGAAGTGCAAATACTAGAAACGGCAGACAAACTAAAGGGTCCGTCCATAGAGAACTTTAACTTGCTGCTAGAGCGTAATAAAAATTGACAGGCTTGCATTATTAGTGTCTTCAACAACTCCGTAGGTACTCGATGTCTCCTGCTGCTCTTAGCTGCATGTGTTTAAATTAAGTACTGAAGAACGTTAAATGTTCTTCGTATATTTTGTCATTCCAAAGACAAGTTTTGTTGTTGAGATACTTTACCTTGGCGAGCGTGGAGATTTAATTATGCTGGTTCGGCTGGCATTCTGCACTTTGTCTACATGGCAGCTCAAAGTGTCACCTACGCAGTCAGTCTAATTTGATTTAGAAGCATTTGTTAATTTAAGCGTCATGCATAATATATATGCTCGCTTGGGCCTACTTCACGCCTTGATTCGTGTCGTCTACTAGGTTGATAATTTCGACGTTGCTTGGGAATCTGAAAGAAGATTTTGTAAAGAGGCTAATTTATGGGAACTTATATAAAAATGCATCTTGACCAAAGCTTATCTTAACAATGGTACAGTTGGATTTTAACCCCTCCAACGCTTATTTGTTTTCTAATTGAGGGTTAAGGATATTACGCAAATTATAACCTGACATGTGTTACAATGAATGTTGAGTTATTTGACCTCTGAGCGGCACTTTTTTTTGCACACAATGGGCTGAATGGTCAGGTCACAAGGACCCCGAGAAGGTTGGGAGAGAAGACCCATTGAATAACTGTTAGGAGACAGCTCCCGGCAATGCCATCCAGCGTATTCTTTTACTTGCACAAAGTATGGCTCTCCGCACACCGCCCAAGCTTAACTCCAATCCGAGGACGACAGTCTTTCCAAATTAATCGGTGTCCCCTGCTGACCGAGGGCAGAGCAAGAGTTTTGCGGCGATAAATCTTAATGCTGGTCCAGCTGGGACTCGAACCTGAGAATTGCAGATTACGAGCCTGGCGCTCTACCTGCTGAGCCACCTCGCCCCTAAACTGAATGTACGTAAGCATTTTTGTAAAATAATGACATTATTTGTTGGCTATGGGTGTACTGGGCCGCTGACACAAGACAGATGGAATCCTACCGTCAGAGATATCCACCGCGTCCTTTAATATGCACAGGGTCCGTCTCTCCTGCATACAGTGCCACGTTTTAACATCCCATCCGACGGACGACCCTCTTTCGAAGCCCAAAGATGTCTTCTTTCTGACAGAGGCTGAGATGGAGTTTAGCAGAGATAAGTCTCAACTTTGGCATATTCTTCAAAAATGTCCACGCCAGCTCTTCAAAATGCGCAAGTTATGGCTTTCCTTCACACGAAGCCGTGGATTAATGCAGCATCCGATGGACGACACTTCTAAACCTTTCTATTTAGTGCTAAATTCTTGTGTGAGGACATCTAGAGATCAATGTCTCTTTGCTGCGGATGCATATTATGTATTGAATCTACAGATTATAATACAATGAATACTGTAATCTGATCTGCTTTCTAGTTGGGATTCTATTCCTCTGTAGGATATGCATGACCTGGTACGTTGGCCATATTGTTTGTCCACAACGAATACCTATTTCTTTGTCCATTTTTCAAATATTAAACCGCGTTTCTTGAAAACATTACGTACAAAACCCTTTTGTTCAATGTGAAAAATTCTCTATTCGTTAGTGACCAAAAAGAAACGTTTTATCGGCTGAAGAACCTGCATATTCAAATCTGTGGTTAAGTGCGTGAGTGAGCTGGAAGCTCTCTGAGCGAAGTTCTGTGATGAAATCGCTGAGGCGTGTCCTGCGCATAATGGCATTCTGGAGACTAGCATTAACTGCTCTGACGAAATCCCAACAGCTAATGATGGATCTTCTACAACACAGCGAAATGATCTGCCACACTGGAATGCTAATCCTTTGGGTAACGATCAACATCCCGCTAATAAACGTGCAGAATTTGTTCTGATCATCCAATGGCTACGATTTAAATGCTATTCAACCCGGAGTTGCCATGTCTTGAAAAAAATAAATTTAAAATTAAATGTGAGATATCTTTTAAAACATTTCGTTACCTGTGTCTTTAATATATATATATCGTAGATAGTTGGTGCTTAAAAATAATTTAATAGGTGGTCTTGATTATTGTTTAAAACATTTCTTTTGATAGGTGTTTATATTTATATAAACTACCTTCTCAAGCAGCTGCTTGCCACAGAGGTCTGACAGTTTATATGCCATAGTAGAAGGTCTGTGAAGATGGCAGGACCACAGCAGAAAAACAACCATGCCTACTTACGTGGGATCGAACCGAGGTCCCTTAGATCAGTAGCCAAATGTGTTAACCACTCGGCTATAGGATGGCTCGCGTGTGGGTATATATATATATGGGTCCCTATAATTTTTTACATGATATTCAGACATAAAAATAAAGAATTTTTAAATGTTAATGCAACTTAAGAAGGATGAAGAGGCATGAAGAGATTTTATTATAATTGAATATTTACGTTTCTTTTGATTTCTGAAGCATGTGATTTATTTTTTACTTATAAGTATTAAAAAAAAAATTTGCGTGCATTTTTTAGCAAAATATAATTTTTTTTTTCGTTTTTAGGGCATCATGTTATGGTACGATGATTGTTGTAATCGCAACTGAGCGCCTTATTGAACAGTTTGACTTAAACATTTCTATCCTGAAAGATTGGTAGTTTTTATTTTTTTTTGTATCTCTCCAGAATAGTGCGGGGCAGGGGTGGCTCAGTCGGTAGCGCGCCAGGCTCGTAATCTGTAGTTCCCAGGTTCGAGTCCGAGCTGGGTCAGCGTTGAGATTTATCTCTGCAAAATTTCCCCGCCCTGCCCACGGTCAGTAGGGGACACCGATGGGCTTGAAAATGCCGCCGTCCGTCGGATGGGACGTTAAGCCGTGGCCCCGTGTGCGGGAGAGCCATACCCTGTGCACGTTAAAAAATACACTGGATGCCCTTGACCGGAGGTTACCATCTGTCTCCCAACACCTGTTCCAGTGGGTCCCCTCCCCCAACCTTCTCTGAGCCTTCGGGGTCCTTGTGGCCTGGCCATTTAGCCCATAGTGTGCAAAAAAGTGCCACTCAGAGGTAAAACAATCCAATCCAGAACAGTGCACCCCCCCCCCTCCCACACACATGCATCCGAAAAAATCCTGTCCACTGTCATGCACCTGGTAGCCTTCTACTTCGATGTGTTGTGTTTTCCTCCCACACACAATCATTCTGCACTTAGTTTAACACCGCACACGATTGGTTAAAGAGCAACAACTGTTCTGTACATTTCTAACTCGTTTGCGATATAAAAAACGCGCAATTGTTTTTCACTTTGTATTCTGTTCGTCTTTAGATATCCGACGTTTTTGTTTCCATAGAAGAATAAAAAAAAAATTCTCTTTTGAGTCGGAGATGTAGTGATAAAAAAAAAGTTAAGATGTGAATTTTCCAATCGCCGAACCATTTCAGTTGTGCCCTCTAAATACGGAAAAAATGTCGGGAATAGCAAGAGGTTTGAACAAATATTGCAAACGATCTAATTATGGATAGAAAGTTGAAAACTTGAGGATGTAGTGTGATTTTCAAGAAGTTTATACTTACTGTAATGGTGATTTAGGAGATAAACGAAAAATTCTTGTTTGTGAATATTTCATTAGTGCAGAAACTAATAATATATTAGTAGTGTAAAATCTCGCTAGTACGGATGCAGGTAATTCTGATTGATATACGGACGGACGTTACGGCTCAATGCGCTCAATAAACGCGTTTCGTTTGGAGTGTTCAGTGATGTTGTTGGCTCCGTGACGAAAGGGAGGTTTTCTTTCTTATAACGCATAATTTGTGTTCTCATATTTAATTAAGTAAGAATATTTGATTTAATTATGGGCTATAAGCTGTTGAAAAATGGTACAAAAAGCAAACACGTTACTTTAACTATCGTTAACAAGCTGAAAGTAAGGAGCAACTTGAGAAAGGCTTTTCTGAAAGAAATATTGCTGAAAAGTTTAGTATAGATTTCAGATTTGAGTGCCTTTATTCCTGCTCGACAAAACTCTCAGCCCTGTCCACGGTCAGTAGGGGACACCGATAGGCTTGGAAAGGTCGCCGTCCGTCGGATGGGACATAAAGCCGTGGCTCAGTGTGCGGGAGAACCAAACTCTGTGCACATTAAAGAACACGCTGAATGGCCTTGATGGGAAGCTACCATCTGTCTCCCAATAGCTGTTCTAGTGGGTCAACTCTCCCAAACTTCTCTGAGCCTTCGGGGTCCTTGTGACCTGTCCATTTAACCCATAGTGTGCAAAAAAGTGCCGCTCAGAGGTGAATCAACCCAATCCTTTATTCCTGAACAGTCTTCGAATATTTTTAAATCATCTGTTGATGAATAAATGTGCTGTCATTTTTTTATGTTTTAAATAAAGACTCAAAATTTAGTATTTAGATAGAAATTCAATATTATAAATAGGGAAAGTGACTTTATATTTACATACATATTTAATATATATTTATTTATAAGATCATTATATATAAAATTTTCGTTTATTTGTGTTCAACGCTTTTTGTCTTTTTGGACCATTTTTTGATTCATTAATCCATACTCCTCGTTCCTCAAATCCATCCGAATTAACGAGAGTTTACTGCTCTATACTTTGGGACATTAAGAAAGATCACTTTGTTTTATTTGGTCTGTTTGAGCTGCTTTCTGATAGACGTTCATTACCTACCCTTAAGTTTTGATGTGTTTTTGATATAAAAATACACATTCTAAAGTACTGTAAAAATTGCAGGTTGTAAATTTGTTGTAGACTGCACACTATAGATATCTACGTAGACCACACGCTACACCGAAGAGCCAAAACATTATGACCACCTGCCTAATATGATATTGGTCCTCCACGTGCCGCCAAAACAGCTCTTACCCGGCAAGGCATGGATGCTAGAAGATTTCTAAAGGTATCTTGTGGTATCTGGTACCAACACCTTACTACCAGATCCTTTAGTTCTTTAAGTTATGTGGTTGAGCCGCTGCAGATCGGATATTCTGTTCCAACACAAACCATAGATGCTCAATTGGATTGATGTCTGGGGAATTTGGAGGCCAGGGCAATATCTGGAAGTCTTATTCATATTCCGCGAACAATCCAAGCAGTGTGACATGGCGCATTATCCTGCTGAAAGAAGACACTAATAATAAAATAAATACCCCCTCAAGCAGCTGCTTGCCACAGAGGTCTGACAGGAGCCTGTCAGTTTGTATGCCATAGTAGGAGATCTGAGAGGATGGCAGGACCTCAGCAGAAAAACGACACACACATCCATGCCTAATCCGGGGCTCGAACCCGGGTCCCGTAGATCAGTAGCCAAGCGTGCTAACCACTTGGCCACGGGACGGCTAAAAGAAGACACTACTAGATACTATACCGCTGCCATGAAAGGACGTACCTGGTCTGCAATCATGTTTAGGTAGGTGATAGACGTCATAGTTTCCTGCACATGAATGACTGAACCCAGAGTTTCCCAGCAGAACTTTGCCCGAAGCGTTACACTTCCTCCACCGGCTTGTTTTCGTCCCACAGTGCATCCTGGTGCCAACACTTCCCTAAGGTAGACGGTGCACACTTACCTGACTGTCCACATCGTGCAACAAGAAAGGAGATTCCTCGGACCAGACGACCTTGTTCCAATCATTCAAGATCGAGTTTTGATGCTCGCGTGCCCACTGTAGGCGCTTTCGATGGTGAACCGAGGTTAGCATGGGCACTCGGAGCAGCCTGCGGCTACGCAGTCCCCTTTTCAGCAGGGTTCGATGTACTGTGTGTTGTGACACATTACTCCCGTCACCTGCATTCAAATTACGGGAGATTTGCGCCACAATATCCCTTGTGTTGACTCGTACCATACGGGATAGCATTCGTTCACTTCTAGCATCGACGAGCTGTGGTCGGCCCATGCCCTGCAGGTGGTTCATGGTTTTTCCCTCCTCGGACCACTTTTTGAAGGACTAACCACAGCTGACCGTGAGCACCCCACAAGCCTTGCCGTCTCGGAAATGATCTGACCCAGTCGTCTGGCCATTACAATTTGGCCTTTGTCAAACTCACTTAAGACCGATGTCTTTCCCATCTGAAGAACACGAATAACACTGATTAACAGAGCTCAGTATCAGATGTTATTTATACTGTTTCATTCGATTTGCATAAATACGGGCTGGACATAATATTTTGGCTCTTCGATGTATAACAGCACCTTCTTTTGTGTTTTATACGTACTAAAAATATTTTTATTTGAATTTTCTCAATCATTAGTTTGAGCTTCGCTAGAAAGTGCAAAAGTAGGGAAATAGTAAATTCATTCTTAAAACCGAACATCCCATATTCGCTGAAGGAGAAGTGTTATTCATCTATCTTTTTTTAGTTTTCCATTGGAAATAAATAAATAAATATCCCATCAAGCAGCTGCTTACCATAGAAGTCTGACTGGAGTTTGTCAGTTTATATGCCATAGCAGAAGATTTGTGAGGAAGTCGGAACCTCAGCAGAAAAACAACATAAACATCCATGCCTTACTTAGGGCTCGAACCCAGGTCCTTTCGATCAGTAGCCAAGCGCATTGACCACTCCGCCACCTTCTTCATATTCAGAGTCCTATCCTCCACAGATTGAGTGAGAGCCATACCCTGTGCACGTTAAAGAACACGCTGGATAGCCTTGACGGGAGGCTACCATATGTCTCCCAACAGTTGTTACAGTTGGTCCCCTCCCCCAACCTTCTCTGAGCCTTCGGGGTCCATGTGACCTGGCCATTTAGCCCATTGTGTGCAAAAAAGTGCCGCTCAGAGGTAAAACAACTCAACCCACAGATTGAGCAGCCACAATTGAACCTAGGCCTACTAAGGCTCACCTTGTGGGTCTCGATTTCTTTTCTTTCAAAAACTTTACTTTGTTAGTTTAAGTGATAAACAATGCAAAGAATCACTTATTTATATTAATGTCATTCTCATACATTTGAATTTGGGGTGAGGGTGGATCCGTCGATAACGCGCCAGGGTCATAATCTGCAGTTCCCAATTTCGAGTTTCATCTGGGCCAGTGTTGAGATTAATCTCCGCAAAACTCCCACTCTGCCCTAGGTCAACAGGGGACACCGATGGTTTGGAAAGGCCACCGTCCATCGGATGGGACGTTAAGCCGTGCCCGTATTCGGGAGAGCCATACTGTGTGCACGTTAAAGAACATACTGGATGGCCTTAACGGGAGGCTACCATCTGTGTCCTAACAGCTGTCCATTGGGTCCCCACCATATTCTCAGTCCTTGTGGTCATTTAGCCTACCATTCCCAGAACTTAAAGTTTTATGTGCAAAAAAAGTGCCTCTCAGACGTAAAGAATCCAACCTACATTTGAATTTAAGGAGGCTTTTTCGTTCGAGAAAAATTTAGAATAAACTAACGGCGTAACGTTAAAATGAGATTCAAATTAAAAAATCGTCAACAAATCCCCGAATGGAAAAAAAAAGCACGATACACCGTCTCACTCTTTACATCTGGATCTACTAAATCCGCTTTTCACGAGCTAATTATTTCATTCCTTTCCTACTTATTACCCTAATGCCATCGGGGAATTCTTGTTGACCTCGAAGTCAAGCCAACGTAAAAGGTATTCGTCCGTTGAAACCAGCAGGTAAAGTCTGGTTCGTCAACCCTTCGTAGGTGTCAAGTCAATGGCTCTCTTTAGCTCTGTAAGTGGCAATGCATAGCAACCAGTGGCTTTACATACACCCACAGAGAGCAAAGAAATGTTTTACATTCACCTACCCACACATCTGTTGGTGATCGTTAATACGCAAACAAGATCTTTTGCTAGATTTGCTTATTCGAATAGCTTGAAGTTCTGGGAATGGGATCTGCAGTGCTCTCTTATCTGTCGATCAACACTGATTAGTTTCTCTTGACTGGGATTTCTTTCTTGATTTCCAAAATGTCAAAGCGAACTTGAGAATATTCCCGTTTGTTTTAAATTAGGTTAATCAGACAGTCTTTCGCTGAGACATGACAATCATGACAATCTGTTCTAACGCGCATGTTAATCACGACAATCTGTTCTAACACGCACGTTGGGGGGCGGGGGTGGCTCAGTTGGTAGCGCGCCAGGCTCGTAATCTGTAGTTCCCAGGTTCGAGTCCCAGCTGGGTCAGCGTTGAGATTTAGCTCCGCAAAATTCCCCGCCCTGCCCACGGTCAGTAGGGAACAACGATGGGCTTGGAAAGGCCGCCGTCCGTCGGATGGGACGTTAAGTCGTGGCCCCGTGTGCGGGAGAGACATCCCTGTGCACGTTAAAGAACACGCTGGATGGCCTTGACGGGAGGCTGCCATCTGTCTCCCAACAGCTGTTCCAGTGGGTCCCCTCCCCCAACCTTCTCTGAGCCTTCGGGGTCCATGTGGCCTGGCCATTTAGCCCATGGTGTGCAAAAAAGTTCCGCTCAGAGGTAAAACAACCCAACACGCACGTTAATCACGACAATCTGTTCTAACACGCAAAAAAGGAAACGTATATTTTTGACTTTCTGATTGTAAAAAATAAATAAATATCCCCTCAAGAAGCTGCTTGCCACAGAGGTCTGACAGGAGCTTGTCAGTTTAATTCGCCATAGTAGAACGTTTGTGAGGATGGTGTGACCTCGGCAGAAATACAACACAAACATTCATGCCTAACCCGGGCTCGAACCCAGATCCATTTGATCAGTAGCCAAGCGTGCTAATCAATATATAGTTAATTTAATCGGGGCTAAAACTCTATTCCACTGTCATCAAAGAAATAATTTTCAGTCAGACTTTGAAGACAAGTGAATTAAATTTGCTTCAAGAAAAGATGTAAGAGATAAACTTTTTAGCAAGTTCAGAAGACGAAGGCATTCATGCATAATAACGTTGGAGAAGGAGAACAATTATTCAGCTGTTAAATATACGTTGGTGGCAATACCTCCAGTTATCAACGTTATTTTTAAAGAACCGAATCGTGTTACAAACTATAATATTAAATAAAGCTGTTGATTAAACATAAATTTAATGCTCCTGACATCATGCATTTATGGACAGGTTTGCATTTTTATATATCCATATTCCAGTCGATTTATTCTGTATGGCTAGAGTTCTTAAGTCAATTAGCTTAAACTCTCTAAAGTCTTATCCTCTAGAAAAACATAAAAGGGGAGGGGGAAAGTGATCCAAGTGAAAGGGGGGGATGATTGAGTGGTATAAACTGTTTCCCTCGTTTTAGTGGTCTTTAACAAATTTTTTGAAAACGAAACGAAGAAATATATTTATCTATAATATTTTTTCGCCTCCGTTTCGGTTGCTATCATCCTTAAAAGGGAGGGAAGAGGTGGCCCCGTTGCACTTCTCCCTCCATCCTTCCATAGATCCGATCTTAATAAAGTATATGTTAGATGTCACTCCCCACATCATCATCTTCCATCTGAGATCGTTGTGATTGACTCCCATTAATTTACCCTATCCCTTTTTTCGACTGGTGGGTGGAATTTAGGGTACATAATTTGAGATAGCCTATGAATGTTTCTAGGTTGGACACCTTTTTTGCACACAATGGGCTAAATGGCCAGGTCACAAGGAACACGAGTGCTCAGAGAAGGTTGGGGGAGTGGACCCATTGAACAGATGTTGGGAGACAGATGGTAGCCTCTCATCAATCAGCATGCCTCTCATCAACCAGCATGTTCTTTAAGGTGCAGAGGGGTATGGCTCACCTGCCACTGCTTTATGTTCCATCTGAAGGATGGTGGTCTTTCCAAACCCATTGGCGTTCCCTATTGACCGAGGGAAGAGCGTGAGTTTTGCGGAAATAACTCTCAAGGCTGGCCCAAGTGGGACTCGAACCTGGGAACTGCAGTTACTAACCTGGCACGCTACCAACTGAGCCCCCCTCCCCCAGTCTCCAGGTCAGCAGCTTTCATTTGAGATTATTATTCATTTATAACCCTTATGCTTCCGGTAATCGTTTGACTGTTTTCACACTTTTTTTAGGGGGGGAGAAATTTGGTTGGCCAAACCCTTAAATTTGCACTCTTTTGCAGCTTATTCGAACATCTCTCTTTTATATCAGAGTCGAAAACCAAGTTCTATAACTTCTTAACTATGCCGCTTATGGCAAAATGTGACTGAATGTAAATTAAAAAAAATCCATGAATATATACACTGCTCACAAAAATTAGGGGATATTTCAAAATAAATATGGAGCGCTAAAAAAAAGAAGCATTTGAATTTTTTTTTATTAAAGAAGAACATCAGAAAAGCAAACGACAAGTCAAAGAAAGTTGTTCAATTATATAAAATGAGATGCAAAACCAACTTTGATGTCATTGGTGAAAATGCACTATATAAAAGGCTGAAAGTACTGGAGTATCTGCACGTTTCCTGATCTTGAAAGTGCACATCCTGCGATTTCCCAGCCCTTGCAATGCCCCTGCAACACGATTTGCCCGAATGCGAAGCCTGGAGAGCCACAGGACGTCTTGAACATGGTCAAACACAGACGACAGTGGCAACAGCACTTGGAACATCCCAAAGCGTGATTAGCAGACTATGGAATCGCTTTCAAAAGACTGGCACAGTACGAAGAAGACGATGGCAGGGTCGTCCATCTGTCACAACAGCAAGAGATGACCGCTACTTGACCTTATTGGCAAGAAGGAACAGGCACAGCAATGCAACAGAGCTGAGGGGACAGTTTCTTGCTGCCACTAGACGATGGATATGCACCCAGACCATACGAAATCGGCTCCATCGTGTTGGACTGCATGCCCGGCGACCAATAGTATGCATTCCGTTATCTGCTGACCACCGTAGAACCCGTAGAAGGTGGGCTGATGAGCATCGTCATTGGACCCGTGATGAGTGGTCAACTGTTCTCTTCTCTGATGAGTCACGGTTCAGTCTGCAGCCTGACAATCACCGTGTCCTGATCTGGCATGAACGAGGAACACGGGAGAATCCACGTTTCATGCGAGAAAGGGATTCCTTCGGTGGTGGTGGAATCATGGTGTGGGCTGGCATCAGCATTGGTGGTCGTACCGACCTCCACGTCATCAGAAACGGATCGCTGACTGCTGTCAGATATCGAGATGAGGTCCTGCACCCTATAATGGTATCCTATGCTGCAGCAGTTGGAAACAACTTTCTTTTCATGGACGATAATGCAAGGCCCCACCGTTGCGCATCTCGTCAATAACATGCTTCAGGAGGCAGGAATCGATCGCATGGACTGGCCTTCACGTTCTCCAGACTTGAATCCCATTGAACATGCTTGGGATGCACTGGGAAGATGTCTGGCAAACCCTCCAATGCCTCCCACAACACTTCTTGAGCTGGAAGTTGCCCTGGAGCAAGAGTGGCAGAGGATCCCATAAGAACTGCTGGACATTCTGATCCTGTCCATGTCCCATCGCTGTCAGTGTGTTTTAGCAGTCTTGGGTGACCATACACCCTACTGAACAGTCAATGTGTGGCACTCTCGTCCAGTTTGCATGCTTCTGTTCACCCCCACCAATATGTCACTTGCTACTCAATCACGACAATTGAGTTTGCATCTTATTTGCATAATCGAACAACTTTCTTTGACTTGTCGTTTGCTTTTCTGATGTTCTTGTTTAATAAATAAAAAATTCAAATGCTTCTTTTTTTATCGCTTCATATTCATTTTGAAATATCCCCTAATTTTTGTGAGCAGTGTATATATACAATCAATCTTAAAGGCACAGATTACCTGAAAACACAAAATTAAGAAACATTCTGCAGAAAAAAAAATAGTGTCGCTCTGAGTGAAACACGAACCCACATTTCGTAAATCTATGCCAGGTACCCTAAACACTAAATTATCAGTTCATTTTCCAGCTAATTCATTTTCCAGCTTGACTATAAATCTTCCCATTTGTTTATCGTCCGTGGCGCCATCTATGGTCGTGATCGGGCAAACATTCGAACATTGCTACAAATCAAAGAAGGTGAATAATTAGATTCTCATTCATGGTAATAGCATCATTAATGCAAGATTCTGATTGAATCATGGGATGCAATTCAGGTGACGTGCGTTCGAGTCCCACTGAAGGCAAGGCTCACTCATTTGTTGAACAATCTCCCGCCTCTAAAGAAGTCACTATATTACCACTTAATATTGGAGTGGGAGTGGCTCAGTCATTAGTGTGCCAGTTTCGAGTAATCTGCATATCCCAGGTTCGAGTCCCACCTGCAATTGTATTGAGATTTATCTCCGCAAAACTCCCCACCCTGCCTTCGGTCAGTAGGGAACACTGATGAGCTTGGAAAAGCCACCGTCGTTGAATGAGACGTTAAGCTGGGACCCCGTGTGCAGGAGAGAGCTCTGCACGTTAAAGAATATGCTGGATGGCCTAGATGGAAGGCTTTCATCATTCTCGTAACAGCTCCAAACCTATTGTTGTCACCTACTGACCAAGGGCAGGGCTGTTGAGTCGGGTTGCCTGTGGGTGAAACTTTTTTTGCATACAATAGGCAAAATGGCTAGGTCCCAAGGACCCCAAGGGCTCAGAGATGGTAGAGAGAAGGGGACACATTGGACAGCAGTGTGTTCCCTTCCCACTACTTGTGTGCAAAAAAAAGTGTCGCTGGGACACCGATGGGCTTGGAAACGCCGCCATCTTTCATATGGGACGTAAAGCCGTGGTTCTGAGTGCTAAAGAGGCATAATCTGTATACGTTAAAGAAGACGCTGGAGGGCCTTCATGGGAAGCTGTCGTCTGTCTCCTAACAACTGTTCAGTGGGTCCCCTTTCTTCAATCTTCTCCGAGCCTTCTGGGTCCTTGTGACCTGGCCATTTTGCCCATTGAATGGAAAAAAGTGCCGCTCAGAGGTGAAACAACACAATCTGACGTAACTTATAAGTCATAAACGAAAAAACTTCAGGATGTAAAAAAGAAAAACTCCTCAAAGTCTTTAATTTCGTATCGCCCGTCTGATAAGTGATCATTACTTTAAAACGTCTAAGCAAACTGTTACACTTTATTTTCGGCTCGGCGGTAGCGCCGAAATATGATTCCACCAGATATTAATTCACTTTCGCGTACCGATTCTTAACCACGGCGAACCGCTGAGGAGGGAAAGTGAACTTTTACAGCTTGAAGCGAGTTGAAGGTTTCTAATATGAGTCATCGACCAAGCAACCGCTGATGGGGAAAAAACAAACAGCACTTTTTGTTGGCAGTCTTAATTAACTGGAAAATTAATAATTTGTCAAAGTTCCCAAGGCATTTCCCTTTTCCCCCCTCGTTCCTACACATCTTTGCGTGCGACTGTCAGGGGCGGTTGTTTCAGCACAATACTGCTCTTCAGATAATTATTCAGCTTTAAAATATTACCTTTCAAGATCCTTTCTGATATTGGCCAGGGAAAGAAATTCCTAAACTTTTTTATGCATAGGTTGTGCTAATTAGACCTGATGATGGGCCGAGAATAAATGATTGAGGAGAAATTCTTCTGTCTTAAGAATAGAAGTGGCCAGAGTTACAAAATATAAAAAAAGAGAAATTTTTATTCTTATGAAAAAAAAAAAATCTTCTAAAAAATTTGATGCAACAAGGATTAAGAACAAACTATTCAGGAGTAAAAAATGCTGAAAAAAATCTTAGCTTTTTTTTTTTATCAGTTATTGAACTTTATTATTATTATGGATTGGATTGTCCTCTGCGCCACCTTTTTTTGCACATAATAGGATAAATTTCCTGGTCACAAGGACCCCAACGGATCAGGATAAGAAATCCACTGCAGCTCTTAAGAGAGAGATTTGGAAGTCATCCATTAAGACCATATATGAATAAGTGTGTTCTTTGACATGCGCAAAGTTTGGCTCTCTGTCGGATTGGGTTATTTCACCTCCGAGCAGCAGAATTTTTTGCACAAAATAGTCCAAATGTCCGAGTCACATGGACTCGGAGAGATGGTTGAGGAAGAGACCCACTGTAGCTGTTAGGAGACAGATGGTAGCTTCCCGTCAAGTCCATCCAGCATGTTCTTTAACGTGCACATGGGTTGGGTTGTTTTACCTCTGAGCGGCACTTTTTTGCACACGATGGGCTAAATGGCCAGGTCACATGGACCCCGAAGCCTCAGAGAAGGTTGGGGGGAGGGGACCCACTGGAACAGCTGTTTGGAGACAGATGGTAGCCTCCCGTCAAGGCCATTCAGCGTGTTCTTTAACGTACACAGGGTATGGCTCTCCCGCACACGGGGAAAAGGCTTAACGTCCCATCCGACGGACGGCGGCCTTTCCAAGCCCATCGGTGTCCCCTACTGACCGTGGGCAGGGCGGGGAATTTTTCGGACATAAATCTCAACGCTGACCCAGCTGGGACTCGAACCTGGGAACTACAGATTACGAGCCTGGCGCGCTACCGACTGAGCCACCCCCGCCCACGTGCACATGGAACCACGGTTAACGTTGCATCAAAGAGAGGATGACCTTTCCATTGCCTTTGGTGTCTTCTTTCTCACCGGAGATAAATATCAACTCAGGCACTATTGGGACACGAACCTGCAGATTACGAGTCTTGCTGTACCGATTGAGCGAACTTGGTAGAGTGGGGTTAGGGAGATAAATCGTAAAGCAGACACAGTTGGGACTCAAAGATGCTACTGACTGGGCCAACACCAACCCTATTATTGTGTGTTAAAATTCATGTATTAATTATTGATCTATAATATATGAAAATTTTTCTTTAATTTTACGACATAAACAAGCATTATATTTGCACACCAATAACAAAAGTTAAAGAAAAATGGAACAAATGGGGGGGGGGGACACTGGTAAATGGGACGTCAGATAAATAAATCACAATAAATAAAAAATAACATTTTAATGAATTCTGTTTTATAAACCGAAAGTTTGCAAATTTACAGTGTGTCAAGAATTAACCTTTAATTATCGAAAGACTGTGTGACTCGTTTCTGCGTAAAATTAAAAAAAAAATCAACATTATTATGATTTGGGTTGGGTTGTTTTACCTCTGAGCGGCACTTTTTTGCACACCACGTGCTAAATGGCCAGGTCACAAGGACACCCGAAGGCTCAGAGAAGGTTGGGGGAGGGGACCCACTGGAACACATGTTGGGAGATAGATGGTAGCCTCCCGTCAAGGCCAACCAGCATGTTCTTTAACGTGCACAGGGTATGTTTATCCCGCATATGTGACCACGGCTTAACGTTCCATCCGACGGACGGCGGCCTTTCCAAGTCCATCGGTGTCCCCTACTGACAGTGGGCAGGGCGAGGAATTTTGCGGAGATAAATCTCAACGCTGACCCAGCTGGGACATCATTAGGACGTTTTCGTCATATCCGAAGCATTATCTGCTACAATACTGCCATTCAACAGAAGAAATCGCATGCAAATCCATAATCTGAAAGAGTTCTTTGTTTTACAAATATCGACATAATGTATTTCATAAAACGTATGTCTGACATATCCTCTGATTACACACTGCGTTCACGCACACAGCGGTGCCAGACGATCGCATCTGCTGCTTATTTGCATAATGTAAGTGTATTCGTTTCAGTATTTCGCAAAGCAACCATTGACTTTTGAATCTTACTAAATAAATACGTTTACCCGTACCACATTGAGTGAGTATAAAAATGATAAGTGATGTTTTTCAATTCAAGTTTCTACAACAACAATACATATGCATTTAGTGGCCATGCATTTTTCGTTATTGCCACTTGGGTTTTAGATTTTCATTTTTCTGTTGTTTTTGCCTCAATCTTTTTGCTGTTGGCTCTTTTCGTCATCGGCTCATTGTGTTCCGATTCTTTAGTTGTTGAAAATTTGTGCTTCGATTTTTTTGCTGTGATTTATTTTTTGCTCCTACCCTTAGGCTGTTGGCTGTTCAATTGTCGGCTTTTTTGTTTCTCGGCTCTTTGCGTTCCGATACTTTGATGGTTCTTTTGTATCAATACCGTGTCGCTCAGAGATTTTTTGGGTTCCGATATTTTGATAGTTGGTTCTTTTGTATCAAGACCTTGTCTCAAGACCATCTCTACTTTTTTGTATCAAGTTGTGGGATATTTGTGCTTCGTCCTTCTGTGCTTTGATCTTTTCATTGTCAATTCTTTTTCCTTTGTCCCTTTGTTTGTCGACTCTTTGAATTAAAATCCTTCGGTTTCCATCTCTTTGTTTTAGACCCTCTGGAGACGAATATTGCGTTTCTGTCTTTTGGTTGCATATTCCTTTTGTTTTAATCTTTGGTTATGGGCTTTTTACTGTTTCGAATTTTTGGTTGTTGATCCTTTGTATTTCCAACTTTTGTTTCCCATCTCCGTGTACTTAACATATTCGGTTATCATCTTTTTTGGTTCCGTCTTTTATTTATACATTCTTTGCATTTAGGTCCTTTGGATGTCAGCTCTTTGTATTTCGGTCCTCATTTGACAGAATGCCAGGCTCATACTCTGAAGTTCTCAGGTTTGAGTTCCACCAACGAAGCGTTGAGATTCAGCTCTGCTAAACTCCTGCCCGGTCTTCGGTGAGAGAAAGGGTCTTTCAGGTGGGACATAAAGCCATTGCCTAGTATGCAGGAGAACCATATCCTGTGCACGTTAAAGAACACGCTGGATGGTCTTGGCAGAAAACTCCCATTTTTCTCCTAACAGCTGTCCTGTGAGTCACCTTCCCCCAAATCTTCTCTGAGCCTTGTGATCTGGCCATTTAGCCCATTGTATGCAAAAAGTGTTCCTCAGAGGTAAAAGAACCCAATCCTTTCGGCTTCCCCCTCTTTATATTTCTGTCCTTTGTGATTTAATTGGGTTCGATCTGTTTATTGCTATTTTGTTTGGTTTCGGCACTTTGGTTGTGGGTTCTTTGTATTTTGGACTTTCAGTTGGCGTCTATTTGTGTTTTAGAACTTTGATTCCAGGCACTTGTGTTTCGGGCCTTTGATTATCAACACTCTGTGTTTTAGCTCTTTTATTGCCCACTCTTTACGTTTTAGCCTTTGATTTTTCGTACTTTGGGATTTGGCGTTTTGGTTGTTCGTACTTTGGGTTTTGATTTTCCATACCTTTGGTTTCAATCCTTTGGTTGTTGCTATTCTCGGTTTCGACGGTTTAGTTGTTCGCGCTTTGAGTTCAGCCTTTTCGTTTTCCATACTTCGGATTTCATCCTTTTGTTTTCTGTACTTGTGGTTTCCACACTTTGGTTATAGGCACTTTGAGTTTCAGCCTTTTGGTTATTCGTTCTTCTGGTTTTACCCCTTCGGATTTCTGTACTTCCGGTTTCTGTTCTTTGGTCGTCCGCAATTTTATTTTCTGTACTTTGGATTTCCGCACTTTAGGTTTTAAACCTTTGGTTTTCTGTACTTTGGGTTTCAGCCCTTTGTCCGCACTTCAGGTTTCAGCCCTTTAGTTTTCTGCACTTCGGTTTTCCGCCCTTTAGTTGTCGGCCAGTTCGGTTTCATTGCTTTGGAAATCCGAAACTTTCTTTTTGGCTATTCATTGAATGTCTTATCTCAAATGTGTTTCACTGTTGAGGTCTTCGTTACCAACCATTTAGCTCATCCTGCAGTAAAAAAGAAATTCCACTCAAAAACAGAAAACAAAGCAACATCTCTTGCAAAATAAGGGGCGGGGTGGCTCAGTCGATAGCGCGCCAGGCTCGTAATCTGTAGTTCCCAAATTCGAGTCCCAGCTGGGTCAGCGTTGAGATTTATCTCCGCCAAATTCCCCGCCCTGCCCACGGTCAGTAGGGGACACCGATGGGCTTGGAAAGACCGCCGTTGGGGACGTTGGGACGTTAAGCCGTGGCGCCGTGTGCGGGAGAGCTGTACCCAGTGCACGTTAAAGAACACGCTGAATGGCCTTGACGGGAGGCTACCATCTGTCTCCCAACAGCTGTTCCAGTGGGTCCCCTCCCCCAACCTTCTCTGAGCCTTCGGAGTCCTTGTGACTCTGGCCATCTAGCCCATGGTGTGCAAAAAAGTGCCGCTCAGAGGTAAAACAACCCAATCCATCTCTTGCAAGAATTCGTAATGACGTCGTAATAACTAATATTTACAATCAGGCAACAACCGATATCGAGCTAAGGGTTTTCGTGATTCAAGTTTCTTCTGAAGTCAATAAGAACAGCGTGTAAAAAATCTTTTCATTTTCTTCGTGGAGTGCATTAGGTTTTTTTTTTTTAATTTTCTGAAAGAAATCGATGGAGTAACCTTTGAAAAAGTTCTTCGCAATAAGTCCAGAAGATAAATCGGTTACGGGTTGCCGACACTTGACTCGGAGCCAAATAAATGCTTCGATCTATAAAGCTTAGATCTAAAGTTTAATCTGCCGCTAAATGTATTGACATCAGCTTCAAGTTCTTGCAACGATGATGTATGATCTTCAAGTTGCTGTTGTGCATTTTTCTGATGGCCTCTATTCTATTCACTTGATAACATATCAGACATTGAAAAGATTTCGCTGTTATTAACACACTGCACGATGACTAACAATAAGCTCATTAAAGGGATGATCATAACTGATCTTGAATTCATCAACGAATATTAGAAACGGCGGCCTAGCACGAGGGACAATTGGGGAGACGTTGAATCTTCGCAATTTAAGCTACGGTAATTCTCAAAGATCAAGAGGATCTAGAGTTCAGTTGTTATACCTCTAAACGACACTTTTTTTTCACACAATGGTCTAAATGGCCAGGTCACAAGGACCCCGAGGACTCAGAGAAGGTTTGGAAATGGTTGTATGGGTTGGGTTGTTTTACCTCTGAGCGGCACTTTTTTGCACACCATGGGCTAAATGGCCAGGTCACATGGACCCCGAAGGCTCAGAAAAGGTTGGGGGAGGAACTGCTGTTGGTTGCTGGTTGTGGAAGGAACTGCTGTGTTGTGGTGGAACAGCTGTTGGAAGACAGATGGTAGCCTCCCATCAAGGCCATCCAGCGTGTTCTCTAACGTGCACAGAGTATGGCTCTCCTTCACACGGGGCTACGGCTTAACGTCCCATCCAACGGACGGCAGTCTTTCCAAGTCCATCGGTGCCCCCTATTGACCAAGAGTAGGGCGGGGAATTTTTCGGAGAAAAATCTCAACGCTGACCCAGCTGGGACTCGAACTTGGGAACTACAGATTATGAGCTTGGCGCACTACCAACTTAGCCACCCCCATCCCTAGTTGGGAGAGGGGAACCACTGGACAGCTGTTAGGAGACAGATGGTAGCCACCCGTCATGGCCATCCGGCGTGTTCTTTAACGTGCACAGGGTATGGCTTTCTCACACATAGGGCCACGGCTTGACGTCCCATCCAACGGACGGTGGTCTTTCCAAGCCCATTGGTGCCCTGTACTGACCAAGGGCAGGGTATCGAATTTTGCTGAGATAAACCTCAACCAAGGCGATACTCGAACCTGGGAACTGCATATTACGAGCCTGGGGCTCTACTGATTGAACCACCCCGGCCTCTGATTGATAGACAATTGACCTATGAGAACTGAAGAACCCTAAACTGACCACTCTCATAATCTTCCCGTAGAGTGACAATTTGTGAGACTATGAACTTCCGCAGTTGAAGTTTCGACGGTCCTCATAGATCGTCGGTCAGAAACTTTTTAACCACTTCTCACAACCTACATGTGATCTACGACAACTGTTGAAGCATCTGCTGAGCGCAAAAGTCATAGTGAATCACTGGTTAGGACTCGCACTTTTCTTACACTACTTATATTATGCACGTATATTATGAATCTCCAGACTCCTTATCTGGCATATTGAAATCCAGAAATAAAAAACACAAATTGCTATTTTTTTAAACTGCTGCATTGTTCCAAAATCTCAATTTGTTCAAATTTGAAACTATTACCTAATGATTATCCGAATACTGTAGCACCGGTGGTTGCCTCGGTCTATATCGCGTGCAATGGTCGTCACCGAATGTTCCCAAGTTCTATTCCCCACTGTGGTATTGACATTTTCTCCTCTAACTCCAGCTCTACTTCCATGAGAAAAGGGAACACAGATGGCGTGGTCAGGCTGACGTCCGCTGGAAACGGATATTAAACCTTTTTTCCGTCGGTGTGCAGAGAGCCATGCTCTGTACATAATCAGAGAACATTCTTGATGGTCTTGATAGACTTCCATCTGTCACCTAGCAGCTGTCTAGTGGATCCTCTTCATCTACCTAGGTATGAGTTATTGAGATACTTGTGACCTGGCCATTTAGCCCGTTACATTCGAAAGGGGTATCGTTCAGAGGGAAAATAACAAACCCAACCCAATTAACTACTTAAAAAAAGAATGTTTTGGAAAAAGAGTGGTCCCAGGTTTCCCAATCGATGTTATAGGTAAGGACTTTAGGTTTTAAAAGATTAAATTTCCTGCTGAAATTCATCGCTCCCTTTGATCCCACCTGCTCTTCTTCCCGACTGCAAATGAAATGGGAAAAAAATGGTTTTAAACTCTATCTTGAGTTCCATTTAAGGTAGGACTTGAATTTACACATTATGGTTGGCAAATGTAAACCCATATGAGAAATTTGGGACTAACCGGACAAGTATTTAGAGAGTTACTGGGATCAAAAGCGAAAATTTTATTTAAAATTCCAAACGATAAAGTATAAAAATGAATAAAAAAGGTAACTCGAGGTTTCAAATTTGTGTAAGTAGATAAAGGTCTAAAAATGCGGTATGTGATGGCACAGGGATACCCGCCATACACTGTGCATCTAAATGACAATTTGAATAGCCTTGAAGGGGATGCTGGGCTCGCTAAGTCTATAGAGCACCAAACTCATAATTTGCAATTCGCAGCTTCTAGATATACATGTGGGAGGTTTGAGAAATTGGATTATTTGGATTGTTTTACCTGTGAGCGGCACTTTTTTGCACACCATGGGCTAAATGGCCAGGCCACAAGGACCCCGAAGACTCAGAGAAGGTTGGGGGAGGGGACCCACTAGAACAGCTGTTGGGAGACATATGGTAGCCTCCCGTCAAGGCCATCCAGCGTGTTCTTTAACGTGCACAGGTATGGCTCTCCCACACACGGGGCCACGGCTTAACGTCCCATCCGACGGACGGCGGCCTTTTGAAGCCCATCGGTGTCCCCTACTGACCGTGAGCAGGGCGGGGAAATTTTGCGGAGATAAATCTCAACGCTGACCCAGCTGGAACTCGAACCTGGGAACTACAGATTACGAGCCCGGCGCGCTACCGACTGAGCCACTCCCGCCCCAAGGTTTCAGAAAGGTCTTCCCTCTGTGAAAGACACCCCTCTGTAAGAAAGGGGCCAACCATGAGCTTAGGGTGGTCACCGTCCGTCGCATAGGACGTAAGGCTGTGGCACCTTGTGCAGGAGACATACTCTGTGCACGTTAAACAATACTGGATTCAAGGATAAGCCATTGCTCGCACTGTTTCAGAATGTCAGTAACGGAAATGGAAGACAAAAAAAAATTATTAAACTTCTGCATATTTCACTCATTTTACAAGAAATTTTTTAAAAACCTCTAAAACGAAAAGGAAAAATATTGCACTGCAAGGGAAATCCAGTCTTCCTTCTTCCCACCTCCTTCTGTTACCTTTTTTATGCTAGAATGAGTCGCTTGACCCCTCCCTCCTTTATTTTTTTTACAGATGCAGGCCTTGTTGGATGGACTTGATGAGTAGCTTTCATATATCTCCTAACAGCTGTTCAGTGCATTCCCTTCTCGAACCTTCTCTGAGACTTTGGGGTCCTTGTGACCTGGCCATTTAGCCCACTGTGTGAAAAAACAAACCAGAGCAACACAAACCTTGATGGGTAGTTTTCCAACAGCTGTCTAGTGGATTCCCTTCCCCCACATTTTCTGATTCCTTTGGGGGCGCGGGTGGCTCAGTCGGTAGCGCGCCATGCTCGTAATCTGTAGTTCCCAGGTTCGAGTCCCAGCTGGGGCAGCGTTGAGATTTATCTCCGCAAAATTCCCCGCTCTGTCCACGGTCAGTAGGGGACACCGATGGGCTTGGAAAGGCCGCCGCCCGTCGGATGGGACGTTAAGCCGTGGCCCCGTGTGCGCGAGAGCCATACCATGTGCACGTTAAAGAACACGCTGGATGACCTTGACGGGAGGCTACCATCCGTCTCCCAACAGCTGTTCCAGTGGGTCTCCTCCCCCAACCTTCTCTGAGCCTACGGGGTCCATGTGACCTGGCCATTTAGCCCATGGTGTGCAAAAAAGTGCCGCTCAGAGGTAAAACAACCCAACCCAACCTGATTCCTTTGGGTCCTTGTGATTTGGTCATTTAGCCCACTGTGTTCGAAAAAAAAAGTGCCTCTTATAGGCAAAACAATCTAACCATTTAAGTCTCCCTATGTGACAAAAAAAAAAACAAAAAAAAAAACGAAAGATCAAATATGAAAAACAGAAAAAAATTTCCCCTTATGTACCTTGCAGAATTCTGAGAGAGGAAAGCAATATGTATATAACCCCTTAGAATACGAAAATGTGGCGCCAAGAGTCTGCTCGTTAGTACGGAAATTTAGTGCATGAAGTGCTCCCGTCGGTGAAAAGTCTGCTCTTTGAGACAAGAGCACCAGCAACACACAGTAAAGCTCACGCGTGACCAGAAAGACCTGCGTAAGTTTTCGCAAGTGGACAAAGCGCAGTATTGTGCCGACTCCCGGCCAACGACATACGGCCTTTGATGTTCTCAGTGGTCTTGAATACCTACTAAGAGTCGTGGCTCTGATTAGATATTCAGGAGAAAAACAAGAAGCATTTGGGAAAAGGTCTCTTTCAGAGTTCGCTTGCCAATCCATCTAAGAGGCTTGGAACCATCTTGAAATGCTAAGAGAAAGAGAGCTGAGGCTTTACCAAAGGCATCTTGAGTTTTAGGAATTGGTTTACATTGGTATGTGTATTTGTACAATAGTGGCAAATATAATGATTTCTTCAGTGATGATTAAAATATGGTGGGAAGGTTAGAAGACCTCAACTTTGGGCTTCCTTCTATCTCAAACAAAGAATAGGACAAAAAAATCACAATATAAGAAAAAATGAAATCGAAGAGTTTCTCAGTTTTTAAATGTTCCATCTAGTGTAAAACGTTCTGTGGTCCAGTACTCATGAATCCCAAATTGCTTTTTTTTCTGCACCAAAAGAAAAAAGACTTAACAGGAATCATTTTTTCCTGTTTTTTTTTCTTTATTTCCACAACCAAAAATCACCACGAGGGGAATGCTTGCCACTTGAGAAAGTTTATTCAAAAATCAGTACTGCATATTGTAGGTTTATTCCTTCTTCATTTTTTAACGCTAAATGCGTAGCAAAGGGCGACTTTAGATTCTGTTTATTATAGAACTTTCCTCCAGGAATCTGAGAAGCAGTGTTTGTATTTTAAATCTAGTGCCTTTAAAACAGCTTCTACGGAGAAGAGATTTAATTGAGAATTCGTCATTAGTAATCTTCTTCATCTCTTCCTTAAGAATTTGTCATTGAAAATGAGTAAGTAATTGAAGTTGATAGATTAATAAACAATGCAGAAATGCATGAGAAATATTTTCTGGAGTTTTACAGACGACACAAATTGGAGAAGGCTTTTGTTAATTTTTGAAGAGTTTTTCGTTTAAAGCACAGCAATCAAGGTTAATCCTAAAAAGATTTATTTCTTGTCTTCAACTTAGATGGAATTTGTTAATGCTTGGGAGGGAGAAGGATTATGCTGCGGTAGATGTTACTAATATTTTTACGATTATTTTGATAATATTTGATTCATTCTGCTAAAATTACTATGTTTTTCTATTGCAGAAATCTCTATACATTATGTATTTATGTTTTTGGTTTTCTGTAAGCTCTCTTTTAGAAGTTTTTACTGCCTCTTTTTTTTACATTGACGAAATATTTCTAAACTTATAGAACAGTTGGAGGTAGAAAGTGGATCAGTTTGAAGAGTTGGAGTGAGGATTTTCTGTCTGAAAGAAACAGAATTTTATCTGAATGAAAATTGAATGCCCACTCGTGTTCCTTGAGGATAGTCCAAAGTTCGCAATTCAGAATAAATGTTGAATTGGACAACGAACATCCTTCTGGCACAGGATACGTTTTTCGGTTTTATTGTTTCGAGAGCCATCAGTAAATATTTTGCGAAAATCATCATAATTATTGTTAATATACTGCATGGTAAGAGCCTATAGTTCAGAGGACTGTTGATGTTTCGAAATCACGTCAAGGATGTAAGGTAAATTATCTGGTCTAGAGATGTTCCAAATGGAAAAGTCGGTCATACTTTTTAATCGGGTTTAAAAGGTAAGTATTACTTTTGATAGTTTTAAATCTGCTCGATCTTTTGCAGTTGTTCAGAATTTTATCTAAGATGAGATTTTCATTTGTCTTGGTTTTCATTATTGCTAGACTTTTAAAAAAGAAATGAATTTCTTCTAACGCTGAGTGGAGGTATGGCAGCTTCAGCAAGGGAGGATAGTGCAGGAGATCCAGAAAACAGTCCTAGGCTAAATATTGCTCTATCTTGACAGGTTTCAATCTTTTTTTGCACAAAGAACCTGTGGCATTAATATAATGTTAGCTACCATACACAAGAATCGTACTAATCTCAGCATATTTAATCTGCTATTAACATTTCTTTTGTAAACAAGATTAATTTGAGGTTTCCAATTTAAATGATGATCTAGAAGAACCTCAAAGAATTTGTGCTCTTTAACTATTTCCATAGTTGCATTATTAATTTGCAGTCTTATGGGGATGTTCTTAGTTCGTGGTCTGGAAATAATTAAGCACTTAGTTTTGTCTTGTGAAAATTTAAATCTCTCTTTCATCGAAGAACTTGCGAACTTTATTGACTGTCATTTGAAAGTTCGTTTGGAGAATGTGAGGATTTTAGCCAGTAACCCAAATAATCAAGTCATCAGCGAAGATAGAAACTTTAATACTTTGGAGTAAGCTGTCCGGTAGTTCTTGCGCAAGATGCTTGCTCCACACCTTAGGGCTAAGACCGGTACCCTGTGGTAATCCCACATTAATAGGAATAAGCCTTGGAGAAACACTTCCTATTTCTTGAAAAAGATCAGGAAATTTAATTATAACCATATTATAAAAAAATAACCGGTAGTGTTAAACAAAACATCAAAATATGCACAATTTCAACAAGAAGAAAATTGAAAAGGAAAAGGAATTAGCCAAGGTATACAAGGGGAAAATTTCTTCGGTTTTAAATTCGCATATTCAGGTTCAGTAATCGCATCTGAAAAAAAATATTGAATGCTCGTTTTTAGGAACGATGTTCATTTTCCGACTTTTGCACCGTCTAACTAGTGGCTACTCGTGGCTAAAATTTTTGATTGGGCACTTTGACTAGGGCAGGAAAGTATATTCGCGAATGTAGGAGAGATTTTGGCGAGATGATCATATTATATATCCTATGATACTGAAATCAACCGAATCGGGCTGATTTCAATATCATATGTTATTGAAATCAACCGAAATCGGGCTGGAAAGACATTCCATAATACATATACACCATTGCTTTCTCATATTAAATGACGTTAATAATTTTTTTCATACACATATAAAAAATGCTCCCCCCATCCAGAATATTTATTGCCGTTGCTTATGTTTTCAAGTTTCTCCAAAAATTAAAATTAAAATTTGAACTAAAATATATATACTGCACTCAAAATTAAATTTCCAACGATTAAATTATTTAGTGACACACTTTTCTTTTTGTATCGGTATGACAAGAGAAATATGGCAATTACCTTTTTGTCAGTAACAGTTGTCTGAAAAGTCAGGTTTCAGTTTTTTAAAATTTTCTTAAATAATATTCTAATGAATTTCTTAAAATAATTTTAAAATTTTTTAATTTTCTTAAAGATTTTTAAAATATTTGAAGAGTATTGAACTAAACACCCCTCCTTGTGGAATAATTTTTTCTTATTTTTTTAAAGATTTTTTTAATTTTCTTAAATGATTTTCTCGTGATATTATACGAGTCATTTGAGACCGTGTATCGTTTCTGGTATATTGTTATTGAGATCTTTTTTTTTCTCGATTTTTTTTGCATGGCAGGTCTGTATTATTGTTGGATAAGGTTTCTGAACCTAGGCAACAGACTAAAGAAGACAAGATTAATTTGAGGTTTCCAATTTAATAAATATATATCATTATATTTAATAAAATATATATCATCAAACGTAGGAATTTTACCTGATAAGTCCATGTTTCCTAGATGAAAGAGAAGGCGGAGGAATTTTACCTGATAATGGTAGAGGAGGAAATAACGCTTTAAAATTAATTCTCCCTCTAAATAGCTTCACCCCCTGTGGATATAATGAACGATAATGTCTCGTTGCCGTTCGGCGATTGGCCCATATATCCCTCGAAAGAGAAGCGTTTATTTGGAATTCAGACTTAATCAGATTATCAGCTGGCAACAACTCGCGATTACATTTTGAACCCTGATGAGTTTAAACAAGAGCTTAATGCGTTTGGAGGAAATTGCACCACTCTTAGTAACTACCGATTAAATTAAAGAAGGGAATAATAATAATAATTGCAATTTAGATTTCAGATAATCATCGTTGTTAAAAGGTTGTTAACTCTTGGTGAGAAGGAAATGGCTGCGATGTTGAGATGGTTTGATTTTAACTTCTAATAGTGTTGGGTAATGTTAAACGTGAAAGATTTATTATTTTAAACGTAAAAGGATGTTTTTTTTTCTTAATCCAATACGATAAATATATGTTTTGGAATTGAAAAATATTTTTGAAATGTCGTGATTCTCTAAATAACAATGGAGATTGTATCAGGTCCTTATCTAGAAAAAGATCGAAGGTTGAGGAGGTGGGGGGGAGAGCGAGAATCGCAATCGAGCCGAAAAAAATGGTAAAATATGCAGGGGGCGGTGAAGAGATTGTGCTTCCAATGCAGGATAACATTTCCCCCTCAGTTTTGAAAGTCTTTAAAAAATTTCTTGAAAAATGCATGAAAATGAATGAAAAAAAAATTGCACGAAAAGAGGAATGCAAGAAAATGAATGCAAAATAAAAAATGCATGAAAAGATAAAAATGCATGAAAATGAATGCAAAATAAAAATGCATGAAAATGAATGCAAAATAAAAATGCATGAAAATGAATGCAAAATAAAAATGCATGAAAACGATGCAAGATAAAAATGTATGAAAATGAATGCAAAATAAAAATACATGAAAATGAATGCAAAATAAAAATGCATGAAAAAAATTGAAATGCCTACATATAGCCAGCCACATGTAGGCATTTCTGCGAACTTGTCCAAAATTTTGAATCATACCGTAAACAATTTCTTAAATTCTTAAAAACATTAATTAATTAATATTATCACCAGTATTATCACCTTTTCTTCCTATTTAGAGTGAGTTGCGCTTTGAGTTTGAAATATCATTTTAATACAAAAAGTAAAAATACAGTGGAGATTCGTGACAAGAAATTACAGTTGGAAAATGTGCAGGGATCGGGGTTGTGTTACATCTGAACGGGACTTTTGTGCTCACAATGGACTAAATGACAAGGTCACAATGACCCCAAGGCATCAGAGTTGAATACAGAAGAGGGATCCACTATACAGCTGTCAGGAGACATGAAGTTTCCCGTCAAGATCATCCATCCAGCGTGTACAGTCGCTCAAAAAGTATCCAAACATTATGGTTGATTACAGAATTCAGAAAAATATCTGGCAAGGTTTTTTTTAGAAATTAGTAATCTGGCAACCTTCGTGTACTGTACACGAAAAAAGTTGCCAGATCACTAATTTCTAAAAAAATCGTTGCCAGATATTTTTTCTGAATTCTGTAATCAACCATTAGTGTTCGATATTTTTTTGAGAGACTGTACTTTAAAGTTAACAGTGTGTCTTTCTCCACACACAAGTTAACAGTGTGTCTCTCTCCACAACCATGGCTTAACATCCCAGCCGCCGGACGGATGCCTTTCCACACCCATCGGATCCCCTTTCTCACCGAGGACAGAGTGGGAGTTTAGCGGAGATAAATCAACTCTGACACAGTTGGCACTCGAGAACTGCAGATTACGAGCCTGGAGTGCTGCTGACTGAGATAATTCGATAACTGCAGAATACGAGCCGACTGAGATAATTCATTCCCGAAAAATAGATAAGAAATAGATGCTTTAATTATTTGACACGCTTTCAAAGCCACTTTATTACGACCAGACCCACAATATCCAACAAGAAATCGATTGGCATCTTAATTTCCTCATAAAACTGTTTACGGAAATGTGTGACTCACAATAAAGCAAAAATGAAATGAAATTTAAATATATAAATCCCGATTTTTCAATAATATGGATTTAAAATTTAAAAGAGTTACGGAAGCTGAAATGCTTAACAATAATTTTACTTGTTCTGTTAAAAAATAAATTCAAGTTGTTAAAAATTGAAATAATCATTATATGAATATCTTAGAGTATATGATAATACATTTTAGTAAATTTAATTTAAATCTTATTACTTTCCTCTGAGTCTGTCTGAATTATATTTTCAGATCGATTATTTTAATGTTCTCTGCTACTTCTAAATATTACAGCTTCCATAATTTTTAAAACACTGAACGGATATTATGGAAAAATTAAGTTTAGATTGAACTCGAAGTTTCTTACACTAAAGCATTTACTGAACTCGGAAAACATGTTGACATAACATAGGACTGTTCCAATGAAGTAGCCAGGTAATATATATTTTGATTTTGTTTCAAATGAATTAGCAATAAGTGCAATTGATTTTTTTTCCATAAGTTTTATATTTTTCTTTCTGGAATAAAATTTCAGGAAAAAAAGAGCGAATCACATTTTTTTCATGGTATTAAACCAGAGGAATAACTTATCGCTCTGGCGAACATGTGATGCTCTTTTTTCGATGAGAATAAAGCTTTTATTTTCTGCCTTTAGCACTCTCCAACGTTGGAAATTGGAATAGTAGCAATTTATTAGTACTTTAAAACATAAGAAGCATTTCCTCTGGGGTGGGGGTGGCTCAGTCGGTAGCGCGCCAGGCTCGTAATCTGTAGTTCCCAGGTTCGAGTCCCAGCTGGGTCAGTGTTGAGATTTATCTCCGCAAAATTCCCTGCCCACGGTCAGTAGGGGACACCGATGGCCTTGGAAAGGCCGCCGTCCGTCGGATGGGAAGTTAAGCCGTTGCCCCGTGTGCGGGAGAGACATACCCTGTGCACGATAAAGAACACGCTGGATGGCCTTGACGGGGGGGGGCTACCATCTGTCTCCCAACAGCTGTTCCAGTGGGTCCCCTCCCCCAACCTTCTCTGAGCCTTCGGAGTCCATGTGACCTGGCCATTTAGCCCATGGTGTGCAAAAAACTGCCGCTCAGAGGTAAACCAACCCAACCCATTTCCTCTTTTATCTCTTAAAACAAAAAAAAAATCGTTTCCCCAAGGCTTGTAGAAAGAAGGCAAATTAATGCTGCAGATGTAAACCTCTTGATCATCATATTCTCCCTCCAAAATTTTAAATTTCTGGCATAAATAGATAGTTTGCAATATTTATTTTAAATATTGTCATTTTCGTCCTTTTCCCATCGTTATAGGGCGCTTATTAAGCTATTGGGAGATTTGAAAAATACGAATCTAATATTTCATCAAAAACGATTTTTTTTCATTTACTTCTGAAAACAATAAATTAAATATATCTAGGTGGAGAGACAGATGAGAAAGGGGATATATTAGTTCCCTTTTTTTAAACGAACTAAAAAAAGACATTCTACTTTTCAGAAGCAGATGACCTATAAAGAACATTACACCTAATTTTTGCTGTTATTGTAACTAATGACTTAGATTTGATTTCATATAAATCATTCTTAAAATACCATTCATATTATCTAACATCGATCAAGTTGGAAAAGCAATAAAGCAAATAAAAAAAAATATAAGTATGCTTATGTTTCTTCCTTCCCATTTTAACAAAGGAAAAATAACAACCGTATCTTATTTTTCTTCCGTTTTCTCTGTTAGAAATTAGCAAAATAATATTTCTTTTCCAGTTGAAAGGAAAAAATAAATTGAAACGTCATCATTCTCTAAGTAACAATGCCAGTTGTAAGAATTTGAAATATTCTTGTGACAATACGGTTGAGTACATTCTTTCCATTGTTTTTTTTATCCTGAATTCACCATTTGAAACTTTAATGAGCGATTATTAAAAGATGATAAAAAAGAGAGAAAAATTATTTTAGCTTTAAATCACATGACTTTTTTTATGCTTTTGGTCCTTATTTCTTTTCTTCGTGACACGTCGCCAATTTCAGTAGACAAATTGCTGGGAGATTTACAATCCCATTAACCTGCCTCCCAATAAGTTCCTTTTTTTCCCCCAGCCGGTAGAAGAGCTTTATCGGATAGCATCCTATTTAACGCCGCTAAAATAATGACCTAAACTTCCCCTCTTTTTTTTTATCTTACGAAGGATAAGTTTTTTCTTTTATTGACTTTCTCGGCTTTAAAAATCAATGTTAAAAAAAACACTGTGTGACGCTGTTTGTTTTCATTTTTTCCAGGAATAAAAATACGATTTTAGTTTTTTCACTCGTTTACTTTAGTAATAACTTTATAAATTAATGTCCCGACGGTTAGCTATTGGGTTGTTTTAGCCCTGAGCGGTACTATTTTTTGCATAAGGGTTCATAGCTTGATAAAAGCATCCATTGGGCATTGAACGGGGACGCCTATGGCATGGAAAGGGGACACCAATGCAGATGGAAAGGGAACATTGTGTGGAGATGGATATGGAAAGGAAAATGATGGCATAAAAATATAACTCTGGCACATAGTTCCATATCCACTCCGATGGATATGGAAAGGGGACATTGGTAGACATATAAAGAGGTCACCGATGCACACGTAAATGTGGCAGAACATGTAAAAAGGATACTGGTGGACACGTAAAGGGAACACCGATGGACGTGGAAAAGGTACACAGATGCACATGTAAAGGGAACACCGTTGGGCATGGAAAGAGGACACAGATGTTCATGTAAAGGGGACACTGGTAGACACGTAAAGGGAACACCGATGGGCATGAAAAGGGACACCGACTCACATGTAAAGGGGACACGGTGTACATGTAAAAGGAATACCGACGGTAATGGAAAGGGGACACTGGTAGGCATGTAAAGGGAAAACAGATGCGTGTAAAGGGTAACACCCCCTATAACAGAAGGTCGCACAACTGAGTTATGACGTCAACATATGTAATTCTAACATCTAAATATTTTTATAGAATTATTTCTATTATTATTATTACTGGTGTATTTTAACACTAAAATTTATACTAATACTTTATAAATAGACATTATTTAGAGAAATATTATTCGTAATAAAATTATAAAATGCTGAAAAATAGGAATAATTTTTCTTCTGAAAAGTGTGTTTGTAAATAAACATTATCATAAAGATTGCTATAAAAATTCACCAGTAATAATAATAGAAATAAATATATATGAAATATCTAGATTTTAGGACTACCTATTTCTGGCATCATAACATAATTATATGACCTTCTGTTATAGGAGATATTGAAAGGGGTCACCGATACACGGGGAAAGAGGACATTGGTGTAGACCAGTGGTTCTCAACCTTTTATGCTTCACGTACCCCCTGGAAATGTGTATGTAACTGGCGTACTCCTTATATAGATAGATAAAACTATAGCTATAGTATAGCAATGGGAATAAAATAAAACATATATGTATATACACACACACACATTAAATTTTTTATTCATAAACTACATATATCGATAAACACAAAAAATGACATAAACAATTTAACAAATCTTATAAAATTATAAACATTTTACTGGGTAACTCTGCATCTCTGTCTCAGACTCTGCCCTAACACATCTAATGCGTCTGCCATTGGAGAGGCTGATGACATGCCTTTCTGCCTGCACTGGTAGAGAGATATACTGGGCCATCTCTCGAGATTCCATTTCCTCCACTTTAACCACGAGCTTCTTAGGACGTTGCAAGACAGGCCAAACTGCCATCGCCGTGTCTGCCACTGTCGTCTATGACCGAGTTGAACTTGCCAGCCCCACCTCCTGGCAATATGCTCTTCCCCGACCTTCCACCCTGGAGGAACAGTAATCTTTTGATCAATGTTACTGTCCCTTCTCTAGGTCGAAAGAACAATGCAGATCCAGTTGCCATCAGGCTTCTCTCCACCTTCCATGTCACTGCACGATATGAGAGATGTACCGAGTTAACACTGACGGATCTGTGGACTGGGAGAAACTATGTGCTGTTTCTGCCTTTGCCATCTCTGATACGGGCATCGCCAGAGGTTTCCGTCTCCCGCATCTCGCTTCCTCCACCTGTGCGGAGCTTCATGATATCTTTGAAGCTGTACTCTTCATCCTCAGCCTCGAGAATGGCAAATTTGTCATCCTTTGCTACTCTACGTCAGCCTTGGCAAATCTCCAGAAGCGAGGCAGCAAGAGCTGCAACCCCGTCCTCATCCAGACGATCACGGAGACTTGCTCCAAGGTCACTGCTGTTGGAATCACGGTTCATTTCCAGTGGATTCCCTCCTGGGAATGAGCTTGCTGATCACACCGTAAAGGAGGCGTTTGAGAATCAGAGGGATGTATTTAATTACCCGTTCTCTCTCAGCGACTGCAGGACGTTTGTCTCACAGCTGATGAGCCAGTATCGTCTTGCCCAGTCGCAGAGGAACTCCAGTTGTTCCTCATTCAGGTACCTGGTTAACCCTTCTCTCAATTCTTCTCTAACCTCAGTAACCACCGCATGTCTGAGGAGACCCTCCTTCATCGTCTACGAGTTGGTGTCATCTACAGCAACTCTACGCAACCCACTCTTAGCAGAGCATGCAGTCCTAACTGTGCCACATGCAGCACACCTGACACTGTATTTCACATACTGCTCAACTGCTCTCGCTACAATGTTGAAAGTGAAGCTTTGCTCCGGGGGCTTCATGCCATTGAAACCACTGACTACTCCATCACCTCTCTCCTTGGTATCCACCAAAACATGAAGCTGCAGCAAACACACTTCCGACTGGTCACTGATTTCTTTCAGAACATTGGCCATTTCCGCAAGGTCTAATGTCCCTTTTACTTTTATGAGATTGGGTAGAGTTAATAGTTTTAAGATATAGCTGAGAGGTAGTCTCTTCTGCCTCTGCTATCTTGTCCTCCTGCTGTGACTTGGTATAGGGAGGCCATCATTGGAGGCTAATTTCACCATGAACTTACAACACCTTGAACTTTCGTGCAGATGGACATGGAAAGAGGACATCGATGGACATGGAAAGGGCACATAGATGGACGTGGAAACGGGACAGAGATGGACGTGGAAAGGGGACAGAGATGGAGGTGGAAAGGGGACAGAGATGGAGGTGGAAAGGGGACAGAGATGGACGTGGAAAGGGGACAGAGATGGACGTGGAAAGGGGACAGAGATGGACGTGGAAAGGGGACAGAGATGGACGTGGAAAGGGGACAGAGATGGACGTGGAAAGGGGACAGAGATGGACGTGGAAAGGGGACAGAGATGGACGTGGAAAGGGGACAGAGATGGACGTGGAAAGGGGACAGAGATGGATGTGGAAAGGGAACACAGATGGACTTGGAAAGGCGACACAGATGAACGTGGAAACGGGACACCGATGGTAGTGAAAAGGGGACACAGATGGACCTGAAAAGGCGAAACAGATGGACGTGGAAAGAGGACACCAATGGACGTGGAAAGGGAACACTGATGGACTTGGAAAGGGGACACTGATGGACGTGGAAAGGGAACACAGATGGACATGAAAAGGGGATACACGTGGAAAGGGGACATCGGTATATCTACTCAATAACAAGTGGACTTGGAAAGGGAACACCGATGGACATGGAAAGGAGATACCGTGGCTATGCCCATTAAGGAACACGGTGGATGGCTTTGAAGAGATGCTTCTATTGTCTCCTAACAACTGCCCAATGGTTCCTCTAATTAGTTTTGAGTCCCTGGGGCCCTAGTACCCTGTCATATAGTATATTGTGCGGAAAAAAAATTCCTCTCTCAGAAAAAAGGATCTCAGCCGAATCCTCTCTCCTTGGGATAACGCTGTCAATATTAGGATATTTTAACATTCATTAATTACAAACTTCGACGTCATTGTCTCTGAGAATTAAGTTGATTTAATGAATTTCGATGATCTCTTGTTGCTAAGAGACAAAGAGATGAGTTTGCGCGCGGTGCATTATTGACGGAGTCTTTTATCATGTGGCCTTCCATCTATTCTTGCCGACATCACAACAATGACTTACGCTTCAGCTAACACTGAGCCGTGAGATTATTCTCGATGAAAAACGTGGGGGGAGGGACTTCATGTCTTACCAGGGGGATAAAAAAAGGAGTAATGGTGAAAAGTAAAATAAGGAAATGGAGTTTAAAAAGAAAGAGTTTAAGGAATAATTTTTTTTCTTTCTGCATGTAAGTGATGTCGACATCCATCAAATTCCTTCCTTAGTACCTTTTGCAGACTTGTACGAGCCTCACAACGTCGCCTGTTTAAAATGTGATTTAGATGAAATACTTAAAAGAAAAAAAAGCTCGCTCAGAAGAATAGAGCGAATTTAATCTTCCAACAACAAATTCCTCGTCAGGAAACAAATCGTCTTCATTTTTCATTGCAAGCTGTCTGCAGTAAATGAATCACCGGAAATCAAATGCTTTTTCTCGAAAGCTCTCCTGGGAAAGTTATGGAAGTTATTGAGTAGATATACCGCAGACGTAGAAAGCAACACATAAAGAAAAAAAGTTGGGGAAAAAAATCCATCAGGAATGACGGATTGTACTCTTACAAAATCAGTTTCTTATTGAGCTCTTTGATTTCTTATGAATGAAAATTGTCCTGAACACAGAGCGTTGGACGTTATCTCTTTCTGAAAAAAAAAAGCAGCATTTTCTTTAAATTTTTTAAAGATGATTCGATTAAGAAACGTACATTCACTGCATTGGGGATAACATGCGAGGCTATAATCTGATGTTTCCAGGATCGAGTAACGGCTGTACTTAGACTGATAATTTATCCGATAATTCTCATCCTGGTTTCGGTGAGAAAGGAGACGCCAATGTGTTTGGAGAGGCCGTCGTCCGTTGGATGGAGCGTATATTACGTCGTAGTTCTGTGTGCAGTAGAGGCATAACCTGTGCATGCTAAAGAACACGCTGGATGGCTTCGACGGCTGCTACCATATGTCATCTGATCCGGTACAGTAGATCCTTTTACCTAACACGATTATGATTTTACCATTTACCTGACACGATTCTGATCCCGTGGAGTCTTCCTGATGTGCCCATTAGGATCAGAACATTAGGATTTGTGATGTGCTCATTAGGATCAGAACAGTGTCGTTCAGTTTGAAAACATCCGAAATGCAATATATGCGACATGCAGAAAAGAATTTGATGACACTGAAGTTGGGTTACCTCTGAGCGGTATTTATGTTTGCACACAATGGGCTAAATGGCCAGGTCTCGGGGACCCGAAAGCTTAGAGAAGGTTGGGGGAGGGAACCTACTGGACAACTGTTAGGAGACATATGGTATCCTCCGATCAAGCCATCCAGAGTATTCTTTAACGTGCACAGAGTATGATTCTCCCGCACACGGGGGGGGGAGGGGGAGGATTAACGTCCCATCAAAGGGGCGGTAGCCTTTCCGAGCCCATCGGTGTCCCCTACTAACCGTGGGCAGGGCTGCGAGTTTTGCGGAGATAAATCTCAACGCTGGCCCAACTGGGACTTGAACCCGGGAACTGCAGATTACGAGTCTGGCGCGCTACCGACTGAGCCACCCCCGCCTCTACTGAAACCGGGACTATATAGACATGAGGACTTTTTTAAATGTGACGCTACGTGGCTAAAATATTGTTCCTTCGGGGATCTGAGATACCGAATGACTTTAAACTTTTCGGTGAGAATGACGTTGGAATTTGTTTGGAGATCAATGCTGGGTCAACTAAAGTTATGAAAATGGTTGATTGGGTTGTTCTACTAAAGACATTTTTTTTCGCACAGAATGGACTAAATGGCCAGGTCACAAAGGCCACAAAAGTTCAAAGATGGTTGGGAGAAAGTCACCCACTGGATAACTATTAGAAAATAAGTAGTAGCCTCCCGCCAAGGTCATCCACTCTGTTCTTTAACATACAGAGGACATTTAGAAGTGGATCTCCTGTCCACAGAGCCAATTCTTAATGTCCCATCCGATGAATGGCGGCTTTTCCAAACCTATCGATGCCCCCTTTCTCTCAGATGGCAAGGCGAGGAAATCCTCACGCTGCTACAATTGGGAGGACTGAAACTGGGAACTGCAGATTACGAACCTCGAGTACTATCGACTAAGCTAGGTACTAGACTAGATTATAATTTCTTAGATTAGGTTTTTGGTTTACCTCTGAACGACACCTTTTTTTGCATAAAATGGACTAAACGACTCAAGGACTCCAAGGGTTTGAGATGGTTGGGCGAAGGGGACTAACTGAATAACTGTTAGGATACAGATGGTAGCCTCCCGTCAATACCATCCAGCCTGTCCTTTAACGTTCTCAGGGTATTGTTCCCCTGTACACGGATTCGATGGACGACGGCCTTTCCAAGCCCACTGGTGCGCCGTTTCTCACCGAGAACAAGGTGGTAGTTATATAAAAAATGAAAATAAATACCCCCTCAAGCAGCTGCTTGCCACAGAGGTCTGACAGGAGCCTGTCAGTTTATATGCCACAGTAGAAGGTCTCAGCAGAAAAACAACACATACATCCATGCCTTACCCGGGGCTCGAACCCAGGTCCCTTAGAGCAGTAGCCAAGCGCGCTAACCAGCGGAGATAAATCTCAAAGCTAGCGCAATTGGAACTAGAACCTGGGAATTGTAGATTACGAGCCTGGCACCTTATACCGGTTGAGCCAACTCTCTCCCAATAGCTTGAGATTAGTACAGATTAACAATTCTTTTCGTACATCCACGGGTGAATTTTGAAAGAAACCTGTGCGACTAAAGACACAGGTTCTTTCCCAATACAGGAGTTATCGTTGTCTACTTGCAGTGATAATGATTCGATACAGGGGAGGTCCCAGGAACCATATTTTGAGTGGGTGTAAGGAGAGGTCAGTGAGCTAACTCTCAAAAACGGAACTCATGGAATTGTGAAATGTCATGTTCTGACTCTTTGTCTTAGCCTTTTGGGGTTTGATGCTGATGCCACTTTTTGATGTTAAAATAAGCGAATGTGTACGAGAGGAAAAAAAATAACCTTCGTTATCCTTATGGTGACAAAATGCTTGTGTCGAAAAGCAGATACTTGGAAATGGATGATTCGTTTGATCCAATTGGATTTGAAACGACCAATTAAGACAGGAAAGAAAAGGTCAATGGTGATATCATTTATCATCGCTGTCGATCTCTTTATCTTCAGTGGTTGAAGAGGAAACTCAATCATCTGTTATTTTTCTCTTGGAACATCATACATTATGGTCCGTTGGATATACGGAGCTAATGTAGACGTGAAATCAACCGGAAGGATTTCATGCTTAGTGTTCAGTGGGATGTTCAATGATTATAGCATGTGTGCGATGTTCGTAACTTATGTCATAGAAGAGATTGTATAAATCCCGAAAAGTATGTTTCAAATGTTTTTTTTGTGCTTATGTGAAGAGAAAACGTGAATATGTATAATCAAAATTGAATTGTTATACTTGAAATAATTGGCTAAAAAATTGGTTGCCGTCAGAGCAACCAATTTTTTTTCAGCTTATTATTTCAAGTATTTTTCGTTTACAGGAAATTTTCCTGGGATACTTTATTGTGATTTGTTATGACGTTTTAAAGGTGCATTTTTTTATAATGGATAGTTTAAATTGCCTCCATATTAGGAAGCGAAGACTTCACTGTAATGTAGAAATTTGCCACTTTTAGAGGGAGTTCCAGTCGTAGAGTTTATATTGCATTTATGGAAGCCATGATGGAAGCTTGCACTTTTCGCTCTCCCTTAAACACTCCTGGTTTGGATTTAGTCTATGGAAACTTGCACTCTTCTCTCTCTCCCTTAGACACTTCTTGTTTACATCGAGTGCACTCTTCTCCCTCACTTAGAGCTCCTTGTTCCTTGTTTGAATTGAATCTATGGAAGTTTTCACTATTTTACCTCCATTAGATACTCCTTGTTCGCATTGATTCTATGGAAGTGTGAACTCTTCTCCCTCACTTAGATACTCCTTGTTTGGATTGAATCTCTAGAAGCTTGCGCTGTTCTACCTCCCTTAGATACTCCTGTTTACATTGATTCTATGGAAGTGTGCACTCTTCTCCCTCACTTAGATACTTCTTTTTTGGATTGAATCTATGGAAGCTTGCACTCTTCTCTCTCCTTTAGAACTCCTTTTTTGGATTAAATCTATGGAATCTTGCCCTGTTCTACCTTTCTTAGATAACTGTTACATTTATTCTATGGAAGCGTGCACTCTCCTCCTTTAGACACTCCTTGTTTCATTGCGTCTATGGAAGAGGTATTTATTTTTGATTTATTTTATTTTGGAAGCTTACACTCTTCTCATTCCCTTAAACACTCCTTGGTCAGAAGTCGCGCTAGGTTCATAATCTTCTGTTTCAGGTTCGAATCCACAGTGTGTCTGCGGAACCCATCTCTCGCACATGTTCTGTGTTCAACATTACTTCATCTTTTTCTGGACCACTTTGTAAAAGGGGCCTTGGCCCCTTTATCGTCAGGTCCACTCACATATGTTCTGTGAGAGCCGAATGATCTTTACGGAAAGCTACCATCTGTTTCCTAACAACCATTCAGTGGATCCCGTACCTAGCTCTGGGGATTTGTTGTAGTTATCACCTGGCAATTTATTGAGCAAGTACCTTATCCTTTCAGATAAAGAAAGGGGCGGCAAGAGTCCCTCAAAGAGTTTCTTGTCCAATCGTGGCTTATTACATATAACCACGAAAGCCAATGAAAAGTAAGATGCGACGCCTGAAAAATGTATCACTCCTCAACATCCTCTGTGTATGGTCGCCATAACTATTCACGTAAAGGGGCTAGAAAACTGGAAATTTGGCAAAAAATTAAAAGTACCTTGAGGTTGTGCAGTCAAAATTTTAACTCCATAGGTTGAATAATAAAAAAAAAATGGTTTGTTGGATAAAATGCATTTTACCTCCGTTTTCTATTCCTACTGCTTCGTTCGCAATTTCTAAATCGCCAAAGCCATCAACCGTCACCAAATCCCTCCCATTCCCAAACACTTTATTATATTTAACGCCCCACTGTAGGTATGAATATGAGTTTTTCACCCATTATGTGGTCATAAAAGGGGAACCCGCTTACAAAATGTGGGACCATTCTGTCAAGTTTCTCGGAAATTACAAGGTATCAAAAGTTTTCGAAAGGGAAATGAAGAAATAATTTGCTAGAAACAAAGCAACATGCTATGAGAGAGAGATTACTAACGTCAGCAACGACCTGGCAAAACAGGAATTTTTCTAGTCGCTAATATACAGGTGTATATGCAAATATGCTTCATTGTGCAATTTACAATATTCTGGAATAAAAAACAACAACAATATTTTTAATTGCTCACTTCCATAGGCCTTACATAATAATAATGTACATCAGAAAAAATGACTTATTTCTTGCATAGGGGTGGAACTTTTTGCTGTAGCGGAATTACATTTGCGAATTGTTCTTTGCTGGATCTCATGTGGGTGTGGTATTTTTTCCATTTGTCGTGGCCTCCTTTGCTCTTCAGATTTTGCCACCCTATTCTTTATCTGAAACGGAGTATAGATCTTCTCTGCACACAACTGCCGTTCCATGATAAAGCGACCCAGCCTAATTCGCTAACATAAAAAAGTATTTTTCCATCAACAGGCAATTGCTTGTAAGCTATTAAGGATGAGTTTACGCGTATACATACAACAAGAAAAAAATTCTGCTACCTAAAGTAATGATACCAAACAGATTCTTCTTTTTTTTTCACGATTACTCCTTTTTTTAAACTCTGCAACTAAAGCCATTTAAAGATTTTTTTTCCTTTTCTCAATTCATAGAGTTCTTTAGCGACGAAGATAGTACAGCTCTCTAAGCTTCTTGCAATAAGCTCCTACCTTCGGCTACGTTGTGGTTTCTGGTGGAGCTTGCTCTTCTACACAGCTCAACAGCTCTAAGCCTTGAGGCGACATAACAGTTCTCAAGGGAGCTCTCCTCCCTCTTCAACTCTGATAGAAAAAGAGATGATCATAAAAAAAGCGGGGAGGGGTCTGGTGGCAAACGTCTGAGACAGGAGAATGAATTTCCTGTTATCAGAGTACCAGGTGAAATGTCTGTATACTTTTCTTGTCAGACTAAGACTATCCTACTCCTCTAAGAGGGCTTCAGAAAATTCCAGTTCAGATAGAGTCTTGCATTCACTTTATTACTCGAGATGGAGTATATCTTCCTAAGCATTGAAAGATGAAGATTAGCTATTTGAATTTATGGTTTAAGACCGAAAACCGGCAAAGTGAAAGGCCCCAATTTTTTTTTCTTTTTGAATTTGAAGACAACTGTTTAAATCTCTTTCACTACATGGTATTTTGTTTTTCTAGAGTATAAAGCAAAGATGATTTTTGCATGCATATTAAATTTCACCCTAGAGGAGGCACGTATAAAATCTGTAAGAAAATTCGGGTCGAAAGAAAGGTTCTCTTTATAGTTCTTCATTTGTGTTTAGAGTTATGTTTATCACCACAAACGTAAAGTTGAAATGCTTTGTTTAAAAATGTACTTATCGTCAACTGGAAAATCAATGACTACAGGTCCGGATCTAGAAAAAAAATGAAGGTGTGTGTGGGGGGGGGGGAGCGACGTGATGGATATGGAAAACCTTTAAGGGGTGAGGCAGTAAGAGACTGGAATTCCATTGCAGCTTAACAGTTTCCCCTCTGTTTTAGAGGCCTTTAAAATGTTCTTGAAAAATGAATGAAATATACATGACTTTAATATTTTTGCTTCCATTACATTTAGTGGCATTCTCAAGGAGGCTTAAGACCCTTTTCTCCAGATCCAGCCCTGAATGAGAACGCCTAAAAATAATTATTTTAATATTCAAATTGAATTAATCTATTAAGAGAAAGACTTAGATTCTATTGGCTCATTTCTAATTTTGCTTTTTCGTTTCTTGCGCTACCGCTTTCGAATGGTAACAGAGGATCATTCAGGTATTTAATAATGAGTCTATTATACTAGAGTACTTCTGAAAATCAAAGATGAAATAAACGGGCCTCTTAAAAGAAAAAAAAAGAAAATTCCCTTATTCGAAGATGAAATAAATCCGTCTGCTATTCATCTTCAAAAAAAAAAGAGAAAAATCTGAAATTCAAGGCTGCTTAGATGGTGAAATCCATGACAACGATTAGTATAGTGATCATCATCATCATCATCATCAAACAAAATAAATGTTTCCTCTGGATATGTTCGAGTCTTTCGACCCTCTCCTCCAGATGGCAAGGTTGGATAATGCCAAGAAGATGATGACATATATGTTACAAAACCTCGATAAAAAATTCTTAATAGAGAAGATGTTTTAAATACATTTTGATATAATATTACTGCAAGTAGCTTTAGGATATGCCTAAAAATAAATAAAATATTAAATGCATTATTTTTACAGCAATAACATGAAATTTAAAATTTAAAAATAGTCACACTTTTACTTTAAATATTATCATCCATGAATGATTTATTCGTCAGTGAGATATATCCTAGAGCAACCTGTAATAATATTATATTAAATTTTTAAATATTATCCTTCCAATCATGGACGGCAAAAATGTCATTTCCTTAATTGAGCCGGTAGCATCTATTGAGTGACGTCACTGCTCTTAACATCTATACAGTCGCTTACTTTCATTTATTTAGTCCTCAGGGTCTTTGTGACCCCACCAGTTCACCCACTGAAATATAAAACAGCCTTTCAGATTAAAAAATAAAATCCAACTAAACTTTTAATCCTGAATGTAACAAAAAAAATAGAGCCAATCCATAATTGAGTAAGCAATTCCAAATAGGAACGAAATAAAATTAAAGATTAAATTGCATTCCCAACTGTTACAGTCAAGTATTGTGGTCATCCATCTCGTCTATAATAGGTGATGGAAGGAAGAACAGAAAAATAAAGCTACAACAACTTATTCCATCCCTGGAGCGAAGTCAAGAAACGGCTCATCCTTCAAGCCAGATGACGTGCAGCACGTACGCTCACGTGGCCATTCAGTTTCATGCTCGCAGTCACTAAACTGTTTTTCGGTAACAAGACTCCACGTTTTGCTCCAAACATCTGGCGCCTTGAAAGCTCCGAAGAAATATAGCGCTTTTCTGGAAACACAAAACGTACCTTTTCCGAAAGCTAAAAAAAAGAGATTTTTATTTTTTCTAAACGTGTTATTGATGTGTTAGATATCAGTATATCGAAGCCTGATGTTGCTCCAGAATAGAGTGCATTTTTTAACGTTGGCTTTATTTTTCTTTAAACAAAAAAATAAATAATTTCCTAGTTCCGCCTCTTTAGCCTCGTTATTTTCCTATCTGCCACCATTTCTGAAGTTTCTTTGAAACTCTTTTGATGGCAGGATTCTCGTGGATTCTCGTTTTGTACTTCCTTCAATTGCAAGAATTTAGTGGAGATAACGGCTTCATCGAGGAGGGTTGGGTTGTTTTACCTCTGAGCGGCACTTTTTTTGCACACCATGGGCTAAATGGCCAGGTCACATGGACCCCGAAGGCTCAGAGAAGGTTGGGGGAGGGGACCCACTGGAACAGCTGTTGGGAGACAGATGGTAGCCTCCCGTCAAGGCCATCCAGCGTGTTCTTTAACGTGCACAGGGAATGGCTCTCCCGCACACGGGGCCACGGCTTAACATCCCATCCGGAGGACGGCGGCCTTTCCAAGCCCACCGGTGTCTTCTACTGACCGTGGGCAGGGCGGGGAATTGAGGAGGGTTATTTTGTCTCTGAATCTCTGCACATTGAACAAAATGGCCGGCTCACAAAGATCCCTAAGACTCGTAAGAAATTTCTGCACAGAAATTTCTGCAATGTTATCTGCTTTTTTTTGCTCAAAAAGTATCGGAACAGTATGGTTTATTACAGAATTCAGAAAAAATATCTGGCAACGTTTTTATAGAAATTATTGATCTGGCAACCTTCGTGTCACGTCACGTGACACGAAGGTTGCCAGATCAATAATTTCTAAAAAAAAATTGCCAGATCACTAATTTCTAAAAAAAGTTGCCATATATTTTTTCTGAATTCTGTAATCAACCATAGTATTCGGATACTTTTTTGAGCGACTGTACGAATAATTTACATTTAAAAATTGATTTAAATTAATTTACCATTCAGTTTTTCGGAGTAATATCGAGTCCTCGACTGGCATTTAGCGAGTTAGCTACTGTTCCAGCAGGGCAAACTTTGTGCTAACTTTCATCGTGGTAGTGACTTCGGTATTAGTTGGGCTTGTCCTTGTGTGAGAAAGACTACCAACGAGAAGTAGTTTCGATGATTCTTCTCTATCAAGTTTTGCAAAACAATTAAACTGAAGTTTATAATTGAAATTATTGTAAGCTTGAAATGACTTTCAGATAAACTGGTAAAAAATAGAGATAAGAATAATCCTCAACGAATAAAGGAACGTTAAAAAATAGAGAATATTTTATATCGAAAAGTTTGTGTGTGTATTGCGCATAACCATAAACGCTATTGCCCTGAAAAAATCTCCTTTTCCAGAAAAAAAATAAGCATACTTTTAAATTTCGCAGTTTATTGTGCTACAGTTGAGTTGGGTTGTTTTACCTCTGAGCAGTACATTTTTGCACACCTTGGGCGAAATCATATAGACCCCGAAATGTCACATGGACCCCGAAGGCTCAGAGAAGGTTGGGGGAGGGGTTGGGTTGTTTTACCTCTGAGCAGCACTTTTTTGCACACCATGGGCTAAATGGCCAGGTCACATGGACCCCGTAGGCTCAGAGAAGGTTGGGGGAGGAGACCCACTGGAACAGCTGTTGGGAGACGGATGGTAGCCTCCCGTCAAGGCCATCCAGCGTGTTCTTTAACGTGCACAGGGTAAGGCTCTCCCGCACACGGGGCCACGGCTTAACGTCCCATCCGACGGACGGCGGCCTTTCCAAGCCCATCGGTGTCCCCTACTGACCGTGGGCAGGGCGGGGAATTTTGCCGAGATAAATCTCAACGCTGACCCAGCTGGGACTCGAACCTGAGAACTACAGATTACGAGCCTGGCGCGCTACCGACTGAGCACCCCCGCCCCTGGGAGAGGGGACCCACTGGAAGAGCTGTTGGGAGACAGATGGTAGCCTCCCGTCAAGGCCATCCAGCGTGTTCTTTCCAGCACAGTCTTAGCTACGTAAAGAATTTTCACCTAATAAAAATGCATTTTAATCGAATATATTCGAAGGAACAAGACTTAAAAAAAACAAAATGAATGCATTTCCTCTGGTAAATATGTAATGCTCGTCTTCAAAGTGAATTCTTTTCATTTTTTAAATTTCGTTTTTTTACCACTTTTTAAGTGTGGAAATTAGAATTGAAGAATGGTTGGGAAAATACAAATCGTACTATTTTATTAGAACCTATGCAACATCAAAAATCTTCATTAATCTCTTAAAACATGAAAAGTTATCCCCCCCCCCTCCAGGTCTCTGGGGGTAAGGGTACATATCATTACTGTCAATGTGCAGGTTTGACCATGATGTTTTACCAAATATTAAACTTCTTGCATAAACAGATCATTTGCAATATTCGTTTAAAATTTTGGTATTTTCACAAATTTTCTGCAGTTAGAGGATACTATTAAAGCACTTCAGTGCCTGCCGTTACCATCCTTTAACAGTGGAACTTGGAATTAATGACTGAATGAGAAAATATAAATAGTAACATTACATTTTATTAGTACCTATGCAAAACGAAAAACATTTTCATTTATAATGAAAAAGCTCCATTTTTCCCACCTTCGTTAGGAATAAAGGTTGAGGTCATTGCTGCCAATGTAAACCTCTTGTTCAACACACTCAACCAGAGAAATGGGAAATTTATTGCATAAACAGAAGTTTACCAATGCTCCTTTAAAATTGTGACATTTTCCAAATTGTGCCTTAATTAGAAGATGCCATTAAAGCAATTGGGAAATTCGGAAAAATGAGAATTGTGATATTTCATCAATAACAAAATGTGCAACACAAAAAAAATGTGCAACACAAAAATTAATTTTTAATTTATTGCCGAAAACAAAAAAGATTGACTATAGACGGATTTGAAAACGTAAGTTGTTCTTTTTAGGACAAAAAATCTGTACAAGACAATCTGATACGAAGAATTTTAAAGTTTTCTGTTTCTCATTTGCATCATTTCAGCATATTTTGATATTCATACGTGGATTTAGTAAATTCTGAGCACCGCAGTTTTGTTTTCTTGGTAAAACGCATTATCTTTGCAATGCAGAGAGATTCATTAAACCTTTCTGATCACCTGGTTTAATCCCGCGATCTGTGTAATTACTTGATAATTCCACATTTAATTATCTCTTTTAGGTTTAACTGCACACTGCATGATGTAGAAAGCACTTAAACATTATAAAGGAATTTGTTTAAGTCGCTCGACTACCGTAACAGAATAATTTGTCTCATCTTTCTTAACTAAATTCAAAACCTGATTATCATCTAACTCACTTTCCCTCTCTTTCTGGGCTGTTTTAATTCTGACCAGCAGGGTTTTTTTACACACAATGGGCTAAATGGCCAGGTCACAAGGATCCCAAAGGCTCAGAGAAGGTTAAGGGAGAGAACCCACTGGACATCTGTTAGGAGACTGATGGTAGCCTCACGTCGAGGCCATTCGGCATGTTCTTTAACGTGCACAATGTACGGCTCTCATGCACACTGTGCCACGGCTTAACATCCCATCCAACGGACGGCGGACCGATGACAGGGCGTTTTGCGGAGATAAATCTCAATGTTGGTCTAGAGGGGAATCGAATCTTGAGCTGTAACGATTAAGCCCCCGCTCCAAAATAATACTACAAATTACTTATTGGTCTGCCTTGAGTGTTAAACAGCAGTGATGTAGCGCGTGTAGCAAATGCGGAGACTATGAGAATACGCAGTCGAAGCTTCAACAGTTCTCATAGATCATAGGGATTGGCAGGTGATTGATAGTATATTGAGTAACAATAGGTTAAGGGTTCTAAACACAGCTCTAGGTTCTATGAGACTTTACTAAGTGTCCGCAAATTCTTACAATATTTCAATCCCAGCATTTTTTTTTTACAATTTAAGCAATCGAATGATTATGAAAATTCAAAATCAAGGAACGGGCAGGTCAGCTAGATATCATTTACATAAGCCTCGAAATGTATGGGGAGCAGAGGTCTAAAAATTTCCTTTAATTCAAATATTTTGAAATTTTTTCGCTTTGAAATATTTTATTTCTGAATGGCACGTGGTTTGCACGCGCTGAGGAAAATGTCCAGGTCATAAGAAATTGAGAGCTCAGAACGAGGTAGGGGAAAATATCTGCCGGAAGCTGTCGAGAGACAAAAGGGAACCTCTCGTCATAATATTCTTTCCCGCATACAATTAATAGTTCTCTTGCACACCTCTGAGGGCACATCTCATAAGGGGTGGCTCAGTCGGTAGCGCGCCAGGCTCGTAATCTGTAGTTCCCAGGTTCGAGTCCCAGCTGGGTCAGCGTTGAGATTTATCTCCGCAACATTACCCGCCCTGCACATGGTCAGTAGGGGACACCTATGGGCTTGGAAAGGCCGCCGTCCGTCGGATGGGACGTTAAGCCGTGGCCCCGTGTGCGGGAGAGCCATACCCTGTGTACGTTAAAGAACACGCTGGATGGCCTTGACGGGAGACTACCATCTGTCTCCCAACAGCTGTTCCAATGGGTCCCCTCCCCCAACCTTCTCTGAGCCTTCGGGGTCCATGTGACCTGGCCATTTAGCCCACGGTGTGCAAAAAAGTGCCGCTCAGAGGTAAAACAACCCAACGCACATCTCATAAGCTATTTGCAAGAAAAAGAATGGTATTGTTTTACATCTTGGTATTTGGTTTAAACATAATTTTCACAACTCATTTCTAGCGCACTAGTTGGTAGAGGACTAATACTGAAAGAGGTTCCAAATATTTCATTTGCATAAATAAATCGAAAAATAACAGATCTATTTGTTTGCGACCCTTTAACATCAACGTTTTGCCGATAACAGCTGGAATTTTTCAATTTGCTTTCAATGGTTAGGCGAAAATTCTTCTTCTGAATATTTCTTCATATGGCACTTCAGTCGTTTCCCAAGCCTTAATGTATTATTCAAATGGAATCGAATTATAATGCAACAGCTGCTAAACGTAAAAGTTTTTTCACTGACATTTCAACTTTCGGGGAAACAAAGTCAAGGACGAGATATAAAATCATAAAATGGGAACAAATAGTTGATGCCAAAGATTCGTTTCTTGCTAGAAAACGCAATTCTGAGGTCTTTCCATACCGTAATTCCGGAACACTAAACATCCAAAATCCCCCCTACTATAACAGACACTCTATTCTTCTGTTTGGCATTTCCTTTAAATCACAGCGTCGGTAATGACTTTCCCAATTCATTTTGTATAATCCTCAATGGAAACGTGGATGATTTGTTATTATCATATTTCCCCTATTTGAGGAAAAGCGATATCGGAAAGAATTATGCCTCTCATTTGCCTGACGTGCACATGAAGCGCAAAGATTTCTGCCGCCCTTTCTCAAAACATGCGCAAACACACGATCAGATTTTACTGAAGACAAAAAAGAGGTGTGGAGGGAGGTTTGGGGGGGGGGGGGGTGAGGGGTGGCATAGCATTCTACGCTAGCTCAACGACGAGGGGAATGGACAATTACCACCATCTGTCGAGAGGGAGGAATAATAAAATGTGTCCGAGAATTAGGAAGTTGGGCAGAGGCAGACTGTGAGAAATGAGAGCAGAATCAGGGCATCGACGGATCGGAACACTTTGGGCGGAAAGTGAGGAAGTTATCGCACCAAATGATTGGATCGAATTGAGTGAAAAAGTGATATATATATATACCCTTTCCATACAGTCAAAAATTTATAAATTGTAACTTTTTTATTTCCATTTAAAGAAAGAAATCGATCTTTTTAGCTGATGCTGCTGATTTAAATGAAGACAAAGGCAAAAAAGGTGTAATGGAAAAAAATGGAAGCTTGATTGTTTTCCTGTTATCCCAATCCCGATGAAGAAAAGAATGAAAACTTCCTTAAAGATAAGAAGAAATCTTAAAAAATTATTCTTTACAGAGAAAATAAATCTCTTTCGTTACCGTGTATATTTTTACCAGAAATTATAGGGTTACTCTGAGTGGCACTTCTTTTGGACATAATGAATGAGATAAATGACCAAGTCAGAAGAATCCCAAAGACTCAGGAAAGGCTGGGAAAGGGGTTACAGCAGTTAGCTCTTAGGGGACAGATGAAAATATTCCGTTAGGATATCCAACGTGTTCTTTAGCATGCACAGTATATGGCACCTCTACTGTACACTGAGCCATGACTTCATGTCCCATCTGACGGACGACGGCCTTTCCAAACACATCAGTGTCCTCTTTCTCAGTGAGAGAAGAAACGGGGTTGACGATTAACTATTAACACCTGAAATCATGAGATTACGAGCCTGGCGCTACCGACTGAGACAATCCCCACACTCCAGAAATTGTTATTACCGATAGTGGAGTGTTTTATATCAAAAATGAGTTCGAGCTTGGGCATAAAATAACATAAGAGACTTCGGGCTCAAGTTCAGTCATAAATTAAATTTTTCTTGTAGTTTTGAAAAAAGTAAATTAAGAGGAATATAATAATTTCGATCTTTAATTTTTTGCGCATTTAAAAATAAGCTCTAGCCAGGTATTTTTTTTAGGTATTCTCTGTCTTTCGTTAATGGGGGCGGGGTTTGGCTCAATTGATATCGGGTCAGGTTCGGGTCCCACCTGTGGCAGCATTAAGATTTTACTTTGCTAAATTCCCACGCTACCATTGGTTAGTAAGAGATCCCTTGTGCACATTTCCACTCTTTCTGAACAATTGCATTCATCTACATTCTTTCTGGTCACTTGTGCACATTTCCACTCTTTCTGATCAATTGCATTCATCTACATTCTTTCTGGTCCCCTGTGCACATTTCCACTCTTTCTGATCAATTGCATTCATCTACATTCTTTCCGGTCCCTTGTGCACATTTCCACTCTTTCTGATCAATTACATTCATTTACATTCTTTATGGTCCCTTGTGCACATTTACACTCTTTCTGATCAATTGCATTCATCTACATTCTTTCTGGTCCCTTGTGCACGTTTCCACTCTTTCTGTTCAATTGCATTCATCTACATTCTTTCTGGTCCCTTGTGCACGTTTCCACTCTTTCTGATCAATTGCATTCATCTACATTCTTTCTGGTCCCTTGTGCACGTTTCCACTCTTTCTGATCAATTGTATTCATCTACATTCTTTCTGGTCCCTTGTGCACATTTCCACTCTTTCTGATCAATTGCATTCATCTACATTCTTTCTGGTCCCTTGTGCACATTTCCACTCTTTCTGATCAATTGCATTCATCTGCATTCTTTCTGGTCCCTTGTGCACGTTTCCACTCTTTCTGATCAATTGCATTCATCTACATTCTTTCTGGTCCCTTGTGCACATTTCCACTCTTTCTGATCAATTGCATTCATCTACATTCTTTCTGGTCCCTTGTGCACATTTCCACTCTTTCTGATCAATTGCATTCATCTACATTCTTTATGGTCCCTTGTGCACATCTCCATTCTTTCTCATTCCTTGTACTGATCTGAATTCTTTACGATCCTTCTTTCTGAACAATTGCATTCATTTACATTTTTTTTCTGAATCCTTGTGCACATTTACATTCTTTATCATCCCCTGTATTCACCTGCATTCTTTCTGATAAATTGTATTCATGTACACTTTTTCTGGTTCCTTGTGACATCTCCATTCGTTCTTATACCTTGTATTCTTCTGCATTCTTTCTGATCAATTATATTCATTTACACTTTTCCTGCTCCCTTGTACACATCTTTATTCTGTATGATCTCTTGTATTCATTTGCATTCTTTCTGATCCCCTTGTGCTCATCAGCATTCTTTGTTGTCCATTGTATTAATCAGCAATCTTCCTGATCTCTTGTGGCCATCTGCTTTCTTTACGATTCCCAGTATCCTTCTGCACACTCATCCAGTTGAATTAAAGTTATTAATCTTAATTCTCAACATTTTGCTTACTACTGGGACAAGCCTTATGAAATATGATCATTTAGCTCAACAAGTTGCTATCCCTTCGAGACACCGTTTCTATCTGAAAAGATGTGGATGAGCATAAAACCAACAGATACAGGCCAATTAGCCCATTTTCAGACTTCCTCTTTTCTCCTCTGTGCGAAGTCTTGTTCACATTTGCATATGCCGCCAAAGAATGCAAAGCATAAACTCAAATGAGAATGAAGAATACCTACAATGACGTAATTAGACCACATTAATAACCTACAAATAAAGAGCTTCAAACCTCCAAAATTGTGAAAAGTGTCTCTTAATTAAATATGTTTAACAATATCGTGACAGTTGGCATGACTGGATGCGAAGCAAGGACACCTGGGTTCGAATCACATTTTCTCTGTGATATATGTTGTCTTTCGGCTAAAGTGCAGCCTTCGTGATAGATCTTATGTATGTGTATTGTACTGAAAGACTCCTAGTAGACCCCTATAATAAGAGAATCGCTTCTCAAGTGTCGGGGGCGGGGGTGACATAGTTGGTAGCGCGCCAGGCTAGCAATCTGTAGTTTCCAGGTTCGAGTCCCACCTGGGCCAGCATTAAGATTTATCTCAGCAAAACGCCCACCTTACCCTCGATCAGTAGATTTGGAAAGAGTCGTCATCCTTTGGATGAGATGTTAAGCCGTGTTTTTTGTGTTTGGGAGGAGCCAGATTCTGCACATTTTGAAGAACACGCTGAACACCTTGAAGGGAGTCTAACATCTATCTCCAAATAGCTGTCCAGTGAATCCCTTCCTCCCAACCTTCTCGGAGTCCTTGTGACCTTGCCATTTAGCCCATTGTGTGCAAACAATTATTGCTCAGAGGTGAAATAAACCAACCCTGAAGTGATTTGCTTTATAAATGAAGAAAATACACAATTTATTCGTTTTTATCGATTTGAATAAGTGAATAAATGGATGGATACATGAAGGCTTTGCTTGCCGAATAAGAATTGAGAATGAAGGCTTAGTGGAATGCTTCATATTTCCTTCAGTTTAGACAAAATATCGCCATGGCAACCGGGGATTCATTCAATCTAGAATTCTTCGGATTCACCGGAAATGCTGGTGAAGACGAAATATCACACTTGATTGAATGACTGAGAATTGAATGACTGAGAGTGAGTGATTGAATGACAGGGGATCATGCATAATAATTAATTAATATGATGCCGAAATAAGGTAGAACTCTGCAAATTCACACTTGGGGCTAATACGAATTGTAGATTTTGGAAAAATCCGAAATTTCACCTCTGTATGTCCCTGAAGGTCAAACCTTCATCTACGAATGCTGGAAACGGGAAAATTGGTGTCTGAGGGTGTTTCGAGTTGCAAATCTCAGAAACGGTACGAAATTTCCGATCCGGAGGATCCTTCAAGGTCAAAGATCAAATTTAAATCTACTGATGCTAGAGGATTAAAAATTAGTGCATTGGGATATTTCGGATCGTTGATCTCAGGAACGTCGCGAAACCTCGGATCCTGCGGGTCCTTCGAGATGAAAATCAACCGCTACTAGAACGCTAAAATTTGACGACTAAGTCCTTGATTGATTTTGGATCTTAGATTATCCCGTTTTAGGGATAATCTAAGATCCAAAATCCCTCGGACTTAGATTATCCCGTTTTAGGGATAATCTAAGGGGTAATAAATCTAAGGGATAATCCAAAAGCCCTCGGACTTAGATTATCCCGTTTTAGGGATAATCTAAGTCCGAGGGCTCAGGAGACAGATGGTAGCTTCCCATCAAGACTATCTAGCGTGTTCTTTAACGTGTACAGGGTATGGTTCTCCCGCACACGTGTCAAGGCTTAACGTCCCATCCGACGGACTGCTGCATATCGGTGTCCCTACTGTCAACGTTGTCCCAGCTGGGACTCGAACCTGGGAACTGCAGATTACGAGCCTGGTGCGCGAGCGGCTGAACCCCGTCCCGTACAGAGAGGTAAAGAAAATATTTTTATTGTCAATGCAAATCCCTTTAAAAATGGACTTATACGATCGAAATTTCAAATTTATAGCATGAATGGATAACGGTGGAACTATTGGTAGATTTGGAAAAAAAAAAAGCGAATCCTAATATTTCATTAATACATTGTGCGAAGTGTTAAAACGAATTTTTTTTTCCTCCTTATCACAAAAGAAATAGAATATTTACAGACGATAAAGTGAAATCACGTTTTGAAATCGAGATAAAAACGAGAGAAAAAAAAAACTTATGAAATCATTTAGTGAACTTTGAAAGTGTGCTTCCTTTGACATAATGCAAGTTCTCAACTAATTACACTCATTTCCATAAATTAAAGAAAATCCCTATGTTAAGTCAATGGGAAGTCAACCTCAAAGCTATATGATATTTGAAATAAGGTTTTTGGTTTCGAAAAATATGATTGCAGATAAAGATCTCAATCAAATAAATCAATATCTCGTTTTTCAACAATATTCGTTCAGTATTTAATGAGTTATGGAAGTTTGAATATTTAGCGATAACAATGCCAGCCACAAAAATTGACTTCAGAATTTAATTAAAACTTAGTAATAAGTACTGTATCAAAGTGTTTAATAAAATAAGTTTGTATTTTAGAACTTTGTGTAAAGAATTCTTTCATTATTCTTCAGTTTTGTATAAGTTTCTTAAGACTGGCATTGTTATCGCTAAATATTCAAACTTCCATAACTCATTAAATACTGAACGAATATTGTTGGAAACCGAGATATTGATTTAATTGATTAAGATATTTATCTGCATTAATATTTTTTTAAAACAAAAAAACTTATTTTAGAAGTTACAGAGCTTTGACGTCTAAATATGATATAGTTTCTCTGGAAGTGAATATCAAACAATTTCATTAAAAACTAACAATATGCGAATATTTGACTAAGCAATGCCAGTGTAAATATAGCGGATGCGTTCGCCAAAGATATCACCAGCGATTCTCAGAAATAAAAGCTTTTAATTCGCCAAGATAAAAGTACAATACAGAATTCTAATTAATATTCCTTCTGTATCAAAACCGAAAAAGATAGTTCTATTGCGCAAGAATTAATTTGCGCTATTTCCATTAGCCCGAGCGTCACAATGGGATAGTTGTCACGGAAATGACTGTGGTTAAGTGAAAAATATCGCCATGGCAACCGGAGAATGATGATGTATGTCGAAACAAATAATAAACGTCAGCTCGTTCGTTTGTGGGTTCTCACTTGGAAGTCGCGCGACTTACTGGTGGGGGGGGGGGGGGCAAATGACTCTTTCCATTATGTGAATAAGTAAGGAAAAACAAATGAAACCGTTTTCGAATGCGGATAATACTTCCCTTATCTTTCTTCGCGTTAATTCCCAAACGTAGCATTTTGAGAATGACAGTGTTGCAGCGACAATGTCGCGTTTCTAAATGCGTAGTGCATCTTCTGTTGCCAACAATGAATGTCAATTGGCCACGAATGCAAAATGGATTTATTGTCCTCGCTTAAAATGGGCAGCATGTGTTCTAGTGGGAAAAAGGGAATTGTGACGATTTTGTTTAAATGAAGTTCAAGTATTCTAATGCAAAACTGTAGTTTACAGACTTTTTGAAATGGAGTAAGTCCAAAATGATTCATAACAAAAGGAATCCTGCCCAAATTTATCCCATCATGTTTGTGCTGAGAATATTTCGTCTAATTTCAGGCTCTGTCGTCGGTGAGAATGGGGATAACCAATGGGCTTGGAAAAGCCGCCGTACGTGGGATGGAAACGTTAAACAGCGGTATAATAATAAGAAAAAGAAAAATTAAAATGTAAGAGGGTCAGTCATTTAGATAATCAGATAGATAGTGTGAAAAACACTCAGCTTGTCAGTTGTACAGTCAGTTAGTTAGAAAAACGCCCAGCTCATTCATACAGTCCGACAGACATACAGCCAGTTCTTCAGAAAGCATTATAGTCAATCGCTCAGATAATCAGATGTATAGTTAGTGGACAGCTGGGGGATCTAGGGGGGTGCAAGAGAACACGCCCCCCTCTCTTCAGAATGTTAGTAAGCGTAACAGAGACAAAAATTATTAAATATTTATATTTAATGCATTTTTCAAGAATTTTTTTTAAAGATCTGTTAAACGGAAGGGGAAATGTTATACTACATTGGAAATTCAGTGTCTTGACCCCATCCCCCCTGTTACATTTTTTCGGCTTCGGTTCTGATTCTTCCCCCCCCCCGAGCTCCCAGTCCCTGTCGATCTTTTTCTAGATCTAGACGTGGTAGGACAGTTCTGCTAGTTATAAAAACTCTCAGATAATCAGTCATACAATCAGACAGTCAGTCTGTTGTTCAGAAAGCGTTATCGTTAGCAGGTCAGAAAATAGAATCAGATAGTCAGTCAGACAGACAGATGGGCATCAGCGAATTAAACAGTCAGACAAATAAGTAGATAAGAGATAGTGTGATAGACAGATGGAAAATCAGCCAGTCTGGCAGATAGGGAGGACAGAAACAGTAAGATAGATAGACAGAAAGTCAGTCAGAGAATTAGTAAAGCCGTCAGGCAGTCAAACAGATAGATAGTCAGTCAGCAATTAGATAGTCAATCAATAAGTTCAGACAGTAGAGAGACAGACAGAAAATAAGTAAATCACTCAGTCACTCAAAGTTTCAGATAGAGACAGACTATGTGACTAACTGAGGGACAAAGAAAATAGCGAAATCTCTCTTTCACAGGTCGGGATGCTTGAAACATGCACCCAATCCTAAAAGTGCAGAATCATATCTGGAAGAAAATTTTTTAAGCTTACAGTAATTAAGCTGATAATTTATTCACGAGAAAAACTGATATCACTGCAGTATTAGTGAGATCTAAGAAGTGTACTTTTATTTTTTGTTTCTTTTTCGGCAGCATTTCACCAAAGACTTTGCAGCATCCGTTTTCATATCGAGTCGGCACTTTTTGATTTATCCTCATCCTTAGACGAGGTCAACAGTTAGAAAAAGAAAACAAAAACACAGATTTGGAGTTTCTGTGTAAGCTGTCGCCTCTTCTGATGAAGCTTCTTGTCGCTATCAGCAATTTTTCGCTGCGGTCATCAACGTGATCATCGTGACCTTTGACTTTCTATCGAGCAGAGCTGACTGAAATCCGATCGATCGTTTCGTCCGTAGAACGAAACCCCAGTTTTAGCATCTAAAAGTAAACGGAAAGAATGAAACCTAGAAGAACGTGTATCGCCTCTGGCGGATATAGGAATCTCGTTTTCAAATATAATGAAGTTTATCTACTTTTGTGCACTTAAAAAGTTTTAATTTGAACTAATGGATAACTGGGAAAATAAAAAAAAGTAGCATTTTGTTAGTGCTTATAAAACAGAAAAAGTATTTGTCTTTTATTCCTTAAATTTAAAAAGTTGCTTTTCTTAGACTCCTCTGAGAAAAGGGGACAGATTGTTGCTGTCAGTGGAATATCAGTTGACACTCTACCAGCGAACCGAAACTTTCAAATTTCTACCATAAACAGACCACCTGAAACATTTGTTAAAGTTTTGCGTTTTTCATATTTAGGGACCTTTAACTATGTAAATTAAATCCATCAAAGGTCTGAAAAATGAAAATTGCAATGCGTATTTCATTCGGACCAATCCAACTAAAAAGGACTTTTTACGGTTATCTCTTAAAATATTTGCGTTTCCCCCCCCCTGGGGGGTGACTCAGTCGGTAGCGCGCCAGGCTCGTAATCTGTAGTTCCCAGGTTCGAGTCCCAGCTGGGTCAGAGTTGAGATTTATCTCCGCAAAATTCCCCGCCCTGCCCACGGTCAGTAGGGGACACCGATGGGCTTGGAAAGGCCGCCGTCCGTCGGATGGGACGTTAAGCCGTGGCCCCGTGTGCGGGAGAGCCATACCCTGTGCACGTTAAAGAACACACTTAATGGCCTTAACGGGAGGCTACCATCTGTCTCCCAACAGCTGTTCCAGTGTGTCCCCTCCCCCAACCTTCTCTGAGCCTTCGGGGTCCATGTGACCTGGCCATTTAGCCCATGGTGTGCAAAAAAGTGACGCTCAGAGGTAAAACAAGCCAACCCACCCCCCTGGATGTAAAATGGGGGTGGAAAATGCAACTATTTTAAGAACGCAAAAAAAGTTTTTCCGTTCTTTTTTTAGTTACTTTTTTTACGTTACTTTTTTTTAAGAATGTAAAAGGGCAACTTATTGTGTCACATGAAAATCTTATGACCTTCACATTCTGCAATCGAAATTTCAAATTTCTAACATAAATACATCGCTTGCAATATTTGCTTAAAAGTTAGCAATTTTCAAAAATTTTATCAGCTAGAGAGGACAATTTAAACTTTTGGGAGATTCGGAAACAGCGAAACGTAATATTTCATCAATACCTATCCAACAAAGAAAGAAATTTTAATTTATATCTGAAAGCAAAAAATGTTAGATTTCTATAGACTGACATACAGACGACAAAGTGAAAACATTATCTGGTGTTTTTTTTTTTTGAAAGAGATTTAAAAAAAAGCACCATTTGCATTTGTAATAAATGTCTTATCTTCGACCCCAGTAGAACTCAGATTACCAGTCATTCAAACACTGAATTAAAGAATGAAGGTTATGAGTAGTATATGAATTTCGAGTCTTACCTTAAAATATTATTTATAATTTAACATCAATACTAGTTCATCATTATCATCATCCTCAAGCAGCCATGGGCTACGGAGGTCCAACCAGACTAGGCAACCTAGTTCTCCAAGCAAGTCTATTCTGAGCTACATCTACTGCATCTGGCCACTGCACACCGATTCTAACAAGGTCCTGTTTGACATTGTCTGCCCACCGCATCCTACGTCTCCCCTTCTTTCTGAGGCCTTTAGGCACACTGTTCATAACCCTATTGGCCAATCTATAATTATCCATACGGGCAACATGGCCAAACCAACGGAGTCCCTCTCTGCAAAATATGCTGCTCAATGGAGGTTGCCAACTCCTTTGCCTAACCTCATAATTAGTTATAAATTTAAACCACCTAATACCCAAGATACTACGTAAGCATCTAGTTTCATGTTATCTTGTTTACAAAGTGTCCAAGTTTCACTACCAAAACTAACCCTAGAAAGAGCCAAATTATTATGTAACCTAATTTTAGTCTTTAGATGTATACGCCTATTTCTCCACACTCTCCATAGATTCTTAAAAGTCCAGACAGAAATTCCTATTCGTCTGTTAATCTCATGCCGCACATCACCAGTGTCTGTTACATAGCACCCAAAATAATTAAACTGTGACACCTGCTCAAGACTGCAACCATTCAGATTAACTGAATGACACCTGCCTGACCAATTTTCATCACTTTAGTTTTCTCTCTGTTTATAACCAAACCTACTCTACTACCAGTCTCATCAACAGCTCGAATGAAAACGTTCATCTCATCAACATCGTTTGCCAAAAGGGCTAAATCATCAGCATAATCTAAATCTAAAAGTTTCATATCTCCAGACCATTTAAGACCAAAATCTTTCCCTTGAACTGAATTTCGCATAACATAATCAATAACCAAATTAAAGAGAAAAGGAGACAAAATGCACCCTTGTCGAACACCAGAAGTAATGCTAAAACAATTGCTACAAGCCTTACCAACTCTCACACACGACTCTGTTATTATAGAGAGCTTTCATTATGTTAACTAACTTGTCTGTTGTACCATATGATCTCACAATCAACCATAAATTATGACGATCAACAGAGTCGAAACCCTTTTTGAAATCAACAAAGCCAGCAACCAAAGGTTTCTGAAACTAAACATTTCTCAAGAATCTGCCTGAGTGAAGATATCTGATTGACACATCCCTTACCACTTCTGAATCCATATTGCTCATCACACAATTGCCTGTCAACCAGATTCTTAATTCTATTAAGCACAATCATGTAAAGAACTTTACCTGGAACAGAGATTAGGATGATACCCCTGTAATTTTCACAAGAACTGCGATCACCTTTTTTGAAAATAGGGATAACAATAGCTCTGGTAAAATCCTTAGGAACCATGCCTTTATCATAAAAGATATTCAGAATTTCAGTCATCCAAGTGGTAACCGAAACATTCCCAGCTGTAAGCATTTCCGTAGTAATTTCATCTACCCCTGAGGATTTATGAAGTTTAAGTTTAGAAATAGCCAAAATAACTTCAGATTGTGTTATAGGGCCAATATTAAAGCTACCAATGCATCTATCATCATTGCAAACAATGGGAATAGAACTTACCACATTGTTTAGAACATCACTGAAATGCTCAGCCCACCTAGCCATGACAGAATCCTCACCTTCTAGATATAATCTTACCTTGATTTTCCTTCAATCCGTGTATACCTGTCCGTTTTCTACCACACAAAACATTAACTATTTGGTACAGCTCTCTGCTGTTGTGCTGTCTAACTGCTTCCTCAGCTTTGTCAGTCAAACCATCAAGCCAAAGATTCTTATCAGCAGCTAACTGATCCTTTACACATTTATTAAGCTTTCTGTAATGCTTTCTATTAGGACTAGTAGTGTATTGATTAAGGACATTCCTGCAGTTCCTTCTTTCTGAAATAAGCTCAAATGCCTTATAATTCAAATAATTCTGTCTCCTCTGCTCCTTTTTTCCTAAAAAAGTATTGTTAGTGTCCAAAAAAGCCTGTTTAAAATGGCCCCATTCTTCCTCAACTTCAGTAGTAAACAAACCATGACTGTCATAATGACTAAGTAACCTATCATGGTAAGCTTTAGCTATAACTGGGTCTTTCACAGCTTCAGTATTAAAAGTAAATTTTTTAACCCTAGCACAACACTTTTTAAGTTTAAGTTGCAAGACACTTTTAACAAGGTAATGGTCAGATCCAATTTCAGCTCCCCTATATGCCCTGGTATTCCTAACAGAACTAGCTCATTTGCTATTAACTAATATATAATCAATCATATTCTTATGCAGCTCATCAGATGAAACCCATGTGTAGTTATGTATGTTGCAGTGTTTGTAATAAGTGTTAGTTATTCTGAAACCATTGAGTTTACTTACCTGTAGCAGACGTTGCCCATTGCCATTGCAGCTACCAATACCAAAAGGGCCTATCACCCCTCCCCAAAGGTTAGAGTCAGTACCAACTTTGGCATTGAAGTCACCAAGAACAAGGGTAATATCTCCTTTCTTGACAGAATTCAAAATATCCTGAAGTTGTCCGTGAAACCTATCCTTCTCATCCTCATCGGCATCCTCAGTGGGGGCATAAAAGCAGATAACATTCAAGTCTTTAACTCTTGTCTGAAATTTTACTGTAAGACACCTGTCATTAATGCACTCAAATCCTAGAAGAGTATCACTATCGTGTCTGCTGAGAAGCAGATTCACACCTTAGTGATGTTTATTGTCTTCCCTCCCTGAAAAGAGAAATTTAAAATTATTCTTAAGAATCTGACCTTTATCTGTCCATCTGGTCTCTTGCAAGCCGAGAATATCTAACTTATAATGGTGGAATTCTTCTGTGAGGACATCAAGAGAAAAAGCTCTGTGCAAAGTCCTCACATTCTAACTACCGATGGAGAGAAAATGGTTAGTGGGATGTTTAAAGAAACTATGTTTATTGAGAGAGGGAACGCGACAATAACTTTTTACGGTCATCTTATTACAGTTAGTGTCCGCTTACTGTCATATTACCGTGTTTTTTTCTCTCTCTTAGAATGCATTAAAAAAATCCCGGTAAAATTTGCTTACAGTGATTTTCCGAGGCACAAGAAAAAATTTTTTTTTTCAGTTCATACGGCTAAAAATTTTATACCGCCTATCAGCCTCCGCAAAATTCCTCGCCCTGCCCACGGTCAGTAGGGGACACCGATAGGCTTGGAAAGGCCGCCGTCCTTCGGATGGGACGTTAAGCCGTCGCCCCGTGTGCGGGAGAGCCATACCCTGTGCACGTTAAAGAACACGCTGGATGGCCTTGACGGGAGGCTACCATCTGTCTCCCAACAGCTGTTCCAGTGGGTCCCCTCCCCCAACCTTCTCTGAGCCTTCGGGGTTCATGTGACCTGGCCATTTAGCCCATGGTATGCAAAAAAGTGCTGCTCAGAGGTAAAACAACCCAACCCGCCTATCAGCGACAATTTCATCAAATTACGTTCCTTGCATACGTAACAATTTGAAAAAACTTAGCAATGTTAAAATTCTAAAGAGCCGAAATCTTTTTTTAGACAATGATTATTAAGCCCTTATGCGTTTTTCCTGAATGAGATGACGCAAGTGAAAATTGAATCGTTCTTTTTAGAAGGTGAACTCTCCCTAACCGCTTTCAGAAGAATATCAAGTATCGTCCCCTCCACATCAGGTACTCGATTTTTTTTAATGTTTATCGAGGTAATGAACTAGATAGAGAGTCTGTTGTTTTTTTTAGAATAGCTTGCCAAAGAAAAGATTTTTTTCACCTGAATATTTTATTTCTATTATTTTTCGAGTTGTCTGTTTATTAAATGCAATGTATTTTTGTGTTTATAAGATGTTTTTGAACAGATTTCCAAAAAATAATACATTTTTCACATAAAACTTTTGTTAAATTTTTAATTTTTTGTTATTAAAGTGTAATTTACAGTTGTGTATAATTTGTTGTGTTTCAAGGAAACATGTATATATACATGTTTTCTTGAAAAAAGAAAATGTTACAAACACACATTTTAGGCAGTCATTGTTAAAACACCATCTAAAAAGCATTATAACAACAACGTAAAACAAAAATTTGCCTAATTTTATTTAAAAAAACTACCCCCCCCCCCTCCACCAATGCTCGTCGCCTAATAAATATTTTTTTGGTCCTAATTAAACACAGTAAGTGGACACCCACTGTATCTTCTTTATCATCTTCTTGTACAGTTTCGATGATATTTTCTTAAGTGTTGATTACCCATCGTCATTAACGTTTCAATTTAGCCAATATGATATCTTCTAAATTACTTTCTGAGTACCCAGAGATTTAGTATTGCTGTTATGCCATTGTGAATCCTTTTCCTTGCTTCTGGTCTACTCCGATGAAATTTAAACAAACTGCATTTCATAACTTCTGTAGAGAAAGCGGTGGCCAAGAGATCGAGTCTGAATGTTGCTACTTATAAAACTTTTCCCACTGTTTCAGTGGTCTTTAGGAAAAATCCTTCAAAAATACATTCATACTAAATTATAACCACCCCACCCTATGTTATGTCGATGAAACACTAATTTCGAGGATCTTTAACTTTTAAAATAAGCATTTGATGCGAAAACGTGACTAAAGATAAAGATCTGAATCAATTCCATTTAAATATCTATATTCAACAATATTCCTTCAGTATTCAAACAATTACGGAAATTTGAATATTTAACAGCAGCACTGATATAAAACCAAAGGAGTTTACCTTTTAAGTTAATTGAAACTAAAATGAGAAATATTATTTGAAACCATTCGATAAATAATTACATTTTAAAAGTGTGTGTAAATAATTGCTTCATTTTTTGTTTAATTTCTTTTATAAATTTCTCAGAACACATTGCTCCTAACAGATGTCCAGTGGTCCCCTCCCCACAACATTCTCTGAACCCTTGGTCCGTGTGACCTGGCCATTTATCCCACTGGGTAAAAGTGCCGCTCATGGGTAAAACAACAACCCAAGCAACCCAACCAATTTCTGGAAAATTGTCGAAATGCACTTTCCTTGGAATGACACTATCCTTGGTATAGAATGCTCCTAGATTTCAGAAACAATAGAGAATGAAAGAATCTTGAGCAGCCACTAGAATCACAATAGGGTGCAAAAGAACAGTTAATGATTTGTGGTGTATTTCTCACGCCATTTAGGTCTCTTTCGTCCTTCCATGCACACTAGGAAAAGAAGAAAGTGAAAGGCACCGACACGAAAGGAACAGCGTCGTCACTAGTCCCGCGAGTCCATACCAGCTCCGACAGACAATCAAGAGAATTGGTGAGGCCCATTGGGAGGCTGATCATCTTTCGAGGCCTGGAATCCCTCTCACCTCAAGCTCTTCATCTGGAGCTGGATTGAAAACTAAGTAGAAGCATTCTCTCACTTCAGCAGTTCCTTTCGCAATCGAAAACAAATATTGATAGGAAGTTCGTCCTCGCTTTTTCTCTCTTTCCCTACGGGCTACCCAGATGGAGGAGAAAATGGCAGAAAAATGAAGGAAGTGGAAAGTAATCGAAGAGGAAAAGAAATGGGAAAAGATGGAAGGAAGAATAGGAAGGAGGATTTTTTTTCGTTTTTCAGTAACTTTTAAATTTCAGGCTTCAGAGGAGCATTATACTTCTACGTTAAAAGCTTTTTTGACAGGCGATAGACTCTGATAGTAGTCATGAATTTCATGACTACTTCTGATTGTACTGGAAGGGGGGGGGATTGGTTTTGTCAATAAATCATCAGGCTCGTAATCTGATGATCTTCGGTTCGAGTCTCCACCCTCACTGAATTAAATTTTCTCAGCTAACCTCCTATTTTATCATCGGCGGAAAAGTGGGTTATGATGGTCTTTTGGTAAATGTCCCATCTGTCAGATGGAAAGTTAAGCCATGGCCTGTGCAGGGGAGACATAACCTACGCACAGTCCCGGATCTAGAACAAAATAATGGTGGAGAAGAGGCGCAAGAAACTCCATCATGCCAGAAAAATGTAAATGGAGGGGGCAAGAGAGTGGATTTCTATAGATGTATAGAATTTCCCTTTTCGTTTTAAAAAATAAAAAAAAATATAAATACCCCCTCGAGCAGCTGCTTGCCACAGAGGTCTGACAGGAGCCTGTCAGTTTATATGCCAGAGTAGAAGGTCTGTGAGGATGGCAGGACCTCAGCAGAAAAACAACACACACATCCATGCCTTTTCCGGGGCTTGAACCCAGGTCCCTTAGATCAGTAGCCAAGCGGTTAAAAATATTTTTTTCTTGAAAAATGCATTAAAAATGCATAAGTTGAACACTTTTTAGCATGCATTACCCTTAATAACATTCTCCCCCCACAGAAAAAAAAAAAAAAAAAAACATGTGTAGGTGGTGGTGAGGGTGCGTCTTAGTCGGTAGAGCGTCAGGCTCGTAATCTGTAGTTACCAGGTTCTAGTCCCGGGTGGTCCAGCATTAACATTTATTTCCGCAAAACTCCACGCCCTGTACTATGTTAGTAGGGAATACTGATTGGTTTGGAAAGTCCACCGTCCGTCGGATGGGATGTAAAGCCGTGGTCTCGTATGTGGGGGGGCTATACATTTTTGACGTTAAAGAACACGCTAGATGGCGTTGACTGGAGGCTACCACCTGTCTCCCAACAGTTATGTAGTGGGTCCCCTCCCCCAACTTCTTTTGAGCACTCTGGGTCCTTGTGACCTGGCCATTTAGCCCATTGTGTGCAGAAAAGTGCCGTTCAGAGGTAAAACAACCCAATCCAAAATGGGATATGCCTCCCTCATCTGGCCCTACCTCTGCATATTAAAGAGCATATGGATGACCTCTATGGGAGAGTTCCTTCTGTCTACTAATAGCGATATAGATGGATAAACTTCAAAGCGTTGAGATTTATCTCCGCAAAATTCCCCGCCCTGCCCACGGTCAGTAGGGGACACCGATGGGCTTGGAAAGGCCGCCGTCCGTCGGATGGGACGTTAAGCCGTGGCCCCGTGTGCGGGAGAGCCATACCCTGTGCACGTTAAAGAACACACTGGATGGCCTTGACGGGAGGCGACCATCTATCTCCCAACAGCTGTTCCAGTGGGTCTCCTCCCCCAACCTTCTCTGAGCCTTCGGGGTCCTTGTGACCTGGCCATTTAGCCCATGGGTGCAAAAAAGTGCCGCTCAGAGGTAAAACAACCCAACCCAACTTCTTCAACTTTATCGGTCTTTGGGGTCCTTGTGACCTGGTCATTTAGTCCATTGTGTAGAAAAAGTGCTGCTGAAACACGCTTACTCAACACAATCTTTTACCATCACTCAGATAATTTTTACTTTTTGTTGATCTTGTTTCGCAATAACTTTGGAACTATTGATTGGATCATTCTCTTTTTTTATCTTGCGCTTTTGAAACGAGTTTACTTTGTCGCCTGCCTGTCTGTCTGCAGACACTGAACTTTTTTTACAGAGTAAAACTAAAAATTCCTTTTTCGGTTGCATAGGTATTGATGAAATTTTACAATTCGAGCTTTCCGAATCTTCTAACAGCTATAATTTATGACCACTAACGGTGTAGAAAGTTGAATATGCTAAAAATTTAACGAATTTTGCAAACGACGTATTTTATGCTAGAAAACTGAAATTTTGTTATTGGAATCTGAAAGCCTTGAAGTTTTCATTGGCAACAATGAGTTAATCTTACAACCAAGGCGGATGGGAAACGCAGCTGTTTTAAGAGAGAATTTGAAAATCTTTTTTTAGTTGGATTGGTGCTAATGAAATGTTACAATCTGAATTTTTCAAATCCTTAGGTAGTTTCAATTCATATTGTTAGATATCACTGAATATGGAGGGGAGGGGAGGGGGAGGGGCGGGGGTGGCTCAGTCGGTAGCGCGCCAGGCTCGTAATCTGTAGTTCCCAGGTTCGAGTCCCAGCTGGGTCAGCGTTGAGATTTATCTCCGCAAAATTCCCCCCCCCCTGCCCACGGTCAGTAGGGGACACCGATGGGCTTGGAAAGGCCGCCGTCCGTCGGATGGGACGTTAAGCCGTGGCCCCGTGTGCGGGAGAGCCATACCCTGTGTACGTTAAAGAACACGCTGGATGGCCTTGACGGGAGGCTACCATCTGTCTCCCAACAGCTGTTCCAGTGGGTCCCCTCCACCAACCTTCTCTGAGCCTTCGGGGTCAATGTGACCTGGCCATTTAGCCCGTGGTGTGCAAAAAAGTGCCGCTCAGAGGTAAAACAACCCAACACTGAATATGGAAACGGCAAAACTTTACGAAAGTTGCAAGACATCTGTTTATGATAGAAATTTAAAATTTTTTTGGTAAAGTATCAAGAGATATTCTACTGACGATAACAATCTTCCCCTTTTTCTCATATGGGTGTGGAAATGAAACTTTTTTAAAATTAAGGATTTAAAGACAAATACTTATTACTGTTTACATTTCCTACTCATCCATTAGCTCGAATTAAAACTTTAAGGAGTGAAAAAGTAGGTAAATAAAAATCTTCATTCTCTTTGAAAACGAGATTCCTGTATAATCCACCGGTGATATGCATTTATGTGACTATTATAAATGTTTCTATTTTTTTATTAATGCCGCCCCATGGCCGAGTGGTTAGCGCGCTTGGCTACCGATCTAAGGGACCTGGGTTCGAGCCCCGGGTAAGGCATGGATGTATGTGTCGTTTTTCTGCTGAGGGCCTGCCATCCTCTCAGACCTTCTACTATGGCATATAAACTGACAATCTCCTGTCAGACATCTGTGGCAAGCAGCTGCTTGAGGGGGTATTTATTTATTTTTTTTATTAAATACATTATAAAAAAAATGCTTTAAATTCAAAAATGAATCAGTTACATCAGTGGTTCTCAACCTTTTATGCTTCACGTACCCCCTGGAAATGTTATGTAACTGGCGTATCCCTTTTATAGATAGATAAAACTATAGTTCTAGTATAATAATGGGAATCAAATAAAACATATATATTAACATATATCTAGCGAATTTTGAGCTCTCACGGCGCACCCCATGTTGAGAACCAATGAGTTAACATAATGTGCGTGGCAAATCGGAAGACTCCCTGCAGGCTATGTAGTAGTATGTTGCCTGCATATTGTATATGTAGTAGTATGTTGCCTGCATATTGTATATGCAGTAGTATGTTGCCTGCATATCCTGCAGGCCTGCAGGCTATGTATGTAGGCTGCAGGCACAGTAGATGCTTCGAAAGTTCTCATAGATAATTGGTCAACGACCAATCAATTCCTTGTTTATCAACCAATGATCTATGAGAGCTACAAAAGCTCCAACTGAGTCTCCGCAGTTGCCACTCACGCTATGCCAATGAGGGTTGGGTTGTTTTACCTCTGAGGGGCACTTTTTTGCACACCATGGGCTAAATGGCCAGGTCACATGGACCCCGAAGGCTCAGAGAAAGTTGGGGGAGGGGACCCACTGGAACAGCTGTTGGGAGACATATGGTAGCCTCCCGTCAAGGCCATCCAGCGTGTTCTTTAACGTGCACAGGGTATGGCTCTCCCGCACAAGGGGCCACGGCTTAACGCCCCATCCGACGGACGGCGGTCTTTCCAAGCCCATCGGTGTCACCTACTGACCGTGGACAGGGCGGGGAATTTTGTGGAGCTAAATCTAAACGCTGACCCAGCTGGGACTCGAACCTGGGAACTACAAATTACGAGCCTGGCGCGCTACCGACTGAGCCACCCCCATGCCAATGAGGTGAACTAAAGAAACCTTCAAAGGTGGAAACGACAATCCCTCGAGAGAAATAACAACCAATCAATAACCAATGAGCAAACGCTTTTAAATTACTATAGCGTATAGTTTCGTGTACCACGCGCGTATATTTTCCTCCTCCTTCGAATTTAGCTCCCAAATAACAAAGCGCCCTCTTTAAGCGAAGAGAAGCTTTTACCAGTCGCCAAAGGTCATCGCTTGTCGCGGAAAGAATTTCTCTTGACTGCAGAACATGACAAGGTCAATGCGGCACTGTTTCGGGAAGTTTTTCTCATGTAATGTTTTTTTTTTTTCAGTCTCTGAGTGATACGAGTCGACTACGAATCAATAATGGAGGTTTTTTTTATCATTACTTATTTCCATCTGGTGTCAATTTTTTTAAAAAACCTTTTTCCAAAAAAACAGAGGGGGGTAGGGATGTGTTCAATCGGTAGCGTGCCAGTCTCGTAATCTGCAGTTCCTAGTTCCACCTGGATCAGCGTTGAGATTATTCCCCCTAAATTCCCGTTCGGTCAGTAGGGGACACCGATTGGTTAGCAAATACCGCCGTCCGTTGGATGGAACATAAAGCTGTGGCCCCGCGTGCGGGAGAGTTGTACTCCGTGCACATTAAAGAACATGCTGGATTATCTTGACGGGAGGACCATCTGTCTCCTAACAATTGCCCACTGTATCCACTTCCCTCAACCTTCTCTCAGCATTCAGGGTCCTTGTGACTTGACCATTCAGCCAAATGTTTGCAAAAAAATGCCGGTCAGAGGTAAAACAACCCAACTCAAAAATAGTTTCTAAAAATAGGCTGCGCATCTCACACGGCGAGTAGTATATGAAAATATATTATTATTTATCATATTGTTGTACTCCCAAAGGTTGCTAGATCACTAATTTCTAAAAAAATCGTTGCCAGATATTTTTTCTCAATTCTCTAATCAACCATAGTGTTCGGATACTTTTTTGAGCGACTGTAAGAGATATCCGAAAAGGTGAAGTAACCAACACATTTCTTATCTCTTTATTATAACATCATGTCTGACAGCGAAAGTTGTCAATTACACCCAGTCCGTGACTATTACGATATATGTCTTCTCCATAAAATACGTTTATGGTAAAGTTGCGATAGTCGGACAGGAATTTTTTTAAGAACTGTTTCATTTAAAAAATCATTATCTTTCACAGAATTCCAATCATATCAAATCCATATTCCGGAGTTATCACCGAAATTGGCAAAATCAAAAGAAACCCGAGTAGAATTTAGTTAATTTCCAATCACTCTTACATTTTTTTAGTTTATTGAGACTGAATTATCACGGATCACGGGTTTACTTTCGGATGTTCGATGCTTATTGAAGAATTAGGAAACATGGACCGAAATTGTCCTTAATTTTCTCTTGCTGAACCAAGGTTATGGGTAATTAAGTAATCCCTCGGGGAGGCTAATGGAATTATATCTTAAAGTAATAAGCGAGGGGAAGCCTTTAATTAGGAGATTAATTAGAAATTTGCCGAGAAAACGAAAGAGGTATAACTGGTAATGATTTAAATTAGCCATATCAGAAATGTTTCTCTGCTCGCATCCTACAGCTTAGTGACATGACATGTTTAGAGTGCAATACGGTCCTCGTTACTGAAAGTTGTTCTACAGAAATTAACGATAAAGAAAATAATTATTTATAATTATGTCGTAATTTTTGGGGCAGGAGTGCCTCATTCGGTAGTGCTCCAGGGCTAGTAATCTGCAGTTCCCAGGTTCCAGTTCCACCTGGGGCCAGCCCGACTCGATCAGTAGGGGATACCGATGAGACCCCCATCCGTCGGATGGGCTGTAAAGCAGTGACCCCTTATGAGGAAGAGCTATACCCTGTGCATGTTAAAGACCACGCTGGATGGCCTTGACGGGAGACTGCCATCTGTCTTCTAATAGCTGTTCAGTGAGTCCCATCTCCCAACCTTCTCTGAGACCTTGGAGTCCTTGTGACTCGGTCATTTATCCCATTGTGTTAAAAAAAAGCCCCGCTGAGAGATAACCCAACCCTGAAAATATTGACTGAGATTAGAATTCTATAACATGTAACTATCTAGGTTGGTGCCTCGCTTAAGCATGGATGTTTGTGTTGTTTTTCTGCCGCTGTCCCGACATCCTCACAGACCTTCTACTATGGCGTACTAAACTGATGAGTCCCAGCTGGTTCAGCGTTGAGACTTATCTCCGCAAAACTCTTCGCCCTATCCACGATTAGTAGAGGACACCGATGGGCTTGGAAAGGCCGCCGTCCATCGGATGGGACGTTAAGCCGTGGCCCCGTGTGCGGAGAGCCATACCCTGTGCATGTTAAAGAACACGCTGGATGGCCTTGACGAGAGGCTACCATCTGTCTCCTAACAGCTTTCCAGTGATCCCCTCCCCCAACCTTCTCTGAGCCTTCGGGGTCTTTGTGATCTGGCCATTTAGCCCATGGTGTGCAAAAAAGTGCGGCTCAGAGGTAAAACAACCCAACCCAACTAAATTTATAGGCTCCTGTCAGACCTCTGGGGCAAATAGCTGCATGAGGGGGTATTTATTTTTTTATTTTTACCAGTAATAACATGAAAAATCTGTCACACTTGACGAAAGAAAGATCTTTACCAACCCGACATCTCTGTTCTAGGGAACTAATTACAGGCAAGAATTTCGTTAATTCTCGTTTTTCCACCATAACCACTCATCTACTTTCTCTGAACTTTTAATTGCTAATTATTTCCACACAAAATTTAAAGTTTAAATTTCACATGGAGTATTCAGAGCCCTATTAAATAATTACAAAATTTTCCTGTTATATCAATGAAAAGCTAACTTCAGAGTTCTATCATACTTTGTACTGAAAATTATGAGTACGTATAGATAAATAAAAGATTTCCAGCGAATGTATTCAGTCTTGATTTTCAATAATTTTTTTTCTGTATTTGAAGAGTTACGCAAGATTGCTTATTGAACAACCGCAATGCTCTTAAGAAACTTGGATGAAAAAATCAGCAAAACATCGAACACAAACTTCTAAAATATACACTTAGCTTATATCATATTTAATTAAATTCCAAGATAAAGTCTTGTGGGTTGGGTTGTTTTACCTCTGAGCGGCACTTTTTTGCACACCATGGGCTAAATGGCCAGGTCACATGGACCCCGAAGGCTCAGAGAAGGTTGAGGGAGGGGGCCCACTGGAACAGCTGTTGGGAGACAGATGGTAGCCTCCCGTCAAGGCCATCCAGCGTGTTCTTTAACGTGCACAGGGTATGGCTCTCCCGCACACGGGGCCACGGCTTAACATCCCATCCGGCGGCCTTTCCAAGCCCATCGGTGTCCCCTACTGAGTGGGCAGGGCGGGGAATTTTGCGGAGATAAATCTCAACGCTGACCCAGCTGGGACTCGAACCTGGGAACTACAGATTACGAGCCTGGCGCGCTACCGACTGAGCCACCCCCGCCCCATAAAGTCTTGTGACTGGCACTGCTGTTGTAAAATATTCAAACTTTCAAAACTGTAAATACAGAATGTGTGTAGCTGAAAAACAAGATTCAGATCGCTTTGACTGAGATCATTAATTATCTTCAATCCCATTCATTGCATAAAAAGGTTATTTTAGATGTCACAGAGTTTTGAAGTTAGTGCTCCATTGACATAACATGGAAATTTTGTAATAGTTTGACATGACTCTGTAATCTTGAAATAATTACGTCACAAGTATTCTACAGGCGGAAAATTCAATCTCAAGCTTTTTCTTATTTTCTAGAAGATATTCTGGTTTCTATAAATTAAGGAAAACTCTGAAAATTATGATAACAAAAAACTATATGAATGATTTCAATGAAATTTGATGAAAACATGAATTGCAATGTTAGTTTCAGAATGGTTTAAAATATTTTACACTAGAAACATTTTTCGTCAAAAAATAACACAGGAACTTGTCCAAAAATGAGGTGTCAGAATGCAATGGGCAAAGTTCTTTAATAAGGAGTGTGGTCACCCCTTACAGCAATGCACGCACGACAGCGATGTTCCATGCTGTTTATGATGATATGAATGAGCTCAGTAGGGAGTAACGACCATTGTTCCTTTAAAGCAGCAAATACGTTCCCCCTTTGTTTCAAGTTGCGGGTTGAGGGCAGCAACACGTCTCCCTAGAGCATCTCACACATGCTCAATCGGATTTAGGTCTGGAAATCGAGCTGGCCACTACATACGAATAATGGTCTCCTCTTGAAGGTATTGTTCCACTAGTCTGGCTCTGTGTGGAGGAGCGTTATCGTCTTGTAAGATGAATGTTTCACCTACTGCACTAGCGTAAGGACGTACCGTAAAGATGTACCTAACGTAACCTAGCGTAAGGACGTACCTAAAGGTCCAGGATGTCATCCCTATATCTTTGAGCATTGAGGTTCTTATTCGTCAACACACAGAGGTCTGTGCGTCCACCTAAGGAAATGCCACCCCAAACACACACACTACCTCCGCCGTAACTGTCTCTTTGACAGATGTTAATGGAATGATAGCGGGTACCTCATTCTCTCCATATCAAACAATGTCCGGAATCACTTTGCAAGCAATATCTGAACTCATCTGTGAAGAGTATGGACCTACATTGCTGTTCTATCCAGTTAACATGCGCGCGTGCCCAATTCAACCGCTCTCTGCTGTGACGTGACGTAAGAGGTATACAAATTAGTGGTCATCTAGCGTAAGACCTCCCTCATGAAGCCTTCTACGCACAGTAGAAACTGATACAATCCTCCCAGTGGCTGCTGCAAGAGAGGATCGTAGCTGAGAGGGTAGACGTCCTGCTCCATCATGCCACGTCTGACTGATTTTGGCCTGCTTCGAGTTGGCCAATAGCTCTCCACCGCAGTTCATTTCGCAAATGTTGACGCGAGGTCATTCCTACAAAATGGCTTTTTTGAATTTCTTCACTCACATATACATCACAAAATAACGATTCACTCCAAAACACCCGTTTTATGCCGCTATCCGATTACGCAAATTGACGCAACGTAGACTAATTTGCATACGATATGCTCACTCGGAATTACTTTGCTGGTTACATGAACAAATTTGGTGAGGATCGCACAATTTTTTGGCGAATTATCGCGATTTTTCGAATTTTTCCTTAATTTATGGAAACTAGCGTACTTTTTAACAGCTTTTTCATAAACTTTCAGCTCACACAAAGAAACCCACTATTACCATCAGCATGGTAACTAATTATTTTAAGTGATAGGATACTGCATACTCATCATCACTCGATCGCACTCATCATCACTCGATCGCACTCATCATCACCAAACCCACAATACAGTCAAAAATATAAGATTGACGTATAAATGTCGACAATAGTAATGAATATTTGTTAACAAAGTAACTTATGGCTGATACTGATATTTATAAATTAAATAATAAATTAAAAAGCAATATAAAATTGAATCTTACTTTACAGAAATTTGGAAAAAGAAAAGAAAAAAATTTTCGCATAATTTGGAAACATTTATAGAAAATCGTATCGGTTCGCTACTCAAGAGGGGTTAGGTTGTTTTACCTCTGAGCGGCACTGTTTTTGCACATGATGGGCTAAATGGCCAGTTCGGAAATACTTCGAAGGCTCAGAGAAGGTTGGGGGAGAGGACTCACTGGACAGCGGTTCGGAGACAGATGTTAGTCTCCCGTTAAGGCCATTTAGCGTATTCTTTAACGTGCACAGGGTATGGCTCTCCTATACATGGGACCACGACTTTACATCTCATCCGACGGACAGCGGCCTTTCCAGCCCATCTGTGTCCCTTACTGACTGTGGGCAGGGCGGGGAGTTTTGCGGAGATATATCTCAACGGTAGCCCATCTGAGGCTCGAACCTGAGAACTGCAGATTACGAGCTTGGCGAGTTACGTACGAATTACCCCCCGCCCCCGCCCAAGCGAGAGAAGGGAGTTATTGGTTTGAAACGTTCTCCCCATAGTACTTAAATAACATATATCTCCTAAGTCTCTACCCGATAATCAGATTCAAGTTTTTAACCCCTCTCATTAGATTAGAATATGACCACCTCCCATAATGAAATGTCATCTATCCCATCCCCAACTCACGCATGACGCCCCCTCCCCCAACTGGAATTATCTTGGTACTCCACTAAAACGATCTACAGGTTGCATGGTGTTGTTTTATCTCTGAACAGCACTTTTTTTTCCACAGGACTTTGCTTTCCACCATGCCTTTAGGCTTTTATAGTAGAATCGAGATTTTACTATAAGTAAGTGATACGTAATCTAGTAGTGATATAGAATAGTAATGTCAGTAAGAAATTTTGCATGCATTGGCAAGTTCCACGGCGCTTTGTGCACACTACAGTTCAAAAGGATTTGCCCACCTTTCTTTGCCCTAAATGTATCAAATCAAAATATAAAGACTTTAGGTTTCTTTTTCAAGGAGACGAGATTCGATTAGTTATTAATGCAATTACGTTTCTACTTGATGGGGCAACATTTTACACGCAAGATATATGTGTATAATAGTCTACACTTGGAAAAAAATATTTTTCTTCATTTATGTGTTATATTTTATCGCAACTCATCTCTCTTAATCCATAACACATAACAATGAACTGTTAGATAATACCTCACTACCATTATTGCGCATGAAAAGCATATATGACAATAACACACTCGAAGCAGGAAGTGCAACACACAACTTTGCAAATCATCTAAAAAAAACTGAAACTACGTATGGGGGAATAAACTGAACGATTGTCTCTAAGTCATGACCACACGAGGCATAAATTATCTCGAATAATTGTTTTCCTTCTAGGATATCTGAAGGATGTTTTTTTTTCTGTGCAAGATTGTAATGAGTTGTCTGTTCTTTACGCTTTTTAACAGCCAGATAAAATTTAATTTTCATTTTGCTGCATTATTTATGAGATGAAAATCGAGCAACTGACTATAGATTGCGAATTTGGAATAAGTGCTATCTTCCTCCCATTTTTATGTTGATTTACTGTTGCAATTTTTGTTCCTGAGTTGTCTCGGATTGTTTTTATTTGTGATCGACAATTTTATGCTCGCGGTGGTCTAACCGGCTAGGTCACAAGGATCCCAAGCTTTAAGTTTTTGAGAACAAGATTCACCTGTGGAAGTCTCTTTTCCAGGTCATCCAAAGGGTTCTTTAACGTACAAAGGATATGGATTCCTTGCACAGGGTTAAGGCGTAACGTCCCATCTGACAGACGGTGGACTTTTCAAACTCATCGGTACCTCAGTTGTCACCGAGATGAGGTCGGTGTTTAACGGGGAAAATCTCGAAGTATGCACAAGGACGACTGAACCTAGGGGTGTATATAATGGGAAATCCGCTTTTTGTCTCAGTCCCAGAGCTTATTGTCTGAAATTTAAACTGTTATAGCACTCCCATAGTAATTTATCTGAGAATCCCGTTTCAAAGCTCAAGTACTTAACTACATATATATGAGGTAGAGAAAAATGGAAACAGTTCAATGTTACCTGAATAGAAAATAACATTCAGATCTCAATATTTCCTTCAATACAATTTTTAACAAAAATATGTCTCAGGATAAATTTAAGATCCCAGTTAAATCTATCTAAATCTCGATTTTAAATAATATTTGTTCAGTATTCAAAGCGTTATGAACCTGGAATAGGCTACAAAACATTCATCCCAAAATTTAATTAAAACATTAACACAGATTAAGTAAGAGATCAGGGTTGGGTTGGGTTGTTTTACCTCTGAGCTGCACTTTTTTTGCACACCATGGGCTAAATGGCCAGGTCACATGGACCCCGAAGGCTCAGAGAAGGTTGGGGGAGGGGACCCACTGGAACAGCTGTTGGGAGACAGATGGTAGCCTCCCGTAACTCTCCGTAACGTGCACAGGGTATGGCTCTCCCACACATGGGGCCACGGCTTAACGTCCCATCTGACTGACGGCGGCCTTTCCAAGCCCATCGGTGTCCCCTACTGACCGTGGGCAGGGCGGGAAATTTTGCGGAGATAAATCTCAACGCTGACCCAGCTGGGACTCGAACCTGGGAACTACAGATTGCGAGCCTGGCGCGCTACCGACTGAGCCACCCCCGCCCCGGTAAGAGATCAGAGATCATATGAATGAAAATTATTATTATTATTATTATTATTATTAAATACAGTAAGTTAAACACAATAAATAAAATGTAAGTTATTAAAATTATTGAATTATTATTATATAATTAAAATTATTGAAAAATTAATTTATAATATAATTAAAATTTTTAAAATTATGAACTAAAACATGTTAAGATTTTAGATTAAGTCCACTTCCCCTGGAGGTAAGGAGCAAATCGCTGCCGTCAATGTAAACCTTTCGATAGCCGCACTCTACCGCACAAATTTATATCACGAATAGAATATTTACAATACTAATTTAAAGACTTAACACCTCCGAAATTAGGGCTGTCTAAAGGTGAAAATAAAAGAGATTACTAAACAGCAAATCGAAATGCAAGCCCGGATCTAGAAAAAGAAGAGGGAGGGGGCTGGGGCAAGAGATTGGATTTCCAATGCACTATAATCTTTCCCACTCCGTTTTACAGGTCTTTAAAAAAATTTATTAAAAATTAATGAAATATAAATAAGTTTAGTAATTTTTGCCTCTGTTACCCTTGCTAGCATTCTAAAAAAAGAAGGGGGGGGGGTGGACATGGTCCCCTTGCCTACTTGCCTCCCCCCCAGCCAGCAATACCAGTCCTTGTCCGAATGTTTCGTTTACTTCTTATCCAAACCGACATTTTGTTTTTCTTTATCTATTGAAACGTAAACTGCAAAAGGACGGAAAATAAAATGAAAATAGAGCTCAATTTTGAAGTGAGGTAAATGTGATAATTGGAGCATTTTCCAACCTGGCTAGCTTTGATCATTTTATTTGGTAGATAATTTTTCCCCCTCAAATTCAGTGTTTTGTATCTGTATTGCTTTTCCTCTGAGCTGTAATATTTTGCCCAAATTGAGTTAAATTGCCAGGTTATAAGTACTCCAAGGGCTCAGTAAAGGTTGAGCAAGAGAAGCCACTGCACAGCTGTTAGGAGGCAGATGGAGGATTCCCATCAAGATCATCCAGCGTGTTCTTTAACGTGTACGTGGTATGGCTGCAAAAGGAGGGGCGGGGTGGCTCAGTCGGTAGCGCGCCACGCTCGTAATCTGCAATTCCCAGATTCAAGTCCCACCTGGGCCAGCTTTGAGATTTATCTCTGAAAAACCCCGTTCTGCCTTCGGTCAGTAGAGAACGACGATGTGCTTGGAAAGGCAGCCGTCCGTCGGATGGGATATTAAACCACATCTAAGAGATAGAGAGATCCATATTCTGTGCACATTAAAGAACACGCTGGACGATCTTCACGAAAGTCTACCATCTGTCTCCTATCCAGTGGGTATCCTCCCCCCAACCTTCTCTGAACCCTTGGCCTCTTTGTGACCTGGTCATTTAGGCCATCGTGTGCAAAAATATACCCCTCAGAGGTAAAGCAACCCAACCTGCACACGGCTTTAGGTCCAATCCAAAGGACGGCGGCCTTTCCAAGCCCATCGGAGCTCCCTTTCTAACCGAGGGCAGGGTTGGGTTTTAAAGAAGATAAATCTGAATTCTGGCATTGGTGGTACTCGAACCTGTGAACTGTAGATTACGAGCCTGACGCTCTACAGACTAAGCCAGTCTCTGCCCCTCAAATACATGGAAATCTATGTCAAGCCTTTATTATGATTCAGAGAGACTGCAGAATTGTTCTCTAACTGTACAGAGAAAACACGAAATTATTTTTTAAGCGTAACATCAAAGGAATGCTGGGAACGAAAGGGTATTTCTAAATCTTCTGAACTCCACATACTTCTTCTCTTCCTTAACAACACTATATTCGAGACGTTTCGATTTTCACCCGATAATAATTCTTCACTATAATTACATATAATTCGAAAGTCGCTTTCGTATGCACACTTAGAGTTTTGCAAACTTTTCATTTATTTCGATTTGCATAGAGAGGTGTTTGAATGCCTTTTATTTTTTCGACACTTTCAACAACTACCAAGAAACGAAAAATGCAAAAAGAGTGGGGTGGAGGGGGGGGGGAATCGGAACTTGAGTTTTGAAAGTAAAAAATTCTTTCTTCATTCGTAAACGTGAACTTGTGTTTTGAAAATCGTTATTCCCAACACCATTGGAAGTATCTATTGGAAAATTCAGAGAAGTAAGGAAAAAAATGAATCTTCTGTAAGAAATGGAATGGCGTGGTCTGCCGGATTTCGGTGCCTTATTATTTTTATTTATATTTGGGGAGATAGGGCTTCGATTTCTATGTAGCGGGAGGAAGGCGCTGTCCCAGCAGACGTGCTTTCATGAAGTCATTTCAACTCCATTCTTGTTGCCACTCTTCCTAGACGCCGTCTGCCGACGTGTTGTTATAAAACTTTCACTTTTTAGGCAAGCTGTTATTTCAGCAAAGTAGGCTGAGCTATCGACCTGAAGGAGTCAGCTGTCAAATCGAGTTAAATTTATTTAAAGTGATATTTTTCCATAAACAGGAAAATTGTATTTCTTAGAAAGGTGAAAAAATATTTTTTCTTTCTCTGTCTGATTTAATAAATTCGAGAGAAATATACGATCAGATAACTTGGGTTCATGTAAATCTCTGACAATCTGCAGGTTGAGTTGTTTTACCTCTGAGCAGCACTTTTTTGAACATAAAAGGGCTAAATGGCTAGTTCACAAAGTCCCCTAGGGCTCATACGGGGAGGGTTGGGTTGGGTTGTTTTACCTCTGAGCTGCACTTTTTTGCACACCATGGGCTAAATGACCAGGTCACAAGGACCCCGAAGGCTCAGAGAAGGTTGGGGGGAGGGGACACACTGGAACAGCTGTTGGGAAACAGTGGTAGCCTCCCGTCAAGGCCATCCATCGTGTTCTTTAACGTGCACAGGGTATGGCTGTCCCACACACGGGGCCACGGCTTAACGTCCCATCCGACGGACGGCGGCCTTTCCAAGCCCATCGGTGTCCCCTACTGACCGTGGGCAGGGCGGGGAATTTTGCGGAGATAAATCTCAACGCTGACCCAGCTGGGACTCGAACCTGGGAACTACAGATTACGAGCCTGGCGCGCTACCGACTGAGCCACCCCCGTCCTACGGAGAGGGGACCCACTGTAACAGCTGTTGGGAGACGATGGTAGCCTCCCGTCAAGGCCATCCAGCGTGTTCTTTAACGTGCAGAGAGTATGACTCTGCCGCACAGGGAACCACGGTTTAACGTCTCATCTGATGGACGACGGCCTTTTCAGCCCATCGGTTTCCCCCTGCTGACCGTGGGAAGGACGAGGAGTTTTGCTATGATAAATCTCAACAATGATCCAGCTGGGACTGGAATCTGGGAGCTGCAATTTAAGAGCCTGGAGCGCTACCTGCTGAACCACCGTTCCCCAACACAATTAGGGATCAGAGTAGGTTTGAGGAACGGAACACACTTATTCCGCTTGGGAAAAAAAAACTTAACAACAACAATAATTTCAGTGATCTAGTTTTTTAATTTTCATTTAAAAAAAAGTTTGCTTCGTCTTTAAAATGTCCCGGCAAATAATTAAATATTTTTAGCGCTAGAAATCTACATATAGTGCTTTTGTACAATGTTTCTTTTTTTACAGGATGAAGCAAAAAAAATATATGTTCATCAATTCTTGGGTAAAAATTTATATTTTCAATGTCACTTTCAATCCAGTGTTTTTTAAGATACAAAATTATTGTATGTTTATATAATTTTATTGAAGGAAGAATATTCAATTCATTATAACAATGTCTATCATATTTTCTCTTTCTCAAAATACATCTTTGGGTTTTAACTGATGATTTAATATCGTTAAAAAAACTCCACCCCAAGAAATTAATCCATATCCTAAATAAGATTTAGCCTATGCATTATAAATCAGTTTTAAAAGTGCAATATTTGCATATATATATATATATAAATAATTCTTAGTGATTTATTTTATAATTAAATTAAAGGTTGTATATAAAATTTTAATTTTGCAAGCTACATTTTCGATTTGATTCTAATCCTAAACCTCTAAAACTACGAGAAACTAAACTAACAATCCTCTTCCCAAAATCCTGATGTCATACTGAATTGTAGAAGTTATCCACAAAAAATACACTATAAACATTTCATTAAAGTAAAATCGCTATAATTTGTATAATAATTTCTGTAAATAATATATCTTAAATTTCTTACTAAATATATATTTTGTTACAGTTCATATTATTCTCTATATATCTAAATATTTTTTGAAGTATCCCTTTGTGTAGATGGACAATAACAATTACTCTCACTAACAGGACTGAATGTAGGGGAGGTCCAAAGGGCTATTCCTCCCCCCTTCGGAATGCTAATAAGGGCAATAGAGGCAAAAATTTATTAAACTTATTTATATATCATGTATTTTTTCAGGAATTTTTTTTTAAAACCTGTAAAACGGATAGGGAAATGTATTGCATTAGAAATCCAGTCTCTCGCCCTTCCCCCTTTGCATTTTTTCGGCTTGATTGTGCTTATTCTTCAACACCTCGATTTTTTTTCTATATCCGGGCCTGCTGATTAGTACGATTCAAATAATCCTTCTTTAAAATCAGACTATGATCTTTTTTAATTGTTAAGATCAAATTACAATGAATTTGTTTTATCCAAATTTATTTTTTAATTTATTTTACGCAAAACATTTATTAAAACATTTAAAACATGTATTTTACGAATTCTCAATTATTAATTTATTACTAATAATCTATTTTTTACCACCGCATAAAGTCGCGTTTTTTAAAGCTGATCTGTTCATCATTTATTCCCTATTTTCACTTAAGAATCATAATAGGGAAAATGAAGGAATGTGCGATGTAAATGCCATGAAGGCTGCGGATGAATACAAAACTCTGCATTAATACCTTGATTTTGAAGCCAATGGATTTCATTTCTTGCTTGCCAACCTTTCTGCTGATGAACTACTGAAATAACTTTTTATAAGCCTCATTTTCGATTTGATTTTAAATCTAAACCTCTAAAACTATGAAAAACTAAACTAAGCTGCAAGAAATTTCAATAACACTTTCTGAAGGCAGCTTAAATAATGAATTAATTAGAAAGTACAATCTTGGCTACTATAACAAAAGTAGTGTATCTTTTGCAAGCAGAATTAACAATATTGCAAAACGCAACTATAATAAAAAATAAATACCCCCTCAAGCAGCTGCTTGCCACAGAGATCTGACAGGAGCCTGCCAGTTTATATGCCATAGCAGTAGGTCTGAGAGGATGGCAGGACCTCAGCAGAAAAACGACACGTACATCCATGCCTTATTCCGGGGCTCGAACCCAGGACCCGTAGATCAGTAGCCAAGCGTGCGTGTATTTTATAACCACTCGGCCACGGGACGGCTGCATATATTTCCTAGCGTATATTTCCTTGGACTCCCTATGTAAGACGCCCCCCACCCCCCGAGTACGTCCCTGGAGCCTGTGGCATTGAATTTAACATTTGAAGACGTACAAAGCGAAAAGAATCGGAGCCTTAGGACTATTTCTTTCTTTCCAAAATCAACTAACAAAAACTTGCTAGAATTGACCTGATATCAGGATGGATCTTGCCTTCTTAAACTTTTGCTGGCAGAGATGATCGTACTTAACAGCTCCGGAAATGAGAAGATTCTGATGTCACATCTCATTTTCAAAAACACTTCTTCGCAATATCCCTTGTTGTATGCTTAATCTTTTTCTGCCTCCATTCCGGATAATATCATCCTCAAAAAGTCCTCTCTCCCCTCCACCTTTCTATATCCGGGCCTGCTAGTATATCTGCATCCATCCCAAATCTTTTTCTGATTGGGGATAATTTTTTTCTTAATATTTTTCTGCCACCATTCCGGATAATATCATCCTCAAAAATTCCTCTCTCCCCTCCACCTTTCTATATCCGGGCCTGTTAGTATATCTGCATCCATCCCAAATCTTTTTCTGATTGGGGATAATTTTTTCTTAATATTTTTCGGCCACCATTCCGGATAATATCATCCTCAAAAAGTCCTCTTTCCCCTCCACCTTTCTAGATCCGGGCTTGCTGGTATATCCGCATCCATCCCAAATCTTTTTCTGATTGGGGATAATTTTTTCTTAATATTTTTCTGCCACCATTCCGGATAATATTATCCTCAAAAAGTTCTCTTTCCCCTCCACCTTTCTAGATCCGGGCCTGCTAATATATCTGCATCCATCGCAAATCTTTTTCTGATTTGTGATGATTTTTTCTTAATAATTTTCTGCCATCATTCCGGATAATATCATCCTCAAAAAGTCCTCTCTCCCCTCCACCTTTCTATATCCGGGCCTGCTAGTATATCTGCATCCATCCCAAATCTTTTTCTGATTGGGGATAATTTTTTTCTTAATATTTTTCTGCCACCATTCCGGATAATATCATCCTCAAAAATTCCTCTCTCCCCTCCACCTTTCTATATCCGGGCCTGTTAGTATATCTGCATCCATCCCAAATCTTTTTCTGATTGGGGATAATTTTTTCTTAATATTTTTCGGCCACCATTCCGGATAATATCATCCTCAAAAAGTCCTCTTTCCCCTCCACCTTTCTAGATCCGGGCCTGCTAATATATCTGCATCCATCGCAAATCTTTTTCTGATTTGTGATGATTTTTTCTTAATAATTTTCTGCCATCATTCCGGATAATATCATCCTCAAAAAGTCCTCTCTCCCCTCCACCTTTCTATATCCGGGCCTGCTAGTATATCTGCATCCATCCCAAATCTTTTTCTGATTGGGGATAATTTTTTTCTTAATATTTTTCTGCCACCATTCCGGATAATATCATCCTCAAAAATTCCTCTCTCCCCTCCACCTTTCTATATCCGGGCCTGTTAGTATATCTGCATCCATCCCAAATCTTTTTCTGATTGGGGATAATTTTTTCTTAATATTTTTCGGCCACCATTCCGGATAATATCATCCTCAAAAAGTCCTCTTTCCCCTCCACCTTTCTAGATCCGGGCCTGCTGGTATATCTGCATCCATCCCAAATCTTTTTCTGATTGGGGATAATTTTTTCTTAATATTTTTCTGCCACCATTCCGGATAATATTATCCTCAAAAAGTTCTCTTTCCCCTCCACCTTTCTAGATCCGGGCCTGCTAATATATCTGCATCCATCGCAAATCTTTTTCTGATTTGTGATGATTTTTTCTTAATAATCTTCTGCCATCATTCCGGATAATATCATCCTCAAAAAGCCCTCTTCCCCTCCACCTTTCCAGATCCGGGCCTGCTGGTATATCTGCATCCATCTCAAATCTTTTTCTGATTTGGGATAAATTTTTCTTAATATTTTTCTGTCACCATTCCGGATAATATTATCCTGAAAAAGCCCTCTCCCCCCTCTACCTTTCTAGATCCGGGCCTGCTGGTATATCTGCACCCATCCCAAACTAATACAAATTTTAAAGTAAGGCTAGTTTTCGACTAACACGAATGGCCGTTCGGTTTAACATGATTTATCCATCACTTCTTAACGATCATTTACATTATTCTATTTACCATACAAGAAGATACATCGAATGTTTCCTTGTCTCAACTATCTGGCCAATCCCAGGTCATAATTTCAGCACCTCCAAAAAGTTTTTTTAACACTTGCATATACACTTTGTGTGCGTAAACAACTATAACACATAATATGTATATTTGTAAGCAATAACGAACATTTTAATTGTCGTTGGTCAATGATATCCACGCGCACCATGGAATGATCCTTGGTTATTCATATTAAAGATTATCTGTTATTTTTTCTTCATCTGAGCACATGTATGATGTGCTTATATATATATATGCACATTGTGTATGTATTGTTATTAAAACACTGTAATTTGTTATCCTTGATAAAATTAATTGCTTATGGTTTCATATAAATCTTGGTGTATAAACATACTTCTATATCCTATTTATACATCCATACCTATACCCTATTTATACTTCCATACCTATACCTTATTTATACTTACACATCTATATCCTATTTATACATCTATACTTATACCCTATTTATACTTCTATAAATAAAATAAATACCCCCTCAAGCAGCTGCTTGCCACAGAGGTCTGAGGAGCCTGTCAGTTTATATCCCACAATAGGAGATCTGAGAGGATGGCAGGACCTCAGCAGAAAAACGACACACACATCCATGCCTAATCCGGGGCTCGAACCCAGGTCCCTTAGATCAGTAGCCAAGCGTGCTAACCACTCGGCCACGGGACGGCCATACTTCTATACCTATACCCTATTTATACTTCTATACCTATACCCTATTTATACTTCCATACCTATACCTTATTTATACTTTCACACCTATATCCTATTTATATTTCTATACCTATGCTCTATTTATACTTCTTTACTTATACTTATATGCCAAATAAACTTCTATACCCTATTTATGTACTATGTTAATTAAATAAAAATTACCTCTCTAGTAGCTGCTTGCCATAGAGGTCTGACAGGAGCCTGTCAGTCTAATAAGCTCCATTGAAAATCTGTGAGAAGACGACACTTCAGCAGAAAAAGTCACAACGAAACATCCATGCCTTACCCGGGACCCGAAAGATACACCTATACCTATACCCGTTGTTATTATGTCCAAAAAAAAAACAACTCTATTAATTATAATCTACGACGGGTAATTCAGTTTAATAAATATAAATTTATAATCGGAGAAATTAACCAGGTTTTACTGTAAACATTCCTGTCGCCTTGCTGCAACCAACTCAAAATCTGCTTCTTCACACTGCAAGAGATTTCGTTGTATATTAATCTTACAGCCTCCCCAATCCTACTCCCATTTTCTACCCTTCCAAATTCGCTTTCGTTTTTTTTGTGACCAAAAGAATAGTCCTCGATATCCAAGCGCCGACCGCATCTGTTCTCCCATCCGTGAATATTAATGGTGATCGTCAGAACACTTCCTAACAAAAACGCCCAAGCGAATGCTAATGATGACTCGACTGAGTGTAGTTTTACTTGAGAAGATGGCTATTCGAGCATAATAAGCATTAACCGCTGCCACCTAGCGGCCACGAGAGCTGCTATCGACTCTTACCTCACAGCTGCCTCCACTGCGCATGCGCCATACTTTTCCTTCCTTCGCACTCGTCGCCAAGACCGGTTGGTTATTTGACAGTTACCAAGTGAGCAAAGCCGAACGGCCGTGGTGTAAGAAATGAAGATTTCGCTCGGCGAACACGAAACACGGCAAGGTGTAATATAGGAAATATGCTGGATTTTATTTCTTGTACACTATGGCACCTGTGGACTTTTATTAATAAGAGTGTTGTGTTGCGGTTAGATGCTCGAATTCAAGAACTTTGAATTACATCAGTTTTTTTTTCTGTTAGAAGATTTGATCATTTGGGTGATGTACTCAAAAATATTATGTTTCTCAGGTAAATACTGCTTAGATGAACTTGTCGAAAAGTTTCCTTTTAAAGGTAAGTTGAGAGAAAAATAATCACTTTTTTTTCTGTATTAACTGTGTTTTTTGTTATTAGTTAATTACTATGTTTTTTTTTTTATTATTCAAAGAATTATTACTCTTTATATCTGTTGTTTCAGTAATATTAGTCGATTAAATTAAATCAGCAGCTATGAAATATTTTGGCGCGGCTATCCCTTAGTCAACCAATGAAATAAAAATAACTCCCTTTATAAATGGCTTAAACCACATTTCCTCCTTTTTCAAATTGTTTAATCAAAAATTACCCCATTTGAAAATGGTTTAAACCAAATTTATTCTCTCTTTCTGACCCTTTTTGGATATAGGGACAATCTCTCTTAACTTACACCTGAGTAGTATTTTTCGGATATTTTCAGAAGGCATTTCAAACATTTTTAATGCTTGACACACCTGCAGAAGATAAATATAAACAATAAACATATTTTGTGCTAAAATTAAATTAAATGCTAAAGAATGACTCACCTCAAGTAACAGGTAGTTTTTCGATATTAATATGATAATGTTTAATCTATAATATATGTACTTTAAAACGAACTACAAATATTTCAAGAAATACCTCCTGAAATATTTCAAATTGCCCCTTAGGGTGTAATTATTCCCAGGTTAATAACCATTGAATTTAAACATACGGAGGTAGTACTCCTTGACCTCTGACCCTTTCCTCTACCCCAATTTAGATCCCAGTCTTTGTTGATTTTATTAGAAGTTAAACAGGATGATGAAAAAGCACTTAAGTACTAAGTTTTTCCGTTGTTCTTTGATTCCAAACAGAATTAAAATAATAAGTAAAAACATTTACTTCTGCTGAGAAAATATTATTGCAAAACAACCAACAAAGTGTATATTGCAGTTGGGATTAAATATATTGAATACATTTTAAATTTTCGAATTAAACGTTTTGCAGAATTTCTTGAGACTTAATTTAACGTTTAGTGATTCGGTGAATAGAATTTTTAATACATTGATTGATCAATAATGTTCAAATTCATTATGACTAACAGTCTATTACTCAAAAGTGATAAGTTACGGAAATGAACATAACATTAGTTTCTGATTTTATTGTCATGTGTAATAAACTTTTAATAATAATATAAATGCCAAATGTTGACGAAATTACGTTATTAAAATGCTTTCAGTATTAAATACGACATTATGTATCAATATTACAATTAAGCATGTGTCATATTAAAATAATTATAGGGTATTATGTTATTCTGAAACCTAATTGCCCAAACGTATGATTTATGATAGATTTTCCTATGAAAATAAATTCCTCCTCAAGCAGCAGTTTGTTATATAGATCTGGCAGGAGCCTATGAGTATAATACGTCACAGGAAGACGAGACCTCGGTAGAAAAAAAAACATATGAAAATATTCCCTCAAGCACCTGCTTGCCACAGAGGTCTGACAGGAGCTTGTCAGTTTATGCACCATACTAGAAAATCTCTGAGAAGGGCGAGACCTCAGCAGAAAAACAACACAAATTGGACTCGAACCCAGGTTCCTTTGATCAGTAGCCAAGCTCGCCAACCACTCGGTCACAGACCGACAACTTATTCAACTATAAAATATGGAATTTGTTGTTGGGAGTGGGGGGTGGTGAGATTATGAGACAAAGACAAAATTAATCTAAGCAATGTTCATAAGAAAATATATGCTTATATTCAATGTGCAAAGTTACAAAGATATTTTATGACTGAAAATAATTCACTAATATAAGACAAATTTATGTTTTTAAAATTTTCTTGTTTGTGCATCCTTGTGACTTGATCATTTAGCCAACTGTCTGCAAAAATAAAAAAAAGTGCTACCTGGAGGCATAACATCTCAACCCAATACCAAATACGGTAATTTTTAAAACGGCTGTTTTATATTCAAATTTAAAACACTTTAATTATCAATTTATTATGCTTACAGCAGGTATGTATCCGGGGGAGGGGTACCAGAAGCTCCGGATCCCCCGAAAATGTGGTCGTCTTATACGGAATCTCAAACTTGTCTACCTGCTTTGAAATCCAAAACTGTTGTCTCTGTATAATTTAATTTTACCCCATAGTGTATATGCCCGACACTAAAAATGGATTTAAAAAACAGCTGTAAAATTTTATTCCACATAGAATATCATTTTAACCTTTCCTATCGGATGGAATATTTTAGTAATTGAGAAACCTTACTCAAGTCTTATTTTGAGACACCCCCTACCGCACCGAAACTAAATTCTCGAACCCTTCCAGAAACTAAATTATCGGAACCTTCCCCCCCCCCGCGACACTAAATTCTCCCTCTCCCCAAAATCAAATCTTGGGTAGGTGCCTGATTTACAGCATGTAATGAAACTGCAAACACTAACTACAACAAAGTACGAAATATTTTACTGACTTGCTTTGAATAGACATTTACAGTAGTTTTCTATAATCAATGATTACGACAAAAAATGATTTTTCTTCCTTAGACAGTCACTTGTTCTAGGCATCAGTTTGAGTAAATTGCCTTTAGAAGTGGGTCGGGGATGGCTCAGTCGGCAGCGCCCCAGGCTCGTAATTTCTAGTTCCCAGGTTCGAGTCCCAGCTGGGTCAGCGTTGAGATTTAGCTCCGCAAAATTCCCCGCCCTGCCCACGGTCAGTAGGGGATACCGATGGGCTTGGAAAGGCCGCCGTCCGTCGGATGGGACGTTAAGCCGTGGCCCCGTGTGCGGGAGAGCCATACTCTGTGCACATTAAAGAACACGCTGGATGGCCTTGACGGGAGGCTACCATCTGTCTCCCAACAGCTGTTCCAGTGGGTCCCCTCCCCCAACCTTCTCTGAGCCTTCGGGGTCCATGTGACCTGGCCATTTAGCCCATGGTGTGCAAAAAAGTGCCGCTCAGAGGTAAAACAACCAAACCCAAAGCCTTTAGAAGTCTCCGAGGGAGACTGAACTTCAGCAGGGCAATAACAGAAACGTCCACAACTTATCAAACTGGCTTTCGTTCTAACCAGCATGAACCAAATAACAAAAATCACTCGGATACAGAAAGGAAAGTATCGCAATTGATTTGTGTTATACCACTAGCATAAATAGTGGTTAAAATTACCAACTTGAAATCTTGAGATGAAAATTTAAAGACACAATGATCACTCATTAATTTATACTATATTGATCATTGTCGTGATATATATTCAGACAATTACAGATCCAACATAGTCAAAACTTGTGATGTTTGAATGTTTGAAATGCTGTTTAAATTTATTTTCAAATTTACTTTTTTTTTGTAATGAACTTTCAAATGAAGATTGGACAGGTCAGAAATGAAGCGTAAATTATTTATTGATATTCAAATTAGCCATGCTTATTGAGTCAGTTGTCCCAACATGAAATTAGCTACCTAATATCCTCTTTTCTATGGCTATTGTATAAGGACGTTTGTGATAATGCTCTGCAATTCTTCACCTGACTTGAACTTCTTTCTTTTCGTTGCGTTTTTCAGAGGTATAGATAAGTGAAAATCTAATAGGGGAGATGCCAAGACTTTAGGGAGGATGTTCCAGTTATTCCTAAATATAGCTGTTCAACGTTATTATTTGTCCAAACAATGGTTTAAAAAACAATCGTTTATTGTCCTGAACCTTCGACTTTATTGCCTGCCTCAAATGCGCATAGTTTCGCAATATCTTTGTGAGTTGATAGTGTCACCAAGTACCAGGATAGGAACAAATAGCGGACCCTGATAGTCCGCTATTGAAAAAGACGCCTTTCAGGAGAACAGATGAAGAGAAGCGGTTAAAGATGCTGTATAGAGAAAGGCAAAGTAGGGAAAATATAAGTATCTTTCAAATGAAAAGTGAGAACTCCAATATCTGAGTCACGGAGTGAGTATTCCTAATATATGAGATTTATTTATTGTTTATTCTGCAGTTGGAACTATTTAGGTTGACTGGCATTAAGTAGGGTTGCTGTCAGGATCGGATTAACAAGGGATAATGACCTTGTTCAATAGCGGACTCTCAGGGATAAACTTGTTCAACTTCAACTGTAAGGGATACCTTGTTCAATAGCGGACTATCAGGGTCCGCTATTGAAAATCTAGGAATTCTTTCAATAGCAGACCCTGATAGTCAAATTAAAACGTCAACATACCACACATTGTTCACCTTTGGATGCTTTCATGAAGGGATTGTCTGGAATCCACAAATCTATCACGCTCTAGCCTTTGATTACGGTGTTGATGAGTTCCTTCTGTGAATACTTGTTTCCTTCTGTGAGAGACAAGATCACTCACTCCGTGACTCAGATATTGTAGTTCTCACTTTTCATTTGAAATACACTTATATTTTCCCTACTTTGCCTTTCTCTATACAGCATCTTTAACCGCTTCTCTTCATCTGTTCTCCTGAAAGGCGTCTTTTTCTCGTCATTTTCTCCACACCATCTTTTCTTGAACTTTCCTCTTCTCGTCTTCCAGTTGGTCGCCATTTCCATATCATCTTTGGTCATCTTCTATCATCCATCATATTCAGCAGCTCAATCATCTCAGTCTACTATTTTTTTCTATACTATCTCTAATATCGTCGTCAGCTCCCTTGAATCTTTTAATTTCTAGTTTTTATCCTTCCTTATCTTTCGCAGGCATCTCGTCCAGAAATCCATTTGAGATGCTCTTATCTTATTCTTTCTAATACTAATTTTCGTAAAAAAAAAAAACTCTGATATTTCTCTGTTTCCCAATTTGTGGTATTTCAGTCGATTATTATTTTTGGCAATAGCAAAATTTCCTGTTGTAATTAACGATTAAAAAATAAATAAACCGTCGAACATTTTTGAGCAGACTGAATATATATAGATATACCTTATATACTTTAAAAAAATACCCCTCAAGCTGCTGCTTGCCACAAAGGTCTGACAGGAGCCTGTCAGTTTATATGCCATAGAAAGTCTGAGAGGATGGCAAGATCTCAGCAGAAAAAAGACACATATATCCATATCTTACCCGGGGCTCGAACCGAGAGTCCCTTAGATCAGTAGCCAAGCGCGCTAACCACTCGGCCACGGGACGGCTTATATACTTACTATATATATATAGGCATACCTGGCCTAGTGGTTAGCGTATCTGACTACTATTTCAGCTTACATGTCCTTGTGTAAGTATTTGTATAGTAACCAACACAATCCAAAAAAAAAGCTTACGGTTTTCTCCGTTCTTTTTTATAAAAAAAATATCGATATTGTTTAAGTTCCCCTGAGCTTAGATATTGTTAAATAAAACACATTAAATATAGGTACTGTAAGAATTCTGAATTTGAGAACCTCCTAAAAATCCCTAATGGTCGCGGACAACATCAAGATTCGCTGGTATATATATTATTTTATTGGAATTCTATATTTCTGCTTCATATTATGCCGTTTTTCGTACATCTTCTGGTCGTTACTTATGAAACGTTTTTGGAAGGGTTTGAAGCCAATGATTTAATAATTCTGTTGGTCCAACTGCAAAAAGTTGTTTCATATAGTAATTCTAACTTATAGATTTGGCCATGGAAGTTTTTATATATTGCTATAAGTTTTCCTAATATATGAGATTTATTTATTGTTTATTCTGCAGTTGGAACTATTTAGGTTGACTGGCATTAAGTAGGGTTGCTGTCAGGATCGGATCAACAAGGGATAATGACACCCCCCCCCCCCCTTTCAGAATGCTAGTAAGGGTAATAGAGACAAAAAGTTTTTAAACTTAATTATATTTCATGCATTTTCTAAGAAATTTTTAAAGAGCTGTAAAACGTAGGGAGGAATGAGATACTACTTTGGATATCCAATGCCTTGTCCCTCCCCCTACATATTTTCGACTTCAGTTGTGTTTCTTGCACCGCCCCTCCATTTTTTTCTAGATCCGGAACTGGTGGAGCAGCCTGTTAGTTATAAAAACGCTAAAAAAATCAGCTTAGACCGATAGTTTCCGGCTCGATTGTGCTTCTTGGATCCCCCTTGTGATGACCCAATCCAAACGGGAGAAAGAGAGGATGATATTGCTACTTAATTCACTTCGGTGAATTCACAGATTCGCGGGTTTTTACGCCCGTGCCACTGTATGCTCAAATGAAGAATAACAATGGTCCATCAATTACTGCACGAGAGTTATATATGGACGACACGATTTTTATTCACACTATGTACAGCTACGTGCTGGGAATGAACGTGGGCCTTTGCTGCTTCACACTGTGGCTCTTTCTGAATCCACAAAACTACTATCAAATTCACAGCTCAACTCCGTGAGCCTTTGCTGCTTTGCTACTGCAAATATTACTGAAGTGAGGTGAAGAATTGCACACTCTGCAATTTCTCACTTTACAGACCTCAAAAACTTGGTGAAAGGATTTTCCTTTGCCTACACTGTGGCTCCTCCTGAACCACAAGAATAAAAGATAAGATTCTCCAAGAATCTGGATTCCCTCTTGGAATCGTACCCTGACTTCAAGGGTTAATTTGAGAAAGGCGGCGTTCTTTTGACGTGTGTCAACTCGACCTCTTCTCTTGACAGTTAACGCACAGACTGATACTTCCAAATCCTTCCCCTAGCCTCATGCGCGGACTTCACGCCGCAGGCTATTTAGTCATATACCGCACAAACAACTTCTGGCATTGATTCTTTCCACAAGCAGCAAGCTTCAGACCCAAAAACAACAACAGTGAGTCATCCCAGCACAAACATTTCAAAGAACACATAAAAAAATATACAACAATATAATACGACAAAAATATATAATAAATAAATAAATATAAAATCCGAGGGACATGACACCCCCTCGATTTTTTTTCTAGATCGTGGCCTAGTTGACGTTACGTTAATTGGTACTTGGTAGGATCGGTATTATTATGATGTTTGTATTAAGTTGAAGGCATAATCTAGGGTAGAGACAAGGAGACCTTACTTTTCACCCTAAATATATTTGCACAGGCAAGAGGGTCATGTTTGCTTTTGAATAGAAGGCATTTAATACTCAAGGAAACTAGAAATAAAAACGCTAGTGACTAATTCTGGAGTCATGTATGAATATTCAATAATTGATAATCATAATGAAAATCACGAAGAAGAAAAATCGGTAGAAAGAAAGCTAATAGTCTGTACATTTTGATTTAGAATCATCAGAAAGTCGGCAATTTAAACAACTTATTTTTACAACCAACAAAATACCAATAGTCTATTCACCTTATTTACAAAGGCGACAGAAAGGCAATAACTGTTTCCAAAATTGTTCAAAATTCAGTCTTGTTTTCAAAATCAGTAGAAGGCCCAATAATTTCATCATATTTTACAAATAAATAAAAATCCAATAATCAATACATTATCGCCCAAAATCAACTGAAAATCAATAACCTCTAGAATTTGTTTGCAAACTGGAATAAAAAAAACTAATAATATATAAATTTAGTTTTAAAAAAATCAACAAAAAGCAAATAGTAGCATCTCAAAATCGATAGAGACAATTAAAACTTTTTATTTCTACATTTTTTATTCAACGTAAAAAAAACAATAATTTAACACTTCGTTTTTTAAATCGACTTAAAAACATTAATTTAATACTTCGATTTTTTTAAATCGTCTTGAAGATAAAAATGAATGCACTTTGTTTCTAAATCGATAGAAAAGCTAATAATCTGTACACTTCGATTTCAGAATCAAAATCTCATCAAATGCATTTCGACCTGGTCATTTATATGTGCGTGCTTTCCGTTAAGCATAAGTCTTCATTGAACAGAGAGAGCACTTGATGCCACGAAGCGATCTTTTCATTCACATAATAACGAATACTTATTTTTAGATCCAACTATTGGGTATCGTGAGTAGGTACTTTTGATTGCCAAATGGCTGATGTAGTTGTGTTCTTACAGAATGCCAAGTCATCTACAACAGCATGTGTGGATACCGTTTAAAGACGACCCTGTCCTTAAAGTTATAATCAAAATGCAAGTTTTGAAAAAGTTCCATTATTTTATAGATTATTTTTCTTTTTGCTTGTACTTACTTATAGCTTATTATAGTGTTCTGAAAATCTGAACTTTGAGAATTTTAACAGCTAATCCTAGTTCAAAAAGAAATTCGTATGGGTGCGACAATTTTGAAAGGTCTGTGGATCCACTGTTCCCAAGAGCACCCAGTTTCTCTTGTCGAAAACAGGGTAGAGCTGGCTCAGTCGGTAGCGCGCAAGGCTCGTAATCTGATGTTATCAGTACCAATTGTGCCTGCGCTGTGCCTGAGTTGAGATTTCGTCCGTTAATGCCCCCTATATCTTCAGTGAGAAAGGATCTATCTATGGACTTGGAATAGCCATCTTTCTTCAGATGGGAGTGTAAGCAGCTCCCTGTGTGCCATAATCTGCGCATACTAAAAAAAAAAAACTAGATGATCTTATAATGGGGACGGCGGTGGCTCAGTCGGTAGCGCGCCAGGCTCGTAATCTGTAGTTCCCAGGTTCGAGTCCCAGCTGGGTAAGCGTTGAGATTTTTCTCGGCAATAATTCCCCTCCCTGCCCACGGTCAGTAGGGGACACCGATGGGCTTGGAAAGGCCGCCGTCCGTCGGATGGGACGTTAAGCCGTGGCCCCGTGTGTGGGAGAGCCATACCTGTGCACGTTAAAGAACACGCTGGATGGCCTTGACGGGAGGCTACCATCTGTCTCCCAACAGCTGTTCCAGTGGGTCTTAACAGTGGTTCCAGTGGGTCCCAACAGCTGTTCCAGTGGAAATTAGTAAACATCGCTTGTCCATTCAAACAAAGGAAACAATTTATGACTCAGTAAAAAACTTTCCGGGGGAAAAAACGACACGTGATCTCCAATATATTCTCTTTTAGTTTTCATTGATTTGTCAAATGGCGTTCGAAAATGCAGTAAATGTTTTTAAGAGTATAATTAAGGGCTGAAATAGGACGTTAATTATTCAATTAGTTAAGGCGGATTTTTCACAGGAGAAAAACATGACTTTGAGTGCAACAACATTTAAAGCGATGGAGGAGCAAATTTCAAATCAATTAAATGATCCGTACAAAGGTCGCTGGGTAATCTCACCCTTCAAAAATAATCGGGTAAATTTCAGTCATAATATTATTAGAGTTTGATGAGTCTCCTATGACATCAAGCAATTTTAATTACGCTCTAAATACGATGATAAAAATAAAAGCTTTAAATTACACTCTTGCACTGCATTTTCCGTCATTAGTGTGTTAGTTTGTTGTCAATTTTGTTCAGTGTTAGGTTAAATGTACAAACACACAAAATTGCCGTCAGGAAATTTAATTTTTTCGTTAAGAGAGATGAAATATACACTTTCACGAAATATATAGCTCAAGCCTTTTTTGTTTTATTTTTGTTCATTATAGATTATACTGTCTGCCCAAATTATTAGTATGGACACCTGCCTAATACTTCACCGTTATACATCCAATTCTGCTTTTTACCGGTAGCGCGCCAGGCTCGTAATCTGTAGTTCCCAGGTTCGAGTCCCAGCTGGGTCAGCGTTGAGATTTATCTCCGCAAAATTCCCCGCCCTGCCCACGGTCAGTAGGGGACACCGATGGGCTTGGAAAGGCCGCCGTCCGTCGGATGGGACGTTAAGCCGTGGCCCCGTGTGTGGGAGAGCCATACCTGTGCACGTTAAAGAACACGCTGGATGGCCTTGACGGGAGGCTACCATCTGTCTCCCAACAGCTGTTCCAGTGGGTCCCCTCCCCCAACCTTCTCTGAGCCTTCGGGGTCCATGTGACCTGGCCATTTAGCCCATGGTGTGCAAAAAAGTGCCGCTCAGAGGTAAAACAACCAACCAACCAACTGCTTTTTACACGGATTTTTTTCACGATTTTGATTTGACTCGGTTTAGAAAAAAGTTCCAATTCTCTATTTACGCGTTTTATTTTGATTTAACACGGTTGAAACGGCGCTTTTTAAAAAAATCTCCATTTGAATTTAATTCTGAAAAAATATTCCTATTCAAGAAAAAATCCCTAAAATTTGCATTAATAACAAAGATGCCGCATTTATGGGCACATTTTTTGAAGTAGTTTTAACTTTGAAAATGTACGATAGATACACATTTTGTGCACTAAAATCCCCAAAATAAAAACTACACTATATAACTACACAACAAGTTTTCTCTATTTTATTATCTATTTAATGGAAAAATTGTACAAATCCTACTTCATTCGGAATAAAGTGGCAACATTGAGTTCCGGGAATTCCCGTCAATTTTATCTTCAATACATACGTTAGTCTTGGTCTCCCATTTCGTGTTTAAAGTTAGAAGTGTTTAGATGTTTAATAGAAGAAATCGAAAAAAAATTGTTTTTTGAAGTTTTGTGTGCGTCATATATATTTATTGAAGAATGCTGCTGATAGATAATTTACAATTTTTCATCATTTGTTTTATTAACTACAATTCAAATGTTTTTCGTAAGCCTTACCACGATGTCGGATAATTCAATTATATAGAAGCAGAAAAGGAAAGTTATTTCTTTGGATACTGAGATCCAAATTTTAGATCGTCTTGCAACTGGAGAAGGTTCAAGCATCCATAGGTAAATATTTTGGATTTAACGAAGCTATCATAAGAACCATCAAGAAAAATGAAGATGCTATAAGAAAATTTGTGCTTTCTGGAACAAAATTGAGCGCTAAGTCGTCATCGGACACCAGAGGTATTGTAAAAGTGAATATGGAAAAGGCATTAGTAGTGTGGATAGAAAATAACTCGCAAAAAGGAATACATTTATACGGAAATACCATCAAACAGATGGCATTACGAATATATAAACAGATACAAGAACTGGAACCAACCACATCAGCTCAGTTAAATAAAATTATGAATTTTCTGCAAGTACAGGTTGGCTTGCAGGATTTCTTCAAAGACACGCGTTTCATAATGTAAAGATAAAAGGTGAAGTTGCATCTGCAGATGAGCCGACTGCTAAAGAATTTTGTCCAAAATTTACCCAAATCATTGAAAATGGTGGATACATTCCTGATCAAGTTTGGAATGCAGATGAAACTGGTCTTTTTTGGAAAAAAGTGCCGAGTAGAACCTGCTTTGCAAAATCAGAAAAAACTGTTGGTGGCTTTAAAGCAGCTAAGGATCGTGTGACCTTTCTATTTTTCAGCAACACTTCAGGAGATGGTATGTTAAAACCGCTGCTCAACAGTCGATCCCTAAGACCACGGTCAATGCAAGGTGTAGATTTGAATAAATTGCCAGAGTATTGGATGGCAAACAAAAAAGCCTGGGCTACAAAAGATATTTTTAATGAATGATCCCATAAATGTTTTGTTCCAGAAGTTAAACGCTATTTGAAGGAAAAAAATCTCGAATTTAAAGTTATATTGATTATAGACAATGCGCCTGGACATCCTGTTTTGGAACACCCAAGTGTGCAATTTTGTTTTCTGCCGCCTAATGCAACCACTAGACCAGGGTATAATTGCCACATTTAAAACTTACTATGTAAGACGAACATTCCAATACATTTTGGATAATCTAGATAAGGATAAAATACTAACAGTTACTGATGTGTGGAAGAAATTTTATATTTTAGGTTGTATCATACAAGCTGGATTGACGATATCAGAATTAAAACCATCAACTTTAAACGCATACTTGAAAGCTATTTGGCCAGAATATGTAAAAAGCAAAGATTTTGTACCTCCAAATATGACCAAATATCCAAATAACATCACTTTAGCACATGCAGTTGGTGGAGAAGGATTCGATGATTTATCGTTTGCAGATATTGATGAATTGCTGGTTGACAATTAGCGAAGATGAAATAATAGAAGTTGTCCTAGAGACTCCGATGAAAAAGAAAAAAGTGATGAAGAGGTTCCACTCACTACAGATTTAATTAAAGAAAGGTTTCAAATGGTTAGTAAATTGGAAAGCCATTTTCTTACCCATGATCCCATTGTCGAACGAACTGGGCAGTGTAAACGTGAACTGAAGTCATGTATGGCGCGTTATCAAAAATTATACAAAGATCAAGTCAAAGCACGATCTCAACGATTGATTACAGAGTTCGTTGTCAAAATTAATCAAACTTCAGAATCACTGGAAACAAGTCATAATTTGGTTCCCCATGCCACAGAGAGCATTTCACCATTTTAGTATGAACACGACGGCCAAAATGTTTCAAGCAATGAAAGTGATTTAATTCCAATCTTACGCAAACGAATGCGTCCATTGTCAGAAAGTGACAATGAATAGATCTAGTTAATAAACATATGCAAGACATTTTTTTGCACTTTTGTATTCTTGAATTAGTGACATATTATTTTCTTTGTGAAGGATAATTTACTTTATATACGTACATATAAAAAATGTGTTTAAATGAATAAAAATCAAATAAAGATTTTATTAAAGACTTTGATATGATTTGTTTGAAAATACCTTACTATTTGTACTAGGTTTTCACGTCTGGAACCAATCTTCTATTTTTCCATATGCACTGTATTTTTTTTACACGGTTTTTTCGGAAACCTATCTTCCGTGTAAAAACAGAATTGAGTGTATATCATTGTACAGTTCTCAAATTTCAAAGTTTTCAATTATCTGCGCATATTTTCTTATTGAAATGGGTTTTGAAGTATTGCTAGCGGTCATTTATCTCAGCTGATCAACTGTTGCAGCTCTGTTTAATCGTTCAATTCGTACCCACAAACTCTTATCCCTGTCAGGGCCTTTTTCCTCTCGCCTTTGCCACTATTGGCGGAACTTTTTTGAGACAGTTGCCATTCCCCCACACACTTTGAGATAATGTTCCCAGTGATTTTCCTCAGAGTTCCATCACCTCCTTTCCGTATCTCCTTCCCACTACGCTCCAAAAGTGAACCGTTTTCGAATTCAGTCAGATCAGCCTTCACCATGCCTTTACGGCTTTTATATGTAGTACTGCACAGCGACGTAGAATACTTCCCTAAATACGAAATTTTGCGTACATTAACATATTTCTTGGTACTTGCGCAGCTGAAATGTTAATAATAATTTGGCCAGGCACTGTACGTTTTTTAAGAAAGAAATAAACATTTGCAGTAAGTAAAATCATCATTGATGCTGTCCTTTTCCTGCTGGAACATTAGCTGCATAAGTAGAAGGCCAACATATCGACCAAATACTCGTTTTCAAACAGAATGAAATGTTTGATTTTTATACTTTTCACACTCTAACGATGTAAATTCGAATTAATGAATGATTCAGAGAATGCAGAAAGGAAATATTTCATCATTATATAGCTGAGCCAAAAGGAACTTTTCACTTATCTCTTGAAATAAGGGGCAGGGGTGGCTCAGTCGGTAGCGCGCCAGGCTCGTATTCTGTAGTTCCCAGGTTCGAGTCCCAGCTGGGTCAGCGTTGAGATTTATCTCCGCAAAATTCCTCGCCCTCTCCACGGTCAGTAGGGGACACCGATGGTCTTGGAAAGGCCGCCGTCCGTCGGATGGGATGCTAAGCCGTGGCCCCATGTGCAGGAGAGCCATACCTTGTGCACGTTAAAGAACACACTGGATGGCGTTGACGGGAGACTACCATCTGTCTCCCAACAGCTGTTACAGTGTGTCCCCTCTCCCAACCTTCTCTTCGGGGTCCATGTGACCTGGCCATTTAGCCCATGGTGTGCAAAAAAGTGCCGCTCAGAGGTAAAACAACTCAACTCTTGAAACATTTAAATTGGACTGACTACAGACGGACAGTCGAATGAAAGACAAAAGTTAAGGACGATTGCTCATTTTAAAAAAATGAACTTAAGACTATACCTATGATATTTTCCTGAGGTAGTTTTCGTCGAGATTTTCTCCATTTCCTGTCCACAGTCAGAAGAAGAGTATATGGGAATGGATATAGGAGAAAAGAGGGTTTAGAAAATGCAACTAAAGGTGAGTTTGTCCATTGGATGACCCTTACCTTGCTAATATTTTTTCTCGTAATAACGGTTCTTGTCCTGGTGGTGACTCATATTAATCTAAGAGCATTTCTAAAATTAGAAAATTGAATTAAAAAAAGCGAAAAAAAAAGGATTTTATCAAAACTTTTCACATCAACAATTTGTCATAGATCTTACTTGGGACAAAAAACACTTTTTTTACAGGATTTATCATTGGTTCAGAGAGAATCAAAAGAAATATCGACCCATGCAGTTTCTTAGTTGCTTTCCATCCACAGAGATCCAGTTATATCAATGTAACCCAAATTTCCTCACGTCTTTCCGTAGTTAACAGAGGGAGAGGTGGCTCAGTCGGTAGCGCGATAGGCTTATATTTTCGGTTTCCAGGTTCTAGGCCCAACTGTGTCTGCGTTTTAGAATTTTCTTCACTCCCATTCTGTCGTTGATGAGAACAGAGGCCGCCGTCCATCGGATGGGACGTTAAGCCGTGGTGGCACCGTGTGCAGGATATCCATACCCCTTGTACGTTAAAGAACATTCTGGATGGTTTTGACGGGAGGCTGTGCTTGTCTCCTAACAGTTTTCCAATGGGTCCCCTCCATCAACCTTCTCTGAACCTTCGGGGTTCTTGTGACCTGGCCATTTAGCCCAGTATATGCAAAAAGGTGTTGCTGAGAGGTAAAACAACCCAACCCACGTGAATCCCCAAGCTTTTTAATACTCTCAATTTGAGAAATACTTGGTTGGACTATCTAAACATTGCATAAAATTGAAGATTCCAACATTAGCTCACGTCACAATTTTACGGGTCATTTACTGCGATATGCGTGTTAAACTCATGAATGAGCTCACCCTAAAAAGAAAGAAACCCATCCATTCATAGATTAACTCGAATTTCAATCAGAAACCGTTGAACTACTAGCACGCAAGTTACAGTCACAATTTTGGTTTTATTTACTACACTTGGGACGACTGCTGTTTCGTCGCTTTTGCGAAAATCACGATTTATTAAGCAATAAAACTCTTAATAACACTGAGAGTATTTCTCTTAAACATACCTTAAGAGAAAGATCTTTTTTGCTTTTTTTAAACGGAACACTCATCAAGAAAAAGATCGATCTCTTTCTTTATTAGGAGAAAAAAAAAGTGATATACGCAAATTATAGGTCCGTACCTATAAAAAAAGGGGTGGGTAGGGGAAATGTGTCTGGATCTTGTCGGAACGAACCGAACGCCGTTCCGGTATAAAATATTTCCCTCTGGTTTAGTGATCTTTAAAACACTTTCTTGAAAAAAACGTGTACTATATAGGGAAAACTTATTTTTCCTGCCCCCTTTTCGGTGAGTATCATTGTCAAAGGAATGGTTTGGATGGGTTGTTTTACCTCTGAGCAGCACTTATTTACATACAATGAGCTGAAGGCCAGGTCACGCCGACCCCATTAGAGAAGATCAGGAGGAGTGGTCAGCTGTTAAGAGACATATGGTAACCTCCCGTCAAGGCCACCCACCGTGTTCTTTAACGTGTACAGGGTATGGCTCTCCCGCACATAGGGAGCTTTACGTCCCTTTCGAAGAACATTGGCCTTTCCAAGCCCATCGGTGACCCCTACTGACCATTGGCAGGGCGGGGAGTTGACCTATTAATCCCAAATTTTGATATGGTGGTCTCTCTTGCGTCTTGCTGTATAGGGTTTAGAGTTCGAGTTCCTAGCTGCGATGAGTCGAATTATATCCATCGAAAGTATTTAAACGCTCGTGGCCTACCTTATGAATGGAGAGTTGAAAGTTATGAATGGAATAGTATGTTATCGATGCCCCAAGTTGTGAATGGATAGCTGTTTCGCTGCCAACTCTTGGGTAAGGGCCTAATTTTCTGGATCGAAAACCTTACAGTGCACTAAGTTGCGGTGAGATGAAGCCGTCTCGAAGTTTGGTGGTCCTAGCTCTGACTGTCTAGGAGGGATTCCAAGATCTTGATTTTCCAAGATTCTTGATTCTTCTGAAACTTTTAACTCGCGGCCCCCCAGCGTACAGACCCCACCCACTTCGGGGCTTGCAAGGTTCGTTGCAAGCCCCGAAGTGGTTGGGGTCTGTTCGCTGGGGGGCAGCGAGTCCGTCCTGATGGAGAGGACGAAGTTGAGGGCTCGCGACTGGGAGTGGGATCCCCGGTCACACGGGCTTATCGATGGAAAAGCCAATGGGTGTCTCCATCACGGTAGCTCCCACCAGATCAAAAGGTTAGGATAGACTATCTTGATTGGCACTCAAAATTCTAAATTAACCACCAATGTAAGGTTATATATATGTTTGACAGTTATATTAGATGGATTTAATGACGTATTTGGCTTATATGTTTAGGCATTGCGCAAAATTCAAAATTCTCACGCTACACCTCAATGATTAGACAACCAAACGATTCTGATTCTATCAGCATATATGTCTTGCTCATTATAACAGGTCCTTTCTATGCAGTTATGTTATTTTTAAAGTGAAGGCATGCTGGAAAGTAGATGGGTCAAAAGTGTCACCCTCTGTATAATGTAGTACTGTCTTGAATATTGGAACATTTGGGGGTGTCATGGAATTATACTCCTGTCTATGGCCGAGTCTTTGGCGCGCTTGGCTAATAATCTAAGGGACCTGGGTTCGAGCCCCGGGTAAGGCATGGATGTTTGTGTTGTTTTTCTGCTGAGGTCCTGCCATCCCCTCAGACCTTCTACTTTGGCATATAAACTGACATGCTCCTGTCAGACCTCTGTGGCAAGCAGCTGCTTGAGGGGGTATTTATTTATTTTTATTTTAGGAGGATATGTCGAACAAAGAGACACACAGAGAGACTGACAGACGTAACGAGTTCAAGGTTAACGTGTACATATTTAGCCTTTAGAAATCACCTAGTTTTAAAGATAAGTAAAAATTTTCACTCTGAGGCTTCATTATGTGTTGATAAACAATTTAAGCGAGCGAAAGTTTCAGCATTGTCTGGTGCATCTAACTTTAGCACTAAATGCGACTGGAAGTGAACGAAAAGTGAGTCAGTCAGTTGTCAAATCGTGAGGACAAAACATTCACCTCGCATTCTCTAAAGCTGTGTTGATTTCAGACATTGACCTATAATTAGGATGGTAGGATGATAGTGAGAATGAAGTATCTAGGCGTTTCTATTGACAGAATGAGGCAAAGTCTTCGACCTCAAAATGTCTCGATTGATTAAATGGAATGAAATTCAGATGTAGTCTGTGGGAAGCGAAAATCAGCATCTGCCAAGACCATCGTTATTGGCACGAATCAGATTCTTGATTCTTCTGAAACTTTTAATATTTTTTGTTTCCAGTAATAACAAGGACCGTGCAATAGTATCCGTAGGCCCAGAGGCAAACCTCCTTTTTTGTCCCCTTCCCCACCGCATCCAATTTTTTAGTTTTTTTTGTTTAAAAACTGTTATGAAATTAATATAAAATTATGTGTACTTCTAAATTCTTATTTTTATTTATTACAAGAAAACGCAAAGTTCATTGTAAAGTATGAGAACAATTTTTAGTAGAATTTAGATTTAAAATACAATTTGAATGCTGTAGATAAAGTGTCCGGTAATATTCCAGTTTATCTATTTACAGTAGTAAATTCTATCCAGTTCTGAATTACATTTCAAAATGAACATGTTGAACCGCTTCTCTCTCAGTTGATGGGGCGGGGGTGGCTCAGTCGGTAGCGCGCCAGGCTCGTAATCTGTAGTTCCCAGGTTCGAGTCCCAGCTGGGTAAGCGTTGAGATTTATCTCCGCAATAATTCCCCGCCCTGCCCACGGTCAGTAGGGGACGCCGATGGGCTTGGAAAGGCCGCCGTCCGTCGAATGGGAGGTTAAGTCGTGGCCCCGTGTGCGGGAGAGCCATACCCTGTGCACGTTAAAGAACACGCTGGATGGCCTTGACGGGAGTCTCCCAACAGCTGTTCCAGTGGGTCTCCTCCCCCAACCTTCTCTGAGCCTTCGGGGTCCATGTGACCTGGCCATTTAGCCCATGGTGTGCAAAGAAGTGCCGCTCAGAGGTAAAACAACCCACCCAACTCTCAGTTGATAACATGGCACAGGCCAGGGTCGTACCCAGAGGGAGAGGGGGGGGGTACAATATTAATAAATAAATTTTTCGATTTAATATTTTTTGTAAAAATCAATAAAAAAGAAAATAGTTGTCAGTTAAGAGAACTGCAAAGCAAGATCAAACACTTTGAAAAATAGTGAGAAAATGATAATTACGACAGGCAATTAAAGATGGCGATGCAAGCAGTGATATTGAGTCGCCCATCAGAGCCAGCTAGTTATTCTGTCTATTAAACTGACTGGCTCCTGTCAGAACACTGTTTCAAGCAGTTGCTTGCATGATATCACTTTTTATATTCTTTGAAACTATTTTTTTCTCTTCGATTTTTCATCATTTTAATAATAACTGCAATTACGTTCTTAATTGTGTAGTTAATTTACTACGTATTCTTTTATTGACCAATTTTCGTTTCATTACATAAATTATTATTCTAATTTTCATTTATAACTCGCAAGCTTACATGTATTAATAATCCGCTGCCTCGATAATTTTCCGGACTCAATGTTTGGCCCTGAAGCACACTGAAGTTTATCTTCCTTGTGTTAGAACGCGAAAGGTAACAACAGTCCCAGACTGTGCATAATAACCAGTCAATATTTAATGCATTGAATTTGTTAAAATGGTGTATATGTTTACTGTAACAACTTGTGATGCATATAATATTTCGTTGTGCGATTAATTTAATTAAATACTGCCAGTAGAATAATAATGCCGATATTTTAACCTGTTGGATGGCTCAGTTGGTATCGCTCCAGGCTAGTAATCTGCAACTCTCAGGTTTGAATCCCACCTTTGTCAGCGTTCAGGTTGACCTCTTCTAAACCCAGTCTGTTCTCGATGAGAAAAGGAAGGTGGATGAGCTTGGAAAGGCCGCCGTTCATTGGATGGGATGTAAAGCCGTGGCCTAGTGTGTAGGAAAGTCATACACAGTACACTTTAAAGAACATTCTGGGTGGTTTTGACGAGGGGCTACCATCTATCTCCTAACAGCCGTCCAGTGGGTCCTCTTTCCCCAACCTTCTGTGAACCCTCGGGTCCTTGTGACCTGGCCATTTAGTTCATTGCGTGCAAAGAGCGCCGCTCAGAGGATAAACAACTAACTTTATCCTTTTATATACCATACTATTATACCGTACTTGTCTCTATAAAAAACTCTTAACGACAGTATTCATCATCCCTAGGTTGCATAATTGGATTTGATTGTTTTACCTCAGTGCAGTACTTTTTTTACACACAATGGGCTAAATGGGCTAATGGTAAAATGCGGCACTTTTTTACACACAATGGGCTAAATGACCCCTAATGCTCAGAGAAGGTTAGGGGAGGGAACCCATGCTGTTGGGAGACAGATGGTAGGCTCCCGTCAAGGCCATCCAGCGTGTTCATCGGATGGGACGTTAAGCCATGGCCCGCATACGAAGCCATGGCTCAACGTCCCATCCGATGGATGGCAGCCTTTCAAAGCCCATCGACGTCTGCTACTGACCGAGGGCAGGGAGGAGAATTTTTGGAGATAAATCTCAACGCTGGCGCAGCTGGGACTCGAACCTGGGAACTGCAGATTACGAGCCTGGTGCGCTAACGACTGACCCCCCCCCCCACAAATGTTGCATAAGAAATAAAATTTAACTTACTCTATTTATACATTTCCTTTATTTTTTATATAACATATCATTCCTAGCTTCTCATTGCATATCACATGACCACAGCTACAACAGAAATTCAGTCTCACAATCTGTCCTTATTGCAATTTAAGTTGTTCCAATTTTCATGGGGGCCGGGGTGGCTCAGTCGGTAGCGCGCCAGGCTCGTAATCTGTAGTTCCCAGGTTCGAGTCCCAGCTGGGTCAGCGTTGATATTTATCTCCACAAAATTCCCCGCCCTGCCCACGGTCAGTAGGGGACACCGATGGGCTTGGAAAGGCCGCCGTCCGTCGGATGGGACGTTAAGCCGTGACCCCGTGTGCGGGAGAGCCATACCCTGTGCACGTTAAAGAACACGCTGGATGGCCTTGACGGGAGTCTACCATCTGTCTCCCAACAGCTGTTCCAGTGGGTCCCCTCCCCCAACCTTCTCTGAGCCTTCGGGGTCCATGTGACCTGGCCATTTAGCCCATGGTGTGCAAAAAAGTGCCGCTCAGAGGTAAAACAACCCAAAAAATCCAATTTTCATGAGATCCAATGTTGGATACGTACCCTCAATTGAGTTGGCGTCTTATCATTTTTTATTTTACGCGTATCCAACATGATATCATATGAAGATTGTAACAGCTTAAATTGCAATAGGGACGAATGGCAAGACACTGAATTTCTGTTGTAACTGGGGATATATCATATGCAATGAGAAGCTTCGAATGAAGTGATATATAAAGGGAGTGATGAATGTTGTCTTAAGATCTTTTTATAGAGGTAAGTACAGCGTATTAATATATGCAGTATTTAACTGAATATGAGGTGTGATTGAAATATGATAACTTTATCTTGTTGGTAGGCAATCATTTTTGATTACTGCCCAATACATGACGTTTTTTTTAAAAAAAATGCAATGATGCAATTTTACGAGGGGCTTTCAGAAAAGTTCTTGACATGCATCTGCAGAGTAAATACTATTGCGCTTACCTCAACAAAATTTTACTGTCCTTCAAAGTACTCCCCTCCAGCAACTATTCGAAGTTGCAGACTTCTACTCCAACTTTCGAACTCTTGGTGGTGCTCCTGTTGGGGAATACTCCACAACTCTGAATGAGCGTATTTTGCAAAGTCTTGCACCCTTGAAATATGCTTCCCAGCAAGTTCCTTTTAAATTTTTGGAAACAACTAAAAATCGTATGGTGCAACATTGAATGAATATGCAGGATGGGGTAGCTGTTTGATTTTTTTCCTGCTCTAGATAGGGCGTAACTTCCAATACACAGATTACCTCAATTTTCAGATGTTTGTAATAATTATTGAAGTAGAGCTCTCTGGCAGGTATCTGGAGAACTGTGGGTTCAATTCCCGCCGCGTCAGCGATAATTGTTTTCAGATGTTTGTAATAAAGCCGTAACTTGCCGGGTTTTGTGAGCACTGCCATTGTCACGAGGAAGGAGAACCTTGACACGCTTGTTATTGGACGCTAGTCCTTCATCTCCTTAACCACTTTGAGCAAAACAATGTTGGTATAGTATTGGCCATTTATAGTCATTTTTTCCGTAAGGTGTCCACGGCTACCACTCTTCGGGAATTAAGAAAAATTGTGAACTTCCTCTTCCTTCAGCGAAAGTCTTTTCGGAGGATGTGGGGACGTGTTTCATCTTCGGCAACCCAAACATAGTTGTCGATCTTTCTGGGAGTTGCATAATAATAAATCCCCGTCTCATCACTTGTGACAAACCTGTGACAAACATTGCCAGCATCTCCTTGCACGGGTCGACTCTAGCTCTTTTTTTGCTGTTCTCTCAGTTTTTTGTAGAGTACCCATTTGGCACAGATAGGAGACAAAGGCTACCATTTGTCTCTTAGCAAATGTTCAATGGATTCCTTCACTTGGGTTGGGTTGTTTTACCTCTGAGCGGCAATTTTTTGCACACCATGGGCTAAATGGCCAGGTCACATGTACCCCGAAGGCTCAGAGAAGGTTGGGGGAGGGGACCCACTGGAACAGCTGTTGGGAGACAGATGGTAGCCTCCCGTCAAGGCCATCCAGCGTGTTCTTTAACGTGCACAGGGTATGGCTCTCCCGCACATGGGGCCAAGGCTTAACGTCCCATCCGATGGACGGCGGCCTTTCCAAGCCCATCGGTGTCCCCCACTGACCGTGGGCAGGGCGGGGAATTTTGCGGAGATAAATCTCAACCTGACCCAGCTGGGGCTCGAACCTGGGAGCTACAGATTACGATCCTGGCGCGCTACCGACTGAGCCACCTCCGCCCCATTCCTTCACTTAACCTTCTCTGAGACGTCATTATCTTTGTGACCTGTGAATTTAGCCCATTTTATGCAAAAAAAAAAAGTGCAGCTCAGAGGTAAAACAACCCACAATATTCCAGAGCAAATGCTACTAGTCACCGGTATTAGTTCCTTCAATCAATAAATCCTCCCACTGCCTTTTTCAGCTTTCTCTGCTACAACTCAGGAGACATAACCTGGCTCGCCAATTGGTGCCAGTGCCTTCTCCTTTAATACGCTTGACTTGTCAGCCATCGCCATATCTGACGAATGCGTCTCCCATGGTCTCCACCAGTTATGTCTTTATGTGTTATATTTCTAATAACTCCCTCAATATATCTTTGGTTGTCATTTTCCGTACACAAAACAAAGATGACGTCTTATACAGCTTTCTGAGCTGTGGCTGCCGTATGGCTCTGCCGCCAGAACATTCTCATCATAGGATCTCAGCAAGCAGACATTCATAAGAGAATGCGCTGGGGAACTTCAAAACAAATGACCTATTGTGTATTTTGTTTATGTCGCCACGCGCCATGCTTCTTGTCTTTTAATAGCTTATGAGTTTGACTACATATTACAGAATTATAGTTGATTTTTTTTGTTGTATATCATTTCATCTCTTTTATATTCTCGTATGATTTCAAACTTCTTTTTTAACCATGAAACCATTATTGATGAGCTACCAATTTTTACACCTTCCTCCTATTGTTTTTTCACTTGCTCTCTGCTACTGAGTGACTTTTTTGTGCGAAAGTATATTTTTTTTGTTAAAGGTGTAGTTCGTTTTTGTTAATGCAACGAAAATGGAAACAATTCGGAAATAATGGGAGTTTTTATTTTATGCGTGGAAAAATATAATTGATGATAGAGATAGTCAAAACTAGCTAAATGTAAATTTTCATCTTCTTGTTCATATTTTAAAAGTTATAAATGAAAAAAATAATAAATATCCCCTCAAGCAGCTGCTTGTCACATAGGCCTGATAGGAGCCTGTCAATTTAATATGCCATAGTAGAAGATCTGTGAGGATGGCGGGACCTCAGCAGAAAAAAGACACTAACGTCCATGCCTTATCCGGGGCTCGAACCCGGGTCCTTTTGTTACAACGTCATGGTTACTGAAGGAAATGAAGCCTAAACTTATATTTCCTAGATAGATCTTCTTTAATATCTCCCAAGCTTATTTTTCGACGATGGATAATTCTTAGAAAGATGGTGAGGCAAGTTAGAAGAATGAATAGCAGAGCAACGCGGAAATGCAGTTTCTTCGCCGTCGCTTGTTTGATGAAGAACCGCATCCAACGTCCAAGCACAAGAAAGATGAAATCTAATTTAGAGCCCGATCTTCTTGGAGAGCACGGATGAAAAGAGACGTTGGATAAGCATCCCGGGGTTATAACGCAAAGGCTGAATGGTGCCTTAGAGCTACCAGTCTAGTGTGTAAATACCTACTCAATAGGAGTTAGGGTTGCTACATTCCCATGATTGTGCTGCGGAAAATGATACGAATAGTATGTCTTTTGTCCAGTATCCATGGCGAATCACAATCTCAAATTGTTCAGGATATATATATATATTCAAAATATCGCAAAATGAGATTATTTTAATTTTCTTACTACCCTGGTATACGCTGTGAATTTTAACGATTTATTCTGTTGTATTGCTCTCTGAGCTGCGTCCGTATTCAGACTTTTTTTTTTATGAGCAACTAACTACCAATCGATAGAAAAAGGTGAATTGTGTCGAATTATTTATATATATTGTGTAGAATTATAAAGGGGATCCACTGGACAGATGTAGGAGACAGATGAAGCCACCTGTCAAGGCCATCCAACGAACATGGGACCACGGCTAAACGTCCCATCCGAATGCTAAGAGAACGACGATAGAACTCATTAATCCGGTTTCTTTTAATCTAAAAATTTCGCTTTATCAGTTGAAAATTATTCCTAAATTTGGCTTTTTCTTTTTGTGTGGAATTTTATGAGTTTTGCATTTTTTTTTTCAAGAACGAATGTTAAGTATTTTAGAAAAAAAGGCGTTGGTTTTAGAAATGGAAAAAAGACCCATAAAGAATTTCTAGGCAAACATGCAGCAATTGGTCTCTGGTATTTAAATGAAAAATGCTTATCTTATCCCCTCATTACACAATTTTCTCAAAACGAAATATTTTTGCATTTCATTTACATTTTTAAAAAAGGTTACGAAAAACATTTCGATTTAAAGTAGAGTAAATATTGCAATTTACTAATAAAGCATATAGAAAGCAATAAATATGGAGCAAAATCTTTGTAGCATTACATTTATTCTGAGTCATAAATCAATGAAATTAAAATGTTCTAATTTTGGCCGATGGTTACCGCGCTTGGCTACTGATCTACGGGACCTGAGTTCGAGCCCCGGGTAAGGCATGGATGTATGTGACATTTTTCTGCTGAGGACCTGCCATCCCCTCAGACCTTCTTCTCTGGCATATAAACTGATAGGCTCCTGTCAGACCTCTGTGGCAAGCAGCTGCTTGAGGGGGTATTTATTTTTTTATTAATTTTTTCAACACCAAAAAATTAAAAGTTTTTGTTACTTCACTTCGTTCTTTTACATAATAAATTTTTAAGCGTGTTTTAAAGTATAACTTTTACTTAATAGCCATTTTTTAAGTATGGCATACTTAGGAACAGGATTACGATTCAGCGTGTGTATTATTTGGCTTCCCTTAAAAACTGCAAAATCCCAGAAAGTCCCTCTACTTGGGCCATTTGTGAGGTTTCCATATGCCTGGTGAGTTAGGCCAAGTTCCTAAACCCTGCATGCCTAACGTAAATCTTCAATTTTCCCTCTTTTTTTTCTACTTTTTTCTTTCGTAAAAAGTTTATTTTTAAAATGTTAAATGGTGTTTTTTATTCACATTGCAGGGTTAATTAAAACGAGTTCAAGTACATATTCTTGGGGAGGGGGTGGCTCAATCGGTAGCGCCAGGCTCGTAATCTACAGTTCCCAGGTTCGAGTCCCAGCTGGGTCAGCGTTGAGATTTATCTCCGCAAAATTCCCCGCCTTGCCCACGGTCAGTAGGGAACACCAATGGGCTTGGAAAGGCCACCGTCCGTCGGATGGGACGTAAAGCCGTGGTCCCGTGTGCGGGAGAGCCATACCCTCTGCACGATAAAGAATACGCTGGATGGCCTTGACGGGAGGCTACCATCCGTCTCCCAACAGCTGTTCCAGTGGGTCCCCTTCCCCAACCTTCTCTGAGCCTTCGGGGTCCATGTGGCCTGGCCATTTAGCCCATGGTGTGCAAAAAAGTGCCGCTCAGAGGTAAAACAACCCAACCCAAGTACATATTGGAATCTAGTACACATTATATTGGAGACGAAAATTTGAAATAAATGTAGGAAATTCTCCAAAGGTTTCTTAAATAATCCTTCCTTTAACGGCATGCATCTGTTACCGCATCATTGAAAACGGAGGAGACAATTTTCGAAGACTGCGCGAGAGGACACTTGGCTCATTTTGAAACGCGCGATAACAAACTTCCCAAGTTATTAATATATCGCCTTCTTAAATTAGTCATATCCTGTTATTCCGAGTTCCGTTTTATTTTTCAGTTAAAAGCAGCTTTTGGATGTTTCACGCTAATCTGCAGTCCTCGGTAGGTATTTGTATACATGCCTTTTGGTATTAAGTGTAAAATAATTTTGCCGTTTTGACAAAGACAGGAAAAAATAAACTCTTAATAGCTATTTTAGTTTGTGCTGTTTAACTCTTTCTGGTTTATAGAGAGCCCCTTGAGAATGCTAGTAAGAGTAATGGAGAGAAAAAAAATATTAAATCTGCATTTTTCAATAACAATTTTAAAAGCTTCTAAATAGGCTAGGAAAATATTATACTGCAATGGAGATCTAGTTAATTTTTTAGCCACCCTTGATATTTTTCTAGATCCGTGACTGATTTGGCACTTTTTTTTTAAATATAAAAGAGGTTCTTAAGAATTTTCCCGTGACTGTTTAAACGTAAAACTATTTTTTCATATTCCCTTATTTCATTATATATATTTAAATTGTCAGTGGGATATTTTTGTTAATTCAGCACTAGATCAGGAGCTCTTGAGTTCGTGTCCACTCTGCTCAAGATAATAAGTCTTCCAAATCTACCCAGCTCTGAGACATTGGGGTTCTTGTAACTTAGCCATTTACCTCATTATGAAAACAAAAGTAACCGTGTGCAAGAGAGCCATAGATGTTAATCTTAAAGAACACGCTGAATGGTCTTGACAGGAGAGGGACGGGGGTGTCTCAGTCGGAAGCGCGCCAGGCTCGTAATCTGCAGTTCCCATTTCGAGTCCCAGCTGGGCCAACATTGAGATTTATCTCCGCAAAACTCCCCGCCTTGATCACGGTCAGTAGGGACACCGATGATCTTGGAAACACGGCTGACCGTTGGTGGGACGTTAAGCCGTGTCGCCGTGTACGGGAGAGCCATACCCTGTGCACGTTAAAGAACGCTGGATGGCCTTGACGGGAGGCTACCATCTGTCTCCCAACAGTTGTTCCAGTGCGTCCACTCCCCCAAACTTCTCTGAGCCTTCGGAGTCCTTGTGACTTGGCCATTTAGCCCCATTGTGTGCAAAAAAGTGCCGCTCAGAGGTAAAACAACCTTGACAGGAGGATTCCATCTGTTTCCTAACAGCTGTCCATCGGATCCCTACGAGTCTTTGGGATACTTACGAATTAGTGCATTTTGTGCACAAAAGAGCTGCTCAGAGTAGAGTGTTCAGATTTGGATTGATGAAAACAGAGACATTTCTTCTCGGAAGTGTAATCCCACATAAAACGCAATTAAATTTCACTAACGCAATTGCACAACGGGGCAATAGGCATGACAGGCAATTCGCAGTTGTTGAGAGCGTGTTAAAGAGGTGTGATTTTTCTCGTGACACGGCTAATTTGAAGCCCTCACGTGCGATGCTTGCGGTAGAGCTTTTACTTTGCAGACAACGCTCAACTACGCCGCCAGCAATGCACCGACTGTTTGATGCTGGGTGCAATCCGTGTTATTCCATAGAAGGAAAAAAAGTCCAAGCAAATAAAAAAAAAGGATAAAATACGGTGATCGAGTTAGTCCAAAAAAGTGTTAATTAAATCCATGCAAATTTATGGCCAACAGTATATCGTCACAAAGTACCGATTTTTCGTTACGACATTTCTCTAAAAACCGGGACAAATCATGGAAATCCGGGACGTATATGAACAACGTAGCTCAGAGACAAAACACCCCAATCCTTGAGTTGTTGGATTGGGTTGTTTAACCTCTGTGTGGCACTTTTTTGCACACCATGGGCCAGGTCACATGGACCCCGAAAGTTCAGAAAAGGTTGGGAAAGGGGACCCACTGGAACGGCTATTGGGAGACATATGGTAGCCTCCCGTCAAGGCTATCCAGCGTGTTCTTTAATGTGCACAGGGTATGGCTGGCTCTCCCGCACACGGGGCTACGGCTTAACGTCCCATCCGACGGACGGCGGCCTTTCCAAGCCATCGGTTTTTGCGGAGATAAATCTCAACGCTGACCCAGCTGGGACTCCCAATTCTTGAGCATGACCAGAATTAAGAAAACAATGAAATAAATCCGAATAAAAGTAAACCTAACCGAGTAGAAATTCATAATGGTGTCATTAGTTTCGGGATAATCTCTGTAAGGATTACAATTTCATTAAAGACTCTAGTGATTCTTTTTTTTTTTCAGTTTTACTGCTACAAACTAATATTAGTACATATTGCATTTGATAATTATTATCGTACGATTTTTTAAGTGATTTCTCCTCGAATGTCTGGTCGATAGACTGTTAAAGTTTTTTTAAATCTCTTAAATGCTCGCAAAAGCAATTACCTTTAATATATGGGAGTTTTGTTAATTAAATCGAGAAATTAATTTGATCTGTCTTAAGCACAAATTAGTCGAATATTTACCCAACCTGTAAAAAAGCATCTTAAATGAACCCGGAATATTTTTCTGAAAGTAATTAATTTTTTTCTTGAAACGCTATGATTTAGTTAATGATAACTATAGTTTTAATGATGCTCAACATGCAATTTAGCATTGTAACATGTAATATTTTGAAATGAACTTTAAATGCATTTTTCCCTTGATGGCGTTGACTTAAAAAACGCTAAAGTTTTGATATTCTTGAACCAGCCAGAATATTCTCAAGACAAAGTATGTACACTGTAGTATTTTCTCCTAAGACGTAATAAATAAATACCCCCTCAAGCAACTGCTTGCCACAGAGGTCTGACAGTTTATATGCCATAGTAGAAGGTCTGTGAGGATGGAAGGACCTCACCAGAAAAACGATTCACACATCAATGCCTTACCCGGGGCTCGAACCCAGGTCCCTTAGATCAGTAGCCAAGCGCGCTAACCACTCGGCCACGGGACGGCTGAAATGTTGGATTATAAATAAATAAAAATAAATACCAGCCTACAAAAATTAAGAATTTTCCGTGAAGTAGGTCGGGAATTACAGAATGTCAAAATCTGATGAAATAAATATCTCGATCGTTTGCCAAGGGCTCTGAGAGCGCGCTCCGAGTCAGCAATGACCTTTGCAATACCGGGAAATTCTTCGTGTTCAAACTGTGATTAAATGTCGGGAGGGAGGATACTCACAAAACTAACCTTTAGTGCAGGAAACAACAGAATATGCAGATTACAAGTGAGACACGAGCTGTCACAAGTTGTGTAGAAACGAAGAACCACGGGCCAAGTGGGAAGCTGATTTTTAAACCTATCACTGGGCTGTGCAGGAAATTTGGACCGTGCGAACGAATATCACAGAAGCCATAGGCAGCAAAATCTGTAGTAACAGAAATAAAACTCTCGATAGCTTACGCAGAAACTAAGCCACGAGCTATGAGAGAGGTCGCTGATGTCAACAACGATCCAAGCAAACACCGGGCAAATTTCTTCCGGTTGAAAATTTATGCTAAAGTGTAGGGGGGAAGGGGGGCTACTTACAAAATTTACCTTTAGTGTATCGAAAATAAAAATATACAGGTTAAAAGTGACACCCGGGCAGCACCGGGTACCGTTCAGCTGCTCTATAAGTATAATTTATTTCTAGCATATAAGTACAGAAATAACTGAGAAACTACTACTGGTTTGTACAGGACTTCTCATACAAGGACATTCCCTACTATAGTAATTCTCATTACTTTTTTTGCTCACGGCACACTGTTTTTCGCCATGAACACTCGCGGCACATTGTTTTTCGCCATGAACACTCGCGGCACATTGTTTTTCGCCATGAACACTAGCGGCACACTACAAGTTTAATTGGGAACACTACGAGGGACTCGCGCATGTGCAGTTTGCCTTCAATAACAGCAATTTCTGTGGAGTCGTTTGTAAGCGTAGAACTATTCGGTTCAAGATGTGACGTGTATTGAGGTTAGTGCGTATGTCGCAGGTGTTATGGGCATGTTTTGTGTTAATTTTGATTTTAACATTGAGATTTAATACGGATAACTTTTTGATTGGACGGAAGAAAGTTAATGAAGACTCAGTGGAAGAAAGCAGAAGCAAAATGATTTATAAATTCCCTTTTAATTTCCAAAATTTCGCGACACACCATTTGAGAACCAGTGCCCTACTATGAGGGAAGTCATTTCGTGTCACTGCCTCAGATAGAGTTAACAACACAAGAACAAACAGGGGAGGGAGTTGGATCAGCCGGTAGCTCCCCAGTTTCGTAGTTCCCAGGTTCGAGTCCCACTTTGAGCGAGCGTTAAGATTTATCTCCGCTAAGCCCCTACCCTGCTCTCAGTTATAAAGGAGACACCGAGGGGGTTGAAAAGGTCACCGTCCGTCGAATGGGACCTAAAGTACCGGTAGCTCCCCAGTTTCGTAGTTCCCAGGTTCGAGTCCCACTTTGAGCGAGCGTTAAGATTTATCTCCGCTAAGCCCCTACCCTGCTCTCAGTCATAAAGGAGACACCGAGGGGGTTGAAAAGGTCACCGTCAGTCGAATGGGACCTAAAGTACCGGTAGCTCCCCAGTTTCGTAGTTCCCAGGTTCGAGTCCCACTTTGAGCGAGCGTTAAGATTTATCTCCGCTAAGCCCCTACCCTGCTCTCAGTCATAAAGGAGACACCGAGGGGGTTGAAAAGGTCACCGTCCGTCGAATGGGACCTAAAGTACCGGTAGCTCCCCAGTTTCGTAATTCCCAGGTTGAGTCCCACTTTGAGCGAGCGTTAAGATTTATCTCCGCTAAGCCCCTATCCTGCTCTCAGTCATAAAGGAGACAGGGGCTTGAAAAGGCCACCGTCCGTCAAATGGGACCTAAAGTAGTGCACTGGAGAGCCATACTCACCCTGTGCACTATAAAATCGTTTTCACTGGAGGCTTCCATCTGTCTCATAACAACTGTTGAATGGGTATCCTTCCCCAATCTTTGTTTTATACTTGATTTTATCCATATTACTTCACCCACTAATAGGAATTGAAATTTTGTTGTGTCATGAATGGCAATTTGGCTAAACCATCTTGGTCTAGAGGATTTATATTGTTTTTTTAGATAGATAGACAGTTTGAAATGTAGTGGAAAGATTAGAAACCCCTCAACTTTGGTCTTCCTGCTATTCCAAGCAAAGAATAGGGGCACATAAATCATAATTTAGAAATAATAATGATATTGAAATTAAAGTTTTTCTGAGTTCCAACTTGAGCAGAATAAAACTGACTGTGATCCAGTGTTCTTGAATCACAATTTGCTTTCCTTCCTGCACCAAAACAGACTTTTAAAACAGAAATTAACAGATCATATTACTCTTTTAATATATATAATAGAAGCTTCGAATAAAGTTTAATTTCCTGAAATATTATTAGTAACGAATTACTTTTAAAGTTGGTAATTAAGCCGTCCCGTGGCCGAGTGGTTAGCGCTCTTGGCTACTGATCTACGGGACCTGGGTTCGAGTCCCCGGGTAAGGCATGGATGTTCGTGTTGTTTTCTGCTGAGGTCCTGCCATCCTCTCAGACCTTCTACTCAGGCATATAAACTGACAGGCTCCTGTCAGACCTCTGTGGCAAGCAGCTGCTTGAGGGGGTATTTATTTTTTATTATAATTAAATTTAAATATTCAAATAAAATGGTGATAAATAAAATTTTTATTTTATTGGTTTAATAATAAATAGCTTATAATTAAACTAGAGAAAAATTGAGTCACTTTTTAAAATCCCTCTTTTTTTCAATGGCTATTAGGGTCTTGTGTGGCTAGCTGACCCTGTATGAAGGCAGTTAGTTAATTATATATCACTGTTGAATTGGGATGCAGTTGCAGAAGACGAATTACGAAACTCTAGTAAGTGCCGACATGTAAGCAAGCTCAAAACACTAGTAAAGAGCTTCCTGTTTCGAGAAGCTAGCGTTGATTGGCAAACCAGATTGATCTCGTACATTCGTAAAGCCTCGCAGCGTCAAGACACATGGGTGAGAATAGCCGTTCAAACAAGGACGATCTTATGCAAGGAAGATAAAGGTCAACGGACACAAGAGCTCCCTTTCTGATTATTGCTATGTCGTGTCAAGCATTCATCCTAACTTGTCATATCCTTAGTTTGTATATTTTAGCCTGGACTCTGTCTTCGTGCCCCATTCTCTTTATCAGGATTACTGAAGAAAGTGAACCGCTTTCTGTTTGGTTATGTGCCAAGATAAGGTTTGTTGAGAGTGTGATTATGATCTCGTGGTAAGAAGCATAGTTTTATACTTAAAATGGTCTCATGACTTTATGTTTGCAACAGAAGCTGAATGATGGGTCAGTCTTTCTTGTATGTCATTGAGATAGCCGTATAAGGTAAGACCTCTGGTTTCACTCAGATGGAGTCATTAAGTGAAGTCGATCATGCATTGCGCCAAAAATTTGAAACATGTAATGCAGCAATAGCGAAGAGAAAGGGTAAAATATTTTTAAGAAAATTTCTTTCTTTCTCGTTTATTTATTTACTGCAAAAGACTAGGGTCTTTTGGTTTATTTATTTATTACATGAGATTTGGGCCTCGACAAAATGACAGAATAACAGGTGTATTCCTAAAGGGATGCGCGGATACTCTTTTACCGAGGTGACGTCACTGGTGGAGGAATGTTTTGACTTTCCTTAATTCCGTAGGTATTCGATCGATTGGTCCCAAATTTGGTGTGGTGATCCCACTTAGTTGTGGCTGCGAAGGGTATAGATATCGGATTCTGAGATGTGGTGGGTTGGGTTTGAATCCGCCGCAAGCGTTCAAAATTTCTGAGGGCGCTGCTGTCGCCTACTATATTAATGGAGAGTTGAAAGTTAATGAATGGAGTAGTAAGTCATCGATACGAAATGTTATCAATGGGCAGACGTTTCATGGACAACTTTTTTTTTGGGGGGGGGGGGGGGCGAGCCGAAATTCTGAGGGACTAAAACCTTACAGTACACTAAGTTACGGTGCGATGAAGCTATAGAAGTCTGGTGGTCCTAGTTCTGATCGTTTAGGAGAAAATGTCACACACACAGACACATACACAATCAGACAGACAAATAAACTCTATTTTATAAATGCAATGGACTCCCGTACAACGCGGGGGATACGTTCCGCGTTATAGGAAATCACGTTATACGGGACATGCATTATCAGACTAATTGTCTATCCCCTTATTTTCAATGTGAAATTGATCTGGAAAAAGAATTGTTTTTAAATAACGATAACGATAAAGACGAAACTATGGACTCTTCAAGCGATGAATCTGTACAACCAATGTTAACAAGACGGCGTCGTTGGAACTTATTTCTTGATACTTCCGATAGTGAAGGAATGTTAAATAGTGAAGTACATATTTTTATTTCAATTAAAAGTTGAATAAAAATATTTTCCTCTTATATCTTTAAATGCGCATATTATTTTTTTGATAAACCTTGACATCTTTTAAAGCTGTCAGCTTCAGTGCATATATAAACAACAGTTTTTCTAAACAAAAAATCAAAATTATGCCAAATTTATCTTACGCGTAATACGGGAATGTTTATCGCGCTCTATGAGTACTAGACCCAATTTTTTCGTCGCCTTATACGAATTCGGAGTCCTTGTGACCTGGTCACTTAGCCCGATGTCTGCAAAAAAGCTGTTTTTCTGTTGAGGTCCCGCCATTCTCACGGACCCTTTACTATGTCATATAAAGTGACACGCTCCTGTCAAACCTCTGTGGCAAGCAGCTGCTTGAAAGGATATTTATTTTTTGTTACTAGATTTGTGTTTATTGGTTGATATTGTGCTCATGTTCGAAGAAATAAAATCGAATTTTGGAACCCTGTTTTTAAAACAGAAATGACAACTAAAAAAAAAAAATCACCCGAGTAATAACGACCGTCAATAATAATTAACAAGAATATTTTAAGTACTATATTCTCTTATTACAATAGTTAATATGCATAATATGTTTAGTCATCTTTAAAAAAATAAAACACCTTTAAACGGTGTAACAGACATTCATTGATTTTCTTAGGGTATGGGATATTGCATGTGCTACATAGTTAATAAATCATCTTTGTTTTCCCGGAGTAAACATCTTTTTGCAACAATCCAGCTTTTGGCAATTCCTCTGGCTACTGACTTTGGTTGAAAAATCAACGGACTTGAAAATCTGTTTCGGTGTGACAATTTCGCAAAGACGTTAATTAAATTTACAAACTCTGCAAATAATTTATCTTACTAAATACTCTTCGTCGAAAGACAGATGATCAATCAAAAATAGCTTACGTCGGAATTCTACGTGTGCTAGATAGAACAATTTGACTTTATTTACTGCAGTTTACTGCAGTTTCTGAAAGATTATTTACTGCAGTTTCTGAAAGAGGAAAGTTCTTTACGTAAAGAGTTATATTGGAATATTTTACCTCAGCGGCACTTTTTTTTGCACACAATGGTCTAATTGGCCAGGTCACAAGGACCCCAATGACTCAGAAAAGGCTGTTAGGAAACAGATGAAAACCTCCCGTCAAGTCCGTCCAGCGTGTTCTTTACCGTACATAGGATATGACTCTTCTGCACACGGTGCTATGGCTTTAAAATCCTCCGATGGACGGCGGACTTTTGAAGCCCATCGGTGTCCCCTTTCTAACCGAGAGCAGGGTGAGGGTTCAGCGGAGATAAATCTCAACATTGACAGAGGTGGGACTCGAACCTGGGGACTGCAGATTACGATCCTGATGCTCTAACGACTGAACCAACTTTAGTACCCGATACCAATAAGAGCCCCAACTTTTCACTGTGCATGAAGTTTATTTAGTGTGGTTTATTATAAGAGGGAGGTCACGTAACTGAGAGGTGGCTATGGCTTTTCCCAAATTTATAGGAGCTCTTGGGGTCCTTGTGATTTCGCCATTTATTTCATTGTATGCAAAAAAAATGCTTCGGAGGTCTACTGCAATTAAAACAGTACACCAAGATTATGCATTGAAATATCTCCTATTCAAGTACATCCAAGTCTTCATCCTAGTCACAAAACTCTCAGGAGCTCACTTTAAATGGAATTTATTTTCCAGAAGTTTCTTTCCGTGCAAGAACTCTGTCAACCCTGAATCGTGTACAAGAATTCCGCGTTATTGTTTAACGAAAGCTAAACAATAAGTCCTTTGAAGTAATTACTGATTCAAAAATTGCATTACCACAAACGAAGCAGTATGAAGCTTTGACTTCACGGCGCCTGTCTCCTTCTTATAGGCAGCTACAAATTGCGAAGTTGCCTCTAACATAAAAAGGCTTCGAAGTGCACATGACCTGACCTCTCCCTCCGTATCATTAAGTATGTTTATATCTCGAATCCACGCGACGACTTACAAGACGACTATCGTATTTTGCCCGTCTGACCCAACCTCTTCTGTTCCCTAAAGATTTCAATGCTTTTACAGTTAATGGTTTGCCTGTTGATGATGCCGCTGGCTCTGAGTTCGGTTTCCTTTTATATACATTATGTTTTCGTTTTTTGGTGTGGGTTTTATGCTTTGCGAATGTGAGCTCTAATTTGCTACCTGTCAGCTTTCAGATAACAACTTTGTAAGCGACGCATTTGAACTCTTTTTGGTTCTCGCATATTAGGAAGAGATTTTATTTTTCTCTGGTTGTATATTTAAAGATATTTAACTAACTTCTTAAGAGGGATAAGTTCCTGAATGTAAATCGTAAAATTTGATTACTTAAAAACATTCTCAAGTTTAAGGTCATCTTTTTGATTGTACTGAGGTTTTCTCTGCTAACCTTGTTCTGACATTGGTTAGGTTGACAATGCCAGTCACAAAAAATGACTTCAGAAATTGATTAATTTATAAGAAGTTAATTAACAAATATAAAGAATTATTTCAATATTCATCAGTTTTGAATAAGTTTCTTAAGATTGGTACATACCCTTCCTCTAATAGAAACTTTGAGCCTTGGGGGGTCCTTGTGAATCAGCCATTAGGTCAACTGTATGCAGAAAAGTTCCGTCTGGAGTTGGGTTATTTAACTCTGAGAGGCGCTTTTCAGTACACAGTGGCCAGGTCACAAAGACCCCAGGGTTCAGAGAAGGTTGGTGGAGGGAAAGTGTTCGGATATTTTTTGAGCGACTGTAGTGTTATTGTTAAACATTCAAACTTTCAAAGCACATTAAATATTGAACGAATATTGTTGAATATCGAGATATTAATACATATGATTGAGATCTTTATCTGCTGTCACATTTTTCAAAACAAAAATGCTTATCTTAAAAGCTTATTCTTATCTGTAGAGTTTCGACCTTAGCTTCCCATTGACATAAAGAGGATTGTTCCTTAATTTATGGAAACTCGTGTAGTAAGAGCACAAACCAATACCACCCTCTCCTATTTCTGAATATGAAGAGAAAAATTAATAAAACAGTTTTATAATAAGGTAAATTACTCAAAAATCATATATTTTCTAGGTCTAATGAATTAAACAAATGTTCCTAAATTTGGCTGACTCAAATTTTAAGAAGCTGGAAGCTCTTTAAATTTTGAAATGTGACTAGGCTTAAACAGAGAGAGAAAGATGCACAAGAAACAAACAAAAAATCGAATATTTGTTCAACTTTATTGATTTATTGTAAGTCTTCAGCGGCAGGAAAGTGGCATGTCTCATTGTTTCGGTCATGGCTCGGAGCTTACAGATTCTGTTTTCTGACAGAAATGATCATTCATTTTGATGTAAAGTTTACAACAGACACTTCTTTCCAATGGCTCGACACTGCACAGTTTAAAAACTGTAGCTATCTTTGGAAACCTACAAGACACTAAAAAAAATCAAACTCTTGTATCATTCTTTTGAAACGGTAGTTAAAGCCATCGTGCTTGATTGCTAAATATTTAGTTTTTTTTTTTCGTGGGAGAACAGAAGCATTTTCCAATGTAGGGTAGAAATCTTTTAATTACAAAATAACTCCTTACATAGATCAGCAAGCAGAAATGAGGAATTAAAACCACTTGTTACTCTAAGCCAGAGGTTCCCAAACTTATTTGTCCTACCGCCCCCTTTTCAGAAAAAAAAATTACTCAGCGCCCCCCTGGAAATCTACCTTCTTTAAGCGAACAAGCAGAAAGATGCAGTGACAAATTTGAGTTCTTTTATGTATCTATATTTCTACCTACGTCCTACAACATAGTAAAGAAAAATGTTGTTGTAAATAAGGCAACTTGAAGCTTGAAATTATAAAATTATTAATTAAAATCAACCATAGTAACATTCGACTTTAATCTATGTTACACAACAGATGAAACATGTACGAATGGTTTTTCAAAATTTCCTTATCTTCCCTTCTTTCTTTATGCTTCCACCGCCCCCCAATTGCACCCGAGGCTGCTACCGACCCCTTGGATCGTTCCAGCGCCCCCCAGGGGGCGGTATCGCCCACTTTGGGAAACATTGCTCTAAACCTTAAAGTAGTACTTTCTATTAGGTAGATGTCTAGCTAGGGGCGTGAATTCTAGGGTGCTGTACATTTCCCATAGGAATGACTAACATATTGCAGAACAGGAATATATTTATTATATTTAGTGATTATATTAAGTTGTATTATATAATGTAATTTTATTTAAAATTACATAGGGAAAAATAAAACATATTCTATTTTAGAATCCTTTGTTCAGAACCCAGAAGCTAATACAACTATCTGGTAAGGCTGATGACACACTGGGAGGACATTTTATTAGAAGTGGGGTATGCTAATTCACCTCTGAGAAGCCCATTTAGGCGAACAACAGAATAAATGGACAGGTCATAAGGACCCCAAGAGCTCAGAGCTGGTTAATAGAAAGGGACCCACTGGTCTCATCTGTTATTAGGAAGATGGAAGTCTTCCGTCAGGACCATACAGTGTGCATAAGGTATTGCCCTCCTGCACATTTCACTACGCAACGTATAGCTCTCCTTGATAATTAATCTGCACAAGGTATGACGCTCTTCAACAATTAACGTGTACGATATATGCTTTTCCTGAGCATTTAAGGAGCACAAAGTATGACTCTCATGAGCCTTTAACATGCACAGAGCATGGCTCTCCTGCACATTTAACGTGTACTAGGTACAGATCTCCTGAATCATTAACATGAACAGGGCATGGATTTCCTAAACAATTAAACTGCACAAGGTATGCCTTCTCAACATCTAACATCCAGAAGGTAAGGCTCTTCTGAGCATTTAACGTGTACAAAGTAACGCTCTCTTAAGCATTTAATGTGCACAAGGTGGCTCTGCTGATCATTTAATGTGAACAAGATATATCTTTCCTGAGTATTTAAAGTGCATAAGGTAAGACTTTCCTAAGCATTTAACGTGCACAAGGTAGGGTTCTCCTGAACATTTAACGAGCACAATATATGGCTCTGCTTAGCATTTAACGTGCACAAGGTATGGCTCTTCTGAGTATTTAACGTGCATAAGGTAAGACACTTCTCAGCATTTAACTTGCATAAGGTAAGGCTCTCCTGAGCATTCAATGTGCACAAAGGTATGGTTCTCCTGAGCATTTAACCTGCACAAAGTATGGTTCTCCTGAACATTTAACATGCACAAGGTATAGTTCTGCTGAGCATTCATTGTGCACAGGGTATGGCTCTGCTGAACATTTAATGTGTGCAAGGTATGGCTCTGTTGAGTATTTAACGTGCACAAGGTAAAGCTCTCCTGAGCATTTAATGTCCACAAGGTATAGTTCTCTTGAACAAAGGGTCAGGACCGGAGAGAAATGATGATGCGGCCTTTGTTTTTAACACGTAATAAGTTCAGAAAAGCTTTCAAAGAAGTCGTAGCTCGTTAACTTCGAAGGAACGAGTGCAAATCTACAAACACGTATTAAGAACTTTTTGAAAACCCTCGTATTTAGTAACCGTTACATATTACACAACCATGAAAAGCAAAATTTAGCGTAATATTTGGGATTTAACGTGAATTTTCATTTGTTTTAAGGTTGTATGCAAGCCCGTGAAAGTCAGCTTCCCTGAAATACTCTTTGAAACCTCAAGTGACATTTGCCGCAAGAGGGCGCCTTTACGATTTTGCTCGCTGTCACTTCTTCTCTCTACACTCTATTCTTGAATAAATAAAATTAAATGTCCTTCGGAATCGCATTATAATGCTCTAATCACTCTCTATCATGGTTAAATATATTTCAACTCCCTAAATTTAAATCAGTATCTTTCTTTACTGCACAAAATCACCAGATTTTAGCGGCGATTTTCTTGATGTCTTTTAAGAAGCAAAAGCAAATAGGATTAAAAGCGAAAAAAGTTTGCATTTCCTTTTTAGAAAAATCTAATTTGGAGTTTATTTCACTAGAAGAAAATATCTAGAGACCTTTTAAACTTTACGTTATCGATTACTTGGCCATTAGTGAATTAAATCAATCTTTGGCAGCGCTTTGTGGATGTCTTTCTTCCGTTTTATGTCTTGCCCCGATTTTGTCTCATCCGCTATCCTCTGGGAAAACCAAGATAAAGAGGGATTGATGTGGAAAATCATCAACTCCTTCACAATGTGAGATGAAGCAGAGAGAGTAGGAAGAAAATCGCATTTAACGTTTTGATTTCTTCACTGTTCAAGACAAAAAATAGAGTTCATTCTTGTAAATTATCAATCGCCTTGATGTCATAAGTGTGCATGAAAAATCCAGTCACAATTAAGTTTTTCTCTGTATATAATTGGTTCAATTGGCAGCAAACCAGGACTGTGATATCCAGTTCCTAGGTTCGAGTCCCCAATGTACCAGGGTCGAAAATTCTTTTTACTTTAATGAGAAAGTGGAACCAATGAGTTAAGAAAACCATCGTTCGTTGGATTAGACGTTGAGCAGCGGGCCCATGTGCAGGAGAGACATACCCTGTGCACGTTAAAGAATACGCAAGATGGATTTGATGAGCAGATTACCATCTATCCCCTTCCTCAAGCTTCTTTGAGCCCTTGGTTGATTGTTTAACCCCTGAGTGGCACTTTCTGCACACAATGAGCTAAATGGCCAGGCCACAAAAAACCCCCAAGTGCTCAGAGATGGCTGGAGCAGGGGACCCACTTGACAGCTGTTAGAAAACAGATGATAAGATACAAAAACAGATAGCCTCCCATCAAGGCGATCCAGCGTGTTCTTTAACGGGCGCAAGTATGGCTCTCCCGCACACGACACACGGCTTAATGTTACATCCGATGGGCTGCGGCCTTCTCAAGGCAATCGGTATCCCTTACTAATCAAGGACAAGATGGAGGTTTAGCGTAGATAAAACTAAACACTGGCACAAGTGGGATTCGAGCACGGGTTAGGTTGGGTTTTTCTACCTATGAGCGGCACTTTTTTTGCACACAATGGGCTAAATGGCAAGGTCACAAAGATCCCGAAGGCTCAGAGGAGGTTGGGAGAAGGGACCCACTGGAACAGCTGTTGGGAGACAGATTGTAGCCTCCCGTCAAGACCATCCAGCGTGTTCTTTAACGTGCACAGGGTATGGCTCTCCCGCACACGGGCCACGTCTTAACCTCCCATCCGACGGACGACGACCTTTCCAAGCCCATCGTTGTCCCCTACTGACTGTGGGCAGGGCGGGGAATGTGATATTGCTATTGTGTAAAAAGAAAGTGCTATTCAGAGTAAGATAATCTAAACAACATGTGTATATAATTCTGAAAATAATTTTTAATAAGTTATTGTTAGACATTAGAAAGATTTCTTATTAGAAGATTTCCTAAGTAGTTGATGTTATGCTCTTATGATAAACAATCATTCCCTTTATTCTTTTTACAATGCATTTTTAAAATAATATTAATAATTAAACAATTTTTAATAATATAGGTTTCGAATTTTGCCCTGCTCTGAAAATAAGTTTTTAAATAATTTGTTTTGGATTGTTTTACCTCTGAGCAGTAGTTTTGTCACACATTGGGAAAATGGCTAAGTTATAAGGACCCTAAGGACTCAGAAAAAGTTAGGGAATATGTGTTAGGAAACAGGTGAGAACCTTCCACCAAGGCCATCTAGAGCGTCCTTCAACGTGCACAGGTAATGTCTCTCTTGCTCTTGCATACGGACCCCGGCGTATCCCATCCGACGATGTCCATAGGCATCCCTTTTCTCAGGAGAGTCAGAGCTGGGATTAGCAGAGAAAATCTCAACGCAGACACAGTGGCTAATCGAATCAGGGAATCTCAGCTGTTATCTGAAAGTATGGGTTCCTATACCAGCCTGCTGAATACACTTTTTCATTTACTGAAGACTGTCATCTCCTTACCCAGCTGTGATTTCCTAGCATTAACACCATAACACTTACGACGCTGGTTAAGTTTAGTTAGCCATAGTTATATTCTTATTTTTGCTACACTAAATAGTTTTCTCTTCTGATCCGGGGAAACAAAAACACAAGGATGTTTCTACCAATGGATGAGAAGTTTATTTTCCAGTTGAAAGGGTAATTCTGATGATTGGGTTGTTGGGTTGTTTTACCTCTGAGTTTTTTCTGAGCGGCACTTTTTTGCACACAATGGGATAAATGGCCAGATCACAAGAACTCCGAAGGCTCAGATAAGGTTGAGGGAGAGGATCCACTGGAACAGCTGCTAGGAGTTCTTCAACGTGCACAGGGTATGGCTCTCCCACACACTAAACCACTGCTTAACGTCTCATCCGACGGGCGGCGGCCTTTCCAAGCCCAACGGTGTCCCCTACTGATCGCAGGGAGGGCGGAGAGTTCCGCTCTGAAGATTGACTTTATGGTATAAAGCTATTACCTTTTAACAGAGGAAGGATTCATCAATGGTAGATAGTTCAGTATTAGATTACCTGACAAGCTATGAGGTGGTCATGGTTCATATCCCACTTGACTCAGACAATATTTTTCTAAACTGAAAATCTAAACATCGGTCTTAAAATTCGAATCGCTTTAATGTCCATTCCTGACGAAAACGCTGAAACGGATTTTCTTTGAATTTTAATATTTAGCACCGTAGAATTTAGTAGTAGTTTAGGGTTAGGATACTATGAGAATGAACAGTTGACGCTTTCAAGCTGACCATTGGTCAATGGACTGTCAATTAATCTCTCTTTTATTAGCTGGTATGGATCTGTGGGGGCGTTAAAAAGCATTACCTCCCCCCTCCCTCCCATGAAGATTTTAATAGCTGCGATGGGAGTGGCAAACAACTGGTAGCCAATTAAACAGAGGAAAAAGAATATCTGCACTTGTCCACTTTCATCTGCACTTGTCCATCTTAATCTGCACTTGTCCACTTTCATCTGCACTTGTCCATCTTAATCTGCACTTGTCCACCCTCATCTATAACTGTCCACCCTCCTCTGCACTTGTCCACCTTCATCTACCACTGTCCACGCTCATCTGCACTTGTCCACCCTCATCTGCACTTGTCCACCTTCATCTACAGTTATCCACTCTCATCTGCACTTGTCCACTCCTCATTTACCACTGTCCACTCTTATTTGGACTTGTCCACTCTTATTTGGACTTGTCCACTCTCATCTGCACTTGTCCACTTTCATCTGCACTTGTCCACCCTCATCTATAACTGTCCACCCTCCTCTGCACTTGTGCACCTTCATCTACCACTGTCCACCCTCATCTGCACTTGTCCACCTTCACTACAGTTATCCACTCTCATCTGCACTTGTCCATCTTCATCTACAGTTATCCACTCTCATCTGCAGTTGTCCACTCCTCATTTACCACTGTCCACTCTTATTTGGACTTGTCCACTCTCATCTGCACTTGTCCATCTTCATCTACCATTGTCCATTGTCATATGCATTTGTCCACCTTCATTTACAGTTTCCACTCTCATCTGTGCTTGTCCACCCTCATATACCATTTTCCCCCCCTCATCTGAACTTGTCCACCCTCGTCTACAGTTGTCCAGTCTCATCTGCACTATCCTTATTACAAACAATAGGAGCAAAACTAACCACACCGTTCGGAATATCTTTGAAATGTTTGGCCTACCTAGCCATAGCAGAATCTTTACTTGGTTTATCTCTAAATCCCTGCATTCCAGCCTGTTTCTTCCCACACAAAAGGTTATCTGGTACAAATTCCCCGCTGTTGTGCTGTTTAGCTACTTCCTCTGCTTTCCATGGTGGCCAGCCAAGCTATCATGCCAAAGATTCATAAGGGACGGGGGTGGCTCAGTCGGTAGCGTGCCAGGCTCGTATTCTGTAGTTCCAAGCTCGAGTCCCAGCTGGGTCAGCGTTGAGATTTATCACCGCAAAATTCCCCGCCCTGCCCACGGTCAGTAGGGGACACCGATGGGCTTGGAAAGGCCGCCGTCCGTCGGATGGGACGTTAAGCCGTGGCCCCGTGTGCGGGAGAGCCATACCCTGTGCACGTTAAACAACACGCTGGATGGCCTTGACGGGAGACTACCATCTGTTTCCCAACAGCTGTTCCAGTGGGTCCCCTCCCCCAACCTTCTCTGAGCCTTCGGGGTCCATGTGACCTGGCCATTTAGCCCATGGTGTGCAAAAAAGTGCCGCTCAGAGGTAAAACAACCCAACAACCCAACCCAAAGATTCATATCATCTGTTAACTGATCCTTTACACATTTATTGAGCTCTTTGTAATGCCGTCTTTTAGGAGTATTAGAGTGTTCATTCAAATTATTCCTGCAGTTCCTTCTTCAGAAATAAGCTCCATAGTCTTATCACTCAAATAGCCTTGACTCCTCTGTTCCTTTATATTCCAAACAGTATTATTAGCTTCAATGAAGCCTGTTTAAACTGATCCCATTCTTTATTAACTTCGGAAGTAAGCAATTCACGATTCTCATAATGACTAAGTAGTCTGTCATTGGTAGGCTATGGCAATATCTGAATCATTCAGAGCTTTAGTGTTAAAAGTAATTCTCTCAACCTTGCACAACAGTTCGCAAGCTACAGTTGTAAGACGTTTTGACCAGGTAATTGACAGACCTGGATCAATTTCGGCTTCCTGTACGATCTGGTATTCCTAATTGAATTAGCTCATTTGCTGTTAATTAATATTTAATCCATCATATTCTAATGCCACAGATCAGATGAAGCATTGGTTATTTATAAATTTCGCGGCTGAGCTAGCTACCGGTAGTTTAGTGGTTATGCAATCTCTGATTTGAAGCCTTAGTTGAAATAATAATGCAATTAAAAACAAAGATAACAAAAATGAAGGATAATACCCTTAATGCAAATATAAACATCTAAAATTTCTTTCTATATGCATTTTCACACTTAATGTATGTCTAAATCCGCGGACCTAACAAAACTTTGGGAACTGATTTATTGAAAGCCACCATGGAAAGAGTTGTAATTTTAGCCGTCGGATGGCGCTGACTACACTACCCGTGTAACGTATTTCCCTATTAACGAAATGTGAAAGAGAATTTTCGAAAATGAAATCGGTAGACAAACATGCACAAGATTGAATTCCTGCGTAAAGCACATTACGATTTTCACCCTTTGCAGTGTTTTGCATATTTCAGTTTTAGTTTCAAAGTCAAAACAACACATTTCCGCTTTAATCCTTGCATGGCATTCTTTTTTGACAGCATTACAAATTGAACTACTTAATGGCCGTAATGGAATTAGCGTGCATAGCTTGTCACATGGTGAATGTATATAATAGTGCATGAAAGACGAGACCAGTGGCATTCGGGGGAGAATCATAATATATTCAATTTGAAATTTATGCCGGTTGTATGAGAATTCCGGATGCTTGAGTATCTGATAACTGAAAGTTTACTGTAATTAATAATATCAAGAAAAAATAATTGATTAGACAATTACATTTCTATATTTATGACTTATGATGAGTCAGAGAATTTTTTTCCTCAAATCGGACTGACTAGGGTTGGGTTGTTTTACCTCTGAGCGGCACTTTTTTGTACACCATGGGTTAAATGGCCAGGTCACAAATGACTCCGAAGGTTCAGAGAAGGTTGGGGGAAGGGACCCACTGGAACAACTGTTGGGAAACAGATGGTAGCCTCCGGTCAAGGCCATCCAGCTTGTTCTTTAACGTGCACAGGGTATGGCTCTCCCACACACGGGGCCACGGCTTAACGTTCCATCCGACGGACGGCGGCCTTTCCAAGCCCATCGGTGTCCCCTACTGACCGTGGGCAGGGCGGGGAATTTTGCGGAGATAAATCTCAACACTGACATAGCTGGGACTCGAACCTGGTAACTACAGATTGCGAGCCTGGCGCGCTACCGACTGAGCCATCCCCGCCCCGGACTGACTAGGAATCAACAACTTGAGGCGCGGGAGGACTCAGATGGATGCTGGCACGAAAAATTGGGCCTGAATTCAATTGTAGTGTTTATACACTTGAAATAAAATGAATACTGCAACAGAGATACATTCCCTATCTCATTATCCTTTGGTATCATCTCTAATCTTAAAGGTTTATCAATTACTTAAAAACCCTTAGCAAACGCGTTGTATGGAAAGGACAAGATTGCATTCCTTCAGGAATTCATTTGGTAGATATCCATACTAAAATAAACTGATGAATCCGAACATTTCTAAATTTAATGAATCATCCCATGAAATATCGAAAATGATATGTAAGGTTGAAGCTGATTCTATCGGATAGAAAGACACCAGAGACATTCTTAAGTCTCTTTGTATTTTTGCCATTTCTTTTTTGTTTAAGATCCCTCGTCCTGCTGTTGCTTAGCAATGCTTAAATAGCTTGGCATACATCTAATGCAACTACTACTCCAGATGCGCGTGGGTGATATAAAAGTCAATGAAGCTGAACGTTAATCTCTTCCAAAGGTCGTCTGAAGTGCATCTTCGAAGATACTTCTTTGGGTTAAAGCTCTCCGAGGAAGAAGATGTGTTGGAATATCCTTAAGGCTCTTACCGGAGCTTATTTCATGTATATACAATGTATAGCAAAGAAAACAACTGGTTATTTCGAAATTTCAGCATAATTGGAATTTATTTTGAGCTTTAAGATCAATAAGCGTTTCATACGATAGTCTATATAAACGTATTTTTTCTCTTCACTGATATACACAGTCGTTTCAGAATAATATGACCACCTATTAGGTATTATTTATTGTAGGTAGTCATATTATTCTGATACGACTGTAGATGAAACTTAAACTCTTTATTTTAAATGGCGATCATTTACCAGTGCGGCCCATAATTAAATTAGTTACGTCATATGGTCTGAGATCTTTCGTGCAACTCTAATGTAGCCACACATCATCAGAGACATATGTTCGGTTGTTTTTTACCTCTGAGCTGCACTTTCTTGCACATAATGCGCTAAATGACTAGATCATAAGTACCCCGAAGGCTCAGAGAAGGTTGGGGAAAAGGAACCCACTGGAGAGCTGTTAGGAGACATGGAAGCCTCCTGTCAAGGCCATCTAGCGTGTTCTTTAACGTGCGCAGGATAGGGCTCTCCTGAACACGGTACCACGGCTTTACTTTAGGTTCCATCCGACGGACTTACGCCCTCCTACTGACCGAGGGCAGAGTGAAAGACTCGAACCTGGGAACCGTAAATTACGAGCCTGGCACGTTACCGAATGAGCCATCCTTGTCCCCCATCAGAGACATATCTCAAGCAACTAAATATATGTTAGCCAATATCATTATGACAAGGAGTACCTATATCGTATATTTCGAGATAGGTACATACAGGTTTGGATATAGCAAAAAATTAGGGGGTGCGGAGGGTTGAGTCGGGAAAAGATTAAGGGGACGGGAAGAGACTGGATTTCCATTGTAGTGAAGCATTTTGAATTCTTCAGGTTTAAAACATTAGGGGCTATATATTTTGAGGCTCGGGTGGACTCAGATGGACATGGGCACGTAAAATTGGGCCCGAATTCATCTATAGTATTTACCCACTAGGGATAGAATGAAAACTACAACAGAGATACATTCCCTGTCTCATTATACTTTAGTATCATCTCTAATCTTAAAGGATTGTCTATTGCTTAAAAACCCTTATTCCTTATTTCCTTTTATTCCCATTTGCTTAAAAACCCTTATTTATATATTATATATTGCTTAAAAATCCTTATCTTCCAAGTATGGAAAGAACAGGATTACATTCCTTCAGGAATTCATTTGGTAGATATCTATACTAAAATAAACTGATGAACTTGAACAGTTCGAAATTTAATGAATCATCTCATGAAATCTCAAAAATGATGTGTAGTTTTGAAGCCGATTCAATCGGATATAAAAAGGGGAGGGGCATATCCCTTCTGTCTATCCCCTCCTAGATTGGCTGTGGATGCATTTACATCTTATCATTACAGTATTTCGTAACATATGCATATAAATATTTTAACTCGTGAGTTGAAAATCTTCAGTCTTCTAGTTGGTACATCAAGGCGAAGTATAATGCCACTTTTTCGAATTGGCGAGATATTTAATCATTATAACGCAGCTGGAAGTTTTATTTGAGGGGGCAAACCATTGTAGTCACTGTATCTAACTTTGTGGAATTTTGGCAGCATCGCCTTGTATTGGCCGCGGCTGCCGCTCGTAGTCATTGAGTCGGCGCTGCCGCAGTCGCCTCCTTCTGGCATCTGCTGCTCGTCAACCTATGTACCTTGTCCGCACTTTACTATTAAAAATAAGAATTCGTTACATGAAGCTATGGAATCTTCCATAAACTCCCATATTATTCTTAAATATTGAAGTATCACTGTCTGCAATTATTATTTTGCCACTGTGATATTGGCTAATATATGTTTATTCAATAAATAATTTCTGAAAAAAAAAACGAGTTTTGCTGATGCGCGAGAATTCCAATCCACATCTCCCCAGATTCTTAGCCATAATTAGCACTGGTTTTCTCATTTATCTCCTAATGTGACTTACGAATAATTCGAATGTCACTCATTTTTTCCACGAATTATTTATTAATCTGAATGACAACAGATAATTCAATGTATTTACAATTATTTGATTAATAACGCTTTATCGTGAGGACTTGCTTATTTACATCTGAATAAATTTTGAGAAATGAAGCTGCCTTCCCCGATCATAGACGGGGCGGGTTCGGCACAATAGGTAGCGCGCCAGGCTCGTAATCTGCAATTACCAGGTTCGAGCCCCGCCTTCGCCAGCTTTGAGATTAATCTCCGCAAAACCTCCATCCTACCCTCTGTCAGTAGGAGACACCGATGGGATGGGAAAGGCCGCTGTCCGTCGGATGGGACGTAAAGCCGTGGCCCCATGAGCCGGAGAGCCATACCCTGTGCACGTTAAAGAACATCCTGAATGGCCTTGACGGGAGGCTACCATCTTTATTCTAATTGCTGTCCAGTAAGTCCCCTTCAACCTTCTCTGAATCCTCGGGGTCTTTGTGACTTGGCCATTTAGCTCATGCTGTGCAAAAAAAGTGTGGTTCAGAGGTAAAACAACCCAGTACAGGTGTATTCCGAAAGGTACTCGGACACTCGTTTACTTGACGGGAGGCTACCATCTGTATTCTAATTGCTGTCCAGTAAGTCCTCTCCAATCTTCTCTGAACCCTCGCGGTCTTTGTGACCTGGCCATTTAGCTCAGGCTGTGGAAAAAAGGGTCGTTCAGAGGTAAAACAACCCAGTACAGGTGTATCCCGAAAGGTGCTCGGACACTCGTTTACTTTGAGGGTGACGTTACTAGTGGTGAAAGTTTTCGGCCCCCCCTAATTTCGCAAGTACTCGTCCGATCGGCCACAGAATTTGGTATGGTGGTCACACTTCTTGGTATGTAGTATTTAGAGATCGGGATCTCTGTTGTGGTGAATCGGGATTAAACCCGTTGCAATTGTTCTGGTTGCAATTGCTCTGGCGGCGCTGCCATTGACTACCTCATAAATGCAGAATCAAAAGTAATGAATGGTAAAAAAATGAAAAGTAAAAATTTGCATTGGAAAGGGGAACCAACAAGTAGAAGAATATTTGGCTTTATGAAGGAGAAGATTTCGTATACTGTGGGGAAAAGCACACGAAGGAGAAGATTTCGAAATTTGTGAGGGAAAAGGCTACGAAGGAGATTTCACATTCTGTGGGAAAAACGTTACGAAGGAAAGATGTCGCATTTTGTGGAAAAAACGTTACGAAGGAAAGTTGTCGCATTTTGTGGAAAAAACGTTACGAAGGAAAGTTGTCGCATTTTGTGGAAAAAACGTTATGAAGGAGATTTCGCCTTTTGTGAAAAACAAAGGCTACGAAGAAGGAGAGTTCGCATTTTATGGGAAAAACGCTACGAAGGAGAAGATTTCGCATTTTGTGAAAGAAAGGCTACGAAGGAGAAGATTTCGCATTTTGTGGGAAAAACGCTACGAAGGAGAAGATTTCGCCTTTTGTGGAATAAACTCTACGAACGAAATGATTTCACATTTTGTGGGAAAAACGCTACGAAGTAGAAGATTTCGCCTTTTATGAAATAAAGCCTACGAAGTAGAAGATTTCGCCTTTTATGAAATAAAGCCTACGAAGTAGAAGATTTCGCCTTTTATGAAATAAAGGCTACGAAGGAGAAGATTTCGAAATTGTGTAGGGAGGAAAGCCCATGAAAAAAAATATTTCGAGTTTTGCTTGTGAAAAGCCCACGAAAGGGATTTCGCATTTTGTGAGAAAAGTCCACGAAGGAGGATGTTTAGCGTTTTGTGGGGAAAAGTTAAAGAAAGAGAAGATTTTTTATTTTGGGGAAAAAAAGTCCACAAAGAAAATATTTCCCATTTTGTGAGGAAAACACCCACGAAGGAGAAGATTTTTGTCTTTTGGGTAGAAAAATCCGGCTACGTTTTTGAGTGTCCTATAATAATATACGTCGATTATAACGAAGACTGGAATAAAATCATAGAACTTTGCACTTTATGCACGCTTTGAAGCAGCTTCAAAATATTTCGTGTTAGAGAACAATTTTTCGCGTCGAGTATTGTTTGTGTGGATAATCTTGCACCAACCAACTTGAATGAATGGCATGCTAGTAGCATTGTTTGACAGTGTGACTGGTCAACATATGTCTCACGGCCTTGATACCTTCAGCTACTGACATCACAAGTAGAGGCTTTGAATTGAGGAATTTCCACCAGAACAATTCCTCAGGAAAACGGCGACTCAAAATCACGAGGAATAATGAATGGGAAAACCTTTATTTCACATCAGAGTAGATGGATGGGATTGCTGGAGAGTAGACATTTATGCTAACATATCACAAAGCTGGCCTTACATCAGAGGAAGTACAGCATAAAATATATGTAGTACTGGCATAAATGGCATTTTTAAGGAATTTATTTTGTTTCTTTTTTTACATGTATTTTTCAGTAATGGTATTTTTTAGGAAGAAACTGGGATGGAACTCTTATGTTATGGTACAGTCGCTCAAAAAATATCCGAACACAATGGTTGACTACAGAATTCAGAAAAAATATCTGGCAACGTTTTTTTTTAGAAACTAGTGATCTGGCAACCTTTGTGTCACGTGACACGAAGGTTGCCAAATCACTAATTTCTAAAAAAAATCGTTGCCAGATATTTTTTCTGAATTCTGTAGTCAACCATTGTGTTCGGATATTTTTTGAGCGACTGTACCTGTTATAAGCCGTCCCATGGCCGAGTGGTTAGCACGCTTGGCTACTGATCTAAGGGACCTGGGTTCGAGCCCGGGAAAGGCTTGGATGTATGTGTAGTTTTTCTGCTGAGGTCCTGCCATCTCTCAGACCTTCTAATTTGGCATATAAACTGACAGGCTCCTGTCAGACCTCTGTGGCAAGCAGCTGCTTGAGTGGTACCTGTTATTGGCACATCCAGGTATTTATTTAAAGAAAAGGAAACCCAGTCGAAGACCACCTACAGGCACTGGACAGAAAAAAAGAAACATTTTCATATTATCTGAATAGCAGATCACATTCAGAGTACAATAACTTCTTCAATATGATTTCTAATGAAAAGTATGTCTAAAGGTAAATTAAAGATCTCAATCAAATCTATCTAAATCACGATTTTAAACAATATTTATTCAGTTTTCAAAGAGTTATGAACGCTGAAATATTTAAAATTTACAACAAAATTTAAATGAAACAGCTTGAGATCAGTACCGGGTGCATTACATCCGGTACACTGCTATAGTCAATTATTATCTCTGATCTCTTAAACTGTTTTAATTGGTCAATTTTTTGCGTCTATTAAATATTCCAGCGCCCATAATTCTTTGCACACTGAATAAATATTGTTTAAAATCGAGATTTAGAAAGATTTGATTGACATCTTTAATTTACCTTTTTGTTGAACATAAATTTCATTAAAAATCATATCGAAGTAGCTATTGAGCTCTGAAGGTGATTTTCTATTGAAATTGCATGAAACTATTTGCATTTTTCGTCCAGTACCTACAGATGAGCTAACACCCGGACATTGCACTGACAAAAGAAATAATACTGTAACATATGTTTTTAATTATAGTTACATTTCTTAAAATTCTTCTGGTAATTATTTATTTTTAAATTTAACAATTTATTCTAAAATATCTAATGATAATTTAATAAGCTTTTAGTAAGTAAATCATTTTACCTATTCTAAATTTAAGAGCTTGTAGTTAGATTTGAGACAAATTAAATCACTTAAAAATTTACGCACATTTAATTTCCCTCCTTTGTCCAATGGCTGTCCAGGCCCTGTTTATCGAAGTGATTCTGCCTAGCTGGTAACGCGCCAGGCTCTCAATCTGCATTTCCCATGTTCGAGTCCTAATTGTGCCTGCGTTGATAATTTTTTTGCTAACCGTCGTTCTGCACTCAATGAGAAATGGGACACCGATGGACTTGAAAAAGACGTCGTCCCTCAGATGAAATGTTAAGCAGTAGTCCGGTGTGCAGGAAAACAATTTTGATGATTTTAACAGGAGGTTTTCTCTTTTCTCCTTACAGCTATCGAGGGGGTCTCCTTTTTCCAACCTTCTCTGAGCCCTCGGGGTCCTTGTGACCTGGCTATTTCATCCATTATGTGTAAAAAAAAGGAAGTGTCTTTCAGGAAGAAAACAACCCAATTTAAGGAAATGAAAAAAAAATCGAATCTCTTTTTTTCTGTATATTCAAGTCACACATTTAATTTTATTTGTTATTCGAAAGAAAATTAAGAATAAAAATCTCGGTGAATGCAAAATAATATTTGTTTAGACGATATCATGTTCGATATCATGTTCTTGAATTTCAAAAAAGTGATGAAGGTTTTTTTACTTGAATTATCATGGGTCTTTGGTAATCGTTGTTGCAATTAGACGGTTGTCAAGCAGTTATCGCTCTTTCACGTTTTTTATTCAAATATGGAGATGCCAACAATGTCAAACAGGACCATGTTAGAATTCGTGTGCAGTGGCCGGATGCAGCAGATGTAGCTCAGGACAGATATGCCTGGAGAATTAAACTGCACGGTTTGGTTGGACCTCCGTAGCCAATGGCTGCTTGAGGATGATGATGAAAATCACTTTTTGTATTGCTGTACTCCTAGAACTGTGTTTCCCGACTTTTTTTTTAAGTCCATGGCACATTTTATGCTTTTTTCAGCCACAACAAGAGGAAAGTCCATTTAATTAAATTCATATTTAAGTTTCCACTTAAATAATTTTGCTTCTCATCTGGGATACCATTATGAGACATCGTGCCAAGCAGGTTTTCATAACACTCAGATAGTGCATTGGACATTGAGTTTAGGATTCAGAAACACGGTCACTACTGCGGTTAATCAAAAAATCTTTTTGAACTGGATACGAAATCATGTATATAGACAAAAATGCTTTAATTCAATAATTTTGCTGTAAGAGGTTTATTAAAATCAATCTGTTACCATTTCCTACGTTCTAAAGTTGGAATACGAGTTGAAAAAAAGGCAAAAAATAACTCGACAAAACTAAAAACTCACGCGAAAAATTGTCCGATTGTAGCACCATTTTGGAACAGCGATAGGTGTTGTAGCTTTTCTTAGAAAGAGCTTCTTCAAAAGGGCTTTTGAGATTGTTAAGAACAGCTGTGCAAATTTCGAAACGAAAGCATTAGAATTTATCTTAAAAATGCTGTTTTTCGATGAAAATATGGTTCTGAATCTTCGAATATCAGACATTTAAAAATTACGGTTACAGAAAGTTAAACGCATTTATTTAATAAATTCAGATACACCAAACCAGATCTGTCTAACCCAAACTTTCTGAAGAGCCATTAGAAAAACTGTGTTCTTACCAAAGACACAGAAATTCTGTATTTAAAAAAGATAACATACATTTCTAATAAGTAATGATCTGAAACAAAATTTAATTTTTTAAGGAATCAACAAAATATTTAAATTTAAAACACGAAAAAATTTTTATGAGTACTATGAATTGTGCCAAAATTGCTTAATTATGACCCTGAAAGGGTTTGGTCAGAGAATTCGGCGAATTGAACTAGATTCAGTGTATTTATTATTTTGTTTCATGAGCGCGGGTTGGATGGGGTCTGAACTAATCATTTAGCTCGAATATGACTCATTTATAATTTTGCTATTAGCAAAAGGATGCCGAATGTTTTTTTTTTTATCTTATCCAAAGTTTTTTGGGTTTTTTTTTCATTTCGCAACACTGCATAGGAGTAGCTCAGTCAGTAGCAGGGCAGGCTCGTATAATGCTATTCCTAAGTTCAGTCCCCTCTCTACCTACATTAATATTTTTATTAACCTCTTCCACTTAGTCCTAGGTGTGAAAGGAGACACTGATGTACTGAAAAGGCCCCTCTTCATTGGATGGGATGTTAAGCCATGGTCCAGTGTGTAAGAGAGTGATACCTTATGTACGTTAAAGAACCCACTACTTGACTGGGATAGAAATGCTTTTATGTCTCCTAATAGCTGCCACCCACAGCTCCGTGTGTAAGAAAGCCATGCTCTTTGCATATTAAAGAACACGCTAAATAGCCTTGACGGGAGGTCGCCATCTGTCTCTTAACAGCCTCCCAGTAGGTCCCCTTCCCGCAACTTTATATGAGCCCTTGAGGTCCTTGTGATCTAGTCATTTAACCTATTGTGTACACAAAAGTTCCGCTCAGGGGTAAAACAATCCATTCCCAACAGATGTCTAGTGGATCCCATTCCGTAGCTGAATTCTGAGATCTTGGGATCCTTGTGACCTGTCGGCCTATCCCATTGTTTGTACAAAACTGACGCTCAGAACAATCCATCTACTCAAATCTCAATCTTCCGCATTTACAACCCATTTACTCGTAAAAGAAGATCTACGTCCCAAACAACTGATTCTGAATGTTGTCGGGGAGTCTTCGAGATTTATTCTCCTTTAAATCAGACCGTTTTCCATATGAGAGAGAGAGACAACTGGAAGAGAAGGTGAGCAAGGAACTGAAAGAGAAAGAACGATGTTCCAGATAGTGTGAGAACCGATGATGTACATCATTCCTCAGCACTGGTGAAGGTGACCCTAAGAAAAGCATCGCACAAACACACACACAGAAGATGCCTTCAGCTCACGCATGAATTATTTATGTACCGGCTGTAAATCAGCATCTTTTTCCCTCCATCAGATCATGTTACTCAGAGAGGACTATTCTTTCTACTTTTTCCTCTCCGGCTTCGTCTCTTATTCTTATGCTTCTCCTTGGGAGCCTTTGTGATGTCAGACATCAGGAAGTTGGGCGCAAATAACCGTGAAACAAAAGAAACTCCAGTTTCCAAAAAACATCTAGGATTACGCTTTTGTTCCTCTCCCCCGAATTTCAGTTTTTCCATTTTATATATATTTATGGAAGAGCCTTGTCCAAGCTAGGGTAACCTCAGTCAGGACAGTAACAGATGAAAACATCCCACGGAATATCAATAAGTTGAGCAGCCTTTAAAATGGAAATTTTGGGACAGCTACCTGAAGGAAACCACGAAGTTCTGCAGGGAAATGTTCCTGAAACAAAACTAAGCTTTAGATACTTATATGTGGGCGTGTAATGATGGACTTAGACTGGCACTATTTCTCTCTTCTTATACACAAGGAAATGCAGAAATATCAGTGGAAAAAATGATGATGCTTGGGTTAGGTTGTTTTACCTGTGAGCGCCACATTTTTACACAGAATGGGATAAATGGCCAGGTCACAAGGACTCCAAAGGCTCAGAGAACGTTGGGGGGAAGAATACCCCCTGGACAGCTGTTAATAGATAAATCGCAGCCTTCTGTCAAGGCCATCCAGCTTGTTCTTTAACGTACATAAGGTATGATTCTCTTGCATACAGGGCCACTGTTTAACATTCCATCCGACGGATAGCGGCTTTTTCAAGCCCATTGGAAGATTTCAGAATAGCACTGTGTTCTAAAAGCTTTAATAAAAAATTAAACGAATTTTGAAGGAATTATTGACACAAACTTTTAAAATATGTTGCTACTTATGAAATTGTTTGAAATAATAGTTCTTATTTCAGTTTCAGGTAACTTCAAAGATAATTGCTCTATTCATTATTAGGATATATAGAAAGTGAACCTTTAACATCAGAAGCGCTCTTACCGTTTCCTATTGTACGTAATGTGCATAGATATACATTGAATGATCGTGGAATCATGACGACCTCACCCCATCTTGTGTCGGACGCTAACTTCGCAGCTATATAGCTTTCAAAATAAACGTTTTATGGGAAAATGTGACTACACATAAAGTTCTTAATTTCCATATAAATATAGTTTTTAAAGTAATATTACTCTAGTTTTTGAAGGGGTATGGTTGTTTGAACATTTAATGTTCATTTTAATGAACAATTTAGTTAATACCAGGAATGCTAAGCTAAAGAATTTACCTTTGATGTTAAATGAAATTTAAATAAGAAGTGTTATATCAAACAATTTCATAAATAACTATATATTTTAAAAGTGTGTGTTTATAATTCCTTCAATATTCGTATAATATTTTAATAAATATTTTATAATAAGTTTGCTGTTCTGAATTTTTACTTTCATACCTGATTAGGCTTGTAAATGGTAGCTAGGTGTAAACTGGAAGGAGAGCTGTGTACCAATCCCTAGTGATGATGCACAGAACCGGCCAGGTCTAGCACCTAATGTCCGACCCCGCCTTCTCGTGGTGCAGGCCGTTAGTACCTTTCAAAAGAGATATTCTCTTTTGGAAGGGAACGGAAGGGGAGGGCTGCCAGTTCAGTATGGCCTACTGATCGGGTCATCTATGGCCACTTTTTTCTTTTTTTTCAACCCTGCTGAGGAGTGGTCAACTTCACAGGGTCCTGGTGCTGACCATTTATACCTACTAGACTGGACTTGTTTATGGATTTGAGCTTGATTATGGATCCTGGACTTGCTGCACTGGTGGGCCTCTGTTGAGGGAGAGTCTGCCGCTGTGTTTTCTGTTTGCTTCTGGGTTGCCAGCTCTAAGTGAACAGAGGCATGGGATACCTTATATCAGCTGGTGGATAATCCTAATCAGAGGCCATCGCAGGTACCTGAACCTTACTTAGCTAGTTGGGCATCGTCAAGCCTAAACTGGAGTAATGTGTCTCAGGCAGGCCATATGGTTCTTGAAAAAGTCCACTTGAAAAGGTGGTGCCTGAAGTTCCTACCAGCATCGGTGACTTCAGCCTTTAGCGGAGGAGGAACAGGTCTTTGTCCCATGCCTGCGATCAGGGGGCTGTTTGATATTGTTGGCCCTACCAATCTCAATAAACCTAATTTCTTTAAAAATCCTACTAATCATTTTCTCTCTGCAGGAACGTGGAACGTGAGGACATTACATAGAGATTATTCTCTTGATGTCCTCATGCAGGAATTCCAGCGCTATAACCTAGATATTCTAGGGTTGCAAGAGACCAGATGGACAGGTAAAGGTGAGATACTTAAAAATAACTTTAAATTTCTCTTTACAGGGAGGGAGGATGGAAAGCATCACCAAGGCGTGGGTCTGCTGCTCAGCAGACATGCTAGTGATGCTCTTCTAGGATATGAGTGCATTAATGAAAGGTCTCTTACAGCAAAATTTCAGACAAGCATTAAAGACTTGAATGTTATCTGCTGTTATGCCCCCACTGATGATTCTGATGAGGATGAGAAGGATAGGTTTTACAGACAACTTCAGGATATTTTGAATTCTGTCAAGAAAGGAGATATTACCCTTGTTCTTGGTGACTTCAATGCCAAAGTTGGTACCGACTCTGACCTTTGGGGAGGAGTAATAGGCCCTTTTGGTATTGATAGCTGCAATGGCAATGGGCAACGTCTCCTACAGGTAAGTAAACTAAATGGTTTCAGAATAACTAACACATATTACAAACACCGCGACATACATAAATACACATGGGTTTCACCTGATGGGCTGCATAAGAATATGATTGATTATATATTAATTAACAGCAAATGGGCTAGTTCTGTTAGAAATACCAGGGCATATAGGGGAGCTGAAATTGGATCTGACCATTACCTTGTTAAAAGTGTGTTGCAACTTAAACTTAAAAAGTGTTGTGCTAGGGTTAAAAAAATTTACCTTTAATACTGAAGCTCTGAAAGACCCAGTTATAGCTAAAGCTTACCATGATAGGTTACTTAGTCATTATGACAGTCATGGTTTGCTTAATACTGAAGTTGAGGAAGAATGGGGCCATTTTAAACAGGCTTTTTTGGAAACTAACAGTACTCTTTTAGGGAAAAAGGAGCAGAGGAGGCAGAATTATTTAAGTGATAAGGCACTTGAGCTTATTTCAGAAAGAAGGAACTGCAAGAATGTCCTTAATCATTACCCTACTAGTCCTAATAGAAAGCATTACAAAGAACTTAATAAACGTGTAAAGGATCAGTTAGCTACTGATAAGAATCTTTGGCTTGATGGCCTTGCTGACAAAGCTGAGAAAGCAGTTAGACAGCACAACAGCAGAGAGCTGTACCAGATAGTTAATGTTTTGTGTGATAGAAAACGAACAGGTATACAGAGATTGAAGTATAAACAAGCAAGGTTATAGAAGGTGAGGATTCTGTCATGGCTAGGTGGGCTGAGCATTTCAGTGATGTTCTAAACAATGTGGTTAGTTCTACTCCCATTGTTTGCAATGATGATAGATGCATTGTTGGCTTTAATGTTGGCCCTATAACACAATCTGAAGTTAGTTTGGCTATTTCTAAACTTAAACTTCATAAATCCCCAGGGGTGGATGAAATTACTACGGAAATGCTTAGAGCTGGGAATGTTTCTGTTACCATTTGGATGACTGAAATTTTGAATAACTTTTATGATAAAGGCATGGTTCCTAAAGATTTTACCAGAGCTATTATTATCCCTATTTTCAAAAAAGGTGATCGCAGTTCTTGTGATAACTATAGGGGTATCAGCCTACTCTCCGTTCCAGGTAAAGTTCTTTCCATGATTGTGCTTAATAGAATTAAGAATCTGGTTGACAGGCAATTGCGTGATGAGCAATGTGGATTCAGAAGTGGTAGGGGATGTGTAGATCAGATATTTTCACTTAGGCAGATTCTTGAGAAATGTTTAGTTTCAGAAACCTTTGGTTGCTAGCTTTGTTGATTTCAAAAAGGCTTTCGACTCTGTTGATCGTCATAATTTGTGGTTGATTGTGAGATCATATGGTATACCAGACAAGTTAGTTAACATAATGAAAGCTCTCTATAATAACACTGAGTCATGTGTGAGAGTTGGTAAGTCTTGTAGCAATTGGTTTAGCATTACTTCTGGTGTTCGACAAGGGTGCATTTTGTCACCTTTTCTCTTTAGTTTGGTTGTTGATTATGTTATGCGAAATTCACTTCGAGGGAAAGCTTTTGGCCTTAAATGGGCTGGAGATGCGAAAATTTCTGATTTAGATTATGCTGATGATTTAGCCCTTTTGGCAAATGATGTTGATGAGATGAACTCTTTCATTCGAACTGTTGATGAGACTGGTAGTACAGTAGGTTTGGTTATAAACAGAGAGAAAACTAAAGTGATGAAAATTGGTCAGGCAGGTTGTGATTCAGTTAATCTGAATGGTTGCAGTCTTGAGCAGGTGTCACAGTTTAATTACCTTGGGAGCTACGTAACTGATACTGGTGATGTGCGGCATGAGATTAACAGACGAATAGGTATTGCTGCCGGGACTTTTAAGAATCTATGGAGATTGTGGAGAAATAGGCGTCTACACCTAAAGACTAAAATTAGACTGTATAATAGTTTGGTTCTTTCTAGAGTTAGTTATGGTAGTGACACTTGGACGCTGTGTAAGCAAGATAACAGGAAACTAGATGCTTTTGATTCTAGATGCATACGCAGTATCTTGGGTATTAGGTGGTTTAACTTTGTAACTAATGATGAGGTTAGGCAAAGGAGTCTGCAACCTCCTTTAAGCAGCATATTGTGCAGAGAGAGACTCCTCTGGTTTGGCCATGTTGCCCGTATGGATAATTATAGATTGGCGAATAGGGTTATGAACAGTGTGCCTGGAGGCCTCAGAAGGAGGGGGAGACCTAGGATGCGGTGGGCAGACAATGTCAAACAGGACCTTGTTAGAATTGGTGTACAGTGGCCGGATGCAGCAGATGTAGCTCAGGACAGATATGCTTGGAGAATTAAACTGCGCTGTCTGGTTGGACCTCCGTAGCCCATGGCTGCTTGATGATGATGATGATGATGATGATGATGATGATGATGATGATGATGATGATGATGATGATGATGATGATGATGATGATGATGATACCTGATTAAATACTGAAAACATTGTTAAAACTTTATATTTAAATGGATTTGATCAATATAAAGTCCCTAGAACTATAAACTTCCCATTGATAAAACATGGT